>CM068384.1:93074453-94274453 GCA_034770075.1 Aralia elata | reverse complement strand
AATTTCCTCTCTTTTCCTCTCTGACTTGGTTTAGAAAATAATACATGAAAGGAAGACTGATGGTATAAACTGACGCAACATGGTGTCAGTTAATCCCATAATGGTTAACTGGCTCCAACCTCCATTAAGGCCTTGTTTGGTTTGCCAATTAAAGTTTCTTTTTGGTTTATTTTAATTATCTAGTTTATTATATAGTTTATTGTCACACTTAACAAACAAATTATATTATAATTAAATAAAAGTTATTATTACTCAATAAATTAATTAATCATATAATAAAAATTCTAACTTATTTAACTATAACAAGTCAATAAATCTCTAATTAATTATTAAATTAATTAGAATGACATTATGCTTATTTAAATAATGCATTTAATTAAATAAGCTCAATTAAATACATACTTTGAATATAAAAATTCTCCACATTAATTTAACTAATGTAACACATATAATTAAATTAATCTACCACAAATTCATCAATTAATTATTTAATTCAATAACTAAATCATCGAAAAATATTTATTTAATTCAATAAATATTTAAATTAAATTACAAAAATCCCGTTCGTCACATCTTTCCCCCTTAAAAGGATTCTGTTCTCAGAATCACGACTCAATTAGTTCATCCCGTTATATTCTCCCCCCTTACAAAGATTTTGTCCCCAGAATCGTTACACATAGACTAAGCAAATAGTTATGGATAATTTCTCATCATCTGATCTTCGAGTTCCCACGTATCTTCTTCAGCATTGTGGTTCCTCCAGATCACCTTAACAGAAGGTATAATTTTATTCCTGAGTGCTTACTCTTTTCTGTCAACTATCTGAACAGGCTCTTCTTCGTAAGATAAATCTTTTTCAACTTGTAGGGGTTCATATTCTATAACATGCTTATAGTCGGGTTTGTATGGTTGTAACACCGAGACATGAAAAATATTGTGGATGTGTTCTAACGCCGGAGGTAAAGCTACCTCATACGCGACCCCACCAACTCTTCGTAACACTTCAGGGTCCAATGAACCTCGGGCTCAGTTTTCCCTTTTTACCAAAACGAATCTTCCCCTTCCAGGGAGATACTTTCAAGAAAACGTAGCTACCAGATTCAAATTCTTGATTCTTATGGTGTTGATCGGCATATTTCTTTTGTCTATCTTGAGCAGCTATTAATCTCGCTCTGATTACTTTAACGATTTGTGCAGTCTGTTGTACTAGTTCTGGTCCTAGCAATTGACGTTCGCCAACTTCATCCCAGCATAATGGAGCTCTGCACTTTCTGCCGTACAATGCTTCGTAAGGCAGCATGCCAATACTTGCGTGGTGACTGTTATTGTAAGCAAATTCCACCAATGGTAGATGATCATCCCAATTTCCTTTGAAATCCATGATACAAGCTCTTAACATATCTTCCAATGTCTGAATAGTTCTTTCACTCTATCCGTCGGTGTGTGGATGATATGCCGTACTCATACGTAACTGCGTTCCCATGCATTCTTGTAGTCATTTCCAGAAGTTTGATGTGAAGCGCGGATCCCTATCTGAGACAATTGAAACTGGAACACCGTGCCTCGAAACAATCTCCTTCATATACAACTTCACTAACTGATCCAAGTTGAATCTGATCTAGATTGGTAAGAAATGTGCTGATTTCGTCAGTCGATATACGATAACCCAAACTGCGTCGTCGGAAGACCTACTACGAAATCCATAGTGATATGTGCCTATTTCTATTCTGGGATTTCTAACGGTTGTAGTAACCCGCTTGGCCTCTGATGTTCTGCTTTAACTTTCTGACATATCAAACACTTGGCTACACAATCGGCAAAGTCTCTTTTCATATTCGGCCACCAGAAATGTTGTCGGAGATCCTGGTACATCTTCGTTCTACTTGGATGAATCGAATATCTTGAATTATGAGACTCGCTCAAAATTTCCTCCTTAACCTCTGGTACTGGTGGAACCTAAATTCTTCCCTCGAATCTCAATAATCCCTCATTATCAACTTTGTATTTCACTTCATCACCTCCAGATATTCTTTTCCTGATTTTATCACATTCCTCGTCCTGAATTTGTGCTTTCTTAACCTTATCCACTAAAGTTGAACCGGTTCTCAATTGAAATAATTTTTCGTCAGACTCCTCCGGATATTTCACCACCAACTCTAGTTTCCCCATTGCTATAATTAGCTCCTCCTGAGCGGTTAACATAGACAGTTTCTCCCGACCCTTTCTGCTTAAGGCATTGGCCATAACGTTCGCTTTACCCGGATGGTATAAAATCTCTGTAGACACCCAAATTTTGCACTTCGTATACTAACCCTGACAGGAGGGCAAATCCGTCAAATGAGCCGGCCTGCGAGAGCAAAAGATGGACAAGTACGAACACTCGACGCCACAGCGACGATTTACAACCGAAACCGACGTGACAACAGGGCTGTCCGATTTGAGCATTTCCGAATGATGTGGCGCGTCTCCCAGTAATTCCCGGACTGCAAAATACGAACATGTCGGCGAAAACCGACGTCACGACACGAGAATTGAGGCGTAGCACAAAAATCGAGAAAGTCAAGCCAGCCAGCCGCGGATTGATCTGCGGCCAATGAGTGCGCCTTTTGAAAACACGGAACTCAAAACACGGAACTCGAAACCAGGCTGAGTGGCTGGTGGGCCAGCCAGCCGCAGATCAATCTGCGGCCAAGCCGCAGATCAATCTGTGGCCAAGCCGCAGATCAATCTGTGGCTGCCCTAGGCCAGCCTATTTCAGCTCAGTTTCTTCATTTCATCCAGGGGGTCAGCAGATTTGGAGGAAGAAGGAATCAGCAGCAGCCAAAAAGCTCAGAAATTGAGGGAGAAATAGCAAGAATTTGCAAGGAAAATAGAGAGAAAAGAGAGAAAAGAAGTGAGGAATTATATCTTTTATGTAAGATTATATATCATATATCTTCTATTCTACTCAATACATAAATTCATACCTATTGTGAGGATTATTTGCAAGGTGAAAAGATTATTTCCATAGCAATTTTTGTATACCATTTTGTTAATCTTCTTGTCAATTGGGTTGTGTGAGATGTAGTTTTTCTTGTATATTGTTGTGGATCCATGGATTGAAGACTATTAGTGAGGGTTCCAAATGGAACGAAATTCTTCCTAATGGCCCGATGATATCTATTTGGCGATTTTAGCTTGTTTAATTTTTGTAGTATCCATTGCGTGGGTGTGTATAAATTGTGGATGTGAGCCTAGGAAAGCGACCCCGTGGTCCGAATATGATGATGGACGTCTTTTGATGTAGATCGTAGAAACGATGTAATCTTCATTGTGAACATGTAATCTTCGGGCCTTAAAACGACGCCAAGGCGAGAATCGTGTTTAAGGCCCCGTAATAGTGAAATATGTGATTGTGGGCGTTGGGGTTATTCGGATGGCTTACATGCCCATGAATAGCTCCACGCATTTTAATACTTGATTTGATTTATGACACGAAATTGATTTCAAAGCTAAATGATAAGATTTTCATAAAATCAATCAAACTAGGCTATTAGCATCGCGAGGTTAATAAATGGGAAGTGCTAATGAATGTCGATTTCTATTTCAACGAGAAAGATAAAGAAAATCGTTTTCAAACATCACAAGAAATGGTTTTGTGAAACAAATGACGTTTTATTAAACCGTTGTGCATAGGGTTAAAGAGATTTTAGAAGTTGCCCATCATTTGAGTTACGAAAGCAACGTATAGATCTCGATTCCTATTTTGACGAAGGTTTAAAAACTCTTATTTGCCGAAATGACACATAATGAAAATCTTGCAGTTTTGACAATTAAAATCAAACCTTTCTCATAAAGCTTTATCGTGTATGCCGAAAAGACATTCTGAAGCCTTCTCAAATTAACGCACGACTTTCCCTAAAAAATCCAAATGATTCTTTCATACAAACCCACCACAACATTCACATAGGCACACACACACACACGCGCGCACGCACACATTCAAGAATTAAAAGGATAGGAAAAGCATCAAGATTGCGGTAACCGTGTTTCACGGAAGTCGGGGGGTGCCTAACACCTTCCCCTTGCTTAAGCAAGCCCCCGAACTCTATGAATCTCGGTTCGCAGACCAATTAATTCGGAGTCACGTATGAGCCATCGATTTATAAAAAAACGAAAACTCGGATGAGTTGGTACATCAATTTCAAATATACCAACTAGCGACTCTGGTTAATTGGCTCATCATAAAAACGATCTTTCAAAACCCCGTCGACATCAATGCCGACCTTTTCCAAAATCATCTAATAACAAAGGCTAAAATCGGAAAAGGACAAGCAATCGCATCAGAGACGAAAACCCGGCGTCGACAGCTGGCGACTCCGCTGGGGAGATTAGAGGGCTTAAGCCGCGTTTAAATCTGGATGCTATCCTATCCTTTAAAAAATTCATGAATGTGTATGTGCGTGCGATATTTTGATTTTTTTACCTTTTATTGTGTGAATGTGTGTTTTGTCCAATAAATGAATGATTGAATGGAATTTCTTTACTTTAAAGTAATCATTTGCATACGGTGAGGACGATGAATGTGAATGTATGTTGAGAGAGTACCTTCTCTTGAGGCGAACCTGTCGGTTGCTTATTACTGGACTCGAAGGGGCTGCTCCCCGGAGATGGCTCAGGAAACGCACCACCCAAATCCGCTCCAATCGAAAGGATTCAGACGAGTAGATTGCGAAGATTGGGGACCTTCATGCCGAAAGCCAGTGAGAGTAACCCTAGGATAGGTCAGCCTCAGATTAACCCAACGCAGGAAAAGTCTCTTCATGCCTTTTTACATTCACGCGTAAATGTCATGATTCCATTCATATATGCCTCCCTTTCTGTCAGGAGAAATTACTAACCTCTATGTTTTACAGGGAACGGCTGGGGAAGCATAATAAAGTCATGTTAGCATTTGTTATTGCATTAAGGGACTACTAACTTTTTGTTTTACAGGGAAAGATTAAAAAACCCAAAACTCAAAGTTACAGCTTTAGCATGCATCCATATCCTTTCATTTCCTCGGACTAAACTTCGAACCATTGTCTTTGTAGGATTGCTCCTCAAACACATTCGCAATCTAAAAGAGCCCAGAACTCTACATCTGAAATGGCTGATATTCCATCCACTAATTTTTGTTCCATATCTAGGGAGGAATTTGACGACTTTAAGAAGCAGATGTTAGAAATGGCCATAATGCTGAAGGGGCAATTGATGCCCAGACAGGATCCCCCTAAGGAGGATCCACCTCAACTTAAGGGCAAACCAGCCGTCCCAAAAGCCATGCCCGTACCAAACAAGACAGTGAGTACTATCCCGGAAGAGGGAGATACGGATGACCTGCGAAAGAAAATGAGACAAATGGAGGAAACCATCCAATCTATGAAGGGCATAGGGTCCCTAGGCAGGGTTAACTATTCAGATTTGTGTGTCTTCCCCGGAGCCAGATACCTGGAGAAATTTAAAATCCCTGAATTTAAAAAATACAATGGAAAAGGGGATCCTTACACACATCTGAAAATCTACATCGGGGAGCTTGGATCTTACACCGAGGATGAGGGTCTGAGGATGCAACTTTTCCAAAAGAGTTTGACGGGAGAAGCGAGAATCTGGTATGCCCGTCTTGACAATGCCCGGATTCATAATTGGGAAGAGTTGGCCCATACCTTCTTAACACAGTATAGCTTCCAGGCACAAATGGCCCTAGATAGATACCAAATGACAAAAGTTAAGAAGCAACCCAGGGAATCCTTCAGGGATTATGCACAACGATGGAGGGGTATGGCCGCACAGGTGAATCCCCCGATGAGCGAATCGGAGATGGTGATGACCTTTGTAGACATTCAGGAGGCACCGTATTATGAACGGGTCATATCAGGGATTGGAAGACCCTTTGCTGAGATGATTAAACATGGAGAGATGGTGGATATGGGGTTAAAATCTGGCAAAATCCGGGATCTCACGGCTTTGGAAGCGGCTGCGGAGCAAATCCGAAGCGGAAACTATGGCAGCACTTCCCGTAGGGTCCAAAACAAAAAGGAGGAAGATGTTTCCCTTATCCTGCAGGGATCATCTAGAAAGGCAAAAAACAATCCTCCAGTACAGGTGCAGAGAATGGGGCCCTCCCGACAACCTAACTTCATTGATCAGAGGGCGGATGGGCGAAGAAGATTCGAGACCTCGAAAAATCGAGTATTCACCCCACTCGGGGATCCTCTTGAGCAGGTGTTGGCCGTATTGATAGCTCAGAGGAAAATAGTCGATTTGGCACCCCCAAGTGACCCGAATGGAAGAAGATTTGACCCAAGCAAGCGATGCGCCTATCACTCAGGTTTCCCTGGTCTTGATACGCAGGAATGTTGGACGCTGAAGCACAAAATTCAGGACTTGATTGATAGTGGGGAAATCGTGGTGGAACATCCAGGGTCACCAAATGTTAAATCCTCTACCTAAGAATGATGGGGAAAGGGGTAAATCCAGAAGTATGGCAGTGAATCCCGGCCAGTGGAAGATCATTGGGTTTTAAAATTCTGAGTTTTATTTCAAGTCCCTGCACGCTCATATCATTTTGTCATGTTATCCAAAAGGAAGATCATGTGCTGAAATGTGTTATATATATGACAAGCATTTTTTGTTTTAATGGCCGCACCCCGATTTGAAGCATTCTAGCCTGACAAGCAATATGGCCAAATTTGAAGGAGGATCACGATTTTGGTATAAAGTTAGATTTCGATCTGATGGCAATTGAGCTAAACGAGACAGATATCGACAATACGCCTGACGAGATCGAGGGATGGGTCGAAGATAAACCCAAACCCGACTTAAACCAAACCATCGCCATCAAACATCATAACCCCCAAACGATCTCGAAGAACCCGGAGTCGGGGCAAAAAAAAAAAAACTTAACACTGGATCAAAAATCCTCCAAACCTTTCAACAGGTCAAAGGACCGGATCTTTTGTCAGCCCAGTGAGATGCCGATGCAACCAGTACGAGGGAGATCACAACAAAAGCAACTCAATGCTGGGGCATTTGTCAACTACCCAGGAAATGACGGCGTGCAAATTGGCACCCATGCAACAATCTCGTCAACATGCACCATCATCATCAAATGCTACGATTATCTGGCATTTGTCATGCATAGTTTTCCCGGGATACGGTGACCCGCGTGAAAGGGGATTTTATTTGACTTGATAGGAATCGGATTAATTCTGACAAGCATCCGTGGAGCACGATCGTGAGTATGATTAGAAGGCTATTCAACCTTTTGATCAGGTACAAAGCCTTAATTCAAAGCAACGTTTACGACAGGATCGACCTCATGTGCCAGTCTTCACTTTGCATTGCACAAACTTTCAGTTGTGGGGTATAAAATTATGACGACGTTGATGGCAATTAAACACGTAGTCAGACAGTCGATAATTATCAAGCTAATATCAAGAAGTCAGACGATAAATGATTATCAAGCTAATGTCTCGAATCGTGGCCTGGGTTATTCGAGTAATTAAGCCCGAGGGGTGTCTCTACACCTGGTTCCCTAAAGCCATCTGGTTTGGGAGTCGCTGGCCCAACACTTGTTACATGGGTAACTCAGAGCCTAAGAAAACGAGCATTACAGTAGAGGAGGCCCGAGCAGATTCGAATCGTGGCATGGGCTACTCGAGTAATTAAGCCTAAAGGGTGTCTCTGCATCTGGTGCCCTAAAGCCGTCTGGCTTGGGAGTCACCGGCCTAACACTCTCTACATGGGTAACTCAAGCCTAAGAAAACGAATCTTGCGCAAGGTCAAGCAAAGAATGAATGGGGCAAACCACCAGCTTGTCTCGAACCGTGGCCTTTGTTACTCGAGTAAATAAACCCGGAGGGGTGTCTGCACACCTAATGCCCCAAAACCGTCTGGTTCGGGAGTCATTGGTCCAAAACTCGTTAAATGGGTGACTTTGAGTAGCCTAAGAAAACGAGACAAGTGAAGTGGGCTAATAAAAAGAAAGGATAATATGAAAAAAAAAACTCTCGGCCTTAAACAAAAAGTCAGGAAAGAGAAACCCCTACTGAATGCTGCATCGCACGGTGCATTTGTCATATGACGTCAATCCTGCTAAGGACGTTGTCGAGAATGGAGACAGAGTGCCTTTGACGAGGGAAGGTAGTGCTTTTGAGTTCGACCTTACTCACCTACAATGACCATGAATGCTTGAAGGTGTTCTTACGATTTCATAACTCGTCAAATAGAAGATCATCAACTCACGAGGGATTGAAAAAAAAAAAAAAAAAAAAAAAAAAAATTACAATCTAGTACATTCACGGTTCACAACTTGCTAGATTGTGCGATCAGTAGATATTCAATTTCATGTGCTTTAACTGCATTTTTGTCGAGATTATAATATCTTTGTGTTGAACTAACACTAACGGCCCGAGCCTTCAAGTTGTGGCATTTGTTAGTCATATGATATGCAGGATCTTGCAGAGCTGTGGATAACTCAGCACGGTCAACATCGCGAGTTTTCGATATAAATCCTTGGTAACAACACGTGCCAAGGTTGTGGCAGTTAAGAATCGTGAAATGGAAGGAAGCTGAGGCTGCACAAAACTTCTCGTCATTGGGCTTCTCCCCAATCCTGACTATCACTGCCTCGATATCCCAAATGATCCACGCGCATGAGCATATAAAGGATGATATAATGCGGGACAACAGCATATCGGCCAGCAGAAACGATCGAAAGGCCGAGGAGCCCAACATAGCTGTCAATCATCACAAAGTGCGAAACAGACTACCTCAACTCGATGAAATGAAGACGGCCAAGAACAGGCAGAATACCACACCAATGTTGAAGTCTAGAAACAACACTTCACGATGAGGCGTGATCCAATCAAATGTTGGCAAGCAACAACGACTGTCGAATCGTATCATTTGACTGAACATGGGTCATTTCTATCTGAACATATGTGTGCACATGCATCTGTCCATAACATATCTGCCAGATCATGCATAAACATCCGTTGCATGCATATATGTACGATCAAAATGAAAATCTTCAGGGGAAAGTACAAGCACGTCGCTTTCAACCTCACAAATGATCAGATCGTGATGGCTTTTACGGCATGGTACGTGGACGATGTTGGTGGGAGATCCAGGACAGAAGCCGATCACACATCCCACTTCAAGAAATCACTTAAATCAAGTCAACGATCCTTGGGAAGGGCTGGTATCCAAAAATCAACAATCCCTGGAAGGGCTGGTATCCAAAAAAATCAACAATCCCTAGGAAGGGCTGGTATCCAAAAATCAACGATCCCTGGGAAGGGCTGGTATCCAAAAAAATCAACAATCCCTGGGAAGGCTGGTATCCAAAAAAATTAACAATCCCTGGGAAGGGCTGGTATCCAAAAATCAACGATCCCTGGGAAGGGCTGGTATCCAAAAATCAACAATCCCTGGGAAGGGCTGGTATCCAAAAAAATGAACAATCCCTGGGAAGGGCTGGTATCCAAAAATCAACGATCCCTGGGAAGGGCTGGTATCCAAAAAAATCAACAATCCCTGGGAAGGGCTGGTATCCAAAAAAATCAACAATCCCTGGGAAGGGCTGGTATCCAAAAATCAACGATCCCTGGGAAGGGCTGGTATCCAAAAAAATCAACAACCCTTGGGAACGGCTGGTATCCAAAAAAAAATCAAAAAACAACTTGGGAAGGGCTGAGATCCAAACAACTGACACCCTGGGATGGGCTGAGATCCAAATCAACTAACACCTTGGGAAGGGCTGATATCCAACCAATCAACTAACACCCTGGGAAGGGCTGAGATCCAAATCAACTAACACCCTGGGAAGGGCTGGTATCCAACAAATCAACTAACACCCTGGGAAGGGCTGGTATCCAACCAATCAACTAACACCCTGGGAAGGGCTAAGATCCAAACAACTAACACCCTGGGAAGGGCTGAGATCCAAACAACTAACATCCCTGGGAAGGGCTGGTATCCAACCAATCAAAGACCCTTGGGAAGGGCTGGTATCCAAACAATCAGTGACCCCTGGGAAGGGCTGGTATCCAAACAAGAAGTGATCCTGGGAAGGCATCCAAGCAAACCACAACAAGGTGGTTAGCAAACCTGGGAAGGCATCCAAGCAAACCACAACAAGGTGGTGAGCAAACCTGGGAAGGCATCCAAGCAAACCGCAGCAAGGTGGTGAGCAAACCTGGGAAGGCATCCAAACGAACCACAACAAGGTGGTGAACAACCCCTGGGAAGGGCTAATATCCAAAAAGTGAGCGATCCCTGGGAAGGGCTGAGATCCAAGTAGACCCCGACAAATGATGACATATGTAGAACAGTATCAAGAGACTGTACAGGGGTCATTTTTCATCAAATTTGCATTTTAAATGTTGTTTCACATGCATTGAATAGATGATAACTATGTACGTGATCCATGCAGGTTAGGTATCAAGGTCCTAGCCTATCTGAGTCAAAAGTAATGGCTGCCAAGAACGATGTACGAGGACGAATTCCAAGGATGCCGTTCAAGCTAGTCAGGAGAATAACTTCCTCTGATGACAATGCGATGGAATAAGGTGATTACGAGATGGATGACCGGATACGAGACCCGGCCTCGACCAGACGAGCGACCGGATACGAAACCCGGCACTCACAAGATAATCAACCGGATACGAGACCCGGTGATCACGAGACGACCGATTGGAAGATGAAACCCGTCGACTAACAAGGCGGGCGGGGATTGATGCATTGACACCTTTACGAATGTTTTGCATGCCTTACATCTCGTGTTGCATCATAAGTTGCATTGCTGCATCATGTATGTATTGTCATTCTTGTGAACTGTCATTCATGCGTCGGGTGTCTATTTCTTTATCATGTTCATTTCATTTAACATTTCATAAACATGATAAAGAGGGGCAGCTGTAGACACCCAAATTTTGCACTTCGTATACTAACCCTGACAGGAGGACAAATCCGTCAAATGAGCCGGCCTGCGAGTGCAAAGGATGGACAAGTACGAACACTCGACGCCACCGCGACGATTTACAACCGAAACCGACGTGACAACAGGACTGTCCGATTTGAGCATTTCCGAATGATGTGGCGCGTCTCCCAGTAATTCCCGGACTGCAAAATACGAACATGTCGGCGAAAACCGACGTCACGACACGAGAATTGAGGCGTAGCACAAAAATCGAGAAATTCAAGCCAGCCAGCCGCGGATTGATCTACGGCCAATGAGTGCGCCTTTTGAAAACACGGAACTCAAAACACGGAACTCGAAACCAGGCTGAGTGGCTGGTGGGCCAGCCAGCCGCAGATCAATCTGCGGCCAAGCCGCAGATCAATCTGCGGCTGCCCTAGGCCAGCCTATTTCAGCTCAGTTTCTTCATTTCATCCAGGGGGGTGAGCAGATTTGGAGGAAGAAGGAATCAGCAGCAGCCAAAAAGCTCGGAAATTGAGGGAGAAATAGCAAGAATTTGCAAGGAAAATAGAGAGAAAAGAGAGAAAAGAAGTGAGGAATTATATCTTTTATGTAAGATTATATATCATATATCTTCTATTCTACTCAATACATAAATTCATACCTATTGTGAGGATTATTTGCAAGGTGAAAAGATTATTTCCATAGCAATTTTTGTATACCATTTTGTTAATCTTCTTGTCAATTGGGTTGTGTGAGATGTAATTTTTCTTGTATATTGTTGTGGATCCATGGATTGAAGACTATTAGTGAGGGTTTCAAATGGAACGAAATTCTTCCTAATGACCCGATGATATCTATTTGGCGATTTTAGCTTGTTTAATTTTTGTAGTATCCATTGCGTGGGTGTGTATAAATTGTGGATGTGAGCCTAGGAAAGCGACCCCGTGGTCCGAATCTGATGATGGACGTCTTTTGATGTAGATCGTAGAAACGATGTAATCTTCATTGTGAACATGTAATCTTCGGGCCTTAAAACGACGCCAAGGCGAGAATCGTATTTAAGGCCCCGTAATAGTGAAATATGTGATTGTGGGCGTTGGGGTTATTCGGATGGCTTACATGCCCATGAATAGCTCCACGCATTTTAATACTTGATTTGATTTATGACACGAAATTGATTTCAAAGCTAAATGATAAGATTTTCATAAAATCAATCAAACTAGGCTATTAGCATCGCGAGGTTAATAAATGGGAAGTGCTAATGAATGTCGATTTCTATTTCAACGAGAAAGATAAAGAAAATCGTTTTCAAACATCACAAGAAATGGTTTTGTGAAACAAATGACGTTTTATTAAACTGTTGTGCATAGGGTTAAAGAGATTTTAGAAGTTGCCCATCATTTGAGTTACGAAAGCAACGTATAGATCTCGATTCCTATTTTGACGAAGGTTTAAAAACTCTTATTTGCCGAAATGACACATAATGAAAAGACATTCTGAAGCCTTCTCAAATTAAAGCACGACTTTCCCTAAAAAATCCAAATGATTCTTTCATACAAACTCACCACAACATTCACATAGGCACACACACACACACGCGCACGCACACATTCAAGAATTAAAAGGATAGGAAAAGCATCAAGATTGCGGTAACCGTGTTTCACGGAAGTCGGGGGGTGCCTAACACCTTCCCCTCGCTTAAGCAAGCCCTCGAACTCTATGAATCTCGGTTCGCAGACCAATTAATTCAGAGTCACGTATGAGCCATCGATTTATAAAAAAACGAAAACTCGGATGAGTTGGTACATCCATTTCAAATATACCAACTGGCGACTCTGGTTAATTGGCTCATCATAAAAACGATCTTTCAAAAACCACCGTCGACATCAAGCCGACCCTTTTCCCCAAAATCATCTAATAAAAAGGCTAAAATCGGAAAAGGGCAAGCAATCGCATCAGAGACGAAAAACCCGGCGTCGACAGCTGGCGACTCCGCTGGGGAGATTAGAGGGCTTAAGCCGCGTTTAAATCTGGATGCTATCCTATCCTTTAAAAAATTCATGAATGTGTATGTGCGTGCGATATTTTGATTTTTTTACCTTTTATTGTGTGAATGTGTGTTTTGTCCAATAAATGAATGATTGAATGGAATTTCTTTACTTTAAAGTAATCATTTGCATACGGTGAGGACGATGAATGTGAATGTATGTTGAGAGAGTACCTTCTCCTGAGGCGAACCTGTCGGTTGCTTATTACTGGACTCGAAGGGGCTGCTCCCCGGAGATGGCTCAGGAAACGCACCACCCAAATCCGCTCCAATCGAAAGGATTCAGACGAGTAGATTGCGAAGATTGGGGACCTTCATGCCGAAAGCCCGTGAGAGTAACCCTAGGATAGGTCAGCCTCAGATTAACCCAACGCAGGAAAAGTCTCTTCATGCCTTTTTTACATTCACAAAGCGTAAATGTCATGATTCCATTCATATATGCCTCCCTTTCTGTCAGGAGAAATTACTAACCTCTATGTTTTACAGGGGACGGCTGGGGAAGCATAATAAAGTCATGTTAGCATTTGTTATTGCATTAAGGGACTACTAACTTTTTGTTTTACAGGGAAAGATTAAAAAACCCAAAACTCAAAGTTACAGCTTTAGCATGCATCCATATCCTTTCATTTCCTCGGACTAAACTTCGAACCATTGTCTTTGTAAGATTGCTCCTCAAACACATTCGCAATCTAAAAGAGCCCAGAACTCTACATCTGAAATGGCTGATATTCCATCCACTAATTCTTGTTCCATATCTAGGGAGGAATTTGACGACTTTAAGAAGCAGATGTTAGAAATGGCCATAATGCTGAAGGGGCAATTGATGCCCAGACAGGATCCCCCTAAGGAGGATCCACCTCAACTTAAGGGCAAACCAGCCGTCCCAAAAGCCATGCCCGTACCAAACAAGACAGTGAGTACTATCCCGGAAGAGGGAGATACGGATGACCTGCGAAAGAAAATGAGACAAATGGAGGAAACCATCCAATCTATGAAAGGCATAGGGTCCCTAGGCAGGGTTAACTATTCAGATTTGTGTGTCTTCCCCGGAGCCAGATACCCGGAGAAATTTAAAATCCCTGAATTTAAAAAATACAATGGAAAAGGGGATCCTTACACACATCTGAAAATCTACATCGGGGAGCTTGGATCTTACGCCGAGGATGAGGGTCTGAGGATGCAACTTTTCCAAAAGAGTTTGACGGGAGAAGCGAGAATCTGGTATGCCCGTCTTGACAATGCCCGGATTCATAATTGGGAAGAGTTGGCCCATACCTTCTTAACACAGTATAGCTTCCAGGCACAAATAGCCCCAAATAGATACCAAATGACAAAAGTTAAGAAGCAACCCAGGGAATCCTTCAGGGATTATGCACAACGATGGAGGGGTATGGCCGCACAAGTGAATCCCCCGATGAGCGAATCGGAGATGGTGATGACCTTTGTAGACATTCAGGAGGCACCGTATTATGAACGGGTCATATCAGGGATTGGAAGACCCTTTGCTGAGATGATTAAACATGGAGAGATGGTGGATATGGGGTTGAAATCTGGCAAAATCCGGGATCTCACGGCTTTGGAAGCGGCTGCGGAGCAAATCCGAAGCGGAAACTATGGCAGCACTTCCCGTAGGGTCCAAAACAAAAAGGAGGAAGATGTTTCCCTTATCCTGCAGGGATCATCTAGAAAGGCAAAAACAATCCTCCAGTACAGGTGCAGAGAATGGGGCCCTCCCGACAACCTAACTTCATTGATCAGAGGGCGGATGGGCGAAGAAGATTCGAGACCTCGAAAAATCGAGTATTAACCCCACTCGGGGATCCTCTTGAGCAGGTGTTGGCCGTATTGATAGCTCAGAGGAAAATAGTCGATTTGGCACCCCCAAGTGACCCGAATGGAAGAAGATTTGACCCAAGCAAGCGATGCGCCTATCACTCAGGTTTCCCTGGTCTTGATACGCAGGAATGTTGGACGCTGAAGCACAAAATTCAGGACTTGATTGATAGTGGGGAAATCGTGGTGGAACATCCAGGGTCACCAAATGTTAAATCCTCTACCTAAGAATGATGGGGAAAGGGGTAAATCCAGAAGTATGGCAGTGAATCCCGGCCAGTGGAAGATCATTGGGTTTTAAAATTCTGAGTTTTATTTCAAGTCCCTGCACGCTCATGTCATTTTGTCATGTTATCCAAAAGGAAGATCATGTGCTGAAATGTGTTATATATATGACAAGCATTTTTTGTTTTAATGGCCGCACCCCGATTTGAAGCATTCTAGCCTGACAAGCAATATGGCGAAATTTGAAAGAGGATCACGATTTTGGTATAAAGTTAGATTTCGATCTGATGGCAATTGAGCAAAACGAGACAGATATCGACAATACGCCTGACGAGATCGAGGGATGGGTCGAAGATAAACCCAAACCCGACTTAAACCAAACCATCGCCATCAAACATCATAACCCCCAAATGATCTCGAAGAACCCGGAGTAGGGGCAAAAAAAAAAAAACTTAACACTGGATCAAAAATCCTCCAAACCTTTCAACAGGTCAAAGGACCGGATCTTTTGTCAGCCCAGTGAGATGCCGATGCAACCAGTATGAGGGAGATCACAACAAAAGCAACTCAACGCTGGGGCATTTGTCAACTACCCAGGAAATGACGGCGTTCAAATTGGCACCCATGCAACAATCTCGTCAACATGCACCATCATCATCAAATGCTACGATCATCTGGCATTTGTCATGCATAGTTTTCCCGGGATACGGTGACCCGCGTGAAAGGGGATTTTATTTGACTTGATAGGAATCGGATTAATTCTGACAAGCATCCGTGGAGCACGATCGTAAGTATGATTAGAAGGCTATTCAACCTTTTGATCGGGTACAAAGCCTTAATTCAAAGCAACGTTTACGACAGGATCGACCTCATGTGCCAGTCTTCACTTTGCATTGCACAAACTTTCAGTTGTGGGGTATAAAACTATGACGACGTTGATGGCAATTAAACACGTAGTCAGACAGTCGATAATTATCAAGCTAATATCAAGAAGTCAGACGATAAATGATTATCAAGCTAATGTCTCGAATCGTGGCCTGGGTTATTCGAGTAATTAAGCCCGAGGGGTGTCTCTACACCTGGTTCCCTAAAGCCATCTGGTTTGGGAGTCGCTGGCCCAACACTTGTTACATGGGTAACTCAGAGCCTAAGAAAACGAGCATTACAGTAGAGGAGGCCCGAGCAGATTCGAATCGTGGCATGGGCTACTCGAGTAATTAAGCCTAAAGGGTGTCTCTGCATCTGGTGCCCTAAAGCCGTCTGGCTTTGGAGTCACCGGCCTAACACTCGCTACATGGGTAACTCAAGCCTAAGAAAACGAATCTTGCGCAAGGTCAAGCAAAGAATGAATGGGGCAAACCACCAGCTTGTCTCGAACCGTGGCCTTTGTTACTCGAGTAAATAAACCCGGAGGGGTGTCTGCACACCTAATGCCCCAAAACCGTCTGGTTCGGGAGTCATTGGTCCAAAACTCGTTAAATGGGTGACTTTGAGTAGCCTAAGAAAACGAGACAAGTGAAGTGGGCTAATAAAAAGAAAGGATAATATGAAAAAAAACTCTCAGCCTTAAACAAAAAGTCAGGAAAGAGAAACCCCTACTGAATGCTGCATCGCACAGTGCATTTGTCATATGACGTCAATCCTGCTAAGGACGTTGTCGAGAATGGAGACAGAGTGCCTTTGACGAGGGAAGGTAGTGCTTTTGAGTTCGACCTTACTCACCTACAATGACCATGAATGCTTGAAGGTGTTCTTACGATTTCATAACTCGTCAAATAGAAGATCATCAACTCACGAGGGATTGAAAAAAAAAAAAAAAAAAAAAAAAAAAAAAAAAAAAACCTTCCAATCTAGTACATTCACGGTTCACAACTTGCTAGATTGTGCGATCAGTAGATATTCAATTTCATGTGCTTTAACTGCATTTTTGTCGAGATTATAATATCTTTGTGTTGAACTAACACTAACGGCCCGAGCCTTCAAGTTGTGGCATTTGTTAGTCATATGATATGCAGGATCTTGCAGAGCTGTGGATAACTCAGCACGGTCAACATCGCGAGTTTTCGATATAAATCCTTGGTAACAACACGTGCCAAGGCTGGGGCAGTTAAGAATCGTGAAATGGAAGGAAGCTGAGGCTGCACAAAACTTCTCGTCATTGGGCTTCTCCCCAATCCTGACTATCACTGCCTCGATATCCCAAATGATCCACGCGCATGAGCATATAAAGGATAATATAATGCGGGACAACAGCATATCGGCCAGCAGAAACGATCGAAAGGCCGAGGAGCCCAACATAGCTGTCAATCATCACAAAGAGCGAAACAGACTACCTCAACTCGATGAAATGAAGACGGCCAAGAACAGGCAGAATACCACACCAATGTTGAAGTCTAGAAACAACACTTCACGATGAGCGTGATCCAATCAAATGTTGGCAAGCAACAACGACTGTCGAATCGTATCATTTGACTGAACAGGGGTCATTTCTATCTGAACATATGTGTGCACATGCATCTGTCCATAACATATCTGCCAGATCATGCATAAACATCCGTTGCACGCATATATGTACGATCAAAATGAAAATCTTCAGGGGAAAGTACAAGCACGTCGCTTTCAACCTCACAAATGATCAGATCGTGATGGCTTTTACGGCATGGTACGTGGACGATGTTGGTGGGAGATCCAGGACAGAAGCCGATCACACATCCCACTTCAAGAAATCACTTAAATCAAGTCAACGATCCTTGGGAAGGGCTGGTATCCAAAAATCAACAATCCCTGGGAAGGGCTGGTATCCAAAAAAATCAACAATCCCTGGGAAGGGCTGGTATCCAAAAATCAACGATCCCTGGGAAGGGCTAGTATCCAAAAAAATCAACAATCCCTGGGAAGGGCTGGTATCCAAAAAAATCAACAATCCCTGGGAAGGGCTGGTATCCAAAAATCAACGATCCCTGGGAAGGGCTGGTATCCAAAAATCAACAATCCCTGGGAAGGGCTGGTATCCAAAAAAATGAACAATCCCTGGGAAGGGCTGGTATCCAAAAAACAACGATCCCTGGGAAGGGCTGGTATCCAAAAAAATCAACAATCCCTGGGAAGGGCTGGTATCCAAAAAAATCAACAATCCCTGGGAAGGGCTGGTATCCAAAAATCAACGATCCCTGGGAAGGGCTGGTATCCAAAAAAATCAACAACCCCTGGGAAGGGCTGGTATCCAAAAGAAAAATCAAAAAAAAACCTGGGAAGGGCTGAGATCCAAACAACTGACACCCTGGGAAGGGCTGAGATCCAAATCAACTAACACCCTGGGAAGGGCTGATATCCAACCAATCAACTAACACCCTGGGAAGGGCTGAGATCCAAATCAACTAACACCCTGGGAAGGGCTGGTATCCAACAAATCAACGAACACCCTGGGAAGGGCTGGTATCCAACTAATCAACTAACACCCTGGGAAGGGCTGGTATCCAACCAATCAACTAACACCCTGGGAAGGGCTGAGATCCAAACAACTAACACCCTGGGAAGGGCTGAGATCCAAACAACTAACATCCCTGGGAAGGGCTGGTATCCAACCAATCAAAGACCCATGGGAAGGGCTGGTATCCAAACAATCAGTGACCCCTGGGAAGGGCTGGTATCCAAACAAGAAGTGATCTTGGGAAGGCATCCAAGCAAACCACAACAAGGTGGTGAGCAAACCTGGGAAGGCATCCAAGCAAACCACAACAAGGTGGTGAGCAAACCTGGGAAGGCATCCAAGCAAACCGCAGCAAGGTGGTGAGCAAACCTGGGAAGGCATCCAAACGAACCAGAACAAGGTGGTGAACAACCCCTGGGAAGGGCTAATATCCAAAAAGTGAGCGATCCTTGGGAAGGGCTGAGATCCAAGCAGACCCCGACAAATGATGACATCTGTAGAACAGTATCAAGAGACTGTACAGGGGTCATTTTTCATCAAATTTGCATTTTAAATGTTGTTTCACATGCATTGAATAGATGATAACTATGTACGTGATCCATGCAGGTTAGGTATCAAGGTCCTAGCCTATCTGAGTCAAAAGTAATGGCTGCCAAGAACGATGTACGAGGACGAATTCCAAGGATGCCTTTCAAGCTAGTCAGGAGAATAACTTCCTCTGATGACAATGTGATGGAATAAGGTGATTACGAGATGGATGACCGGATACGAGACCCGGCCTCGACCAGGCGAGCGACCGAATACGAGACCCGGTACTCACAAGATAATCAACCGGATACGAGACCCGGTGATCACGAGACGACCGATTGGAAGATGAAACTCGTCGACTAACAAGGCGGGCGGGGATTGATGCATTGACACCTTTACGAATGTTTTGCATGCCTTACATCTCGTGTTGCATCATAAGTTGCATTGCTGCATCATGTATGTATTGTCATTCTTGTGAACTGTCATTCATGCGTCGGGTGTCTATTTCTTTATCATGTTCATTTCATTTAACATTTCATAAACATGATAAAGAGGGGCAGCTGTAGACACCCAAATTTTGCACTTCGTATACTAACCCTGACAGGAGGGCAAATCCGTCAAATGAGCCGGCCTGCGAGAGCAAAGGATGGACAAGTACGAACACTCGACGCCACCGCGATGATTTACAACCGAAACCGACGTGACAACAGGGCTGTCCGATTTGAGCATTTCCGAATGATGTGGCGCGTCTCCCAGTAATTCTCGGACTGCAAAATACGAACATGTCGGCGAAAACCGACGTCACGACACGAGAATTGAGGCGTAGCACAAAAATCGAGAAAGTCAAGCCAGCCAGTCGCGGATTGATCTGCGGCCAATGAGTGCGCCTTTTGAAAACACGGAACTCGAAACACGTAACTCGAAACCAGGCTGAGTGGCTGGTGGGCCAGCCAGCCGCAGATCAATCTGCGGCCAAGCCGCAGATCAATCTGCGGCCAAGCCGCAGATCAATCTGCGGCTGCCCTAGGCCAGCTTATTTCAGCTCAGTTTCTTCATTTCATCCAGGGGGTTGAGCAGATTTGGAGGAAGAAGGAATCAGCAGCAGCCACAAAGCTCGGAAATTGAGGGAGAAATAGCAAGAATTTGCAAGGAAAATAGAGAGAAAAGAGAGAAAAGAAGTGAGGAATTATATCTTTTATGTAAGATTATATATCATATATCTTCTATTCTACTCAATACATAAATTCATACCTATTGTGAGGATTATTTGCAAGGTGAAAAGATTATTTCCATAGCAATTTTTGTATACCATTTTGTTAATCTTCTTGTCAATTGGGTTGTGTGAGATGTAGTTTTTCTTGTATATTGTTGTGGATCCATGGATTGAAGACTATTAGTGAGGGTTCCAAATGGAACGAAATTCTTCCTAATGGCCCGATGATATCTATTTGGCGATTTTAGCTTGTTTAATTTTTGTAGTATCCATTGCGTGGGTGTGTATAAATTGTGGATGTGAGCCTAGGAAAGCGACCCCGTGGTCCGAATCTGATGATGGACGTCTTTTGATGTAGATCGTAGAAACGATGTAATCTTCATTGTGAACATGTAATCTTCGGGCCTTAAAACGACGCCAAGGCGAGAATCGTGTTTAAGGCCCCGTAATAGTGAAATATGTGATTGTGGGCGTTGGGGTTATTCGGATGGCTTACATGCCCATGAATAGCTCCACGCATTTTAATACTTGATTTGATTTATGACACGAAATTGATTTCAAAGCTAAATGATAAGATTTTTCATAAAATCAATCAAACTAGGCTATTAGCATCGCGAGGTTAATAAATGGGAAGTGCTAATGAATGTCGATTTCTATTTCAACGAGAAAGATAAAGAAAATCGTTTTCAAACATCACAAGAAATGGTTTTGTGAAACAAATGACGTTTTATTAAACCGTTGTGCATAGGGTTAAAGAGATTTTAGAAGTTGCCCATCATTTGAGTTACGAAAGCAACGTATAGATCTCGATTCCTATTTTGACGAAGGTTTAAAAACTCTTATTTGCCGAAATGACACATAATGAAAATCTTGCAGTTTTGACAATTAAAATCAAACCTTTCTCATAAAGCTTTATCGTGTATGCCGAAAAGACATTCTGAAGCCTTCTCAAATTAAAGCACGACTTTCCCTAAAAAATCCAAATGATTCTTTCATACAAACTCACCACAACATTCACATAGGCACACACACACACACGCGCACGCACACATTCAAGAATTAAAAGGATAGGAAAAGCATCAAGATTGCGGTAACCGTGTTTCACGGAAGTCGGGGGGTGCCTAACACCTTCCTCTCGCTTAAGCAAGCCCTCGAACTCTATGAATCTCGGTTCGCAGACCAATTAATTCGGAGTCACGTATGAGCCATCGATTTATAAAAAAACGAAAACTCGGATGAATTGGTACATCCATTTCAAATATACCAACTGGCGACTCTGGTTAATTGGCTCATCATAAAAACGATCTTTCAAAATCCCGTCAACATCAATGCCGACCTTTTCCAAAATCATCTAATAACAAAGGCTAAAATCGGAAAAGGACAAGCAATCGCATCAGAGACGAAAACCCGGCGTCGACAGCTGGCGACTCCGCTGGGGAGATTAGAGGGCTTAAGCCGCGTTTAAATCTGGATGCTATCCTATCCTTTAAAAAATTCATGAATGTGTATGTGCGTGCGATATTTTGATTTTTTTACCTTTTATTGTGTGCATGTGTGTTTTGTCCAATAAATGAATGATTGAATGGAATTTCTTTACTTTAAAGTAATCATTTGCATACGGTGAGGACGATGAATGTGAATGTATGTTGAGAGAGTACCTTCTCCTGAGGCGAACCTGTCGGTTGCTTATTACTGGACTCGAAGGGGCTGCTCCCCGGAGATGGCTCAAGAAACGCACCACCCAAATCCGCTCCAATCGAAAGGATTCAGACGAGTAGATTGCGAAGATTGGGGACCTTCATGCCGAAAGCCCGTGAGAGTAACCCTAGGATAGGTCAGCCTCAGATTAACCCAACGCAGGAAAAGTCTCTTCATGCCTTTTTACATTCACGCGTAAATGTCATGATTCCATTCATATATGCCTCCCTTTCTGTCAGGAGAAATTACTAACCTCTATGTTTTACAGGGAACGGCTGGAGAAGCATAATAAAGTCATGTTAGCATTTGTTATTGCATTAAGGGACTACTAACTTTTTGTTTTACAGGGAAAGATTAAAAAACCCAAAACTCAAAGTTACAGCTTTAGCATGCATCCATATCCTTTCATTTCCTCGGACTAAACTTCGAACCATTGTCTCTGTAGGATTGCTCCTCAAACACATTCGCAATCTAAAAGAGCCCAAAACTCTACATCTGAAATGGCTGATATTCCATCCACTAATTCTTGTTCCATATCTAGGGAGGAATTTGACGACTTTAAGAAGCAGATGTTAGAAATGGCCATAATGCTGAAGGGGCAATTGATGCCCAGACAGGATCCCCCTAAGGAGGATCCACCTCAACTTAAGGGCAAACCAGCCATCCCAAAAGCCATGCCCGTACCAAACAAGACAGTGAGTACTATCCCGGAAGAGGGAGATACGGATGACCTGCGAAAGAAAATGAGACAAATGGAGGAAACCATCCAATCTATGAAGGGCATAGGGTCCCTAGGCAGGGTTAACTATTCAGATTTGTGTGTCTTCCCCGGAGCCAGATACCTGGAGAAATTTAAAATCCCTGAATTTAAAAAATACAATGGAAAAGGGGATCCTTACACACATCTGAAAATCTACATCGGGGAGCTTGGATCTTACGCCGAGGATGAGGGTCTGAGGATGCAACTTTTCCAAAAGAGTTTGACGGGAGAAGCGAGAATCTGGTATGCCCGTCTTGACAATGCCCGGATTCATAATTGGGAAGAGTTGGCCCATACCTTCTTAACACAGTATAGCTTCCAGGCACAAATGGCCCTAGATAGATACCAAATGACAAAAGTTAAGAAGCAACCCAGGGAATCCTTCAGGGATTATGCACAACGATGGAGGGGTATGGCCGCACAGGTGAATCCCCCGATGAGCGAATCGGAGATGGTGATGACCTTTGTAGACATTCAGGAGGCACCGTATTATGAACGGGTCATATCAGGGATTGGAAGACCCTTTGCTGAGATGATTAAACATGGAGAGATGGTGGATATGGGGTTGAAATCTGGCAAAATCCGGGATCTCACGGCTTTGGAAGCGGCTGCGGAGCAAATCCGAAGCGGAAACTATGGCAGCACTTCCCGTAGGGTCCAAAACAAAAAGTAGGAAGATGTTTCCCTTATCCTGCAGGGATCATCTAGAAAGGCAAAAAACAATCCTCCAGTATAGGTGCAGAGAATGGGGCCCTCCCGACAACCTAACTTCATTGATCAGAGGGCGGATGGGCGAAGAAGATTCGAGACCTCGAAAAATCGAGTATTCACCCCACTCGGGGATCCTCTTGAGCAGGTGTTGGCCGTATTGATAGCTCAGAGGAAAATAGTCGATTTGGCACCCCCAAGTGACCCGAATGGAAGAAGATTTGACCCAAGCAAGCGATGCGCCTATCACTCAGGTTCCCCTGGTCTTGATACGCAGGAATGTTGGACGCTGAAGCACAAAATTCAGGACTTGATTGATAGTGGGGAAATCGTGGTGGAACATCCAGGGTCACCAAATGTTAAATCCTCTACCTAAGAATGATGGGGAAAGGGGTAAATCCAGAAGTATGGCAGTGAATCCCGGCCAGTGGATGATCATTGGGTTTTAAAATTCTGAGTTTTATTTCAAGTCCCTGCACGCTCATGTCATTTTGTCATGTTATCCAAAAGGAAGATCATGTGCTGAAATGTGTTATATATATGACAAGCATTTTTTGTTTTAATGGCCGCACCCCGATTTGAAGCATTCTAGCCTGACAAGCAATATGGCCAAATTTGAAGGAGGATCACGATTTTGGTATAAAGTTAGATTTCGATCTGATGGCAATTGAGCAAAACGAGACAGATATCGACAATACGCCTGACGAGATCGAGGGATGGGTCGAAGATAAACCCAAACCCGACTTAAACCAAACCATCGCCATCAAACATCATAACCCCCAAACGATCTCGAAGAACCCGGAGTAGGGGCAAAAAAAAAAAAAAAAAACTTAACACTGGATCAAAAATCCTCCAAACCTTTCAACAGGTCAAAGGACCGGATCTTTTGTCAGCCCAGTGAGATGCCGATGCAACCAGTACGAGGGAGATCACAACAAAAGCAACTCAACGCTGGGGCATTTGTCAACTACCCAGGAAATGACGGCGTGCAAATTGGCACCCATGCAACAATCTCGTCAACATGCACCATCATCATCAAATGCTACGATCATCTGGCATTTGTCATGCATAGTTTTCCCGGGATACGGTGACCCGCGTGAAAGGGGATTTTATTTGACTTGATAGGAATCGGATTAATTCTAACAAGCATCCGTGGAGAACGATCGTGAGTATGATTAGAAGGCTATTCAACCTTTTGATCGGGTACAAAGCCTTAATTCAAAGCAACGTTTACGACAGGATCGACCTCATGTGCCAGTCTTCACTTTGCATTGCACAAACTTTCAGTTGTGGGGTATAAAACTATGACGACGTTGATGGCAATTAAACACGTAGTTAGACAGTCGATAATTATCAAGCTAATATCAAGAAGTCAGACGATAAATGATTATCAAGCTAATGTCTCGAATCGTGGCCTGGGTTATTCGAGTAATTAAGCCCGAGGGGTGTCTCTACACCTGGTTCCCTAAAGCCATCTGGTTTGGGAGTCGCTGGCCCAACACTTGTTACATGGGTAACTCAGAGCCTAAGAAAACGAGCATTACAGTAGAGGAGGCCCGAGCAGATTCGAATCGTGGCATGGGCTACTCGAGTAATTAAGCCTAAAGGGTGTCTCTGCATCTGGTGCCCTAAAGCCGTCTGGCTTGGGAGTCACCGGCCTAACACTCGCTACATGGGTAACTCAAGCCTAAGAAAACGAATCTTGCGCAAGGTCAAGCAAAGAATGAATGGGGCAAACCACCAGCTTGTCTCGAACCGTGGCCTTTGTTACTCGAGTAAATAAACCCGGAGGGGTGTCTGCACACCTAATGCCCCAAAACCGTCTGGTTCGGGAGTCATTGGTCCAAAACTCGTTAAATGGGTGACTTTGAGTAGCCTAAGAAAACGAGACAAGTGAAGTGGGCTCATAAAAAGAAAGGATAATATGAAAAAAAAAAACTCTCGGCCTTAAACAAAAAGTCAGGAAAGAGAAACCCCTACTGAATGCTGCATCGCACAGTGCATTTGTCATATGACGTCAATCCTGCTAAGGACGTTGTCGAGAATGGAGACAGAGTGCCTTTGACGAGGGAAGGTAGTGCTTTTGAGTTCGACCTTACTCACCTACAATGACCATGAATGCTTGAAGGTGTTCTTACGAATTCATAACTCGTCAAATAGAAGATCATCAACTCACGAGGGATTGAAAAAAAAAAAAAAAACTTCCAATCTAGTACATTCACGGTTCACAACTTGCTAGATTGTGCGATCAGTAGATATTCAATTTCATGTGCTTTAACTGCATTTTTGTCGAGATTATAATATCTTTGTGTTGAACTAACACTAACGGCCCGAGCCTTCAAGTTGTAGCATTTGTTAGTCATATGATATGCAGGATCTTGCAGAGCTGTGGATAACTCAGCACGGTCAACATCGCGAGTTTTCGATATAAATCCTTGGTAACAACACGTGCCAAGGCTGGAGCAGTTAAGAATCGTGAAATGGAAGGAAGCTGAGGCTGCACAAAACTTCTCGTCATTGGGCTTCTCCCCAATCCTGACTATCACTGCCTCGATATCCCAAATGATCCACGTGCATGAGCATATAAAGGATGATATAATGCGGGACAACAGCATATCGGCCAGCAGAAACGATCGAAAGGCCGAGGAGCCCAACATAGCTGTCAATCATCACAAAGAGCGAAACAGACTACCTCAACTCGATGAAATGAAGACGGCCAAGAACAGGCAGAATACCACACCAAGGTTGAAGTCTAGAAACAACACTTCACGATGAGGCGTGATCCAATCAAATGTTGGCAAGCAACAACGACTGTCGAATCGTATCATTTGACTGAACAGGGGTCATTTCTATCTGAACATATGTGTGCACATGCATCTGTCCATAACATATCTGCCAGATCATGCATAAACATCCGTTGCATGCATATATGTACGATCAAAATGAAAATCTTCAGGGGAAAGTACAAGCACGTCGCTTTCAACCTCACAAATGATCAGATCGTGATGGCTTTTACGGCATGGTACGTGGACGATGTTGGTGGGAGATCCAGGACAGAAGCCGATCACACATCCCACTTCAAGAAATCACTTAAATCAAGTCAACGATCCTTGGGAAGGGTTGGTATCCAAAAATCAACAATCCCTGGGAAGGGCTGGTATCCAAAAAAATCAACAATCCCTGGGAAGGGCTGGTATCCAAAAATCAACGATCCCTGGAAGGGCTGGTATCCAAAAAAATCAACAATCCCTGGGAAGGGCTGGTATCCAAAAAAATCAACAATCCCTGGGAAGGGCTGGTATCCAAAAATCAACGATCCCTGGGAAGGGCTGGTATCCAAAAATCAACAAACCCTGGGAAGGGCTGGTATCCAAAAAAATGAACAATCCCTGGGAAGGGCTGGTATCCAAAAATCAACGATCCCTGGGAAGGGAGGGTATCCAAAAAAATCAACAATCCCTGGGAAGGGCTGGTATCCAAAAAAATCAACAATCCCTGGGAAGGGCTGGTATCCAAAAATCAACGATCCTTGGGAAGGGCTGGTATCCAAAAAAATCAACAACCCCTGGGAAGGGCTGGTATCCAAAAAAAAAATCAAAAAAAAACCTGGGAAGGGCTGAGATCCAAACAACTGAAACCCTGGGAAGGGCTGAGATCCAAATCAACTAACACCCTGGGAAGGGCTGATATCCAACCAATCAACTAACACCCTGGGAAGGGCTGATATCCAAATCAACTAACACCCTGGGAAGGGCTGGTATCCAACAAATCAACTAACACCCTGGGAAGGGCTGGTATCCAACTAATCAACTAACACCCTGGGAAGGGCTGGTATCCAACCAATCAACTAACACCCTGGGAAGGGCTGAGATCCAAACAACTAACACCCTGGGAAGGGCTGAGATCCAAACAACTAACATCCCTGGGAAGGGCTGGTATCCAACCAATCAAAGACCCCTGGGAAGGGCTGGTATCCAAACAATCAGTGACCCCTGGGAAGGGCTGGTATCCAAACAAGAAGTGATCTTGGGAAGGTATCCAAGCAAACCACAACAAGGTGGTGAGCAAACCTGGGAAGGCATCCAAGCAAACCACAACAAGGTGGTGAGCAAACCTGGGAAGGCATCCAAGCAAACCGCAGCAAGGTGGTGAGCAAACCCGGGAAGGCATCCAAACGAACCACAACAAGGTGGTGAACAACCCCTGGGAAGGGCTAATATCCAAAAAGTGAGCGATCCCTGGGAAGGGCTGAGATCCAAGCAGACCCCGACAAATGATGACATCTGTAGAACAGTATCAAGAGACTGTACAGGGGTCATTTTTCATCAAATTTGCATTTTAAATGTTGTTTCACATGCATTGAATAGATGATAACTATGTACGTGATCCATGCAGGTTAGGTATCAAGGTCCTAGCCTATCTGAGTCAAAAGTAATGGCTGCCAAGAACGATGTACGAGGACGAATTCCAAGGATGCCTTTCAAGCTAGTCAGGAGAATAACTTCCTCTGATGACAATGCGATGGAATAAGGTGATTACGAGATGGATGACCGGATACGAGACCCGGCCCCGACCAGACGAGCGACCGGATACGAGACCCGGCACTCACAAGATAATCAACCGGATACGAGACCCGGTGATCACGAGACGACCGATTGGAAGATGAAACCCGTCGACTAACAAGGCGGGCGGGGATTGATGCATTGACACCTTTACGAATGTTTTGCATGCCTTACATCTCGTGTTGCATCATAAGTTGCATTGCTGCATCATGTATGTATTGTCATTCTTGTGAACTGTCATTCATGGGTCGGGTGTCTATTTCTTTATCATGTTCATTTCATTTAACATTTCATAAACATGATAAAGAGGGGCAGCTGTAGACACCCAAATTTTGCACTTCGTATACTAACCCTGACAGGAGGGCAAATCCGTCAAATGAGCCGGCCTGCGAGAGCAAAGGATGGACAAGTACGAACACTCGACGCTACCGCGACGATTTACAACCGAAACCGACGTGACAACAGGGCTGTCCGATTTGAGCATTTCTGAATGATGTGGCGCGTCTCCCAGTAATTCCCGGACTGCAAAATACGAACATGTCGGCGAAAACCGACGTCACGACACGAGAATTGAGGCGTAGCACAAAAATCGAGAAAGTCAAGCCAGCTAGCCGCGGATTGATCTGCGACCAATGAGTGCGCCTTTTGAAAACACGGAACTCGAAACACGGAACTCGAAACCAGGCTGAGTGGCTGGTGGGCCAGCCAGCCGCAGATCAATCTGCGGCCAAGCCGCAGATCAATCTGCGGCTGCCCTAGGCCAGCCTATTTCAGCTTAGTTTCACGCATTTTAATACTTGATTTGATTTATGACACGAAATTGATTTCAAAGCTAAATGATAAGATTTTCATAAAATCAATCAAACTAGGCTATTAGCATCGCGAGGTTAATAAATGGGAAGTGCTAATGAATGTCGATTTCTATTTCAACGAGAAAGATAAAGAAAATCGTTTTCAAACATCACAAGAAATGGTTTTGTGAAACAAATGACGTTTTATTAAACCGTTGTGCATAGGGTTAAAGAGATTTTAGAAGTTGCCCATCATTTGAGTTACGAAAGCAACGTATAGATCTCGATTCCTATTTTGACGAAGGTTTAAAAACTCTTATTTGCCGAAATGACACATAATGAAAATCTTGCAGTTTTGACAATTAAAATCAAACCTTTCTCATAAAGCTTTATCGTGTATGCCGAAAAGACATTCTGAAGCCTTCTCAAATTAAAGCACGACTTTCCCTAAAAAATCCAAATGATTCTTTCATACAAACTCACCACAACATTCACATAGGCACACACCCACACACACGCACACGCACACATTCAAGAATTAAAAGGATAGGAAAAGCATCAAGATTGCGGTAACCGTGTTTCACGGAAGTCGGGGGGTGCCTAACACCTTCCCCTCGCTTAAGCAAGCCCCCGAACTCTATGAATCTCGGTTCGCAGACCAATTAATTCGGAGTCACGTATGAGCCATCGATTTATAAAAAAACGAAAACTCGGATGAGTTGGTACATCCATTTCAAATATACCAACTGGCGACTCTGGTTAATTGGCTCATCATAAAAACGATCTTTCAAAACCCCGTCGACATCAATGCCGACCTTTTCCAAAATCATCTAATAACAAAGGCTAAAATCGGAAAAGGACAAGCAATCGCATCAGAGACGAAAACCCGACGTCGACAATCTCACAGTCGTAATTATTTATCAATTCCAACCATCTCCTCTGTCGCATGTTCAAGTCCTTCTGTGTAAAAATATATTTCAGATTCTTGTGGTCTGTATATATTTCACAGTTCTCCCCGTAAAGATAGTGCCTCCATATCTTCAAAGCAAACACTACCGCGGCCAATTCTAAATCATGGGTCGGATACCCCTTCTCATAGTCCTTTAATTGTCGTGACGCATACGCAATGACCTTACCGTTCTGCATAAGCACACAGCCTAGTCCTTTATGCGACGCATCACTGTACACCACAAAATTTCCTGTGCTATCCGGTAGAGACAACACAAGTGTCGTACTCAACCTCTTCTTTAATTCTTGAAAACTTTCCTCACATTTTTCCGTCCAAACGAACTAAACCGTTTTCCTAGTCAAATTCGTTAACAGAGTAGTAATTTTAAAAAAATCCTGAATGAATCTTCTGTAGTAACCCGTCAATCCTAGGAAACTCCTTACTTCCGATGGTGTTTTCGGCTAATCCCAGTTAAGCACTGCTTCAACCTTTAACGGATCCACCGAAATCCCATCCTTGTCAATCACATGTCCAAGAAATTACACTCGCTCTATCCAGAATTCACATTTTGAAAACTTAGCTTACAACTTCTCTCTTCTTAATGCTTCCAATGTCGCCTTCAAATGTTCTGCATGCTCTTCCTTGGTTTTGGAATATATTAGAATATCATCGATGAATACTACTACAAACTTGTCCAAAAACGGCTTAAACACCCTGTTCATTAGGTCCATGAATGTTGCAGGAGCATTCGTTAGACCAAATGTCATCACCAAAAACTCGTAGTGACCATAACGAGTCCTGAACGCTGTCTTTGGTACATCTTCCTTCTTCACCTTTAACTGATGATAACCACTTCTCAAATCTATCTTCAAGAAATACCTAGCTCCTTTCAGTTGATCAACCAAGTCGTCGATCCTTGGCAACGGGTATTTATTTTTAATCGTGACCTTATTCAACTCTCTCTAATCAATGCAAAGTCACATCGATCCGTCCTTCTTCTTGACAAATAATACTTGCGCTCCCCATGGCGATACACTCGGCTGAATATACTACTGATCTAAAAGTTCTTGCAGCTGTACCATCAATTCTTTCATTTCTACTAGAGCCATACGGTATGGAGCTTTCGATATCGGGGAGGTTCCTGGCACCAAATCGATTACAAATTCAACTTCCCTATCTGGAAAAGCGTCTATAAAGTCTCTTACCATAGGTATCTCTTCTAATTTCGGACTCTCTTTTCGAGTATCGACTATGTAGGCTAAGTATCCCACACAACCTTGTCTTAACAACTTCCTGGCCTGCATTATCGCCAAACAACTCGCTTGCTTAGGCGACCTGATACCATAAAATACTACCTTTGACAAAGTCATAAAGTCAATACGTTTCTTTTGGCAATCAATTATCGCCCCATAATTGAATAGCCAATCTATTCCCAAAATAACATCAAATTCCCCAAGTTTGATTGGAATCAGATCTACAGTCATCACGTTTCCCTTAATATTCACTCTACAGTTCTTGTGAACGTACTTAACAAGAATTACCTCCTTATTTGCAATTTCTATGTTCAAAGGGTAATCTAATTCATCCTTAGCCAAATCTAAATTCTTAGCAAAGTCATCGGATATAAATGAACAAGTAGCACCCGAATCAAACAATACATAAGTATCTATATTATTGATCGGAATGATACCTGACACCACATCGCGAGACTGCACAGCATCTTGCACGGTCATGTTGAAAGTCTTGGCGGTAGGTCGGTTTGTTGGTGCTGATCCAGTTATGGATAACGTGCTACCACCACTGTTTCCCCTATTCCCTCCTGTTCCTGCTCTTCCTGCTGCCTTCTTGGGGCAATCCCTAGCAGATGATCCTTTGATCCGTAAGTGAAGCAAGCGCCCTTCTTTGGATTCGGACAATTCGATGCTATGTGACCCTCCTGACCACAATTGTAGCAAACCCTCTTCCCCTTCAGGCACATCCCCACGTGATTTTTTTTCGCATGTAACACACGCTTCCACTTTCTTCTTCTGACCTCTCTGTTGATTTCCAGTAGATCCACCATCATTCCACTTCCTCTTCTGATTGTGACCACCATTATTACTACCACTCACTTTATTATTCTCATTTTCACCCATTTTCTTCTTTTGCTCCTGGTTATACTTAGTCAGAGCATCGCTCCCACCTTCTGCGATAATCGCCTTTTCCAAAACTCCAGTAAAAGTGTTCAATTGGAACATTGACACTTTGCTGTACAACCATGGCTTCAATCCCTGTTCAAATCTCCTCGCTTTCCTCTTATCGGTGTTCACCTGGTAGGTTGCGAACCTAGCCAACTCGTTGAACTTTGCAGCGTATTCCGGTACATTCATGGTACCCTCCTTCAGTCCAAGAAATTGAATTTCCATCTGATTACGTGAGCTTATCGGAAAGTACATCTCAAAGAACATCTCCTTAAACCTATCCCATGCGATTACACCCTGACCTCCTCGAACCTTATTCGCTTGCCACCAGTAGCTGGCCTCTGACTTAAGTATGAACGTTGCAAAGGCAGTCTTTTGGTTATCACTAACCCTAGCAACATCAAACACTTTCTCCATTTCCATCACCTAGGTTTGGGCTTCTATCGGGTTTAGAGAACCCCTAAACTCAGGCGGTCCTACCGCTTTGAAATCCTTAAATGACGTAACTGGTGGAGCTTGCGGTTGATTCGCAAGTGCTCCAGCTAAAAGGTTCACCAATTGCTGTACAGAATTAGCATTGGCGTCATTGTTGTTATTGTTAGTAGAGCTTTCTTGAGCTTGTTGACGTGGTTGGTGTCTCGACGGTATTTTCTGTTTAAGAATATGCGCTTATTAGATCATCACTCAATTTCTTAAGTGTTCAATACTTAACTCAAATAATTCAGATTTAGCACATAACATATAACATCGTCAAATAAATTTTGATATTTCATTCGTTCAAAAGTCTTAAACATGGAAAGATAGCATCACTGCTATTTATATCAACTATCCCGAGATCAAAGGATCTTCAGGATTAAATAATCATATTCCATTGTGTATAATCACGCTGGAATTTACATTACTAACTACCATAAATATTTACATATACTTCAATACTTTTCCTATCACGGCTTACTAAAGCATCGAACCGCCTTTCTGCGTTCTTCCTCCATGATATGGAACATCGTCCTGCGATCCAACATGTACCATGGCAAGTCTTCAAACTGAACTAGATAGTGGAGAACTCGATCCTGGGCCCTATCAATCGTTGTCTGAAAAGTGTAGCTTGTCTCTTCAATCTTAGCCTTCTTTACCCGTTCGCCTCTTGGGCGTTGCACACTACTGTAACGAACATTTGATTCGAGGAATTGGAGAAGAACGCGAAGGAGTAAAGGAGGTGAACTTGTAGTTGTTCAAAGGTTGAATCTACAAAGGTATAATTCCTTCTTCTTCATTGTTGTTTAATTAATAATATTGCATAAGGCGATTCTTGGGATTGCAGAAAAATTTTAAATTGCTTTATTGCATGTTTCCGCTGCGTTTCAATTAGATTGTATGCTTTGATCTTATTTCTGCAAACCAACAGTCTTTACCGGTAAACTACTTAATGCGTTTTCCGGTATCCCTAAAATCAATTTTTCTTAATTCCATGAATTATATATTCTTCATAAAGCCCTTCTTAACCATTTTATTATTTTTTCTCTTCTGGCCACACATACATACATATATTCCACACATAAAGAAATTTTATTGCAATTTTTCAGCTTTCTTTAATATTTTTCAAAGACCCTTTTTAGTCCGAAACATAGCAAAATTTACATGTTAACATGAACTTTTAGTTTAAATTTCGTAGTCATCGGAGTTATAAAACTCAAGTTATAGCAGTTTTCGTTTTTAAAACCCTAAAATTGAAATAGTCATAACTCACTCGTCCGAAGTCGAAATACTTTCACTTTCAGACAGGAGCTACATTATATCATATAGTTTCGTGTCTCAAAAGCCCTGAATTTATTTATATGTTTAAGTGGACCAAACAGCCCTCGAAAAAAATCCATACAACGGGTTTGGTCAGTTTTTTGGGTTTGGCCTATTTTGGTAGAAACTATCCACCGGAAAATCTACAAGGTCTTTTTCAAAAATTCCAATTGGAGTGTTTAGAGGACTCCCATATTTAACTCAAGAACTTGACCTTACTCAAAAATTCGAAATATGCTAAGAGTTATGCTCGTTCAAATTTCAGGTTCCGTTTTAAGGAAAAATAGTTTTTTCGACTTTCATGTTTACTAAGAAAACTCTCTTGTTTTCATGATTTTTTTGTACATATAACACATAACAAACACATATACTCCAACATAACCTCCCTTATATCATAGGATCGACCATGATCCTCCATATAAATAAACCTCCCATAACAACCAAACAAGAACATAATCTATGCTTAGAGATTTAAAGTTAGGGTTTGAAGTTTTTATTCCTTCTTGCTTCCTTCTTTCTTTGCTAGGCTTGGATGATTCTTGATCATCTTGCTAGCCATCTAATCCTTCTTTCCTTCCTCTCCATCTGTGGCCCTCTCTTTCTTTCCTTCCTATTGCTCTCTCTCTCTCTCTTATACTAGCTCTTTACTTGGTGAAATGAAAATAAAATTAGCAAGTATACTTGCTTATGGGTATTTATAGAACGTCAGACCAAGGGCAAAATGGTCTTTAACCATTACTAGGGAAGGGAAAGATGGTCTTATGCATCTCAAGGAAATTTCCAAGAAATTTCCTTCAAGGACACAAAAGTCATTAGCAATTTTTTCTCGGGGCAAAATAGTCACTTCCCCATTTCTAGGAAATTTCCAAAAATTTCCTAACATTCATCGTCAACCATCACACCCTAGTGGGGCCCACTATACCCAGCCCCCACCTCCTTATTCTTCCACCAATTAACTCAACCATTCATTAATTAAGTTAACCATGGTTAGGTTAGCAGTATTACAACAAAGTGTTGACTTTGTCATATTCTAAACCTAATGTTTTGATGATGATTTGGTTCAATGGTACTAAATTGTTTATTGTGAATTTCAGGAAATTAATTCAAGAAAATTGTTCGATGGTTTATTCAAGGAACAATGAAGATTTGAGTCTTAAGGAAAATATGTAAGGTCATTGCAAATATTTAATTTTTCAATACAAGGCTCTAGGACATAATATTTATGCATTAAACTAGGTTTGTCATGTCTTAATTTTATATGCTTATTTGCTGAGTGGTGTGCATAAAAGATGGTTTTAGCTTATTGATTAATTTTTAAATATTAATTCGTACATGGCTAAACTGTTGTATGGTTGTTTTTAAATTGGATGCATGGCTAAGCTTTTGATAAATTGGTATTCCACATGTACTGCTGATTATATACTGTAAGCTGATTATATACTGTAAGCCACGTGTAAGATTTTATGTATAGGAAATTTGGAAGTGGTTGGAGTATATTGATAAGATATGATTGCTTAACTAAAAGAATGGGATAAGGATCTTGGGAATATAAGACAATCATTATCTTGACAAAATTGGTCCAATTTATTTCCTATTTTAATGCTATATAGGTGGCGGCAGTATTGATAAGTCTAATTAGGAGATGTTTCTTTTTGAAAGTGTCCAACAAATATTTGTTACAACCGAAAATAAATTGGTTTTGTTTCTCTTAGCCATTAACGGGATTATTATCTGATAATTATCTTTGGCAACGGGAATATTTTCTGAATTCTTGGGGTATAAAAAGGAAGCACTGTTTTCGATAAAAAGATACCCGACTTACTTGAATTAATATTTTGCAACCATATACTTGAAAGAGATTTAATTATTTTCGGTGCAATTCTTCAAGCTGTTGTGCTATTATATTCAGATATATTTTCAGCAAATTTCGTGGGCATAATATTGGTGATATCTTTTAACTCTACTTGATCATTGCATTCATTAGTTGAGCCTTGCATTGTTAAATTGTTTATTTGCTTTGATCACTAGACCTCCATTATTGTAATTTTAATTTTTTTGACTAAGTGTTGTCTAAAGAAATTTAATCCAGGTGGATTAAGGTTTGTTTACATACAGATTCAAGGAAGCATAGGTGCTTAAGGAGTGCATTGGTGCACAAGGAGCAAAAGTGCTCAAGTGAATTATTGTAATTCAAAATTTGATAGAATCTGTCTTGTAACGGGAATAATTTTTAAATAAAAGTGAGTCTCCAATACTAGTTGGTATTGGACGTGGAGTAGGCTATTATTATATAGGGTAATAGCTGAACCACGTAAAAAATCTTGGTGTTGATTTTATTGCTTGCTTTATTTTAATTACTCAAAAGTTAGTTAATTATTTTTAATAACTAATAACTTGAATATTTGTATTATTCATTATTATCAAGCATTTTCATTAAATTATATTAATTTATAAAATCACCAAGATATTTTCTTAAACTAAAAACCAATCCAGTTGACCATATTCATTTAGTAAGCTGCATTCATCAATACAGTAGACTAAGTTCTTTAACAAAGACTCAATCCAGTAAACCATATTCATTCAGTAAGATGCATTCATCAATATAGTAGACTGTATTCAAAAGTTTGGTATAAATTTTAAAATTGGTAATAATCTGTATCCACACTTATTCAACCCCCCCCTTCTAAGTGTGCCTTATCTGAATTTCACAAAGACTTTTTAGCATAGCATTTAATGCTTGCTTGCAACTTCTTCCTACCCCTTAGCATCATTGACCTAGAACCTCCCCCATGTGCTGAATTTCAGAAGATTTTAGGCCCGGGTGGGCCCCACCTCTCGCTGCTCGATTTATGTTTTTATCTCCGTAACCCGTCTTTAACTATTTGACCCGAAAAATCAAATGTTCGTGTTTATAATCGATTCCTATTAAATTCGACGCTCCCAACGTCATGGAAATATCCGTTTCTTCAAATTCATCTCCAAATTCTGAGTTTGACTTTTCTCCATAAAAGTCAACCGTTGTCTTTGACCGAAAAGTCAACCCCGACACATTTTATGTCTATAGTCTATTCTTACTAATTTTGACGTTCCGGACTCAACCGAGCGATCCGCGTTTCAAAATTCTATTCCGAATTCAAACTTGAGTTTTGAACTATATAGTTTCCTTATTGACATTTTCATGGCCATTCTCTTTTAAATTGCATACTTGCACACATATATACATCGCATCATTTACACATGGAAATTTCCAAAGGAAATTCCTTTTATTAACACATCCTTACATGATCTTCTTAGTCATTACACTCTACTTTCTTTTTAAGGATTCCCTCCTCGGAACCACTATTACCGTAACTTTTTGATCTAGTTTACTTCTAACTCTTTCATAATCTCTTTCATCGAATAACTTTATCGAGTTATCTTACTATCTTTCATTTACTCTTTCCTATCCAATTCATGGACGAAAATTTATTCTTAGCCCAAGTCTTGTCTGACTTGATTCGGCTTATAGCTACCTGCTTATTTTCAGGTATTAACATTTCATTATCATATCTCTTATACTCATACGTAAACTTTATTTTCTAATACTCTTTCGTTATTATCAATTTGACATAATACATCCTACCCTCATATAACCATAACCTTTCATATCTTCGTCCCTTTATATCTCGCTTCTTATAGTTATCTCTTATCTCCATTTTCATTCATAACCTGTCTACCTGTTATCGAATAATCAAAATTCTTTTAAACCATTATATTATAACATTATTTTTCTTAATTATAAGACTTCATATACCACAATCTTCTCACTCCTTTCTTCATTTTCTCATTTCTTACTCTTCAATATTTCTATCCTCTGCGTTTAATGACAGACCTTCTAATCTCTCTTCGTAACCTCCTTTGAGCCTTTTGCACAAAAGTCTCTCAACCATATCTATTCTCCCTAACACATAGATTAGATTACAATATTTAATCATTCCTCCACTTCCAATCTAGGTTTTAAACTTTATCCTTTACTTAATTATTCAAGACCTTATTTAAAAGTCTTATAAATATCTGAGATATCACATTCACCCCTTATTCTAAGAATTTCATCATCAAAATTACAACATACTAATCTTTACTCATTCTATTCACCAAAAATAGGTTTTCAATTTAACCTTTCTCTAATCACATTTGATTACCTTCTCAATTAATGAGTACCCTACTCTTTCCTCTTATGAGGACCTCTTCTATCATCACATCCTACCATGACTTCTCTCTAAGAGGTTCATACCTTCTAAACATTCAGGAGTCTTCACAATTGTTCAATGATTGTAAAGCATTATGAATAACTAGGAAATAAAAGTTTCCTTTAAAACTTTTTATATCATGCTGAGGGGTCATAAAGACCATGAACTCCAAACTAGGTTTAATGGTATTTCCACTGTAACCATATCTAGAATGTTTAATAATCATCAATACTGTAGACATTATTTATTCTAGGTCTGTTTATAATCACAAAGAAAGTAAACTACCTCTGCAGGTACTTTAGGTGATCAGCTTATCGTACCCCTACGTCGTGCACAACGTATTATCTTTCGTAACGACTATATGCGTTAATAGGTTGGACCATGTTACCCAACCAATATATCCCCCCTTTTCAGGGTTGTTCACCTTAGACTTAGCATAAGATTCTGCACCAGAATAATTTAGCTTGGAAGATTTCAATTAACTTTTAAATTTCATCATTTCTTATAAAAGGTGTCTAGCCGAAATAAATGGCATCGACTCTTCTTTAAATAGCTCAAAATACTAAAAATCATTTAATGACTTTCTTATACCGCATCATGTAATAGTCCTTGTATAATATTTCTCATTTAAGGACTTTACAAAACTTACTTGAACAAATATACATTAATCACTTTTGCATTCATCATCATCTATGATGCGTACCTCATCATCATCCTCTATGATGAATCCATACCTTTCAGGTATCTTCGGTACTCTTCCAGATTTACGAATAGGTAGTGGTACAATAGGTTCTTCTACTTGGTCAGGTACCTGACTTTGATCCGGAGTTTTTTGTGGTTCTTGAACTTCTTCAAAATATATCTTACTCCCACTGACCCCTTCGAGGATAAACTCCTTTTCCAAGAAGGCAGCGTGTTTCGCTACAAACACCTTTTGATCAGTAGGATGATAGAAATAATATCCTAATGTTTCTTTAGGATATCCCACAAATCTACACTTGTCGGATCTAGTCTTAAGCTTATCATGCTCAAACCTTTTGACATAAGTTGGACAACCCCAAGTCTTAACATGCTTAAGACTAGGTTTCCTCCTTGTCCATATCTCATATGGGGTCTTTGGGACGAATTTGGTAGGTACCTTGTTAAGCAGGTATGCAGCCATTTCTAGGGCATAACCCCAGAAGGATACTGGAAGGTCAGTATAACTCATCATGGAACGAACTATGTCCAACAAGGTTCGATTTCTCCTTTCAGATACACCATTCAACTGTGGCGTCCCTGGTGGAGTCCATTGTGAGATTATACCATTTTCTTTGAGACAACTTAGAAACTCATTGGTCAAGTATTCACCTCCTCGATCTGATCGAAGAATCTTGATACTCTTACCAGTTTGCTTCTCTACTTCACTTCTGAATTCTTTAAACTTTTCAAACGATTCAGATTTGTATTTCATTAAATACACATATCCAAATCTAGAATGATCATCAGTGAAAGTAATAAAATAAGAATACCCTCCTCGTGCATTCGTTATCATAGGTCCACATACGTCTGTGTGTACCAACGCTAACAACTCTGTAACTCTTTCTCCTTTTCCACTAAAAGGAGTTTTAGTCATCTTACCCATGAGACAAGATTCACAAGTTGGATATGATTCGTAATCAGATAGCTTTAAAAGTTCATCTTTATGCAACTTGGTTAATCTTGTTTCATTGATATGACCGAGTCTACAGTGCCACATAAAGGTATAATTAACATCATCTCTTTTTCTTTTCTTAGTTTGTTCAATTTGAAGTATATTTTCATGCAAGTCAAGTATGTAAAGTCCATTCAGTAGATTGCCAACACCATATAAAACATTTTTATTATAAATAGAACAACTATTGTTCTTTATTATAATATCAAAACCATCCATATCCAATACAGAAATTGAAATAATATATCTAATGAGTGTCGGAACATAATAACAATTATTTAAACTAATGAACTTGCCCGAAGGCAGTGCTAAACAATAAGTCCCTACAGCTAATGCACCAACCTTTGCTCCATTTCTCACTCGTAGGACGACTTCATCCTTGTTCAGCTTTCTACTTCTGCTTAGTCCCTGCATATTATTACATATGTGAGAACTACAGCCGGTATCCAATACCCAAGTAGAATTTTGACTTTCAGAAAAATTAATTTCAATCATGAATAAACCTAGATCGGAAGTCGAAACTTCTCCAAGCTTCTTTTGGTCCGCAAGATACTCCTTGCAGTTCCTCTTTTAGTGTCCCGATTTATTGCAATGGTAGCAAATTCCTTTGCTATCTGGATCAGGTTTCTTTTTATCCTTTCTCTTCGCCTTGCCTTTAGCCTTCTTGTTTTTCTTCTTTTCAGAAGATACCTTGGGCCTCTTCCTTTTCTTGGAAGAATCATCCACTAGTAAGACTTGGTTCTTGTTGGAAGAGAAGTGACCTTCAGCAGTTTTCAACATGTTAAGTAACTCAGGCAAGCTGATGTCCAACTTATTCATGTGAAAATTCACAACAAATTGTGAGAAGGTGTCCGGGAGTGACTGCAAGATCAAATCTTGGCTTAACTCTCCATCCATCACGAACCCAAGTTGTTCAAGTTGTTCAATCAGATTGATCATCTTAAGGACATGAGTCTCAACAGCAGTGCCCTTGGTCATACGAGATCGGAAGAACTTCTTAGATATCTGATATCTAGCAGTCCTACTTTGCTCACCATACAACTCTTTGAGGTGCAACAATATAGTAGGAGCATCCATAGTTTCATGCTGACGCTGAAGCTCGTTACTCATGGATGCGAGCATGATGCATTAAGCCAAGATTGCATCATCTTGCCACTTTCTGAAAGTAGCAATCTCTTCCTCAGAGGCTGTTTCTGCAACATTTGCAGGGACTGGCGAATTTAGGACATAAGAAATCTTTTCAGCAGTGAGAACAATTCTCAGATTCCTTAACCAGTCCGTGTAATTCGGTCTGGTCAATTTGTTTGCATCAAGTATGCTACGCAGTGATAGTGAGTTTGACATTTTTAAATTCTGCATGTGAAATAGACAATATTTTAGCATACATTCATTTAATTAATTACCAAAATAAATTAGGTCTTTATTTTAAATGGGTATCTCTCACTTTTTCATCAAACTATATTACCCTCATTATATAGTTCGACAAATCTAATTAAAGATTTGCTAGTGAGATTAAGGATCCCATTTCAAATGTATATAGCCTTGTGGGTGCATAACAAACTATATATAAATAAATAGGTAGACAACTATTATCAATTACATCACTATGTAACTCCTTGTATTTTGCCTCTTAGATTATAATGGTCAAGTGTGTGTACATCCGAACTAAAATAATCTAAGTTAAGTCCAACCTAGCACTTCCATATATGTGAAGAGAAAAAGACCGCCCTTGTTTGTGCACAACAAAGCAGTAATGTTCAATTCCTTAATAAACATCAAATGTGATAAAACAACATCTTAAATATTTAATACTCGCCTTGTGTGTGCACAACAAACTCATATTAAATATTTAATACTCTATTGCTTTACCATGCTAGAAGGCGACGTTCGATATTCCTAATATCTTTGAACGCTTAAGACTTAATATTATTTCTTTGAGGGGTTTATTATTATTAGTCTCATCTTGTTTAGCGCGCATGCACACACACATATATATATATATATATATATATATATAAAATACGCGTCATATTATTTAACATGTGAAGCATGTTGTATAATATAATATATATATATATAGTAATCATGCACATATAGAATACTATATTCTACCCAGATTATAGACTTTTATTCTAGTTTGGTTCGCTAGAGCCACCAAGTGAACCAAAAGATCAAACCTAGGGTGCAAGAATAAAATTTAAATATAACTATTATATTTAAACCCGGGCTCCATTACAAACGGGTCTTCATGCGCTCCCTGCTCCTTTGTCTCTAATTTTTCAAAATTAATTCTAACTAGTTCTACTACAGAAACTATTTACAATAAATAGAAACCTTGACCAGCAGTCAAGGGGAAGTACATAGGAGGGAGATAAAATTTACATTAAGAAAAATTAGAGAAGACGAGGTACGCAGACCCCATTTATAAAAACCCATACATTCAATCATCCATTAAAATAAATCCAATCACACATTGGTCAATAGTCCATAATCAATCCTTATTTATTATCATACATATCTCTATATATATTATTAAATAACATTCATCCCATGAATAATAAAACCATTCCATATATGTATTGATATTAATTAATAGGTAAAAGTTTTGCTAATATTTAGTTTTGAAACAAAATAAACTCTTTTATTTTAATCAAAAACCAAATCCAAATTAAACTCCTTTAATTTTAACAATCTGAAATCCTACTCCAGATAAAATAAACATCTTTATTTTAAACTTTTATCAATTAAATAAACTATTTATGTTAATTGAGAAAAACAAAAAAATTTCAAAGTCTGCACACCGGCGCGACCGCGCTCCAAATTGAACTAGGAGCGGCGCGGTCGCACTGCACCCCCAGAAACGTTTTCTGGGTTAGGGCGCGGCCGCGCTCCAGAATGAACTGGAAGCAGCGTGGCCGCGCCGCGACGCAGATTCAGAAAATTTTTTCCAGCCCAAAAATCCGATCGTATCGCATATCAATTCATACATGGAATCATCAAAATCAATAATTAACACAAGGATTAGTCTCTGAAACCACTGTTAGGTTTGTATATAACGCAAGCATGTAATCAAATTACATAAATAAAACGAAAGCGTGATAAAACGGATTTTAAAATTTTCATACAAACCATCACCATGATCTATCCTTGTGTTCAATTATCAATTAAACAAAAGAGAAAGAGAATAAGAATTATACCCTTGTAAACCAAAGCTTCTTCGGGTACAAGTTCAACTCCTAGTCCTTCGTGTTCTCCTCAAATTCCACCGATGAGATTCCTTCCTTTGATCAACGTTAGTCACCCAAGTGTTTGGCCTCTAGAGGTGATCCACCAAGGAAGAATAGGTATTCAAGAAGTTGGGTATTGGCAAAACCCTAGTTTCTATCTCTATAGAAATTGCAAGTACTCTCCATAATCTAATACAAGAGTTTGTAACCCTAATCTATGATAAGACTCCTCTTATTTATAGACGTAGGAATAACCCTTCCCTAAACTATTTAGGATTAGAGTTTCTATTATAATTAAACTCCTTTAATTAATTATGCTCCTAATCCAATTAGAAATTCATGGGAGAGTACTTCTATTAATTAATTCACAATCCCTATTAGGAATTAAATAATAGTAATAGTAATAATAATAATAAGACTCCTCTTATTAATTTATATTTAATATTTTTAAAATATTAAATAATAAATATTAAGCTATTTAATTTATTCTATCTCCATAGATTAAATTAAATACACTTAACTTATTATTACAATTATGTCATTACTTTTTAAATAAATATTTTCCTTTTGCGGTGTGACCCTTTAGGTTCTTCATATTAAACTGGTTGTGAATAAATCAATTAGAACAATTTTAATTTTATTTAAATAAATAAATGAAACTATTTAATTGATTTAAATAAATAATATTTATTCTACAATAAGGGTATATAAGCTCCCTTAGCGATCAACGACTTTCCAGTCAATAGATTTCAACATTAATCACAAAAGAACCTTTCAGTGAATAGTTATCATATAATTCAATCCTTCTACCATACAATGTCCCAATTAAATATAAGACATGAATTTACTGTCAAGTCTTATTTTATTTAATTATATGTATTTCGATTCCCAAATGCACAACTCTAAATAATGCAAATTAGAAACTCCTTTCTAATTTCATTCTGCCTTGGCCAAGGACTACTGAGTTGTCATTTATCGAATCACATAGGACATTCACATCTTTTACTAGACGTGGTAGATTCTTTGTTGATCATTCACCTATCTCCATGTACAACTTATTATACCCAATCATACCCTTTGATATACCCTAAAGGTCTTAAGGGACATGTCAAAGTATAACTCATCATACACAAGATACTATGATGATCTCAAGTTTAAGGATCACTTGTACTACTATCACTATAGGAATTCCTATTGACAGGCGAGTAAAACTCCATTAGGTTTTCCTTAGCGAGCCACGTTCAGTGAACTTATTCTCTAATAAGCACCTACATACTTGCTTTAGTGTCTCCACATAAATGATTATGAGATCAATCATCCTCTTCCTAATAGCAAGCAACGTATGTACTAATCTATCCGGATTCACTAATCCCCTTTTTAGTAATCCAACGATTAGGAACGATTTTAATTTGTGAGCTATCTAGAATTTAGATCTCATTAGCATGATCACCATCATGATTCTAAAATGATTGCTCAAAATTATGGGTTTATCACATTTAATATAACAGCACCATGTAGATAATATAAAATACCTTTTAAGAAAATCAATTCTTTTATTAATAAATGAATAAGATTACAAAGTATATGCTACATCATATCAAATATGATTGGCTTGTGTGCATACTACTTTCATCTTCTTCCAGTCTTCAAACAATCAGGGAGAAATCCTCTTGTTGACATTTAGGGATTCTCCCTCTTTATCTTCGATCTTGCCTTTTAGTCTTTTCTTAAAGAATAATGTTTACAAATCTCCCATAGAACATTTTGGGAGTTGGTTTGCTTGCAGCTTTCATCATCTTAGCATCTTCAATCCATTTAGTTAGCCAATCAATGAATATAACACCAAAATTGATTTCCTTCTTCTGGATAATAACAATCATTAACTTCATTTATAGATTACTGATAGTATCATAAGTAGTGTCCTTGTAGAGAATACACTTGCCAATAATGTCAGCAAGGAACTCATACTCCTAAGGGAAATCCTTCTTCTTGATCCCCTTGAGTTGAGACTTCTTCTGATAACCCATAATTTGCATCCCCTCTTCCATGTTGATCTCATCAAAAGATGTAATGCCTTCATTGAGAGATCGTAAGTAACAATTAATTTTAGAGGATCCCAACTACAAAGAAGTTCCTTTGACTTTGGTGACAACGATACCATCACTATAGGTAACATTCAGATAGAATTCCTTTGCAAGGTCTGAATAGCTTTTGGTGCTTGACTCCAAACATTTAGTAAATCCGGCAGCTTGAATCAGATTCAGAATGACTTTGAACTTCTCCTTAGAATCATCAAACTTGTTGAAACATACTTGGTTACCACTAATAACATGAAAGTTTGCCATTTGATTTTTTATCTGGAAAGAACACAGAAAAGATTAATTAGAATTTTTGATATTCTTTGAGAAACTAGGGTTTTGAAAGCTCTGAAGATTGGAAAGAAAAGAAAACAGAGTAATTTTAAAAGTTAGAAAAGTAATAGTTAGATAATAAATTTGAACTAAATCTCTATCACTTCCCTCTTAATTCGGCTGAGTGGGACACGTGTAAATCGATGGTTAGTTTCACGTCTCTTTATGACTATAGTTAACAACTGTTGGACAGAAACTCTTGGCTTTCACTCGTTTTACTTGAGCGTGAACATCATTTGCAATAAAGTAACCGCCTCAGCATTTTCGTAGGGTAAAGTATCACTCTACGATCCTTTCAGCTCTACGAACTACTTTTGTTCTAAGAATCATTCTACGATGGCTCTTCACTCAACGAACTTCATTTCCAGTCAATCTACGACCTTCACCTGCATAGTTAGAAACTCCCAAAACCATGGTATTATGGTTATAAAATTAACATACCTAACTCATTGATTAACTTATTGAACCTAGATTCATCTAATGGTTTAGTAAACACATCAGCAAGTTAATTTTCAGTTGAAACAAAGTTCAATGCAATATTCCTACTTTGTACATGATCTCTAATGAAATGGTATCTAATTTCTATATGTTTTGTCCTAAAATGCTTGACAAGATTATGAGTGATTGATATAACACTAGTATTATTACAAAATATAAGGATAAACTTAAGCTCAAACCCACAGTTAGCTAATTGATTCTTCATCCACAAAATTTGAGCACAACAACTTCCAGCAGCAATGTACTCAGCTTCTGCAATTGAAGTTGATACTGAATTCTACTTCTTGCTAAACCATTAGACAAGCCTATTCCCTAGCAGTTGACATGTACCACTAGTGCTTTTCCTGTCAATCTTACATCCTGTAAAATCTGCATCTGAATATCCCATTAGATCAAAAATAGACTCATTGGGATACCATAATCCCAAATATAGAGTGCCCTTGAGATATCTAAAAATTCTTTTAATAGCAACTAAGTGAGATTCTTTAGGATTAACTTAAAATCTAGTATAAATACAATTAGAGAACATGATATCTGGTCTACTAGCAGTTAAGTACAAGAGAAATCATATCATACCTCTGTATTAAGTTATATCAATTCATTTACCAGATTCATCTTTGTCTAGCTTGGTTGTAGAGGCCATTGGAGTCTTCATGGGAGTTACTGATTCCATGTCATACTTCATAAGTAGATCTTTAATATACTTGGCTTGGTTGATGAATATTCCTTTATTAGTCTACTTCACTTGTAGTTCAAGAAAGAAGTTCAGCTCACCATCATGCTCATCTCAAATTTACTATGCATAAGCTTAGCAAATATCTCACATAGTTTTTTGTCAGTAGACCCAAAAATAATATCATCTACATAAATTTGTACTAATAGAATCTTATCTTTGTGCTTTCTTAGGAATAGTGTTGTGTTTACTCTACTTCTAGTGAATCCATTTTCAATTAGAAAAGTAGTAAGTGTTTCATACCATGCCCTAGGTGCTTGTTTCAAACCATAGAGTGCTTTATCTAATCTATAGACATAATTTAGACGAGTTTGATTGATAAAACCCGGAGGTTGTTCAACATTGACTTTTTCTTGAAGTTCACTATTCAGGAATGCACTCTACATCCATTTGGAAGACTTTGAATTTCATGAAGGCTGCATAAGCTAGAAACATTCTGATTGCTTGCAATCTGGTAACAGGAGCAAAGGTCTCATCATAGTCGATCCCTTCTTGCTGAGAATAGCCTTTGGCCACCAATCTTGCTTTGTTTCTAGTGATCACACCATCTTCATCTATATTGTTTCTAAAAAAACCACTTGGTGCCAACAACAAGATGATCTTTTGGTCTTAGAACTAGCCTCCACACCTTGATTCTTTCAAACTAGTTTAGCTCCTCTTGCATAGCTTCAATCCAGCTTGAATTTTCCATAGCTTCTTCGATCCTTTTAGGCTCCATCTGGGAGAGAGCTAAGGTAGAAGCACTCATTCTAAGAGGCAGACCTAGTCTTGACCCTGGCATTAGGATCACCAATGATTAGGTCTTAAGGGTGATCTCTTGCTCATCTTCTTCCAATCGGAACATTTGTCCTTGTGCCTTCTTGTCTGAGTTCTTCAAGATTTAGTTCTAGATTAGCATCATTGATTCATAGAGTATTCTCTTCAAGAACTAGTTGCTCTACGATTTCTTGGTTTGGCACTACGATCGTTCGGTCTGACTCTGCGACTTTCGCTTCTGCAATCGTAGGAATCAACTGTTCTGCGATCGTAGGGTTCAATTCTACGACCTTATCAAAAGATATAGGTTTCGTAGGATTTCCTTAGTCAGATTCGTCGAAGGTTATATGAATGGAAACTTCAACGCTCAATGATTTCTTATTGAACACTTTGTAGGCTTTGCTATCCATAAATTATCCAAGAAATATTCCTTCTGACTTGGGCTGAAATTTAGATAAGTATTTCTTGCCATGGTTGAGGATATCACATGAGCAGCCAAAGTTAAGAAAATAGCTAATATTCTGCTTTCTTCCTTTCCAAAACTTATAGGGTGTTTTCTTGAGCGTAAAGTGAATTAATGATATGTTCTGAGTGTAGCAAGCAATGCTAACAGCTTCTGCCCAAAAATTTTCAGGAAGATGGGCTGCAGCTAGGAGTGTTCTTCCTGCTTCAATCAAGGTTCTGTTCTTCCTCTCAGCCACTCCATTTTATTGAGGAGTTATTGGGACTGAGAAATTATGATGAATCCCATTATTTCCACATAAATGATCCATCTCAAAAAAGTCGAATTCTCTTCCATAATCACTCCTTATTGCTTTAATATTCTCACCCATATTATTTATAATTAGCTTGAATAATCTGATCAACTGATTATTGGTTTTATCTTTAGAGCTTAATAAGAATACCCATGTGTACCTGGTGTAGTCATCCACTACTACTAGTAAGTATCTTTCGCCTTCAAGACTAGCAGTTGGTGTAATACCCGAGAATTTTGAATAATATTAATATTAACTTTTGTATTTAAGTTGAATATTTATTCGAATATGAGTATACGTGATATATCATTTTGGTAGTGATGTGATAAATTGATTTCTTGTTTTATTTATTAAAGGAGTGATTTAATAACAAAGAAATTTATTAATTAATTATTGTATGGCAAATAACCTCAATGTATTTAGTTAAATGTTACGTGCCATGATACATCCTATGTGATATCTTGATGTGTGATAAGGGCTATTAAATGGGCATTCATATTATACGAGGTAACTAATATTTGCTATGTAATAATCATTTTAATACTTGAATGTTTATTAATATTCTATTATAGGAATAATAGAATAGTAGTGTATATTAAATATTGGGTGTTAGTAATTAATAAGATTTCATTTTAATTAATGTACATGGATTATATGATATGTGTACATGTGACTCTAATTGATACAATGTGGTAGCATTTAATTATTTAATACACTATATGACCTAAGTTTACATTTTGAATCAAAGTATGCACTTAAGGCTTGTTGGGAAATGTCTGAGTTCCTTGTCCCAAATTAATAGTCATTTGTCCCATTTTCTTCATTCACGTGAATAGCTAGAGCCATGTTGCTGATAATGAGAAAAGGCTACAAGCCTAGGCTTTTTCTTCTTCCTTGCAAACCTCAGCTTCATGATAAAATGGGGAGTGGTCCAAATAGTTCCTTACCACTATTCCACCAACTTCTCGTTAACCATAAGCTTTTTTCTTCTTCTAGTGGTTTGAACCTTAGAACAAAGTCTTGGCATGGTCCATGAATTCTCTATAAATTGAAGCTTCCTCTACACAATTCTTGTTGCTAGAAATCTGAAGTATAGCTTCCATTATAGAGTGAGGTTGAGTGATTTTCAGTTGATAGCATTGGAATAGCTTCAAGAGGTAAAACTCTATTAAACCGTGTTCGTAAATTCTTGAGTTCAATTCGTAGAATGTTTCCATGAATTTGGTGTTAATTGATTAATAGTTGATGTAAGCATGTTCACTAAGTTCATATACATGTTATTAGAGTGTCGAGCACGAATTATGTTCTTAAATTTCAAGTGTTGCTAGTTCCTAGAAATTTCGGAAAGTTATGCTTCCAAAATTTACCAAAAATTACTGAGCTAGGTGGTAGTAATCCGAAATTAGTTCTTATACATTGTTAGTTTGGTTAAATACAAAAACAACAAAAGTTAAACGAATCATTTTGGTCCAGAAACGAGTTCGTAACGAGATCGACCGCTAAATGTGTTAAACTTTGGAAAATAGCATGGATGATGAATTTAATTATTGAACTCAATTGTTTACTTGTTTTAAGTTATTAGAATCATGTTAGGTATGCTTAATATCATGTTTGTGGACTTTATGTGAGGTGGGTTTACATAAATTGCTATTTGAATTGGTTTTGGTTTGGATGGGTATGCTGATACAGGGAGTTTCCTGGTTCTGCCGAGGAGCAGCGCGGCCACGCTACTCCCCAGGCAAAACCAGGCGCGGCCGCACCGTGCCCCTGAAGGAAAGTTTAAATTTTGTCCTTCCAGTATTCTGAGCATGCTATTTTGGTTTATATAGACCCATGTATATTCTTGATAGGTGTTTTGAAATTACATAACATGAAATGAATCACCATTTGCTTTAGTTAAAATGTTAGAAACTCAAACTTGAAAAACGTGGAACTTTGAATGTCCTGACCCTTTGAGCATATGTTTGTAACTTGATTAAGTTGTAAATGAGTATGGAGTATGAGTTCAATATGTTGGCATGATTACGTAGTTCAACATGAGGCTTCAAAGAAATTTAGGACTTGAGTAATAATGTTGTCCAACGATATGTGAATTGCATTCCGACATTTCAAACATGTGTATTAGGACTTCATATGCCTCTAGACACGATCATTACGCTCACTTATATGACGAAACATGATTTCAACTTTTCAAGTGTACTTAAAGGAATTTTCAAACGAGAGACGACACTAAATTATGTGAACGTGAAGTGAATGTATGTACGAGCATACATGTTATGTTTTGCCTAGCAACGTCAAGTGGTATATTAGCTATCATGACTCGCCTTTATGAAATATACTTGTTAAGCATGTTACTTTACGGATTTCAAATGGAATGAAATGTTTGGAAATGGCTTAGGACAAGCATGCTAGATATTCAACTGAAGTTATACCTTCCGACGTGCATGTGTGTTAGATATCAGTAGCATGGTATTATAAAGGTTAAGTTAATATCATACAGGGGACAAGCCTGCATTGGAGCTAACAGGGAGCAGCGCGGCCGCGCCACTCCCTAGTTATATTCCAGCACGGCCGCGCCACCCTACAGTGCATTCCATCTATTTTATTGCTAATCTGAAAGTGAAGTGTGTGTGCATTGAGCTTTAGTACTTGATTAAACTGTGACTTCTAGTATGTGAGCATGTCAAGATTATATAGAACCAAGATTTAAAAGTGGTTACACGTTTTCTAAATGAGTTTCAAAGCAAGATCGATAACGATTTCAAACAACGCGATATGTTAGTATGTGGTCAGGATTTGCGTCTAAGATGGAACTAAAATGCGTAATACTTGTGTGTACATGTGTTGAGTCGTAATGTGGAATTATTTGAGTTATGAACTTGTATGACTAATGGAACTTTCCTATAACTATTATGCAATAGGATTGCAACGTGTCATTAAGCTTTAAATTCGTAGACTACGCGAAAGGCAAGTTCTCTAACCTTACTCAAATTTACATTGAGCAAGTTCTCTAACCCTCTTAACCTTACATATTATGTAAATCTGAATTGTTGCTATATTAGTTATATGTATCAAGCGAATACCCATTCGGAAACGAATCTTATATCTTGGCTCTTGTGGCAAGCTTTGAACTTATCATTCATAAATATATTGTAAATATTATCTATGCTATTCGATTCGGCTAGACTAATATGCATGTGTTAGAAAGCGATCTGAACCAATTGTCTTGGTGCGGACTCTTATTTGCTGAGATGAACAACCCTCATTGAGGGGGAAATTATATATTGTCGGGGAACCGGCGTGCGCACACTAGCATGTTTGAATGTTATGCATAACGTAGGGTACTTTAAGCTGATCACCTGTTGTACTTGTTTTATTGGATTTTCAATATAATAACTGTTAATTCTAGCAGGAGTTCTTAGTCCTTGGTGACTACTCAGTGTTCATTTCCTTGAATCTCGAAATGATTAAACTTATGAATCTTATTGATATTTCGATCCATAGCGACTCTTATTCATAACAATTGCTTCTTCTTATTATCCTTGAACTATCCTTTACTGTCACACCCATTGTGTTTTGAACTTTATATTGTTTACCCTCACTGTATATACTTGCTGGGCAAATTTGTTGCGCATTCTTGCTTTCTTTAAACCTTTCAGTTAAGGCAGAAAGCGATGAGACTTCAGGAAAGGATAAAGGAAAAGGCAAAGCTACGACATAGCTTCGTTCTTCCTTAGGAAGAAGATTAGTTGCTACGTTGCTCTTTGTTTTCAGATTCAGTTATGTAATAAGCTTAGGCCTAGATTATGTATCAATATTATGTTTTATTTTTAATTAAGACTTTTACGTAGTATTGTGGTAGCGGTTGCGAGACCTTGGGACAAGAATAATTATATTAAATCAATGTAATTTATTCTATCATTTTCGCTGTATTAGTTTATGTCGTTATTTGAGTTAAAACGTGACGTCAGAATTTGAGGGCGTCATAATTGGTATTGACCCAAATAGATCCATGTGCAACAGCTGCAGGGGCCTCACATTTGAATTTGCTACTTTACTTTTGAATGAGCTCCTAGTTTGCTTTTTAAGCTGATAGGCCTTGCATGGTCTTTCTTTAACATAACTCAGCTTTGACAAGCCTGTAACTAGATCTTTGGATATAAGCTTTGACATACTCTTGAAGGTTAGATGGGATAATCTTTTGTGCCACAGCCAGCTTACATCTTCAGAGGCTTTGGCAAAGAAGCAAACTATTTTTGAGGAACGGTGCTCAGAGAGATTAACCACATAAACATTCCCTTCTCTTAATCCAATCAACTTTAATGAGTTGGATTCCAGGTCTCGAACTTGACACTGGTAATTGAGGAAGATGATTTGAAGCCCTTTATCACACAGTTGACTAATTCTTAGCAGATTGTGCTTCAATCCATCAACATAGGCAACTTTACTGAATGATACTGCTCTATTTCCAATTTAGCAATAGCCTTTGGTTTTCCTAGAGTTGTTGTCTCCAAAGACAACTATTGGACCATCTTTAACTTTGAATCTTAATAGAAGAGCCTTATTTCCAGTCATGTGTCTGGAACATCCACTATCAAGATAGACTCAGTGGAGCTTGGTACCTTCATTCAAGATTATTATTTATTTTGTTACCTAGACGAACTTGGGTCTTTTATTGTTAGTGCATTTTGGTATCCAAATCTGCTTGACTTTGGCTTTCTTATAAAATAATGAATGATAATTATCATAACACATTACAGCTTTATGACAATACTTATGATAGTTATAGCATTTGATATTAAGTGTGTGTGAGTGTGTGTATGTAGATCTTTCTATTTGAAATTCTTGTGGATGATTCTTATATCTAGTTATTCTTCTAACCTTGAACTCCCTCTACTACTAAACTTCTCTATGATTTTATGATTTCGTAAAGTAGAAACCAGTTCTATAATTTATACTAGGATAATTTGTAATCTTTCGGGGCATGATCGTAGACTTTGGCTTACTCTTCTGTTTCACAAAACCAAGACCAGTATATGACCTGTTGTTTTTGAGAACAACAATCTGATCTGCAGAGTTTAAACTTCTTTAAATTATTGGCTTAGTGATCTTTGTGGATTTCACAAACACAATATTTCTGTTGAAATGAGAAGCATTGTTATTGATTTCCTTTGACTTTTCCACACTGAAGAAGAATCTCCAAATCCTAATCCTGACCTGTTAGAGACAAACCTTTGACTTTCAATTAATGAATCCATTGATGCAGACGAATGATTCCACATGGATATTGTCTTCTCTAGATAATCTATCTTAGAAGTTACAGTTAACTCTCTTTGAGCACTTAGTTCATTCATTTTTCTCAAGCTTGCATTCTCAGCCTCAAGATTGGCAAAAGAGACAACACTTCATAGTGTAGTTTCTAACTCTACGAGAGCTTTCTCTTTATCCTTTTGAAGAAGAGAATGGTCCTTTGATAGAACTCTAAATGAATTCATATAATGATGCATATCTGAAGTTATATCATGTAATACAATTCTAAGATCATCAATACATATATTAGTAGAGTTAACATCAAATACCTCACTGATATCAATTTCTCGACAATTAGTGAATTTGGTTGACTTTTCTTCTATAGCCATCAAACTAAGTTTGGCCAAATGAGGTCCTTCATCATCGCTAGAATCTAAACTGGAGCTACATTCTGGCTCACTCCATGACCTTTCAACTCTATGCTTGAATATCATCTTGTTTGGATCATTAGAGGTGGTAACCAGCTTTGTTAAAATGCATGGACCACTAATTACAGCATCATCCAGATATTTATCTATAGCATCCATATATTCCTATAGACGAACATCCCAGTTAGCAAATTTTTTTTCATTAAGAAGGGGTGACACTTTTTCACCACCAAGCTTAGAACTAGTTTTATTGTGTGCATATTTAACTCAAAGTGTTTAAGATTTTGGTTAGGAGAACCTGCTCTGATACCACTTGTTGTTTCCCAGAGGCACAAAGAGATCTAGAAGGGGGGTTGAATAGATCCTTTAAAACTTTTCAATTTTACTAAAGATAATTATCAGATAATTAATCAGTTCAATTAATTTAGCATAGCGGAATATGAGTATAAAATCCCCCTTAAAGATTTAATGAAATCTCAGTTCTAACTTTAGTGCGTGTCAAGATTTGTCACTTACAAATATAATAGTTAATAACAGTTAATGACAAAATGTAAATGCTTAAGGTAAATGACACAAGATGTTTTAAGTGGTTCGAAGTATCAACATTCTTAGTCCACTCTTTTACTTCAGCAAGTAGGATATCCACTAAGGATGGGACACTAAGACCAGATCACTAAGATCTATTATAACTGAATCACTGAGATTCCTTCGAGTGACATAGTCTCGGCAATGGTCACTTAAACCAGGTCACTTAGACCTCTTCAAGTCGTTTAGTCTTAGAATGTGGACACTTAGTCCCAGGTCACTGAGATCTCTTCAAGTCTCTTGGACTTGGTATAATGGTCACTAAGACCAAGTGAATTATAACTGAATGTTGATTGAGTTCGAGGTGCTGCTAAGCTTTTCAATGATGCTTGACTTCTTCTAATACTTAACAGCTTTGAATTTGTACTGAGTTGTAGAGTAGAGCTTTATAAATTTGGCAGAGGTTCAACTTTTTGTTCTTGGTGATTCGTACTTGGATTCGAATCCTCGTACGCCTTTTATAGACCTTCAGAAATTATCCCGTTGGAGAGTTCTCGTTTGTGCATTTAATGTTTTACTACAAGATATTCTCTAACAACTGCTTTGAGGGTAGGTAGATATATTACTTTCGGCTCTACAAAAGTCCCATCAGACTGCAGACTTTTCTACCACACTTTAATGATGCCATATCTTCATTCTAGCTGTTTAGACACAACCTCAAATTGATTTTCTGTTCTGAATTTAAAGATGGTTAGAAACATTCTTGAAATCTTTGCTCTAAAATACTCTGCAATGCTCTGTACTTGTCAGACTTATGACTGTTCCGACATGTTCTTCAAGCATAACTTGATCGTTGAGTTTGTTAAAGAACTTATAACTAAATTTGCTCAACGTTTTGCTTTACGATGGACGAGGTAGCTCTACGATCTGCTCCATGATGCTCAATTCTGCCTTCAACACAAAGATACCCTTTCTATTCTACGATCAACCAGATTACTTTAGAATACCGAAGGCAGCTCTACGATTTTTGTAAACTCTACGATTTAGACTTTAGCTTTAAGATAACTTTACAGATTAGGCAACCTTTCATTCGATGTTCTACGATCACATAGAGTACTCTATTTACAACTTACACATTTTGAATAGGCAGAGTTACTTTATGATCTGCTTCAAGATTGCATAAGTAGATTCATGATTTCTCGACGATTGCACAGACAGTTATACTATCTGCTCAATGATTCTAACTTAAGCTTCATTTCTGCTCTACGATCATCTGACTTACTCTGCGAACATAATCGACTTTACAAATAGACAGAGTAACTCTACGATCGTTTAATAATACTATACAATCGATTTGATCCTATTAACTATACATCAGATTCAACTCAAGGAACAACTTAACAAGTTTGATCGTTCTATTCTAAGTCCTTGTATAATATTTCTTATTTAAGGACTTTACAAAACTTACTTGAACAAATATACATTAATCACTTTTGCATCATCAAATCATACAACATAGATTCTAACAAAAAGATTAAAACTTTACAACATAAATGAATTTAAATCACAAAATTGACACAATATATATTAGATCTAAGCCAAATCTATGCTATAAACACAAAAAGATTGAATCTTTCACCTTGGGGTGAGGGAAAAATGCCTCATTGAGATTTGTATTAAGAGATATTGCAATAATCTAGCTACAAGTATGGTGAGATCTAATAGATCTAGATGGAATTTAGTGTTTTTCTTTATCAAATTCTTCTACTTCTCTTTAAAATTCTTACTTTTTCTCTAAAATTCTTCTCTCTTCTAAAATCTGCTAAAAACTACCTTATATAGGATCTAGGGCTAGCCACAGGTGTACCTGCGACTGGTCGCAGGTTTACCTGCGACTGGCCCAGATGAGGCTCACTTGTCTCGGTTTTCGTGTCGTGCAATCAACTTTTCGTCTTGTTTATTTAAACATTCATAACTTTCAATCTGGGAAAAGTTGGGAGATATGCCATACCATTCCAGAAAGCTCTTTCTGAAAGTTACACAATGACATAAAGTTTAGCCAATTTTCCGGAAAGATAGAGCAAACTGTAGAAATGGATCTTCCCATGGATGCCGACTGGTCAACCGTCATGCCTCACGTAGTTCGTCACTCGGTGGTCGTCGTGACAGCTCCATATATTCATTTTGAGCCTTACAATTCTCTATTCGAACTCCTTATCGTCGGGGTGAAATAACACTTTTACCTTCCTGTTTAGGTTAGATAACAAATGTAACGAATGCAATTTTTGTGATTGAATAAAAATATTTATTGAGTTATATAAATATTTTTATTAATTTATTGAGCTAAATAAATAATTTATTAAGTTTTTATGGAATGGGTATATGTTAAGTTTAATAATGTTAAATGTTATTTGAATGTGATTTGTTATGTTTATTCTAATTTAATATAATAATTAAATTAGATGATGAAAAGGTTTATTTGAATAAATGATTTATTTGAATAAGAGAATTTATTTGGTATTATTGTTATTTGTTAAATGAAATTATTAATTTAGTTAGTAAGGTTTAATTGAATTTATTTAATAATAAGTTCAATTAAATTAGAAGTGTGACATTTTAAACTATATGTTATAATGGTTTATTAAAATAAATGAGAAAGTGTTTAATTCAGTTTTACCAAACAAGGTCGTATGACCTTTGTTTGGAAATAATAGGTTATTTTAATTTTGTTTTACCAAACAAGGCCTTAAGACCTTTAATTAAAATAATGGATTATTTTAATTAGTATTTGCCAAACAAGCCTTATGGCTTTTGAAATTTTATAACTCACGATTCAATTTAAAGAATATACGTTTTTATTATATTAAGTATCAGTTTTTATTTTCATTAGTTTTATTTTTTTAAACTACGTCAGTTGTAAAGAAAGAAAGAAAGAAAGAACATCAGAGTTTGAGAGAAAAGAGAGAGCAGAGCTTGAGAATTTGTAAGAAGAAGAGAGAAATTGTGAGAATAGTTTGGGTATTAGAGGAAGAAATTCAAATCAAAGGAGGTTAACCTTATTAATCAAAGCAAATAGAAGGTATAAACTCTTTACTGTAATTTATTTTTAGTTCTCTATATATTATTTACTTGCTTAAAACATGAATTACTTGGTGTAATTGATAGTAATCATGTGTTAGATGATTATATGGTGATTAATAATCAATTTAGAGGTGCTAATCCATGAAAGTAAGTTTTAGAATAGTGTTTTTGGTGTTTACAGAGTTTTGTTCCATGTATGTTCTATATGTATGAAAAATTTTGTTTAATTTGATTATTAATCGGTTAATTGATGTTTGATTATGATTATATGATAAAAAACAAGAATAATGCAAGAAGAATAGTTTTAATTGGTTGAAAGTTGAAGTTACAGAATTTAATTTTATTGATATGGCTAAAATATGAATATTTTTCATAAATAGTGAAATTTTGGGTTTGTAATTGGTTGATTATGTGTTTTATAATGCTTAGAGTGGTTAGAAACATGTTTGGTAATTATTTTCTAGCATGTTGGATGTCTGGGTATATTTAGTTTGTGTACTGGATGGTAGAATTCGGAAAATTTGGCCAAAATTGGCCTAAGTTTTCACTGGTTCGCGAGCTGGGGAAGGCGACTGTCGAGTCTCTCGCCCCGGCGAGAAAACTGCAAAGGAATCTTCGCCCCGGCGAAGTCTCACCCCGGCGAGCGTTTTGTATAGTGAATTCTCGCCCCGGCGAGGTCTCGCCCTGGCGAGAGTTTTGTTCAGGGAATTCCCGCCCCTGCGAGGAACAGTAACTGAAATATTTTTAATTTTTTTTTATTTTATTATGATGTCGTGTGCATGATTAAAATTTAGATTAAAGTATTTAATGATAAATAAGATACTATAATGAGTGGTAAGCAAAATGAATATCAAATGACATTTGATCTATTAAGTGAAATAGGATAAGAATAAATCCTAAAGTGTGTATATTGTTCTATAGCTAATCACTGTTACTATTTTATAATCAAAATGTATAGGGTGATTAAGGAACGTGCATTGTTTAAATCTGTAATCTACGCACGAGGCAAGTTTTCCTATCTCAAACTTGTGATTTCATTTAAAGCGAGTTTAATATCATTGAGCAAGAATATTTACCTTAGCTTGTTGTCATTCAAGCAAAGTTGTTGTCATGATTAAATGTTAAAGCTTTATTCCAGTTGTTTATTGTTCGATCATTGATCGTTATTCAAACATTGAACAGAATTTCTATTGTTTGACTTTATTGATGAATTAGACTAGCAAACCCTTATTGATTCAGCTAGTCCTTAGTTGATGAGCGATTTCAAAGACTTAAAATATTTTCTATTCTTGTTCCAAGCTAAGTTTCTGTAACGAATGCAATTTTTGTGATTGAATAAAAATATTTATTGAATTATATAAATATTTTTATTAATTTATTGAGCTTAATAAATAATTTATTAAGTTTTGTGGAATGGGTATATGTTAAGTTTAATAATGATAAATATTATTTGAATGTGATTTGTTATGTTTATTCTAATTTAATTTAATAATTAAATTAGATGATGAAAAGGTTTATTTGAATAAATGATTTATTTGAATAATATAATTCATTTGGTGTTATTGTTATTGGTTAAATAAATTTATTATTTAAGTTAGTAAGGTTTAATTGAATTTATTTAATAATAAGTTCAATTAAATTAGAAGTGTGACATTTTAAATTATATGTTATAATGGTTTATTAAAATAATGAGAAAGTGTTTAATTCAGTTTTACCAAACAAGGCCTTAAGATCTTTAGTTAGAATAATGGGTTATTTTATTTTGTATTTGCCAAACAAGCCTTATGGCTTTTGAATTTTTATAACTGATGATTTAATTAGATTATACGTTCCATCAGTTTTTATTCTTATTTTATCAGTTTATATTTTTAAACTACGTCAGTTAAGAAAAAGAAAAGAAAGAAGAAGAAACACAGAGTTTGAGAGAAAGAAAAGAATAGAGCTCTGTGAGTTTGAGAGTTGAGAGAAAAGAGAGAATTAAGAGTTTGTGAATTGAGAAAGAGAAGGAAGGGAAGTGCTAGTAAGGAATTATATACATAACTTGAAGGTATAATTCTTATTAGTTTTGTTTTAGTTATATTTTTATTATTTTACTTCTCTTTATGTGATTTTTACTTCACTGTATATGAATTTATATGCCAAATACATGAATTACTTGGTTATAATTGTTAGTAAGCATGTATGAGAGATTATGTGGTGATTATAAACTAGTTTGAAGAATTAATTCATGAAAACATGCTTTAGAATTGAGTTCTTAGTTTTACAGAGCTTTATTTCATGTATGGCATATTTGTATGAAAATTGATGATTCAATTTGGTTATTAATCGATGAATTAATAATTGTTTATGATTATGTGATGAAAAACATGAATAATGCAAGAAGAATGGTTTTAATTGGTTGAAAAATGAATTTACAGAGTTTAATTTCATGAAAATGGTCAAAGCATGAATAAATTGTTTAACAGTGAATTTTTGGTTTTAATTTGGTTGATTATGTGTTTTATAATAGTTAAATTAGTTAGAAACATGTTGGTTATTTGTTTTCTAGCATATTTGATGTCTGGGTATATTTAGTTTGTGTACTGCATGATAAATTTCGGAAAATTTGGCCAAATTTAGCCTAAGTTTTCACTGCTCGCGAACTGTAGGAGACGACTGCCGGGTGTCTCGCCCCGGCGAGAAAAATGAGCTGGCAATCTTCGCCCCGGCGAAGTCTCGCCCCGGCGAGAAATTTTGTTAAGGAAAAGCTCGCCCCAGCGAGATATTTGTTCAGTAAATCCTCGCCTCGGCGAGGGAACAGTACTGAAAATTTTTAAAATTTTTATTTTCTTTGTGCTTTTACTATGATGTTATAAACAAGTTTAAAACTTCTATTAATATATTAGATGATTAAAGAATTGCCAAGATGGTTGCTAAACTAGTACTTGTCGACTATGGTATGCTAAATGATATGTTATAAGATAAAAGATAAGAACAAGCTTAAAGTGTATATTATTTTGTAACTAATTATGTTACCATTTTATAATTAAATGTATAGGTTGTTTAAGGATCGTGAGATATTTAATTTATAATCTACGCTTGAGGCAAGTTCCTTATCTCAACTTATTAATTTTACGTTGAGCAAGTTTCCTTCCTTTAAACTTGAAAATTATTTATAGCAAGTTGTTCTTGTCTTTTAACTTGTTAATTTATTCAAGACAAGTTTACTTATATTGAGCAAGCTTATTGACCTTAGCTTATTGATATTCAAGCAAGGTTACTATCATGATTATATACTTAAGTTTTATTCCAATCATTGTTTGTTATTCAAACTTCGAGTATAGTTTCTATTGAACAAACTCTATTGAATTAGACTAGCAAACCCTTATTGATTCAGCTAGTCCTTAGTTGATGAGCGTTTCAAAGACTTAGAATGTTTTTTATACTTGTTACAAGCCAATTTCCTTTTTGGTATGGATTCAGACGATAAACTGAGATGAACAACCCTAATATAGGGGACTTCGTACGCGACAACGTTAAAATGTTTGTGCACAATACATTGTACAAAGGGCTGATCCCCCTGAGTACGAGATGTTGGTCCATAGTCTACATGACTGTTAAAGGTTACAGTAGAAATACTTGTTAACCTAGGACATAGTTCGAGGTCTTGTGACCCTCAGATATAATTTCTAAATCTTGAAATCTATTTTCTTTGGAATCAAGCATTCTAACGAGCTTTTAGACTTTGATCATTTATTGATTGAGATTCAGAAAATTATTATTCCTCAGTTGAAATCATTTCATTTAGATATTATTGTTATCGTACTTGTGAGAAATTGTTTGCTCACTCTTGCAATAAACATTGCAGCTAAGCCAGAAAAGCAGGATGAGCCGTCCACGAGCAAAGGCAAGGGCAAGATGCGTATATAGCTAAAGACATGCTATATACTTGATGTTTGATTGTAATAAGACTTATTTAAATTATGTTTTATTCCGCATTTGATGTATTAAGGTTAAGATAACCTTAGGGTAGTAGCCTTTTAGAAGATAGAAAATATAGTGGAGATAAACTCTTATCGAGTTTTAAGGAATGAATTACGGAAATTCATGAAAGATAATAAAACAATTATGTGCTATGTGCTTATTTGATAACAAACTTATGTGCTCGCGAGTATTATCGAGTGGTAATTAAAACTTAAAATTTTGTTGTCAGGATGACTGATAGAGGAGAGCCCAGCCAGACTAGGGAGGAGGAGCCCCGAGATATTCACGTAGTTCATGAGCAGCTAGTGCAGAGGGAGCCATCCCCATTGATTACAGTTACAGGCCACGAGTATGAGCCTGAGACTGATCCTGAGGAGGAGGAGGAGGACCCTGAAAAGATACCACTATCTACTTTGGGTGTTCAGATGTACGAGCAGGTGTATGATCGCAACATAGAGTTACAGGACAGAGTGGAGGAGTTAGAGGGGCAGCTGGCTGAACGACAGACTGCTTTAGAATAGAAGAACAGTGAGATTGAGGAGCTAGACATACGTCTTGGAGACGTGGAGTGGAAGCTGGTTCATGTAGAGAGTGAAAAGGAAGAGTTAGAGGAACAGGCTGCGGAACGTCAAGCCACTTTAGAACAGAAGGATGCTGAGATTCAAGACCTTTCGTCACGTCTTGCAGAGGCTGAGCAGAGGTTAGCACAGTCTGAGTATCGACGAGGACAGTTGATAGCCAGAAATGAGATTGTACGAGATGAGTTGAAAGAGGAGTCAGCTAAGCGGGCGAGAGCTGAGACTGCTTGGTTGAGGGAGGCTAACCGCGCAGATCGTGTTGAGTGTGAGGTGCGGTCAAAGAAGGCCAAGATTAATGATATGGAGTATATTTTTCACTCCACAGTGGATAGAGCTCTAGATCGAGTTCATTGTCATCCAGATATGGTGGATCGAAGGATGGTGACTCGTATTATGGAGCAGGAACGCCAGGAAGCTGTGCGTCGTGGGATGTCATCATAGATTATTGATTAGTTATGTTATTATGAAATTTATGAGTTAATAAGTTGTTAATCCCAGTTTACATAATGGGATAAAATAATGATGTAATCCTGGAACTTTGTGATGTCAGGATAGATGATTTGATGTAATTAACTACGATGTTATCTCTATTATGTTTTGAAGCAGTTAATGAATAAAATGTGAAAGTTTATCAGTTGTACTGTGTGTTAAGTGTTGTTTATAAATGTTTAAGTTAAGACTTAAATGTTTAAGTAATTGAGCAATAGTCTAATAACGAGAATTCTTAACAGTACGATGCCGCCAAGAAGACAACCAACACGTCAACAGACCCCTGAGGGATCTACTAATAACGAAGAAACCAACGCCAACCCAATGCAACAGCTGGTGAATCTGCTAACGGGAGCCTTTGCAAATCAACCACAAACTCAGGCTACAACCTTTAAAGACTTCAAGGCTATCGGACCTCCGGAATATCACGGCTCTATGAATCCCATTGAAGCTCAAACGTGGGTCATGGAGATGGAGAAGGTGTTTGATGTCGCTAGGGTCAATGAGGACCAGAAGACGACATTTGCAACCTTTATGCTGAAATCAGAAGCCAGCTACTGGTGGCAAGCAAATAAGACTCGAGGTGGCCAAGGGATTATTCCGTGGGAGCGATTTAAGGAGATGTTTTTCGAGACCTACTTTCCGGCAAGTGCTCAAAATCAAATAGAGGTGCAGTTTCTGGAACTGAAGCAAGGTACCATGACGGTACCTGAATATGCTGCAAAGTTTAATGAGCTGGCGCGGTTTGCGCCATATCAGGTCAACACGGATGAGCGGAAGGCTAGGAGATTTGAGCAGGGATTGAAACCCTGGTTACATAGTAGAGTTTCGTTGTTTCAACTGAACTCATTTGCGGCAGTGCTGGAAAAGGCGATTATCGCCGAAGGAGGAAGTGATGCTTTGTCCAAGTACAATCAAGAGCAGAGGAAGAATAAGAATGAAAATGAGAACAAGGCAAGTGGTAGCCATGGGGGAAGTAGCCAGAAAAGGAAGTGGAATGATAGTAACTCTGTGGGAAGTCAGCAGGGTAATAAGAAGAAGAAGATAGAGGTGTGCAACAACTGTGGAAAGAGCCATATGGGTGCTTGTTTGAAGGGTAAGCGGGTATGCTTCAACTGTGGACAAGAGGGTCATATTTCACCAAATTTCCCTAATCCGAAGAAAGGAGCATGTTTTATCTGCGAGTCGAAAGATCACTTTGCTCGCGATTGCCCTAAGAAAGCAACTACAGGTGGAGCCAGTTCAGGAAAGGGAAACAGCGGTGGTGGAGGCAATCTAACTATCACAGGACCCACGCAGCCCAACCGACCTACCGCTCGAACATTCAATATGACGGTGCAGGATGCTGTGCAGTCAAAGGATGTAGTGTCAGGTATCATTCCAGTCAATAATGTTAATGCTTATGTATTGTTTGACTCGGGTGCTACTTGCTCATTTATATCCGATAATTTTGCTAAGAAATTAGAATTACCTCAGGAGGAATTAGATTACCCTATGAACATAGAAATTGCGAATAGGGAGGTGATTCCTGTTAAGTTTGTCCACAAGAACTGTCAGGTAGATATTAAGGGTCATGTGATGACAGTAAACTTGATCCCAATTCGTCTTGGGGAGTTTGATGTTATTTTGGGTATGGATTGGTTGTTTAACCATGGGGCAGTTATTGACTGTCAAAAGAAGTGTGTAAACCTTATGACTCTGTCAAAGGTAGTGTTTTAATATGGTAGCAAAGGTCGCCTAGACAAACGAGTTGGTCTGACGATGGTGCAAGCCAGAAAGATGTTGAAACAAGGATGTGTAGGATATCTAGCCTACATAGTTGATACCCGAAAGGTGGGTGCAAAACTGGAGGAGATACCAGTAGTTAGGGATTTTGCGGACGTGTTTCCTAATGATTTGCCAGGATTACCGCGAGATAGGGAAATCGAGTTTGTAATTGATTTAGCACCGGGAACGGCCCCTATATCGAAACCCCCGTATCGAATGGCTCCGGTAGAAATGAAGGAGTTAATGGTGCAGCTGCAAGAATTGCTGGATAAGAAGTATATTCAACCGAGCGTCTCGCCGTGGGGAGCGCCGGTATTGTTTGTTAAGAAGAAGGATGGGTCAATGCGTCTTTGCATTTATTATAAAGAGTTGAACAAGGTCACGATTAAAAACAAGTATCCATTGCCAAGGTTCGATGACCTGTTTCACCAACTGAAGGGAGCAAAATATTTTTCGAAGATAGATCTGCGAAGTGGATATCATCAATTGAAGGTGAGAAAAGAGGACATACCAAAGACGGCGTTTCGAACCAGATATGGTCACTATGAGTTTTTGGTTATATCATTTGGTTTAACAAATGCTCCTGCAGCGTTTATGGATCTAATGAATAGGGTGTTCAAACCATTTCTGGATAAATTTGTGGTGGTATTTATAGACGACATTCTAGTCTACTCCAAAACTCAAGAAGAACACGTGGAGCATTTGAAGGTGACATTGGAGGTGTTAAGGAAAGAGAAATTGTATGCAAAATTTTTGAAATGCGAATTTTGGTTGGAGCGTGTTCAATTCCTTGGGCATGTTATTGATAAAGATGGGATTTCGGTGGATCCAGCGAAAGTAGAGGCTGTCATGAACTGGGATCAGCCGAAGACACCGTCGAAAGTGAGGAGTTTCCTAGGTTTGGCAGGATACTACAGGCGTTTTATTCAAGATTTTTCCAGGATCGCCACTCCGTTGACAAATTTAACAAGGAAATCAGTGAAGTTCGTTTGGACGGAGAAGTGCAAAGAGAGTTTCCAAGAACTAAGGAAGAGACTAAGTTCGGCACCTGTGTTGTCTTTACTAGATGATACAGGAAATTTTGTGGTATATAGTGACGCATCACATAAAGGACTTGGTTGTGTGTTGATGCAGAATGGTAAAGTTATTGCATATGCATCGCGCCAACTAAAAGACTATGAAAAAGGGTATCCGACCCATGATTTGGAGTTAGCAGCCGTGGTGTTTGATTTGAAAATCTGGAGGCACTATCTCTATGGGGAGAAGTGTGAAATATACACAGACCATAAAAGTCTGAAGTATATTTTCACGCAGAAGGATTTGAATATGCGACAGAGGAGATGGATATAATTGATCAAAGATTATGACTGTGAAATTCTATATCATCCGAGAAAGGCTAATGTGGTTGCCGACGCTTTAAGTAGAAAAGGTCGGGAGAAACTATTTTTGTTAACTGATCAGGAGAAGCTTGTAGCAGAAATGGCTAAATTGGAGTTAGAGGTGAAGGGTCTGGCAGAGCCTAATGAAAAATTGTTCCAGATGGAAACTCAACCAACTTTGGTAGAAAAATCAAGGAAGCGCAACTTCAGGATGAGGAATGTGATAAGATTCGGCAAAGAATGCTTGAAGGTGAAGAGCTTAAATATAAAATCGATACCGAAGGGTTGCTGAGATTTGAAGGCAGAATCTGGGTACCGTCGGTATTGGCAATCAGAGAGGAGATTTTGAATGAAGCTCACAGTTCACGATTTTTGGTTCACCCGGGAAGCACAAAGATGTACCAGGATCTTCGTCATCATTTTTGGTGGCCAAACATGAAAAGAGAGGTTGCTGAATGTGTTACGAAATGTCTCACTTGTCAGAAAGTCAAAGCGGAGCATCAACGACCAAGTGGTTTGTTACAGCCCTTGGAGATACCAGAATGGAAATGGGAGCATATCACAATGGACTTCGTAGTAGGACTTCCAACTACTTAGAAGGGATATGACGCAATATGGGTCATAGTTGACAGATTGACGAAATCAGCGCATTTCTTCCCTAGCAAAATCCGATTCACTTTGGATCAGCTGGCAAAATTATATGTCAAAGAGATTATCTCAAGGCACGGAGTTCCAGTATCAATAGTATCAGATCGAGATCCACGTTTCACCTCAAAATTTTGGAGGAGTTTGCAAGCTTGTTTGGGAACATAGTTGAGAATGAGTACATCCTATCATCCTCAAACCGATGGCCAGAGCGAAAGAACAATTCAAACGTTGGAGGATATGCTTCGGGCGTGTGTCATGGATTTTAAAGGCAACTGGGATGATCATTTACCTCTGGTCGAGTTTGCTTACAACAATAGTCATCACGCTAGTATCGGCATGCCGCCCTACAAAGCATTGTATGGAAGGAAATGCAGAACTCCATTATGCTGGGATGAGGTTGGTGAACGACGACTATTGGGACCCGAGCTGGTACAACAAACTGCTAAAATTGTCAAGGTGATAAGAGCCAGACTGATAGCCGCTCAAGACAAGCAGAAGAAGTATGCTGATCAACACCGACAAAATCGCGAATTTGAAGTCGGGAGCTTTGTGTTTCTCAAAGTATCTCCCTGGAAAGGAAAAATCAGATTTGGTAAAAAGGGTAAGCTGAGTCCGCGATTTATTGGACCGTTTGAGGTACTGAAAAGGGTGGGTGCGGTAGCTTATAAGGTAGCATTACCTCCTGAGTTAGACCACATTCACAATGTCTTCCACATATCGGTGCTACGACCGTATAAGTCTGATTATAAGCATGTCATAGAGTATGAACCGATACAATTTGAGAAAGATTTATCTTATGAAGAGATACCTGTTCAGATAGTGGACAGGAAGGAGCAAGTTCTTAGAAATAAAGTGATACCTTCTGTTAAGGTAATCTGGAGGAACCACAGTGCTGAAGAAGCAACGTGGGAACTTGAAGAGATAATGATGCAAAATTTTCCTCAATTATTTGTTTAATCTTTATATTGCGATTCTGGGGACAAAATCTTTGTAAGGAGGGGAGAATGTAACGGATGATTTAATTGCGTTGTGATTCTGGGGACAGAATCCTTTTAAGGAGGGAAAGATGTAACGAATGCAATTTTTGTGATTGAATAAAAATATTTATTGAATATATATAAATATTTTTATTAATTTATTGAGCTTAATAAATAATTTATTAAGTTTTTGTGGAATGGGTATATGTTAAGTTTAATAATGATAAATATTATTTGAATGTGATTTGATTATGTTTTATTCTAATTTAATTTAATAATTAAATTAGCTGATGCACAGGTTTAGTTGACTAAATGATTTATTTGACTAATATAATTCATTTGGTGGTATTGTTATTGGTTAAATAAATTTATTATTTAAGTTAGTAAGGTTTAATTGAATTTATTTAATAATAAGTTCAATTAAATTAGAAGTGTGTGACATTTTAAATTATATGTTATAATGGTTTATTAAAATAATGAGAAAGTGTTTAATTCAGTTTTACCAAAACAAGGCCTTAAGATCTTTAGTTAGAATAATGGGTTATTTTATTTTGTATTTTGCGAAACAAGCCTTATGGCTTTTGAATTTTTATAACTGATGATTTAATTAGATTATACGTTCCATCAGTTTTTTATTCATCAGTTTTATTCTTAATTTTATCAGTTTTATATTTTTAAACTACGTCAGTTAAGAAAAGAAAAGAAAGAAGAAGAAACACAGAGTTTTGAGAGAAAGAAAAGAATAGAGCTCTGTGAGTTTGAGAGAGTTGAGAGAAAAAGAGAGAATTGAGAGTTTTGTGAATTGAGAGAAGAGAAGGAAGGGAAGTGCTAGTAAGGAATTATATACATAAACTTGAAGGTATAATTCTTATTAGTTTTGTTTTTAGTTATATTTTTATTATTTTACTTCTCTGTATGTGATTTTTACTTCACTGTATATGAATTTATATGCCAAATACATGAATTACTTGGTTATAATTGTTAGTAAGCATGTATTAGAGATTATGTGGTGATTATAAACTAGTTTGAAGAATTAATTCATGAAAACATGCTTTAGAATTGAGTTCTTAGTTTTACAGAGCTTTATTTCATGTATGGCATATTTGTATGAAAATTGATGATTCAATTTGGTTATTAATCGATGAATTAATAATTGTTTATGATTATGTGATGAAAAACATGAATAATGCAAGAAGAATGGTTTTAATTGGTTGAAAAATGAATTTACAGAGTTTAATTTCATGAAAATGGTCAAAGCATGAATAAATTGTTTAACAGTGAATTTTTGGTTTTAAATTGGTTGATTATGTGTTTTATAATAGTCAAATTAGTTAGAAACATGTTGGTTATTTGTTTTCTAGCATATTTGATGTCTGGGTATATTTAGTTTGTGTACTGGATGATAAAATTCGGAAAATTTGGCCAAATTTAGCCTAAGTTTTCACTGTTCGCGAACTGTAGGAGACGACTGCCGGGTGTCTCGCCTCGGCGAGAAAAATGAGCTGGTAATCTTCGCCTCGGCGAAGTCTCGCCCCAGCGAGAAATTTTGTTAAGGAAAAGCTCGCCCCGGCGAGGTCTCGCCCCGGCGAGATATTTGTTCAGTAAATCCTCGCCTCGGCGAGGGAACAGTACTGAAAATTTTTAAAATTTTTATTTTCTGTGTGCTTTTACTATGATGCTATAAAAAAGTTTAAAACTTCTATTAATGTATTAGATGATTAAAGAATTGCCAAGATGGTTGCTAAACTAGTACTTGTCGATTATGGTATGCTAAATGAGATGTTATAAGATAAAAGATAAGAGCAAGCTTAAAGTGTATATTATTTTGTAACTAATTATGTTACCATTTTATAATTAAATGTATAGGTTGTTTAAGGATCGTGAGATATTTAATTTGTAATCTACGCTTGAGACAAGTTCCTTATCTCAACTTATTAATTTCACGTTGAGCAAGTTTCCTTCCTTTAAACTTGAAAATTATTTATAGCAAGTTGTTCTTGTCTTTTAACTTGTTAACTTATTCAAGACAAGTTTACTTATATTGAGCAAGCTTATTGACCTTAGCTTATTGATATTCAAGCAAGGTTACTATCATGATTATATACTTAAGTTTTATTCCAATCATTGTTTGTTATTCAAACTTCGAGTATAGTTTCTATTGAACAAACTCTATTGAATTAGACTAGCAAACCCTTATTGATTCAGCTAGTCCTTAGTTGATGAGCGTTTCAAAGATTTAGAATGTTTTCTATACTTGTTCCAAGCCAATTTCCTTTTTGGTATGGATTCAGACGATAAACTGAGATGAACAACCCTAATATAGGGGATTTCTTACGCGACAGCGTTAAAATATTTGTGCACAATACATTGTACAAAAGGCTGATCCCCCTGAGTACGAGATGTTGGTCCATAGTCTACATGACTGTTAAAGGTTACAGTAGAAATACTTGTTAACCTATGACATAGTTCGAGGTCTTGTGACCCTCAGATATAATTTCTAAATCTTGAAATCTATTTTCTTTGGAATCAAGCATTCTAACGAGCTTTTAGACTTTGATCATTTATTGATTGAGATTCAGAAAATTATTATTCCTCAGTTGAAATCATTTCATTTAGATATTATTGTTATCGTACTTGTGAGCAATTGTTTGCTCACTCTTGCAATAAACATTGCAGCTAAGCCAGAAAAGCAGGATGAGCCGTCCACGAGCAAAGGCAAGGGCAAGATGCGTATATAGCTAAAGACCTGCTATATACTTGATGTTTGATTGTAATAAGACTTATTTAAATTATGTTTTATTCCGCATTTGATGTATTAAGGTTAAGATAACCTGGGATTTGATTGTTTAATAGTTTGGTGATGTAACCCATTTTGGGAAGATGTTTATTTAAGTTTATTTAATTGTTCTTTATATTGGGTAGGTAGATGTGATTGAATGAGATAGTGAACACAAAATCTGTGGAAATTAAGTACCTAGATTTGGGGGTGTCACAGTTTCTTTAAGTTTATTTAATTGTTCTTAATTATGGGTAGATAGATGTGAATGAATGAGATAGTGAACACCAAATCTGTGGGAATTAAGTACCTGGATTTGGGGGTGTCACAGGTTAGTATCAGAGCTTATAGGTTATGAACCTTTAGGTGGGGAAAACCTTAGGGTAGTAGCCTTTTAGAAGATAGAGAATATAGTGGTGATAAACTCTTATCGAGTTCTAAGGAATGGATTATGGAAATCCATAAAAGACAATAAAATGATTATGTGTTATGTGCTTATTTGATAATAAACTTATGTGCTCGCGAGTATTATCGAGTAGTAATTAAAAACTTAAAATTTTGTTGTCAGGATGACTGATAGAGGAGAGCCCAGCCAGGCTAGGGAGGAGGAGCCTCGAGATATCCACGTAGTTCATGAGCAGCTATTGCAGAGGGAACCATCCCCATTGATTACAGTTACAGGTCATGAGTATGAGCCTGCGACTGATCCTGAGGAGGATCCTGAGGAGGAGGAGGAGGAGGAAGACCCTGAGGGGATATCACTATCTTCCTTAGGTGTTCAGATGTACGAGCAGGTGTATGATCGCAACATTGAGTTGCAAGATAGAGTGGAGGAGTTAGAGAGGTAGCTAGCGGAGCGACAGACTACCTTGGAGCAGAAGAGTAGTGAGATAGAGGAGCTAGATATACGTCTTGGAGACGTGGAGTGGAAACTGGTTCATGTAGAGAGTGAAAAGGAGGAGTTGGAAAACAGGTTGCGGAACGCCAAGCCACTCTAGAGCAGAAGGATGCTGAGATTCAAGACCTTTCATCACGTCTTGCAGAGGCTGAGCAGAGGCTAGCACAGTCTGAGTATCGACGAGGACAGTTGATAGCCAGGAATGAAATTGCACGAGATGAGTTGAAAAAGGAGTCAGCCGAGCGGGCGAGAGCTAAAACTGCTTAGTTGAGGGAGGCTAACCGCGCAGATCGTGTTGAATGTGAGGTGTGGTCAAAGAAGGCCAAGATTGATGAGATGGAGTATAATTTTCATACCACGGTAGATAGAGCTCAGGATCGAGTTCATCGTCATTCGGATATAATGGGTCGAAGGATGGTGACTCGTATTATGGAGCAGGAACACCAGGAAGCTGTGCGCCGTGGGATGTCATCATAGATTATGATTAGTTATGTTATTATGAAATTTATGAGTTAATAAGTTTTAAATCCCAGATTTATATAATGGGATAGAATAATGATGTAGTCTTGAAACTTTATGATTTCAGGATAGATGATTTACATAACTATGATGTTATCCATATTATGTTTTGAAGCAGTTAATGAATAAAATGCGAAAGTTTATCAAATGTGCTATGTGTTAAGTATTGTTTATAAATGTTTAAGTTGAGACTTAAATGTTTTGTAATTGAGTATAAACCTAATAGCGCGAATTCTTAACAGTAAAATGCCACCAAAGAGAAGACAAGCCCGTCAACAGACCCCTGAGGGATCGACCAACAACTCTGAAGAAGCCAGTGCCAACCCAATGCAACAGTTGGTGGATTTGCTCACGGGGGCATTTGCGAATCAACCCCAAGCCCAGTCCACAACATTCAAAGATTTCAAGACTGTAGGACCCCCAGAATTTCAAGGGTCTATGAATCTGATAGAGGCTCAAATGTGGGTCATGGAGATGGAGAAGGTGTTTGATGTCGCTAGGGTCAACGAGGACCAGAAGACGGCATTTGCAACATTCATGCTCAAGTCAGAAGCTAGCTACTGGTGGCAAGCAAATAAGACTCGAGGTGGCAAAGGGATTATTCCGTGGGAGCAATTTAAGGAAATATTTTTCGAGACCTATTTCCCAACAAGTGCTCAGAATCAGATGGAGGTGCAGTTTCTAGAGCTGAAGCAAGGTACTATGACGGTACCTGAGTATGCAGCAAAATTCAATGAGCTGGCGAGGTTTGCGCCATATCAGGTCAACACGGATGAGCGAAAGGCTAGAAGATTTGAGCAGGGATTGAAGCCCTGGTTATATAGTCGAGTTTCGTTGTTTCAACTAAACTCATTTGCGGCAGTGTTAGAAAAGGCGATTATCACTGAAGGAGGCAGTGATGCTTTGTCCAAGTATAATCAGGAGCAGAGGAAGAAAAAGAATGAAAGTGAAAACAATGCAAGTGGTAGCCATTGGGGCAGTAGCCAGAACAGGAAATGGAATGATAGTAACTCTGCGGGAAGTCAGCAGGGTAATCAGAAGAAGAAGATGGAAGTGTGCAGCAACTGTAGAAAGAGCCATATGGGTGCTCGTTTGAAGGGTAAGAGGGTATGCTTCAACTGTGGACAAGAGGGTCATATTTCACCAAATTGCCCTAATCCGAAGAAAGGAGCATGTTTCATCTGCGGGTCGAAGGATCACTTTGCCCGAGACTGCCCTAAGAAAGCAACGACAGGTGGAGCCAGTGTAGGAAAAGGAAACAGCGGTGGTGGCAACCTTACTATCACAGGACCGGCACAGCCCAACCGACCTACAGCTCGAACATTCAACATGACGGTGCAGGATGCTGTGCAGTCAAAGGATGTAGTGTCAGGTATCATTCCAGTCAATAATGTTAATGCTTATATATTGTTTGACTTGGGTGCTACTTGCTCATTTATATCCGATGATTTCGCTAAGAAATTAGAGTTACCCAAGGAAGAATTAGATTACCCCATGAATATAGAAATTGCGAATAGGGAGGTGATTCCTGTTAAGTTTGTCCACAAGAACTGTCAGGTAGATATTAAGGGTCATGTGATGACTGTCAACTTAATCCCAATTCGTCTAGGGGAGTTTGATGTTATTCTGGGAATAGATTGGTTGTTCAACCATGGGGCAGTTATTGATTGTCAAAAGAAGTGTGTAAACCGTATGACTCTGTCAAAGGTAGTGTTTTATGGCAGCAAGTCGCCTAGACAAACGAGTTGTCTGACGATGATGCAGGCCAAAAAGATGTTGAGACAAGGATGTGTAAGATATCTAGCCTACATAGTCGATACCCGAAAGGTGGGAGCAAAGCTGGGGAGATACTGGTAGTTAGGGATTTTGCAGATGTGTTTCCTGATGATTTGCCAGGATTACCGCCAGATAGGGAAATTGAGTTTGTAATTGATTTAGCACCGGGTACAGCCCCTATATCAAAAGCCCCATATAGAATGGCTCCGGTAGAAATGAAGGAGTTGATGGTGCAATTACAGGAGTTGCTGGATAAAAAGTATATTCAACCGAGTGTTTCGCCGTGGGGAGCGCCAGTATTATTCGTCAAGAAGAAGGACGGATCAATGCGTCTTTGCATTGATTATAGAGAGTTGAACAAGGTCACGATTAAAAACAAATATCCGTTGCCAAGAATCGATGACCTGTTTGACCAATTGAAGGGAGAAATATATTTTTCGAAGATAGATCTGCGAAGTGAGTATCATCAGTTAAAGGTAAGAAAGGAAGACATACCAAAGACGACATTTCAAACTAGATATGGTCATTATGAGTTTTTGGTTATGTCATTTGAATTAAAAACGCACCTGTAGCGTTTATGGATTTAATGAATAGGGTGTTCAAACCATTTCTGGATAAATTTATTGTGGTATTCATAAACGACATTTTGGTCTACTCTAAAACTCAGGAAGAACACGTGGAGCACTTGAAGGTGACATTGGAGGCGTTAAAGAAAGAGAAATTGTATGCGAAATTTTCAAAATGCGAATTTTGGTTGGAGCGTGTTCAATTCCTTTGGCATGTTATTGATAAAGACGGGATTTCGGTGGATCCAACGAAAGTGGAAGCTGTGATGAATTGGGATCAGCCGAAAATACCGTCAGAAGTGAGGAGTTTCCTAGGTTTAGCAGGATACTACAGACGTTTTATTCAAGATTTCTCCAGGATCGCCACTACGTTGACAACTTTAACAAGAAAATCAGTGAAGTTTGTTTGGACGGAGAAGTGCAAAGAGAGTTTCCACGAACTAAAGAAGAGACTAAGTTCGGCACCTGTGTTGTCTTTACCAGATGATACAGGAAATTTTGTGGTATATAGCGACGCATCGCATAAAGGACTTGGTTGTGTGTTGATGCAGAATGGTAAGGTTATTGCATATGCATCGCGCTAATTAAAAGACTATGAAAAAGGGTATCCGACCCATGATTTGGAGTTAGCAGCCGTGGTGTTTGCTTTGAAAATCTGGAGGCATTATCTCTATGGGGAGAAGTGTGAAATATACACAGATCATAAAAGTCTAAAGTATATTTTTACACAGAAAGATTTGAATATGCAGCAGATGAGATGGATAGAATTGATCAAAGATTATGATTGTGAAATTTTATACCATCCGGGGAAGGCTAATGTGGTTGCCGACGCTTTGAGTAGAAAAGGTCGGTAGAAACTGTTTATGTTAACTGATCAGGAGAAGCTCGTAGCAGAAATGGTTAAATTGGAGCTAGAGGTGAAGTGTTTGCCACAGTCTAATGAAAAATTGTTCCAGATGGAAACCCAACCAACTTTGGTAGAAAAGGTGAAGGAAGCGCAACTTCACGATGATGAATGTGATAAAATACGGCAAAGAGTGCTTAAGGGAGAAGAGCTTAAATACAAAATCGACACCGAAGGAATGCTGAGATTTGAGGGCAGAATCTGGGTTCCGTCAGTGCCAGAGATCAGAGAAGAGATTTTGAACGAAGCTCACAGTTCAAGATTTTCGATTCACCCGGGTAGTATAAAGATGTACCAGGATCTTCGCCAACATTTTTGGTGGCCAAACATGAAAAGAGAGGTTACCGAGTGTGTTGCGAAGTGTCTCACTTGTCAGAGAATTAAAGCGGAGCATCAACGACCAAGTGGTTTGCTACAGTCTTTGGAGATACCAGAATGGAAGTGGGAGCATATCACAATGGATTTTGTGGTAGGGCTTCCAACCACTCAGAAGGGGTATGACGCAATATGGGTCATAGTTGACAGATTGACGAAATCAGCACATTTCTTGCCTATCAAAATCAGATTCACTTTGGATTAGTTAGCGAAATTATACGTCAAGGAGATTATCTCGAGGCACGGTCCAGTGTCAATAGTGTCAGACAGAGATCCACGTTTCACCTCAAAATTTTGGAGGAGTCTGCAAGCGTGTTTGGGAACGCAGTTGAGAATGAGTACAACCTACCATCCTCAAACCGATGGTCAGAGCGAAAGAACAATTCAAACGTTGGAGGATATGCTTCGAGCGTGCGTCATGGATTTTAAAGGCAACTGGGATGATCATTTACCTCTGGTCAAGTTTGCTTACAACAATAGTCATCACGCTAGTATCGGCATGCCACCCTACGAAGCATTGTACGGAAGGAAATGCAAAACTCCATTATGCTGGAATGAGGTTGGTGAACGACGACTATTGGGACCCGAGCTGGTACAACAAACTGCTGAAATTGTCAAGGTGATAAAATCCAGACTGATAGCCGCCCAAGACAGACAGAAGAAGTATGCTAATCAACACCGACAAAATCGCGAATTTGAAGTCGGCTGTTTTGTGTTTCTCAAAGTATCTCTCTAGAAGGGGAAAATCAGATTTGGTAAAAAGGGTAAGCTGAGTCCGCGATTCATTGGACCCTTTGAGGTGTTGAAACGGGTGGGTGAGGTGGCTTATGAGGTAGCTTTACCTCCCGAGTTAGACCACATTCATAATCTGGAGGAACGGGTGGGTGAGGTAGGCTTATGAGGTGTTGAAACGGGTGGGTGAGGTGGCTTATAAGTCTGATTATAAACATGTCATAGAATATGAACCGCTACAATTCGAGAAAGATTTGTCTTATAAAGAGGTTCCTGTACAGATAGTGGACAGGAAGGAGCAAGTACTTAGAAATAAAGTGATACCTTCTGTTAAGGTAATCTGGAGGAACCATGTTGATTTGATAATATTCAAACCTTTTTGTTTTGATGATGACTTGATTATATGATCTAATTTGTTTATCATGGAATTTCAGGAAATTGACGAAAGAATTATTATCAAGAGACAATGAAGATTTGAGTCTTAAGGAAAATATGTAAGGTCATTGCAAATATTTAATATTCCAATACAAGGCTCTAGGACATGATATTTATGCATTAAACTATGCTTGCCATATTTTTATTATATATGCTTATTTGCTGAGTGGTATGCATAAAAGAAGGTTTTAGCTTATTGATTAAATATTAAAGATTAATTCGTGCATGGCTAAAGTGATGTATGATTGTTATTATTAAATTAGATGCATTGATAGATTAGTATTCCACATATACTGCTGATTATTTTTTGTAAGCCACGTGTAATACTTTTTGTTGGAAATTTGGAAGTGGTTGGAGTATATTGATAAGATATGATTACTTTTCTAAAAGAATGGGATAAGGATCTTGGGAATATAAGATAATTATTATCTTAACAAAGTGGGTTCAATTTTTCCTATCTTTATGCTATATAGGTGGCGGCAGTTTTTGATTAGACATAGCCAGTGATGACTCCTATTTAAAACAGCCTCTTTTTGAAAGTGTCCACCAAATCTTTATAACTTTCGGAGATAAATTGGTTTTATTTCTTAGCCATTAACGGATTTATTTTCAGAACATTATCTTTTATTGGCAACGAAAATATTTTTAATCAGTTAGTTTTTGGACTATAAAAAGGAAGCAATGTTTTCAATAAAAATACCGGACTTAATTTAATATTTTGCAACCATATACTTGAAAGAGATTTAATTGTTTTTGGTGCAATTCTTCAAGCTGTTGTGCTATTTTATTCAGATATATTTTCAGCAAATTTCGTGGGCATAATATTGGTGATATCTTTTAACTCTACTTGATCATTGCATTCATTAGTTGAGCCTTGCATTGTTAAATTGTTTATTTGCTTTGATCATTAGACCTCTATTATTGTAAATTTTATTTTCCAGACTAAGTATTGTCTAAAAGAATTTAATCCAAGTGGATTAAGGTTTGTTTACATACAGATTCAAGGAAGCATAGGTGCTTAAGGAGTGCATTGGTGCACAGGGAGCAAAAGTGCTCAAGTGAAATATTGTAATTCAAGATTTGATAGAATCTGTCTTGTAAACGGGAATTATTTTTAAATAAAAGTTAGTCTCCAATACTAGTTGGTATTGGACGTAGAGTAGGCTATTATTATAGAGGGTAATAGCCGAACCACGTAAAAAATCTTGGTGTTGATTTTATTGCTTGCTTTATTTTATTACTCAAAAGATAGTTAATTATTTTTTAATAATTAATAACTTGAATATTTGTATTACTCATTATTATCAAGTGTTTTCATTAAATTATAAAATCACCAAGATATTTTCTTAAACTAAATCCAATCCAGTTGACCGTATTCATTCAGTAAGCTGCATTTATTAATACAGTAAACTAAGTTCTTCTTTAACAAAGACTCAATTCAGTAAACCATATTTATTCAGTAAGCTGTATTCATCTATATAGTAGACTGTATTCAAAAGTTTGGTATAAATGTTTTTTAATTGGTAATAGTCTGTATCCACACTTATTCAACCCCCCTTCTAAGTGTACCTTATCTGAATTTCATTTGGTATCAGAGCTTGGCTCTACTTACTTGGTCTTAAAGGTGACTTGTAGGGAAAGATTCTGACATGGCACAGTTTGGGAACAACAATCAAGAAGGTCAATCAACCAATAGACCTCCTCTGCTGTATGGAATAGAAAATTACAATTTCTGGAAATTTCGAATGAGGATCTATCTTAAAAGGGATCCTTGGGAATGGTGGGTTGTGGAGAACAGACCGGTTATACCAAGAAAAGATGATGGTACTCCAAAGACTTTGCTAGAAATGGACTCAACTGAAACTTTCATGGTTTCCTATGATTCAAGGGCTATGAATACATTACTTAGTGGCATGGTTCAATCAGAGATGGATAAAGTTTCTTCATGCAATACAACTAAAGAAATTTGGGACACTCTTGTAGTAAGCCATGAAGGGACATCCAAGGTGCGAGAAGTCAAACTTAGCATGCTCATGCATGACTATGAAATGTTTAAACTTGAGAAAGACGAAACTATAAAAATGGCACAAGCAAGGTTTCTAGTGCTGCTAAATTCATTGAAGCTACTTGACAAAACCATTCCACAAAGTGAGATTAATGGTAAGTTACTTCGGGCAATGCCCATGTCGACGCCGGGTTTTTTCTTCGTGTGTCCTTTTTAGTCTTTTCCAATTTTAGCTTCTTGATTAAATGATTTTTTGGAAAAGGTCGGCATTAATGTCGACGGGGTTTTGAAAGATTGTTTTTATGATGAGCCAATTAACCAGAGTCGCCAGTTGGTATATTTGAAATGGATGTACCAACTCATCCCAGTTTTCGTTTTTTATAAATCGCTGGCTCATATGTGACTCCGAATTAATTGGTCTACCAACCGAGATTCATAGAGTTCGGGGGCTTGCTTAAGCGAGGGGAAGGTGTTAGGCACCCCCCGACTTCCGTGAAACACGGTTACCGCAATCTTGATACTTTCCTATCCTTTAACTCATGAAATGTGTATACATGCGGGTGTATGTGTGTGTGTGTGCTTAGGTGAATATTGTGGTGAGGTGAAACATTTGGCTTTTTATGAAAAATCGTGTTTTATTTCGGGAATGTTTTAGAAACGTCGTTTCCATTAATACGAGAGAGCTCTTTTGTTCATGCGAAAGGTTGGCTTTTATTCGTCAAAAGCTATGAGATTTTATTAGGCGTTTGTTTTGGCAAAAACAAGAATCTTTTAAACCTTTGTCATGATAGGAATCGAAATCTATACATTGCTTTCATAAAATGATGGGCAATTTCTAGGATATCTTTAACCCTATGCACAAAGATCTAATAAAAACATTTCGTTCATTCATAAAAACCATTTTTGGTGATGATCGAAAATGATTTCCTTTGGCCTTCTTGTTTAGTAGGAATCGACACTTATTAACACTTCCGATTTTTAACCTAGTGATTCTAATAACCTAGCTTGTTTGATTTTAATAAAAAAAAAACCTTCATCGTTTAATCTTTGAAATCATTTTTGTGTCACAAAATTCAACCAAGCATAAACACGCGTCGGGGCTATTCATGGACATGTAAGCCATCAAAATATCCCCGAACGCCAACAATCACATATTTCACTACTACGGGGCCTTAAACCCGATTCTCGCCTTAGCGTCGTTTTAAGGCCCGACGATTACATGTTACAAAAAACAAGCATCTTGAATCTATTACATACATCAAAACGTCCATCATCGGATTTGGACCACGGGGTCGCATTCCTAGGCTCACACGAGATTGCTACATGCCCACAGAATGAATACTACATAACTAACCAACCCGGATTTATCTAATACACCATGATATCCGAAAATGACAATCTAAATAAATTACACCCAATGAATCACCATAAACAAGCTAGAAATTTCATCAATTGGATATCCTCGGGTTATTAGGAAGACTTTTGTTCCGATGGAACCCTCACTAATAATCCCTAATCCATGATTGTTCAACAAAATACATGAAAGTTACATCTAATTTACCTAATCAATATGATATGAATTGCTAGAACAAATAGGAATTTTCACCTTGCAATTGATCTCAAATGGATATGAACTTGTGTATTTGAATAGGATAAGGAGTGTATTTGATACAATCAAAATCAAAAGAATAAAATTCCTCTCTTTTCTCTCTCTTTTCTTCATATTTGAATACAAAATTTCTCTCTTTTTCCTCTCAATTTCTGTGCTCTCTTTGCTGCTGAAATCTCCTTCTTCTTTCCAATTCTTTCCAATTTGCTGAACTCCCTGTATGCTGCACGAAGCTGAGTTGAAATAGGCTGGCCAAAGCCAGCCGCAGATCAATCTGCGGCTGGCTGGCCGCCTGCCTTCCACTCACCCCGATTTCGAGTTCCGTGTTTTCAATGGCGCACTATTTGGCCGCAGATCAATCCGCGGCTAGACGGTTTGACTTTCTCGTTTTTCGTGCCACGTCTCGATTTTCGTGCCGTAACATCGGTTTTCGCTGACAGGCTCGTATTCCGCAGTTCGGGAATTTCCGAAAGACGTGCCACCTCATTCGGGGATGCCCGTTTCGGATGGCCCTATTGTCACGTCAGCTTTGGTCGCCAAACATTGCGGTGGTGTTGGGCGTTCGCATTGGTGCCCATTCCTTTGCTCCCGCAAGCTGGTTCAATTGACAATTTTGCCCTCCTGTCATGGTTAGTACAGGGAACGTAAAATTTGGGTGTCTACAGCTGCCCCTCTTTATCACGTTCATGCAATGCTTAATGAAATGAACAGGATAAAGAATAGACACTCGATGCATGAATGACAGTGCACAAGGATGACAATGCATACGTGATGCAACACACATGATTTATGATGCAACACAAGATGCAATTGATGCAAAACATTCAGAAAAAGGGTGTCGAGGCTGATGATCGTCTCGTCGGGGCCGGGTATCGTTGTCGGTCACCCATCTCGTACCCCCCGGTTGTTGTCGCCGATTGGTTATCTCGTCGGAGCCGGTTTTCGTCGCCGGACATCCATCTCGTAATCGCCGGTTATCGTCGCTGGTCGATTGTCTCGTCAGGGCCGGGTATCGTCGCCGGTCACCCATCTCGTAACCCCCGGTTATCGTCGCCGGTTGGTTATCTTGTCGGAGCCGGTTTTCGTCGCCGGACATCCATCTCATAATCGCCGGTTTTCGTCGCCGGACGATTGTCTCGTCGGGGCCGGGTATCGTCGCCGGTCCACCCAGCCTCGTAACCCCCCCCCCCCCCCCCCCACCCCGGTTATCTCGCCCGCCGGTTGGTTATCTTGTCGGAGCCGGTTTTCGTCACCGGACATCCATCTCATAATCGCCGGTTATCGTCGCCGGTCGATTGTCTCGTCGGGGCCGGGTATCGTCGCCGATCACCCATCTCGTAACCCCCGGTTATCGTCGCCGGTTGGTTATCTTGTCGGAGCCGGTTTTCGTCGCCGGACATCCCTCTCGTAATCGCCGGTTATCGTCGCCGGACGATTGTCTCCGACTGCCGAGTCTCGTATTCGGTCACTTGGTCGAATCGAGAAGCCGTGTTCGACACCTAATTCATCAAAATCTCGTATTTTATTATCACACTATGAGTCCAATAGGCTTTAGAATCGATTAAGCTTGCAATGGACCAATGGGGGAGCACTGGGCCCAGCCGTAGATGGATCTGCGGCCAGCCGCAGATTGATCTGCGGCTAGGATTGGGCATACAGGCGGCTAGCCGCCTCCCAGATCTGTCACTTTCATTCGTGCCCCACGCGATTTTTCAGACTTTTTAACGCCCTTTTGCCAATTTTTCCAATCCTTATGCAAAAACCGCTCCGGTAGGATTGATCTACGCGCAACAGGTAACACTTTGACCGTCCACTTTTCAATTTCGTCAATGTTTTGCTATACATTTGGCTATTTGCATGTTTAGAGATAAAAATGTATGCTTTACAATGTTATGCTATGTATTATCATATATACATGCTATGTATCAACTGTGTGAGTCCTATTTTATGCTCATGATGCGGTCCCACATACTGTTATTCCTTTTCTGTAAGAAAATCATGCACTATGGTACTTTACATGCTGTAATTACACATATGAATGCAATTTTGATCTGTTTGAGGCTGGGATTGATCGCAAATATGTTTGGCTTATGCCTGGGATGTCCATTTTACAAACGGAACTCTGCCGATTTTTTTTTTTTTGATGTAGTAAACATGCATCATGTTGTATTAATTATATGATGAGGGTAGGAATTTAGAATATTCGCGACATAATTCAAAAGGGAACTTACCTTCTCCTCGCTTGTTCTATTCTAGCTATGGATCCCGACGCTCCCAGCAGCTCTTCTACGTCACGGACCTCGGGTGTTCGCCATCGTAGGGTTGCACCTGCCCCTGTTCTTCCTCGGACCCGTCAGGCTCGTCGCTTGGCGGAGGCTGTCATCCGTCCCGATCATCCGGACGTTGAGGAGGCTGTCCCTCCGGAGGTCGCGGCAGAGGGGCCATCCTCCAGCACACCGGCTCCATCTACTCATTAGGCTTCTTCTGGTGCCCCTGTGCAGATACCCGATCTTCTGGGTCGGGATCTCAGTCGTCACCCCTCAGCATCTCTCGTGGCTAACGAGGTATATTCAGTTCTATTCTGATTTTATTCTCAATTTCTCAATTCTCCTTTTATCCGGACTGACCCATTGGTGATTGCCCCAGGTACCCGAGTTTACTCAGCCGAGGGGCAACTAGTTCAACATCTACTCCCTTTACACGGCCTTGCACAGCGACTACCGGGCGGTGGTGGATTCTTGGGGCTTCCGTCACTTTTTCACTATCATCCCCCGTCAGTGCCCCTGGGGTTATATGCGGGCTCTGTCCGAGAGATGGTTTCACCAGACCCAGTCCCTTCACCTTCTGGACTGTGAGGTTGTGTTGACCCCCTGGGACTGGAGGTATATTACGGGCATAGAGTTTACCGGGTCCCGCGTTCCTCTAGATCTCGACATCACTCCTGCGGAGGTTCGGGCTTTATTGGGCTTCGCTGCTGAGGACCGGGTCTTTAAGGCCCGTAGTATTCGGTCCGGTGCCTTGGCTGTTGACGCTGTCGGGGGTCTGTACGCGCTGCCCATTCCAGCGGATCAGGGTACTCGGGACATTCTGCTCCGACGCCTGTTCCTGACCATCATGAGGGGTTGTTTCCTAGGGAACAACTCCTCCACCATTCATTTCAGCGTCGTAGGAGCGGTCAGAGACGTGGACCGCATCAGTGACTATGATTGGGGGTCATTCACCTTTGCCTATTTCCTCCACGGTATGCGTCTACGCTCGGAGGGCCAGATAGATGATTGGCTCGGATTTTATCACTTCCTGCTGGTGAGGTTTCTCTTTCCCTCTTCTTATTGGACTTTCCTTCATTTATTTCCCTTTCCTGCATTTATAAGTTACTCATGCTTTTCACTGTTTCTGTTCGCAGTTCTGGGCCTACGAGCGTCTCACATGTCTGAGGCCTGTCACCACTCTTGGCTTGGACACCTATCCCCGGGGTCGGCGATGGCATCATAGCACCCTGGAGGAGGTCCCGGTATCTGGCAGCTTTGCACACTGCCGCATCCAGCTGGAGCTGATCACGGCTGCAGGGGTCGTCTGGAGGCCTTATCTTTCTGAGCATCTGGATGTGGGGTTTATAGATGGGCATCCTACCGGCCCGGAGTTTGCACTTTCCACCTGTCGCCTCACTTTGCAGAGTGTTGGAGGATGGGTAATGTACCTGGGGGAGCGCGCCTTCAGATGCGTTACTGGAGAGATCCGCATCCCGCACTCCCTTCCTTTCACCACTTCCTGGCCGCTGGATTCTCAGCCTTCAGAGATCATGCTTGCAGGGGAGGACGGCCGGATGCTTTTGACGGGTCCCAGTACCGGTGACACCTTCCGTACTTGGTGGGTGCCCCGCACCATCGGTCCTCAGACCCGGGCCACATTCTTCCTCGGGGATATGGTCCCTGGCTCGGTGATGATGACTGACTGGGCAGCCTGCGTTCGGACTCCCACTCATGCCGAGCAGATCGCCACCTTGACCCGGCAGGTAGACCAGTTGTCTCTATATCTTCGGGTGTTGGGCCGGACTCCAGAGGATGCTTATGCCTATGACCCTGACGGTGCGGGTTATGATGCGGGCCCGAGCTCATCTGATGCCACTGCGCAACCATACATTCCCGACATGAACTTCGGGCCTTCGACTTCGGCGACTCCGGGGGACCAGTTTGAGGATCCCGCTTTCATAGACGAGATTGATTTTATTTAGACCAGGATAGGATAGGGCTTTTGTATCTGTACCTGTTCAGTTTTATTTTTCATTTTATGCACTATGTACCGAACTCATTTTCATTTATGCACAGTTTTTTTTTAATCTTTTATATCTATGAAATTCATTTGCTCTATTATTAACTGTATGATGCATGCTTTTTACTTATGGATGGAGAATGACCCCTGTACAGTCTTTTTGATACTATTTTCTCCACAGATGTCGTCCACAGATGTCGTGGTACGTTTGAATTCCATTCCTCCTACAGGGTTGGTCGGTAGTCTCCTCCGTTGGTTGGACAGTTTATCACCGGCCGACAGGGTTATCACAGATGGCCTTTTGGGACATTCTGGGTCCTTATTATCTTTTCAGGTGCCAGCGGGCTTTGTGGATGGTATTCTAAGATATTGGGCGCCTGCCCGTCAGGTGTTCAGGTTAGGGATGGTAGAGCTGACCCCCACCCTCGAGGATTATGCTCGTTTCACCGGCTTACCTTTGGATAGACCTTGTGCCAGGGTTACAGTTGGTTCTACGTGCCGACAATTCTTGACTTTCACCGGTTTGCGGAGGGCTGTCTTGTTACCGGTGATCACATCCGACCATATGGTTCCCCTTCAGTTCTTGATTGACCGATTTGGCTCACCTGACAGTTTTCGTCTTTTCCTCGGTGATTTTTCCGTGTCCGAGGAGCGCTGGGACGCCTTGAGAGTGGATGTTCTGATGGCCTGTGTCGTCTCAGTTTTGTACTTGCCCGCAGGACCTGATCAGTTGGACATGCGGGTTGTAGCGGCCGTTCGAGCTCTTCAGGAGGATCATACCATTCTTCCCATGATATTGGCGGATACCTACATGTCAGCCTCATATTGCCAATCCTTCCGCGGCCGAGTATTCCAAGGAAGCTCGACTTTGTTGTACGTGTAGTTCATGAGTCATCTCAGTCCCATCGGCCACTTCCGTCGCCAAGGGTTTTGCTTTAGCCACGACATAACCACGCAGTTTTCGTTTCGTCCCGTGAGCTGTACTGATGTGGCCTCCTGGACATCATTCTTGTCGTTCATTGAGGATCCTTTTCATCTATTGGTCTACTCGGGCTATTGCTCCTTTATGAGCTTCTTGACTCATGTGCCTGACCTGGACTTCATCCCCATTGCTGGCTTGAGGGGCGTGACGACTTATCATCCCCTGGCGGTTATGGGGCAGTTTGATCAGACACAGGATTTATACCCTTTCGCGGGTGCAGCCGCCTATCGATTCCTTATATCATCCCAGACAGAGAGGGAACTATTGCGGGTATACGACCTTTAGTCTCGTAGGATCTCCGCCGAATATAGTGAAAGCCGTCCCATCCAGACATTTGCTTACGTTCAGTGGTTGCGCGGAGACTTGGATCCGTCCGGTTTGAGTCAGACTGGGGCCTTTGATGACTCTGGAGTGATTTTCTCAGAGGATACCACAGACCGCCCCATCTCAGCTGATTCTGCCCCAAGTCGGGTTACTGAGGATACCCGACTCCGCCTGGCCCTGATTACCGCTGAGGCCGAGAGGGATGCCGCTCTCGTTGAGAGAGATGATGTCATTCGGGCTAGAGACGCTGCCATTGCTGACAGAGAGACCATTGTATTTCAGACCAGGGCAGTTGTAGATGCTCATTTTGGGACTGCCAGCCGAGCCACTGCTTTACTGGATCGCATTGATATGATGGGGCAACAGATTGCAGGAGATGCTGATGCTTCAGATCTATCCACCACCCTGTCCATCCTGCTTCAGCTAGTTTCAGATTTGTAGATTATTTTATTTCCTGCATAGACTATGTTAGTTTCATCGGTTATCGAAAGGGAAATCTTGTAATAAAATGACTTATATATATAGACATGCATTTAAATTTAGTCATTTTCCCTTTTGTCGTATCATTGCTTTTCATTGGATCCTCATTTTATCCAGTTGACCACGATTTTGACATTTCGCCTTCTTTCTTTTCTCAAGTCTTGATGGAGATTTAACAGATATTGCCGCACACCTTTTGATTTCATCGGATTGAATCTCAGATTTTGGATAACTGTTTGGTTGGATCAGGGTTATGTCCTTTGGGATGAAGCTGGTTAGGCAGCTGGTTTCGGGAAGGTTTTGAGGGTGTAGGAAGGTTTTATCTGGTTATCGAAAATTGGTTTTGGTTAGGGAAAGGATCATTTTTATTTTTAATTTTTTTTAAGGGATCGGACCGCGCCACGATGGCTGCCTACGTACCCCCACAAGTTGGGAGATCAGGTCCTACGTAGTTCGCTCTCAAAGGGAAAAGGAAACTGATGGTTCAAGCGTAGAACCGCTTCACCAAGTCAGAATTGAGGGGTTGTGGAAATACCTCACCATCCACTTCTTGCAATATGAGGGCCCCTCCGGATAACACTTTCTTAATCACAAACGGCCCTTCCCAGTTCGGGGCGAACTTCCCCTTGGCTTCGTCTTGACAAGGCATGACTCTTTTCAACACCAAATCATTTTCTTTGAATTTCCGAGGTCTTATCCTTTTGTCATATGATCGAGAGATCCTTTGTTGATATAGCTGACCATGCCAAACGGCAGCCACCCTCCTTTCATCAATTAGGGCCAATTGGTCGTATCGACTTTGCATCCAATCCTCCTCGCTTATCTGAGCATCGATCACTATTCTGAGGGACGCCATTTCAACCTCAACTGGCAGAACGGCCTCCATTCCATACACCAAAGCGTAAGGGGTTGCCCCTGTAGAAGTACGCGTTGATGTTCGGTATGCCAGCAGGGTGAGGGGTAACAAATCCAGCCATCCCCGATGGTTAGCAGACATCTTCGCCATGATCTTCTTGATGTTTTTATTTGCAGCCTCCACTGCCCCATTCATCTTAGGACGGTAAATGACGGAATTGAGGTGCTTGATCTTAAACTGGTCACACAGTCCCTTCGTGAGGGCGTTGTTTAAATTCTTGGCATTATCGGAGACCAAAACCTCAGGTTGCCCGTATCGACAAATGACATTATTCCTGATGAAACCGACGATGACCTCCTGAGTTACCTTGGGGAAAGAAGCTGCCTCTACCCATTTGGTGAAATAATCGATTATGACGAAAATGAATCGGTGCCCGTTGCTTGCTTTGGGCTCTATTGGTCCGATAACATCCATTCCCCACATTAAAAATGGCCACGGGGAGGTCATACAGTGCAGTTCATTGGGAGGCGTATGGATCACATTATCGTGCGCCTGGCATTGGTAACATCGTTTGACATGATCATCGCAATCGGCTTTCAGCGTTAACCAATAATGCCCTGTTCTCAAGATCTTTTTGGCCAGCATCGGTCCACTCATGTGTGGCCCACACACTCCACCATGTATTTCATTCATAATCCTTTGGGCCTGCGTTTCATCTACGCACTGCAACAGTCCCAACCCAGCATCCCTTTTGTAGAGTGAATCCCCACTTAGGTAAAATTTCATCGCCATCTTTTGAATTCTCATCCTATCAATTCGACTCGCCTGGTCGGGAAGGGATCTATCTCTCAGATATTCCCTTATGTCGTGATACCAGGGCTGCCTTGTCGACACCACTTCGTCTGATAATACTGCCACATGTTCCTCATATGCCGGGGCATTCTGTACGGCTATCTCAATATGTGGACTGTCCCTGCTCTTGATTACGTGGATTAAGGAAGCCAGAGTTGCCAATGCATTGGCAAAGTCATTCCGTCCCCAGGAATGTGGCGAAAGGCGATATCTTCAAACTCTTGCATCAGCTGGATAACACAACGATGGTATGGAAGTAACTGAAGCTCTTTAGTGTTGTACACCCCGATCGCTTGTCTGATTACCAGTTCTGAATCCCCAAACACCGCTAGTCTCTTCACTCCCATGTCGCGGGCCAAGCGGAGTCCCAAGATACATCCTCATATTCAGTGGTGTTGTTCGAATTGCTGAAATGCAGTTTAGTGGCCACGGGGTATTGCTCTCCGGTGATAGAGACCAGGACCGCTCCGGCCCCTGCCCCTTCGGCATTCATGGCACCATCAAAATACAGCTTCCAGAACTGTCCCTCGTCATCACATTTCTCGCGTGATACCCAAAATATATCTTCTCCCGGAAGAGGAGTTTCCAATGGCTCCATCCCTCCTGACGGGGTTTCTGCCAACTGATCTGCAATTCCCTGCCCTTTCATGGCCTTCTGAGTCACGTACACCATGTCGAACTATTGTAAGATTAACTGCCATCTTGACAACCGACAATTGAGCATGGGCCTTTCAAAAATATTTTTCAGGGGATCCATTCTTGATATTAGGTACGTCGTATGCCCATGGAGGTAGTGCTGTAATCTCCTTGCGGCCCAGGCTAGAGCACAACAGGTCTTCTCAATGGGAGTGTAATTTTGTTCACATTGGCTAAATCTCTTGCTGAGGTAATAGATGGCCTGCTCTTTACCTGCCTCATTTTTCTGTCCCAGCATACATCCCATCGCGATGACATTGACCGATATATACATAAACAGAGGGATCCCGTCTTTCGGGGGTACCAGCACTGGTGCCTCTGTTAGTTGCTTTTTAATGGTCTGAAAAGCCTTCTGACATTGCCCATTCCACTCCTGGGAAGCCCCCTTTCTTAACAGTTTGAAAATGGGCTCACATGTAGTCGTCAAGTGGGATATAAAACGGCTGATAAAGTTTATCCTCCCGAGGAATCCTCTTATCTCCTTCTCTGTGTGAGGCGCCGGCATATCCACAATGGCCTTAATCTTTGCCGGATCCAACTCAATGCCCCGATCACTAACCAGGAATCCCAAGAGCTTACCCGACTGCACTCCGAAAGCACACTTGGCTGGATTGAGTTTCAAATTATACTTTCTGAGCCGATCGAATAGCTTTTTGAGATGGGTTATATGATCAGATTCTACCTTCGATTTCACAATAATGTCATCCACGTAGACTTCTATCTCCTTATGCATCATATCGTGGAACAGGGCCATCATGGCTCTCTGATAAGTAGCCCCCGCGTTTGTGAGGCCAAAAGTCAATCGTCTATAGCAGAAAGTGCCCCAAGGGGTGATGAATGCGGTCTTTTCCCGATCTTCTTCCGCCACCATTATCTGATGATATCCCGCGAAGCAATCCACAAAAGAGTACATTTCGTACTGGGCTGTGTTATCCACCAGGATGTGTATGAAAGGCACCGGGAAGTTATCCTTGAGACTGGCCTTGTTTAGATCTCTATAGTCTACACATACCCTCACCTTTCCTCCAGGCTTAGCCACTGGGACTACATTGGATAGCCATTCCGGGTAAGTGGACACCATAATGATTCCCTCCTTGAACTGCTTGATGATCTCTTCTTTTACTTTTAAGCTCCACTCCGGTTTCAACTTTCTTAATTTTTGCTTGACAGGCCTGAAACCCTCCTTCATGGGTAATCGGTGTACCACAATGTCGGTAGACAATCCGATCATATCCTCATGAGACCAGGCAAAGACATCCTCATATTGTTTTAGCAACTCAGTCATTTCAGCCTTTTGGCTAGGGGTAAGGTCCGTCCCTATCTTGAGTTCTTTTGGCTTGTCAGGGGTTCCAATATCAATGGTGATGGTTTGGTCCAAGTTGGGTTTGGGTTTATCCTCGACCCATCCTTTGATCTCGTCAGGCGCGTCGTCGTAATCTGTCTCGTCTTGTTCAATGCCCATTAAATCGAAATCCAGCTCAATGTCAAAATCATAATCATCATTCAAATTTGAAAGACCATTTGTTAGGCAAGGATTACTCAAATTGGTACACCTGACATGAAACAAAATACTTGTCATATATAAATCATTTTCCACGACGATCGCATTTTCAAATAACACGAAGAAACGACATAATTATGCAAAAATAAAACAACAACAAAAATAAACTTCTTTATTCCCCCATCCTCTGGGGTCTACCACCCTGACATCGGGTTTTACCCTTGTTTGGATATTACTGGTTTCATGGTCCAATTGTCGACGGTCAGGTCAGATGAAATGCGCTGGATAAAAGGGGGCTTCACATCGGACACTTCCCCGATGATTACGGATACGTCGCCTGAGTCCTCCTTCCTATTCTCTCCAGGAATAATCAGCCCTGCCCAATCGATGCCAGGCACAACTTGTTGGGCTCCCGGTGGTGTGATAATATTCGTCCCCTCCCTACTGCTTGTTGATTGTCCGGGGATATAGCATTTGGTTTCAAACTCTTTTGCGACCTCCTGCAGGAAATTCTCCCTCCTGGCCGATTCATTATTTGCGGAGGTCAATTCTTCATCCCCAGACTCAATTACGGGCCTGTTGATCCCTTGCTCACTATTAACCCCGGTCACCAGATTGCCAGCCAGCCGAACCGGAGCCGCACCCTGACGGTGTCTCCGTGCTACGCCTTCACGATATCCCAATCCTGCTTTACCTATCTACTGTGGTAGTTGGATGGGCTCGGTGATTCCTTGACTGCTCCTCCCCAGTCCTTGTCCAGGCTGGAAGTTCATTTTTATCATTTCCTTTGCCACAAAGGTAAGTTCTGGAGAGACCCTAGGTTTCACAGCTGGAGCTCCCAGGCATCTATAGTGGGGAATGCTAATCTCCAGTGCTTGAAAGCTGGCAGGTGCCGCCGACTCATCCACATTGATCACTGGTAGGCCACTCCCGGGAGGAGAAGGGTCATCACATTCGGCCGAGATTGTCACCACATTCCCGTCGATGATTAGCTTGATTTGTTGGTGGAGTATGGAAGGAACTGCCCCGACCATGTGTATCCATGGCCTCCCCAATAACATGTTATAACTAGCTGCAATATCTAGGACCTGGAAAGAGATATCAAAAGTATAGGGTCCTATCTCCACCGGCAACTCAATTTCTCCCATTGTATCCCTCCGGGAACCATCGAAAGCTCGTACCACCACATGACTGGCTCGTAGGCGCTTGGGATTGATGTTCATCTTCTGTAAAGTACTGAGGGGACAGATATTCAATGCCGATCCTCCATCAATCAACACCCCATTCATGATATAACCCGAGGAGATTACCGCAATATGTAGCGGTTTCCGGTGCCCCCTTCCCTCTTTGGGGATGTCCTCATCTGTAAAGGATATTACGTCGTTCTCCAATAGGTGGCCCACCAGCTGGCCGAAACCTTCCTCACTAATTTCCTTGGGCACGTATGCTTCCTCCAGAACCCTCGCTAGGGATTTGCAATGCTCATTGGATGACAACACCAAGTCCATGACTGATGTTAGGGTTGACTCCTCATTTAAAATCTGGAGTCCCCTTATTTCCGGGTGATCCATCCTTTTCAAGAATTCTATGGCCCTTTCCTCGGAAATCTCTTCATTTTTTCTCTTTTGGCACTCAAGGACTCGCCCGGGAAGATATAAGGGGTTCCCCTTTGCCGTCACAGAAGCACAACTGGCCGCTTCCTCTGGCATTCCCCCATAATTCCAGGGTACAGTCTTTAGACTACTGATAGGGATTTGCGGCCTTGCCGCAAGGATGATGGGCCTCGGAGCCGTCAACTTGACAGGTCCCTCCGTGCTATTCGTACTTACCCCTATCAACCTGATGGGCGTTCCCCGTGCACTCCCATGATCATGTATCACGTTGATCATTTCCTCAATTTTCTGCACATAGTTCAACCTTGGCGGCCCCCAGCTTCACTCGCCTCCGTCGCATTGACTCCCCCTCCATCATGTCTTGGCAGGGGATTTGCCTTAACATTCGGGGAGTCAGGCTGTTCCACTACAATTTCCCCACTGTCAATCAGGTTTTGGATTCGATGCTTCAACGTCCAACAGTCTTGTGTATCATGGCCAGGGGAACTGGAGTGGTATGCACATCGCTTGCTCAGGTCAAACCTTCTACCCTTTGGGTCACTCGGGGGTGCCAAACCAACTATCTTCTTTTGGGCTACTAATACCGCTAATACCCGTTCAAGCGGCTCCCCGAGCGGGGTGAATACTCGATTTTGCGAGGCCTCATATCTTCTTCGCCCCTCTGCCCTTTGATCTGTGCAGTTTGGCTGTCGGGATGGCCCTACCCTCTGCACCTGTACCGGAAGATGGCTTTCTGTTTTTCTGGATGACCCCTGTAGGATGAAGGAGACATCCTCTTCCTTCTTCTTTTGGACCCTCCGGGAAGTGCTGCCATAGTTTCCATTCTGTATTTGCTCGGCGGCAGTTTCTAAAGCAGTAAAATCCCAGATTTTACCCGATTTCAACCCCATATCTACCATCTCTCCATGTTTAATCATTTCAGCAAAGGGTCTTCCAATCCCCGAAATGACTCGTTCATAATACGGTGCCTCCTGAATGTCCACAAAAGTCATCACCATCTCCGATTCGCTCATCGGGGGGTTCACCTGTGCGGCCATGCCCCTCCATCGTTGCGCATATTCCCTGAAGGATTCCCTAGGTTGCTTCTTAACCTTTGTCATTTGGTACCTGTCAGGGGCCATCTGGGCCTGAAAACTGTATTGGGTTAAGAAGGTATGGGCCAATTCCTCCCAGTTGTGGATTCGGGCGTTGTCAAGGCGGGCATACCAAATTCTTGCCTCCCCCGTTAAGCTTTTCTGGAACAGCTGCATTCTCAACCCTTCGTCCTCGGCATAAGACCCGAGTTCTCCAATGTATATTTTCAAGTGTGTGTAGGGGTCCCCCTTCCCATTGTATTTTTCAAACTCGGGGATTTTAAATTTCTCCAGGTATCTGGCTCCGGGGAAGACACATAAATCTGAATAGTTAACCCTGCCCAGGGACCCTATGCCCTTCATAGATTGGATGGTTTCCTCCATTTGTCTCATTTTCTTCCGCAGGTCATCTGTATCTCCCTCTTCCGGGATAGTAATCACTGTTTTGTTTGGTACGGGAATGGCCTTTGGGACGACTGGCTCGCCCTTAAGTTGAGGTGGATCCTCCTTAGGTGGTTCCTGTCTGGGCATCAACTGCTCCCTTAGCATTATGGCCATTTCTAACATCTGCTTCTTAAAGTCATCAAATTCCTCCCTAGATATGGAACCGAAATTGGTAGATGGAATATCAGCCATTTCAGATATAGAGTTTTGGGCCCTTTTAGATTGCGAATGGGTTTGAGGAGCAATCCTACAGAAACCAAGGTTCGAAGTTTAGTCTTGGGGAGTAAAAAATGTGGATGCATGCTGAAGCTGTAATTTTTGTGTTTTGGGGTTTTTTAATCTTTCCCTGCAAAACAGAAAGTTAGTAGTCCTCTAATGCAATGACAAATGCTAAACATGGCTTTATTATGTTCCTCAGCCGTTCCCTGCAAAAGATAGAGGTCAGTAATTTCTTCTTGACGAACAGGGAGGCATATATGAATGAGATCATGACATTTACGCGTGCAATGTAAAAAGGAATGAAGAAACTTTTCCTGCATAGGGTTAATCTGAGGCTGATCTATCCTAGGGTTACTCTCACGGGCTTTTCGGCATGAAGGTCCCCAAATCTTCGCAATCTACTCGTCTGAGCCCTTTCGACTGGAGCGGATTTGGGTGGTGCGTTTCCTGAGCCATCTCCGGGGAGCAGCCCCTTCGAGTCCAGTAATAAGCAACCGACAGGTTCGCCTCAGGAGGAGGTACTCTCTCAACATACATTCACATTCATCGTCCTCACCGTATGCAAATGATTACTTAAAAGTAAAGCAATCCCATTCAAATATTCACTTATTGGACAAAACGCACATTCACACAACAAAACGTACAAAAGATCACAATATCGCACACACACACATATTCATGATTTTTAAAGGATAAGGTAGCATCAAGATTTGAAAGCGGCTTAAGCCCTCTAATATCCCCAGTAGAGTCGCCAGCTGTCGACGCCGGGTTTTTTCTTCGTGTGTCCTTTTTAGTCTTTTCCAATTTTAGCTTCTTGATTAAATGATTTTTTGGAAAAGGTCGGCATTAATGTCGACGGGGTTTTGAAAGATTGTTTTTATGATGAGCCAATTAACCAGAGTCGTCAGTTGGTATATTTGAAATGGATGTACCAACTCATCCGAGTTTTCGTTTTTTATAAATCGCTGGCTCATATGTGACTCCGAATTAATTGGTCTACCAACCGAGATTCATAGAGTTCGGGGCTTGCTTAAACGAGGGGGAGGTGTTAGGCACCCCCCGACTTCCGTGAAACACGGTTACCGCAATCTTGATACTTTCCTATCCTTTGACTCATGAAATGTGTATACATGCGGGTGTGTGTGTGTGTGTGCTTAGGTGAATATTGTGGTGAGGTGAAACATTTGGCTTTTTATGAAAAATCGTGTTTTATTTCGGGAATGTTTTAGAAACGTCGTTTCCATTAATACGAGAGAGCTCTTTTGTTCGTGCGAAAGGTTGGATTTTATTCGTCAAAAGCTATGAGATTTTATTAGGCGTTTGTTTTGGCAAAAACAAGAATCTTTTAAACCTTCGTCACGATAGGAATCGAAATCTATACATTGCTTTCATAAAATGATGGGCAATTTCTAGGATATCTTTAACCCTATGCACAAAGATCTAATAAAAACATTTCGTTCATTCATAAAAACCATTTTTGGTGATGATCGAAAATGATTTCCTTTGGCCTTCTCGTTTAGTAGGAATCGACACTTATTAACACTTCCGATTTTTAACCTAGTGATTCTAATAACCTAGCTTGTTTGATTTTAATATAAAAAAACCTTCATCGTTTAATCTTTGAAATCATTTTTGTGTCAAAAAATTCAACCAAGCATAAACACGCGTCGGGGCTATTCATGGGCATGTAAGCCATCAAAATATCCCCGAACGCCAACAATCACATATTTCACTACTACGGGGCCTTAAACCCGATTCTCGCCTTAGCGTCGTTTTAAGACCCGATGATTACATGTTACAAAAAATGAGCACCTTGAATCTATTACATACATCAAAACGTCCATCATCGGATTTGGACCACAGGGTCGCATTCCTAGGCTCACACGAGATTGCTACATGCCCACGGAATGAATACTACATAACTAACCAACCCGGATTTATCTAATACACCATGATATCCGAAAATGACAATCTAAATAAATTACACCCAATGAATCACCATAAACAAGCTAGAAATTTCATCAATTGGATATCATCGGGTTATTAGGAAGACTTTTGTTTCGATGGAACCCTCACTAATAATCCCTAATCCATGATTGTTCAACAAAATACATGAAAGTTACATCTAATTTACCTAATCAATATGATATGAATTGCTAGAACAAATAGGAATTTTCACCTTGCAATTGATCTGAAATGAATATGAACTTGTGTATTTGAATAGGATAAGGAGTGTATTTGATACAATCAAAATCAAAAGAATAAAATTCCTCTCTTTTCTCTCTCTTTTCTTCCTATTCGAATGCAAAATTTCTCTCTTTTTCCTCTCAATTTTCGTGCTCTCTTTGCTGCTGAAATCTCCTTCTTCTTTCCAATTCTTTCCAATTTGCTGAACTCCCTATATGCTGCATGAAGCTGAGTTGAAATAGGCTGGCTGGCCGCCTGCCTTCCATTCACCCCGATTTTGAGTTCCGTGTTTCGAGTTCCGTGTTTTCAATGGCGCACTATTTGGCCGCAGATCAATCCGCGGCTGGACGGTTTGACTTTCTCGTTTTTCATGCCACGTCTCGATTTTCGTGCCATAACGTCGGTTTTCGCTGACAGGCTCGTATTCCGCAGTCCGGGAATTTCCGGAAGACGTGCCACCTCATTCGGGGATGCCCGTTTCGGATGGCCCTATTGTCACGTCAACTTTGGTCGCCAAACATTGCGGTGGTGTTGGGCGTTCGCATTGGTGCCCATTCCTTTGCTCCCGCAAGCCGGTTCAATTGACGATTTTGCCCTCCTGTCATGGTTAGTACAGGGAACACAAAATTTGGGTGTCTACAGCCCAAAAGGTTTGCTTTTGAGATTACTACTCTTCAAGATTCTTCCACTATTTCTACTATGGATACTCTAACACTTTTTGGTGAACTTAAGGAATATAAACATCAGTTAAAAAGATATGATGATGAGGAAGAAACTCCTCGAAGAAGGGTTTTAGCTCTTAATGCAGGAAATGAAGAAGAACTCGATGATGATTCCGATGAAGAGATAGCCATGATGTCAAGGAGACTCAAAGGACTACTGCAAAGGAAGAACAAAAGGAAGAATATCTTCAACTCAAATAAAGGCAAAGGAAAGCAAGCTGAGGAAACATATTTTGAATGTGGACGTCCAAGGCACTTCAAGAAGGACTGCTTTCAACTTAAGAACAAGGGAAAAATGAACTTCAAGGATAATAAAAGAAACAAAGCTCTTGTCACTTGGAGTGATGAAGAGGAGTCCGAAGTAGAGGTGGATGCCAATGATGAAATAGCTCAAATATGCTTCATGGGAATAGAAGGTGAATCAAATGAGGTATATATTTATGAGTTTAATTCTTTAAAACAAGAAAATAAGCGATTAAAAGAAAAGAATGCATGTTTAAAGGAATTAGTAAATACATTAATGTGTGAAGTTGATTCTTTAATAGATGAAAAGAAAGAAATTGAGAAGGAGTCATCTTGTAAAGAAGAAAAGGTTTTGATTGCAAAAAATGATTATCTTGAAAATTACAACAAGATTCTTTTTAACAAGGTGACTCACTTGAACAATGAAGTTGAGAAATTGACTAATGAACTAAAAATGCAAGACGTATGTATTGATGCATTTAGTGATAAATCTCCGAGTAAATCTATTCCTTCTGATGAACTTCAAAAGGAAGTAGATTCATTAAAACTATCTCTTGCTAGATTTGTCCAAGGTGAAGAAAACTTAACTGTTATGTTGGGAAAGCAAAGACCTAGTTTTGATAGACAAGGAATAGGTTATAATCCCATTCGTAAAACCGGGAATGTGCAAATGCTTAAATCCAAGTCTCGTTTCAAATTAAATTATTGTTCTCCTTTTGCTACATGCAAAAATTGTGGCATTAAAGGTCACTTAGATATAAATTGTTCTAAGAAACAGAAGGTTAAAAAGGTATGGATTAAGAAGGGTGATTTATGTACAACTAACACAAATGGACCCAAAAAGATATGGGTACCAAACAGATGAATAAATTTTTCTTGGCAGGTATGCTTCAAGGCAAAAGTTCCATCTCAAAAATGGATTCTTGATAGTGGATGCTCTCGTCACATGACTGGTGATAAATCGAAGTTCGTGGAACTAAAAACCAAGAAGAAAAATGGGACGGTAACTTTTGGAGATAATCGAACTTGTGAGATTATCGGGAAAGGTAAAATTGTTAATGGTAAGGTCAATATTGATAATGTTCATCTTGTTAGTGGACTTGAATTTAATCTTATAAGTGTTAGTCAATTAATGGATAATGGTCATCAAGTTTGTTTTCAAAAAGAAAAGTGTACAATTTCTCATGGTACTAACAAATCTACTTTAGTTGCACAAAGGGAAGGAAATATATATACTATTGATTTTGAGCAACAGGATGAAGAACTATGTCTAGCAATTGTGCAAGACGAGGCTAACCTATGGCATAAGAGGATGGGACATGTTTACATGGATTTAATCAAGAAATTATCCTCAAAGAATCTTGTCAAAGGATTGCCAAAGATAAAGTATGAAAAGAGAGGAATATGTGTTCCTTGCCAACTTGGGAAACAAGTAAGAACTTCGTTTACAGCAAAGAACATGGTATCAACTTCCTCTCCTCTACAACTACTTCATCTTGATTTATTTGGTCCTGAAAGGCATGCTAGTATTAATGGTAAATTTTATGCTTTTGTAATAGTTGATGATTTCTCTAGATATACTTGGGTGTTGTTTTTAAGAACCAAAGATGAAGCATTTAAAGAGTTTGAGAAATTGATAAGAAGTTTAGAGACTAAGTATAGTCTCAAACTTATAAAATTTCGAAGTGATCATGGTACTGAATTCCTAAAGGATTTTATTATATATTATGATCAAAAAGGCATAAGCCATGAATTTTCAGCTCCAAGAACTCCTCAGCAAAATGGAGTAGTAGAAAGAAAGAATAGGACACTTCAAGAAACAGCTAGAACACTTTTACAAGAAAGCAAACTTCCAAAGAAGTTTTGGGCAGAGGCTGTTAATACGTCTTGTTATGTGTTAAATAGAGTTCTTATTCGTCCTATTATTTTGAAAACTCCTTATGAACTTTTGAATAACAAAATTCCTAATATTAGTTATTTCAAAATATTTGGATCTAGATGTTATATATTGAATACTAGTGATAACTTGGGAAAATTTGATGCTAAATCTTATTCAGGTATTTTCATTGGCTATTCACAAAATAGCAAGGCATATCGTCTATTTAATATAAATAATTATGTGTTGAAGAATCTATTCATATAACATTTAATGAAACTAACAATGATCTTCCAAAAGAAAGAGAAGAGGATGCAGGTAATTTGGAGATCTTAGTGAATCCGACAAACCGGAGAAATCTATTCAGCAAGCCAAATGAACAAATTCAGCAAGCTGAATTGGAGAACACACAAGGAGTGGAACAAGGAACAACACAAGAACTTGAGGAAGATTTCCCCCACCAAGAAGAAGTAATACACGATGTCCAAATGCCAAAGACTGCAAGATATCTCAAGAATCATCCACCGGAAAACATTATCGGAGATATAAACAAAGGAATCACCACACGAAGAAGTTTACAAAATTAATGTGCATTCTCTGCATTCTTATCACAAGTTGAGCCAAAGAATGCTAAGGAAGCCATTCTCGATGAAAGTTGGCTAATGGCAATGCAAGAAGAACTTCAACAATTTGAACGATGTCAAGTTTGGGAATTAATGCCTCCTCCTAAAGATGTTTCTGTCATTGGAACAAAATGGGTGTTTAAAAACAAGCTTGATGAACATGGGACAATCACTCGCAACAAACCAAGGCTAGTGGCTCAAGGTTATAACCAACAAGAAGGAATCGATTACGAAGAAACCTATGCCCTAGTTGCAAGACTAGAATCTATCCGAATTCTATTAGCATTTGCATGTTACAAGAAGTTCAAGCTTTATCAAATGGATGTAAAAAGTGCATTCCTAAATGGATACATTAATGAAGAAGTCTATATCAAACAGCCTCCTAGATTCGAACATGAGAAATACCCAAATCATGTTTTCAAGCTAAAGAAAGCTCTCTATGGTCTCAAGCAAGCTCCAAGAGCTTGGTACGAGAGGTTGAGTAAGTATCTTCTCTCCAGTGGTTTCACTAGAGGTAAAATTGATTCCACATTATTTATTATGCATGATAAAAATGATATAATTGTTGTTCAAATATATGTGGATGATATAATATTTGGTGCTTCTAACGATTTTCTTTGTGAGTGGTTTTCAAAATGTATGCATAAGGAATTTGATATGAGCTTAATGGGAGAGCTAAATTACTTTTTGGGACTTCAAATCAAGCAAACTAAGGAAGGGATCTATATTCATCAAACCAAGTACACAAAAGAGCTCCTCAAAAGATTTGGTTTTGAAGGATCCAACCCAAAGGCTACACCAATGAGTACATCAATAAAACTGACATCAGATGATAAAGGTATAGATGTAGAGTTAACAAAATATCGAGGTATGATTGGATGTTTATTATATTTAACTGCATCAAGACCTGATATAATGTATAGTATATGTCTTTGTGCTCGATTTCAAGCAAAACCCAAAGAATCCCACTTACAAGCTGTTAAAAGGATTTTTAAATATTTGAGTGGTACTATTAATTTAGGATTATTTTATCCTATTTGTAATCATTTTGATCTAATGGGTTATTCAGATGCTGATTATGCAGGATGCCAAATTGATAGAAAAAGTACCAGTGGTGCTTGTACATTTTTAGGTCATAGTCTGGTTACATGGCATAGTAAAAAGCAGACTTCAGTTGCTTTGTCAACTACTGAGGGAGAATATTTAGCTGCAGGGAGCTGTTGCTCTCAAATTTTATGGATGAGACAAACTCTATATGATTTTGATATTTTATGTGATAATGTGCCTATTTATTGTGATAACTCTAGCACTATTGACATATCAAAAAATCCTGTTTTGCATTCACGGACAAAACATATAGAAGTTAGGCATCATTTTTTAAGGGATAATGTTTCAAAAGGTTTAATAAAATTGTTGTTTATTCCTACAGAGAAACAATTAGCTGATTTTTTTACTAAACCATTAAGTGAAGAAAGATTTTGTATGCTGAGAAGAGAACTTGGTATGTGCTTGGTGTAATATGCTCACGTATTACGATAAATCATGCATAAATATCTACATATTTTTTTAAATTGATTTTTGTTGATAAACATTATCTGTATGTAAACGGCGAGGAAGGTGTATCTGCACTAGCACGATTCTCGGTATCTATCATAATGAGATTAGAATTTGAAAAGACTGAAGCAAGGGTTTTATTGTTTCAAGGAGTCTTTTCGGAGTCTAACACGCTCATATTAAAAGCAGAGCATTTATCTTTTTCTATACAACTCTCTGATATCTCTATGTTTCTCATCTGGTTTAATTTTCAACAACAAGTATGAAGACGAGATCACGTCCATCCAGTATCACAATCAAAAACAAAACTCATCCTTGATCTTCTTATACTTCTCGATCGTCAAAGAAGTCCAAAAGCCAGACGTCAGTCCCTATTTCCTCTGCCTCTGATGGATCTGATTCCAGTTTCTCTTTTCTACAAAAAGATCCTTCCTCTACTGCTTCAGAATCTCATCCTTCACAATCTGATCCACCGACAAACCTGGTAAATCCTTTTTCTACCGTTTCTGATTTACCAGATAATTTCTTTCGAGGTCATAGTTTCGAAGCACGGTTTAAGAATTCCATTACCACCAAACAATTTGTTTATGAAAATTTTTTAGACTTATTTTATTTTAAAAATTCATCTTTGGAAAAACTTTTCATGTCGTGTGGAATTTCTGCCATGCTTTTTCCTCCAACAAAGGCATATCCCCGTCTGATACAACAATTTTACACCAACTTAGAGTGTAATGGGGATTGCTATACAACCTTTGTGAAGGGAAAATCTATGTTTTTCACAGTGATAGACTTTGGGAGTATTCTTAATATTTCTTTATCAGGACCTTGTCCATTTACTCTTAAGGGTGCTGCCAATATCCCCTTTCCTCCTCTTGAACAACTTCATACAGTGATGGATGATTCATCTTTGACAACTCTAGTTACTCCTAAAATTGTTGATGTTTGTCCACTTGCATGTGTTTTGCACAAAATTCTTCGATATAATCTATTTCCACGAATAGGTGGTGGAGAGAATTTCACTTATCAAGATTTGGTTGTTATTGCTATGATTTTAAAAGGAGTCAATTTTAATTTTTCTCTTATGATGATGTCCCACATGATGAGTTGTATTCGTCAAACTAAAAAGTGTTTGCCTTATGGTTTGTTTTTAACAAAACTGTTTCAACATTTTAAAATCTGTCTTGATGATGAGATAGTGGTATCTCACAACGATTTTATTGATTCTGCTAATCTCAAACAATCTCATATTTCCTTTGTTGATGGCTCATTTGTCCGTCTCACCCCTGATCCTATTCCTCCTTCACCAAATGTTGGTTCCTCTGCTTTACCCACTGATAATTCTGATTCACATCCTCCATCCCCGGTCTCCTCTACCATAGTGGTTGATATGTTATCTCAAATTCTCAAAAATCAAGAAGTCATTCGTTCTGACATTGTTGATCTGAAACAAAGGATTTCTGTTTTGGAAAAAGGAGATTTGTCTATGCGGGCAACTGATTTATCTAAATATTTTTCAAAATTTGAGGATGAATTCATTGATCTTCAAGCTGGTTTCGAATTGCAAACCATGGCCATGATTGAATCTTTACATCGAAAGATCAATAGAAATTCTTGTCAACTCAGTCAAGAACTTAAGTTTGTGAGTAATCAAGTTGGAGAATTTGCTGATTTCATGGCTCATCGACTGAATAACATTGGTAAGAAGTTACATTTTACCTCTATGCATTCTCCTGTTCCGGAATGGCCTCGGTGTAATTGGATGGCTGAATATATTGGTGATTTTCTGGATTTGCCTTTACCAAATGAGACTTTTATCCATCGTCCGCCTAAATTTGCTCATGATTTATCTCTGGAAGAAAGGCTTCATCGTGTTCTCCATCGTCCTTATTTCACTAATCGTCCTCTACCAACAATTCATATCGATGATATTAATGTTTAACAATCTTTTTGGTGATGACAAAAGGGGAGACAAGCTACAAAGGATGAAGGATGAAGGATGGTTGGATGGTTGCTGTGAAAGATCAGACGATGAATGTTATCTCTGGGGATTTTATTTTTGAACTATTTTAAAGACAATTTGGTGGTTATGTTTTAAGTGTTTTTGGTATGATTGTTTTTGAACAATATGGCTGGAGCCAGTACTAGATATTATAATTGATTATGCTTGTTCTATTAATTTCCAGCTAACATATTCTTGCAGGATTATGCTTTGAATTTTTTTTATATGCATGAATTCAGGGGGAGTTATATTTTTGGTGTTGTCATCATCAAAAAGGGGGAGAATGTTGATTTGATAATATTCAAACCTTTTTGTTTTGATGATGACTTGATTATATGATCTAATTTGTTTATTATGGAATTTCAGGAAATTGATGAAAGAATTATTATCAAGAGACAATGAAGATTTGAGTCTTAAGGAAAATATGTAAGGTCATTGCAAATATTTAATTTTCCAATACAAGGCTCTAGGGCATGATATTTATGCATTAAACTATGCTTGTCATATTTTTATTATATATGCTTATTTGCTGAGTGGTATGCATAAAAGAAGGTTTTAGCTTATTGATTAAATATTAAAGATTAATTCGTGCATGGCTAAACTGATGTATGATTGTTATTATTAAATTAGATGCATTGATAGATTAGTATTCCACATATACTGCTGATTATTTTTTGTAAGCCACGTGTAATACTTTTTGTTGGAAATTTGGAAGTGGTTGGAGTATATTGATAAGATATGATTACTTTTCTAAAAGAATGGGATAAGGATCTTGGGAATATAAGATAATTATTATCTTAACAAAGTGGGTTCAATTTTTCCTATCTTTATGCTATATAGGTGGCGGCAGTTTTTGATTAGACATAGCCGGTGATGACTCCTACTTAAAACAGCCTCTTTTTGAAAGTGTCCAACAAATCTTTATAACTACCGGAGATAAATTGGTTTTATTTCTTAGCCATTAACGGATTTATTTTCTGAACATTATCTTTTATTTGCAACGGAAATATTTTTAATCAGTTAGTTTTTGGACTATAAAAAGGAAGCAATGTTTTCAATAAAAATACCGGACTTAATTTAATATTTTGCAACCATATACTTGAAAGAGATTTAATTATTTTCGGTGCAATTCTTCAAGCTGCTGTGCTATTTTATTCAGATATATTTTCAGCAAATTTCGTGGGCATAATATTGGTGATATCTTTTAACTCTACTTGATCATTGCATTCATTAGTTGAGCCTTGCATTGTTAAGTTGTTTATTTGCTTTGATCATTAGACCTCTATTATTGTAAATTTAATTTTCCAGACTAAGTATTGTCTAAAAGAATTTAATCCAAGTGGATTAAGGTTTGTTTACATACAGATTCAAGGAAGCATAGGTTCTTAAGGAGTGCATTGGTGCACAGGGAGCAAAAGTGCTCAAGTGAATTATTGTAATTCAAGATTTGATAGAATCTGTCTTGTAAACGGGAATTATTTTTAAATAAAAGTGAGTCTCCAATACTAGTTGGTATTGGACGTGGAGTAGGCTATTATTATAGAGGGTAATAGCTGAACCACGTAAAAAATCTTGGTGTTGATTTTATTGCTTGCTTTATTTTATTACTCAAAAGATAGTTAATTATTTTTTAATAATTAATAACTTGAATATTTGTATTACTCATTATTATCAAGTGTTTTCATTAAATTATAAAATCACCAAGATATTTTCTTAAACTAAATCCAATCCAGTTGACTGTATTCATTCAGTAAGCTGATAGGTTTGTATATAGCGCGAACATGCAATCAAATTACATAAATAGTGCGGAAGCGCGATAAAATCGGATTTTAAAATTTTGTACAAACCATCACCATGATCGATCAATGTGCTCAATTAACGATATAAACGAAAGAGAAAGAGAATACGAATTATACCCTCATAGAACAAAGCTTCCTCGGGTACAAGTTCAACTCCTAGTCCTTCGTGTTCTCCTCGAATTCAACGGTGTGATTCCTTCCTTTGATCAACGTTAGCCACCCAAGTGTTTGGCCTCTAGAGGTGATCCACCAAGGAAGAACAAGTATTCAAGAAGTTGGGTGTTTGGCAAAAACCCTAGTTTCTATCTCTATAGAAATTGTAAGTACTCTCCACAATCTTATGCAAGAGCGTGTAACCCTAATCTATGATAAGACTCTTCTTATTTATAGATGTAAGAATAACCCTTCCCTAAACTATTTAGGATTAGGGTTTATATTCTAATTAAACTCTTTTAATTAATTATGCTCCTAATCCAATTAGGAATTCGTGAGAGAGTACTTCTATTAATTAATTGCCAATCCCTATTAGGAAATAAATAATAGTTCTATTAATTAATTCTCAATCCCTATTAGGAATTTAATAATAGTAATAGTAATAATAATAATAAGACCCCTCTTATTAATTTATATTTAATATTTCTAAAATATTAAATAATAAATATTAAGCTATTTAATTTATTCTATCTCCATAGACTAAATTAAATACAATTAACTTATTATTACAATTATGCCATTTACTTCTTAAATAAATATTTTTCTTTTGCGGTGTGACCCTTTAGGTTTTCCATATTAAACCGGTTGTGAATAAATCAATTAGAACAATTCTAATCTTATTTAAATAAATAAATTAAACTATTTAATTTATTTAAATAAATAATATTTATTCTACAATAAGGGTAAGCCCCCTTAGCGATCAACGACTTTCCAGATAATATAGATTTCAACATCAATCACAAAAGAACCTTTGAGTAAATAGTTACCGTACAATTCAATCCTTCTACCATACAATGTCCCAATTAAATATAAGACATGGATTTACTGTGAAGTCTTATTTTATTTAATTATATGCATTTCGATTCCCAAATGCACAACTCTAAATAATGCAAATTAGAAACTCCTTTCTAATTTCATTCTGCCTTGGCCAAGGACTACTGAGTTGTCATTTATCGAATCACATAGGACATTCACATCTTTTACTAGACGTGGTAGATTCTTTGTTGATCATTCACCTATCTCCATGTACAACTTATTATACCCAATCATACCCTTTGATATACCCCAAAGGTCTTAAGGGACATGTCAAAGTATAATTCATCATACATAAGATACTATGATGATCTCAAGTCCAAGGATCACTTGTACTACTATCACTAGAGGAATTTCTATTGACAGGCGAGTAAAACTCCATTAGGTATTCCTTAGCGAGTCACGTTCAGTGAACTTATTCTCTAATAAGCACCTACACACTTGCTTTAGTGTCTCCACACAAATGATTATGAGATCAATCATCCTCTTCCTAAGAGCAAGCAACATATGTACTAATCTATCCAGATTCACTAATCCCCAATTTAGTAATCTAACGATTAGGAACAATTTTAGTTTGTGAGCTATCTCGAATTTAGATCTCATTAGCATGATCACCATCATGATTCTAAAAGTATTGCTCAAAACTATGGGTTTATCACATTTAATATAACAACATCATGTAAATAATATAAAATGCCTTTTAAGAAAATCAATTCTTTTATTAATAAATGAATAAGATTACAAAGTATATGCTACATCATATCAAATATGATTGGCTTATGTACATACTACTTTCATAAGCTGCATTTATTAATACAGTAAACTAAGTTCTTCTTTAACAAAGACTCAATTCAGTAAACCATATTTATTCAGTAAGCAGTATTCATCTATATAGTAGACTGTATTCAAAAGTTTGGTATAAATTTTTTTAAATTGGTAATAGTCTGTATTCACACTTATTCAACCCCCCTTCTAAGTGTGCCTTATCTGAATTTCAAACCACAGTGCTGAAGAAGCAACGTGGGAACTCGAAGAGCAAATGATGCAAAATTTTCCTCAATTATTTGTTTAGTCTTTATATTGCGTGTAGACACCCAAATTTTGCACTTCGTATACTAACCTTGACAGGAGGGCAAATTCGTCAAATGGACCGTCCTGCGAGAGCAAAAGACAGAAAAGGTACGGACGCTCGACGCCACCATGACAATTTGCAACCGAGATCGACATGACAGCAAGGCTATCCGAATTTGGCATTCCCGGAAGGTGTGGCACGCCTCCCAGTGATTCCCGGACTGTAAAATAAGAACCTGTCAGCGAAAAGCAGCGTCACGGCACGAAAATCGAGGCGTAACACGGAAATTGAGAAAGTCAAGCCAGCCAGCCGCGGGTTGATCTGCGGCCAAGTGGGTGCGCCAGCACGGAAACCAGGAAATCAGCACTATCAGCTGAGTGCGATGGGAAATGGGCCAGCCAGCTAGCCGCAGATCAATCTGCGGCTGGCTTTGGCCAGCCTATTTCAGCTCATTTTCGCTCAGCATACAGGGGGGAAGAAGTTGAAAGTTGGGGAAGAAGAAGAATTCCAGCAAGAAGAAGAAGCACGGAAATAGAGAGAAAAAGAGCAAAAATTTGCAATCAAATAGGAAGAAAAGAAAGAAAAAAGAGAGAATTTAATTCTTTTGATTTTTGATTGTATCAAATACACTCTTCATCCTATTCAAATACACAAGTTCATATCCATTTGAGATCAATTGCAAGGTGAAAATTTCTATTTGTTCTAGTAATTCATGTCATATTGATTGGGTAAATTAGTTATAACTTTCATGGATCTTGTTGAACAATCATGGATTAGGGATTATTGGTGAGGGTTCCATCGGAACAAAATTCTTCCTAATAACCCGAGGATATCCAATTGATAAAATTTCTAGCTTGTTTGTGATAATTTATTGGGTGTAATTTATTTAGATTGTCATTTTTGGATATCATGGTGTATTAGATAAATCCGGGTTGGTTGGTTGTGTAGCATTCATTTCGTGGGTATGTCGTAATCTCGTGTGAGCCTAGGAACTCGACCCCGTGGTTCAAATCCGATGATGGACGTTTTGATGTATGTAATAGATTCAAGGTGCTTGTTTTGTAATATGTAATTGTTGGGCCTTAAAACGACGCTAAGGCGAGAATCGGGTTTAAGGCCCCGTATTAGTGAAATATGTGATTGTTGGCGTTTGGGGATATTTTGATGGCTGACATGCCCGTGAATACCCCGACGCGTGTTCACGCTTGATTGGATTTTGTGACACCAAAATGATTCCAAAAGATTAAACGATAAAGATTTTTCTAAAACTAATCAAAATAGGATATTAGCATCACAAGGCTAAAAATTTGGAAATGCTAACGAAAGTCGATTCCTATTCTACGAGAAAGCTAAAAAGAAGTTGTTTTCAAATGCCACGAAAAGGGGTTTTATAAAAGAAAAGAAATGTTTTATTAAATCTTTGTGCATAGGGTGGTGAAAGAGATCCTAGAAGTTGCCCATCATTCTATTTACGAAAGCAACGTATAGATCTCGATTCCTATTTTGACGAAGGTTTAAAACTCTTGTTTTGCCAAAACGACACTTAATGAAAACCTTACAGTTTTGACAATTAAAATCAAACCTTTTCTAATAAAGAATAAAGCTTTCTTGTATAAACCGAAGGACATTCTAAGGTATTATCAAAAGAAAACACGACTTTTCATAAAAAATCCAAATGATTATTTCATGCAAACTCACCATAACATCCACATAGGCACACACACACACACATGCGCATGCACACACATTTCATGAATTAAAGGATAGGAAAGCATCGAGATTGCGGTAACCGTGTTTCACGGAAGTCGGGGGGTGCCTAACACCTTCCCCTCGCTTAAGCAAGCCCCCGAACTCTATGAATCTCGGTTCGCAGACCAATTAATTCGGAGTCACATATGAGCCAGCGATTACGAAAACGAAACTCGGATGAGTTGGTACATCCATTTCAAATATACCAACTGGCGACTCTGGTTAATTGGCTCATCATAAAAAATCAATCTTTCAAAACCCCGTCGACATTAATGCCGACCTTTTCCAAAAGTCATTTAATCAAGAGGCTAAAATTTGGAAAAGACTAACAAAGGACAACGCGAAGAAAACCCGGCGTCGACAGCTGGCGACTCTGCTGGGGACATTAGAGGGCTTAAGCCGCGTTCAGATCTTGATGTTATCCTATCCTTTTTTAAATTCATAAAATGTGTGTGCATGCGATATTTTGATTTTTTCTTTTGTTGTGTGAATGTGTATTTCTTCGAATAAATGAATGATTTGAATGGAATTGCCTTACTGTTGAGTAATCATTTGCATACGGTGAGGACGATGAATGTGAATGTATGTTGAGAGAGTACCTCCTCCTGAGGCGAACCTGTCGGTTGCTTATTACTGGACTCGAAGGGGCTGCTCCCCGGAGATGGCTCAGGAAACGCACCACCCAAATCCGCTCCAATCGAAAGGGCTCAGACGAGTAGATTGCGAAGATTTGGGGACCTTCATGCCGAAAAGCCCGTGAGAGTAACCCTAGGTAAGGTCAGCCTCAGATTAACCCAACGCAGGAAAAGTCTCTTCATGCCCTCTTACATTCATGCGTATAAATGTCATGGTCCCATTCATATATACCTCCCTTTCTGTTAAAAGATTACTAACTGCTGCGTTTTGCAGGGAACAGCTGGGAAAACATGATAAGTCATGATGGCATTTATTATTGCAATAAGGGACTACTAACATGCTGTTTTGCAGAAAAAGATTAAAAAACCCAAAACACAAAAAAAATTCAGCTTTAGCATGCATCCACATTTCTCATTTTTCCAGGACTAAAATCTGAACCATTGTTTCTGTAGGATTGCTCCTCAAACCCGTTCACAGTCTAAGAAAGCCCAGGCCTCTACTTCTGAAATGGCTGATCTTCCCAATCATAGTTCCATCTCTCGGGAGGAGTTTGATGATTTTAAAAGGCAGATGATGGAAATGGCCACAATGCTAAAGGAACAGTTCTTAATCAGACAAGATCCGTCGAACCAGGCACCGCATAATATTCCACCACCCGGGAGTGACCAGAATCATCCTAAAAATATTTCAAACCTGTGTAAGGATGACCAACCCCAACTCAAGGACGAGCCAGTCATTCCGAGGGCCGTTCCCATACTTAGCAGGACAGTGATTACCATCCCAGAGGAGGGGGACACCGACGACCTTCGGAAAAAAATGAAACACATGGAGGAGACCATCCAATCCCTAAGAGGCATAGGCTCCCTGGGTAGGGTTAATTACTCAGATCTGTGTGTCTTCCCCGGAACCAGATATCCAGAAAAATTCAAAGTCCCCGAGTTTGAAAAATACAGTGGAAAGGGAGACCCCTACACACACTTGAAAATATACATTGGGGAACTCGGGTCTTATGCCGAAGACGAGGGGTTGAGGATGCAGCTATTCCAGAAAAGCCTAACAGGGGAGGCGAGGATCTGGTATGCCCGCCTTGACAACGCTCGAATCCACAACTGGGAGGAATTATCCCATACTTTCTTAACCCAATACAGCTTTCAGGCCCAGATGGCCCCTGACAGGTACCAAATGACAAAGGTTAAGAAGCAACCTAGGGAATCCTTCAGGGAATATGCGCAACGATTGAGGGGCATGGCCGCACAGGTGACCCCCCCGATGAGCGAATCAGAGATGGTGATGACTTTTGTAGACATTCAAGAGGCACCGTATTACGAACGAGTCATCTCGGGGATTGGAAGACCCTTTGCTGAAATGATTAAACATGGGGAGATGGTAAATATGGGTCTGAAATCTGGCAAAATCCGGGATTTTACGGCCTTGGAAACTGCCGCCGAGCAAATACAGAATGGAAACTATGGCAGCACGTCCCGAAGGGGGCAAAAGAAAAAGGAGGAGGATGTATCCCTCATCCTACAGAGGTCATCCAGAAAAACAGAAGGCCATCTCCCGGTACAAGTGCAAAGGGTAGGGCCATCCCGACGGCCAAACTTCACAGATCAAAGGGCAGAGGGGCGAAGAAGATATGAGGCCTCGCAAAATCGAGTATTCACCCCACTCGGGGAGCCTCTCGAGCGGATTTTGGCGGTATTGATGGCCCAAAAGAAGATAATCAATTTGGCTCCCCCAAGTGACCCGAAGGGAAGGAGATTTGACCCAAGCAAACGGTGCGCCTACCACTCGGGTTCCCCGGGTCATGATACACAAGATTGTTGGACATTGAAACATATAATTCAGAACATGATCGACAATGGGGAAATTGTGGTGGAACAACCAGACTCCCCGAATGTTAAGGCAAATCCCCTGCCAAGACATGATGGAGGGGGAGTCAATGTGACGGAGGCAAGTGAGGCTGGGGGGCCGCCAAGGTTGAACTATGTGCAGAAAAATTGAGGAAGGAAATGATCAACGTGATACATGATCATGGGAGTGCACGGGGAGCGCCCATCAGGTTGATAGGGATAGGTACGAATAGCACAGAGGGACCTGTCAAGTTGTCGGCTCCGAGGCCCATCATCCTTGCGGCAAGGCCGCAACTCCCTATCAGTAGTCTAAAGACTGTACCCTGGAATTATGGGGGAATACCAGAGGAAGCGGCCAGTTGTGCTTCCGTGACAACAAGGGGGAACCCCTTATATCTTCCCGGGAGAGTCCTTGAGAGCCAAAAGAGAAAAAATGAAGAGGTTTCCGAGGAAAGGGCCATAGAATTTTTAAAACGGATGGATCACCCAGAAACAAGAGGGATCCAGATTTTAAATGAGGAGTCAACCCTAACATCAGTCATGGACTTTGTGTTGTCATCCAGTGAGCATTACAAAACCCTGACGAAGGTTCTGGAGGAGGCATACGTGCCCAAAGAAATTAGTAAGGAGGGTTTCGGCCAGCTGGTGGGCCACCTATTGGAAAGCGATGCAATATCCTTTACGGATGAGGACATTCCCAAGGAGGGAAGGGGACACCGGAAACCACTCCATATTGCGGTAATCTCCTCAGGATATGTCATGAATGGGGTGCTGATCGATGGGGGATCGGCATTGAATATATGCCCTCTCAGTACGCTAAAGAAAATGAACATCAGTTCCAAACGCCTACGGGCCAGTCAAGTGGTGGTCCGGGCTTTTGACGGATCCCGGAGGGATACCCTTGGAGAAATAGAGTTGTCAGTGGAGATAGGGCCCTGTATTTTTGACATCTCTTTCCAAGTTCTTGACATCGCGGCCAGCTACAACCTGCTGTTGGGGAGGCCATGGATACACATGGCTGGGGCAGTTCCCTCCACGCTCCACCAACAAATCAAGCTAATCATCGATGGGAATCTGATAACAATCTCGGCCGAATGTGATGACCCTTCTCCTCCTAGGAGTGACCTGCCAGTGATCAATGTGGATGAGTCGGCAGCACCTGCCAGCTTTCAAGCACTGGAGATTAGCACTCCCCACTATAAATGCCTGGGAGCTCCAACTGTGAAACCTAGGGTCTCTCCCGAACTTACCTTTGTGGCAAAGGAAATGATAAAAATGAACTTCCAGCCTGGGCAGGGGTTAGGAAGGAGCAATCAGGGAATCACCGAGCCCATTCATCTACCACAGCAGATAGGCAAAACAGGGCTGGGATACCATGAGGACGCAGCATGGAGACACCGTCGGGGTGCGGCTCCGATTCGACTAGCTGGCAGTCCAGTGACCAAAGTTAACAATAAGCGGGGGATCAGTGAGCCTGTGATTGGGGCAGGGAATGAAGAGTTAACCCCCGCACGTAATGAGTCGGCCCGAAAGGAAAGTTTCCTGCAGGAGGTCGCAAAGGAGTTTGAAACCAAGTGCTACATCCCCGAACAATCAACCAGCAGTGGGGAGGGGACGAATATTATCACACCACCCGAAGCCCAACAAGTTGTGCCTGTCATCGATTGGGCAAGGCTGATCATTCCTGAGGAGAATAGGAGGGAGGACTCAGGCGACGTAGCCGCAATTATCGGGGAAGTGTCCGATGTAAAGCCCCCTTTCATCCAGCACATTTCATCTGACCTGACTGTCGACAACTGGACCATGAAACCAGTAATATCCAAAAAAGGGTAAAACCCGACGTCAGGGTGGTGGACCCCAGAGGATGGGGGAATGAAGAAGTTTTATTTTGTTGTTGTTTTATTTCTACATAATTATGTCGTTTCTTCGTGTTATTTTGAAAATGCGATCGTCGTGAAAAATAATTTATATATGACAAGTATTTTGTTTCATGTCAGGTGTACCAATTTGAGTAATCCTTGCCTAACAAATGGTCTCTCAAATTTGAATGATGATTATGATTTTGACATTGAGCTGGATTTCGATTTAATGGGCATTGAACAAGACGAGACAGATTACGACAATGCGCCTGACGAGATCAAAGGATGGGTCGAGGACAAACCCAAACCCAACTTGGACCAAACCATCACCATTGATATTGGAACCCTGACAAGCCAAAAGAACTCAAGATAGGGACAGACCTTACCCCCAGCTAAAAAGCCGAAGTGACTGAGTTGCTAAAACAATATGAGGATGTCTTTGCCTGGTCTCATGAGGATATGATCGGATTGTCCACCGACATTGTGGTACACCGATTACCCATCAAGGAGGGTTTTCGGCCTGTCAAACAAAAATTAAGAAAGTTGAAACCGGAGTGGAGCCTAAAAGTAAAGGAAGAGATCGTCAAGCAGTTCAGGGTGGGAATCATTATGGTGTCCACTTACCCGGAATGGCTGTCTAATGTAGTCCCAGTGGCTAAACCTGGAGGAAAAGTAAGGGTATGTGTAGACTACAAAGATCTAAACAAGGCCAGTCTCAAGGATAACTTCCCGGTGCCTTTCATACACATCCTGGTAGATAACACAACCCAGTACGAAATGTACTCTTTTGTGGATTGCTTCGCGGGATATCATCAGATAATGGTGGCAGAAGAAGATCGAGAAAAGACCGCATTCATCACCCCTTGGGGCACTTTCTGCTATAGGCGATTGGCTTTTGGCCTCACAAACGCGGGGGCTACTTATCAGAGAGCCATGATGGCCTTGTTCCACGATATGATGCACCAGGAGATAGAAGTCTACGTGGATGACATTATTGTGAAATCGAAGGTAGAATCCGATCATATAACCCATCTCAAAAAGCTATTCGATCGGCTCAAAAAGTATAATTTGAAACTCAATCCAGCCAAGTGTGCGTTCGGAGTGCAGTCGGGTAAGCTCTTGGGATTCCTGGTGAGTGATCGGGGCATTGAGTTGGACCCAGCAAAGATTAAGGCCATTGTGGATATGCCGGCACCTCACACAGAAAGGGAGATAAGAGGATTCCTCGGGAGGATAAACTTTATCAGCCGTTTTATATCCCACTTGACGACCACATGTGAGCCGATTTTCAAATTGTTAAGAAAGGGTGCTTCCCAAGAATGGAATGAGCAATGTCAGAGGGCTTTTCAGATCATTAAGAAACAACTGACGGAGGCACCAGTGCTGGTACCCCCGAAGGATGGGATCCCTTTGTTTATGTATATATCCGTCAACGCCATCGCGATGGGATGTATGCTGGGACAAAAGAACGAGGCGGGTAAAGAGCAGGCCATCTATTACCTCAGCAAAAGATTTAGCCAATGTGAGCAGAATTACACTCCCATCGAGAAGACCTGTTGTGCTCTGGCCTGGGCTGCAGGGAGATTACAGCACTACCTCCATGGGCATACAACGTACTTGATATCAAGAATGGACCCCCTAAAATATATTTTTGAAAGGCCCATGCTGAATTGTCGACTATCAAGATGGGAGTTAATCTTACAACAGTTTGACATGGTGTACGTGACCCAGAAGGCCATGAAAGGGCAGGGAATTGCAGATCAGTTGGCAGAAACCCCGTCAGGAGGGATGGAGCCGTTAGAAACTCCTCTTCCAGGCGAAGATATATTTTGGGTATCACGCGAGAAATATGATGACGAGGGACAGTTCTGGAAGCTGTATTTTGATGGTGCCATGAATGCCGAGGGGCAGGAGCCGGAGCGGTCCTGGTCTCTATCACGGGAGAACAATACCCCGTGGCCACTAAACTGCATTTCAGCAATTCGAACAACACCGCTGAATACGAGGGATGTATCTTGGGACTCCGTTTGGCCCGCGACATGAGAGTGAGGAGACTAGCGGTGTTTGGGGATTCAGAATTGGTGATCAGACAGGCAATCGGGATATACAACACTAAGGAGCTTCGGTTACTTCTATACCATCGTTGTGTTACCCAGTTGAGGCAAGAGTTCGAAGATATCGCTTTTCGACATATTCCCTGGGGACGGAATGATTTTGCAGATGCATTGGCAACCCTGGCCTCCTTAATCGATATAATCAAAAGAAAGGACATTCCACAGATTGAGATAGCCGTACAGAGTGCCCCGGCATATGAGGAACATGTGGCAGTGTTATCAGACGAGGTGGGGTTGACGAGGCAGCCTTGGTATCACGACATAAGGGAATATCTGAGAGATAGGTCCATTCCCGACCAGGCAAATCGGACTGAGAGAATGAGAATTCAAAAGATGGCGATGAAGTTTTACCTGAGTGGGGATTCACTTTACAAAAGGGATGCCGGGTTGGGACTGTTGCAATGCGTAGATGAAACGCAATCCCAAAGGATTATGAATGAAATCCATGGCGGGGTGTGTGGGCCACACATGAGTGGACCGATGTTGGCCAAAAAGATCTTAAGGACAGGACATTATCGGTTAACGCTGAAAGCCGATTGCGATGATCATGTCAAACGGTGTTATCAATGTCAGGCGCACGGTAATGTGATCCATACGCCTCCCAATGAACTGCACTGTATGACCTCCCCGTGGCCATTTTCAATGTGGGGAATGGATGTAATCGGACCAATAGAGCCCAAGGCAAGCAACGGGCACCGATTCATTTTCGTCATGATCGATTACTTCACCAAATGGGCAGAAGCAGCTTCTTTCCCCAAAGTAACTCAGGAGGTCATCGTCGGGTTCATCAGGAATAATGTCATTTGTCGATACGGGCAGCCTGAGGTTCTGGTCTCTGACAATGCCAAGAATTTAAACAACGCCCTCATGAAGGGACTGTGTGACCAGTTCAAAATCAAGCACCTCAATTCCGTCATTTACCGTCCTAAGATGAATGGGGCAGTGGAGGCTGCAAATAAGAACATCAAGAAAATCATGGCCAAAATGTCTGCTAATCATCGGGGATGGCTGGATTTGTTACCCCTCACACTGCTGGCATACCGGACGTCAGCACGTACGTCTATGGGGGCAACCCCTTACGCTTTGGTGTATGGAATGGAGGCTGTTCTACCAGTTGAGGTTGAGATGGCATCCCTCAGAGTAATGATCGATGCTCAGATAGGTGAGGAGGATTGGATGCAAAATCGATACGACCAATTGGCCCTAATTGATGAAAGAAGGGTGGCTGTCGTTTGGCACGGTCAATTATATCAACAAAGGATCTCTCGATCATATGACAAAAGGATGAGACCTCGGAAGTTCAAAGAAAATGATTTGGTGTTGAAGAGAGTCATGCCTTGTCAAGACGAAGCCAAGGGGAAGTTCGCCCCAAACTGGGAGGGGCCGTTTGTGATTAAGAAGGTGCTATCCGGAGGAGCCCTCATATTGTAAGAAATGGATGGTGAGGTATTTCCACAACCCCTCAATTCTGACTCGGTGAAGCGGTTCTATGCTTGAATCATCAGGTCCTTTTTTCCTTGAGAGCGAACTACGTAGGACCTGATCTCCCAACTTGTGGGGGTACGTAGGCAGCCATCATGGCACGGTCCGATCCCTTAAAAAATAATCCTTTCCCTAACCGAAACCAATTTTCGATAACCAGATAAAACCCTCCTACACCCTCAAAACCTTCCCGAAACCAACTGCCTAACCAGCTTCATCCCAAAGGACATAACCCTGATCCGACCGAACAGTTATCCAAAAATCTGAGATTCAATCCGATGAAATCAAAAGGCGTGCGGTAATATCTGTCAAATCTCCATCAAGACTTGAGAAGAGAAAGAAGGCGAAATGTCAAAATCAGGGTCAGCTGGATAAAATGGGGATCCAATAAAAGGCAATGATACGACAAAAGGGAAAATGACTAAATTTAAATGCATGTCTATATATAAAAGTCATTTTATTACAAGATTGCTTTTCGATAACTGATGGAACTAACATAGTCTATGCAGGAAATAAAATAATCTACAAATCTGAAACTAGCTGAAGCAGGATGGTCAAGGTGGTGGATAAATCTGAAGCATCAGCATCTCCTGCAATCTGCTGCCCCATCATATCAATACGATCCAGTAAAGCAATGGCTCGGCTGACAGTCCCAAAATGAGCATCTACAACTGCCCCGGTCTGAAGTACAATGGCCTCTCTGTCAGCAATGGCAGCGTCTCTAGCCCGAATGACATCATCTCTCTCGACAAAAGCGGCATCCCTCTCGGCTTCAGCAGTAATCAGGGCCAGGCGGAGTCAGGTATTCTCAGTAACCCGACTCAGGGCAGGATCGGCTGAGACGGGGTGGTCTGTGGTATCCTTTGGGGAAATCACTCCAGAGTCATCAAAGGCCCCAGTCTGACTCAAACCAGCCGGATCCAAGTCTCCGCACAACTATTGCACATAAGCGAATGTCTGGATGGGGCAACTATCATTATACTCGGCCAGGATCCTACGAGGCCAAAGATCATATACCCGCAGTAGATCTCTCTCTGTCTGGGATGATATAGGGAATCGGTAGTCGGCCGCACCCGTGAAGAGGTGGAAATCCTGTGTCTGATCAAACTGCCCCATGACCGCTAGGGGATGATGAGTCGTCACGCCCCTCAAACCAGCAATGGGAATGAAATCCAGGTCGGGCACATGAGTCAAGAAGCTCCTAAAGGAGCAATAACCCGAATAGATCAGGAGATGAAAAGGATCCTCAATAACCGACAGAAATGCTATCCAGGAGGCCGCATCAGTACAGCTCGCAGGATGAAATGAAAACTGCGTGGTTATGTCATGACTGAAGCAAAACCCTTGGCGACGAAAGTGGCCGATGGGACTAAGATGACTCATGAACCACACATACAACAAAGTCGAGCTCCCTCGGAATACTTTGCCTCGAAAGGACTGACAGTATGATGCTGACATGTAAGTATCCGCCAATATCATGTGAAGAATGGTGTGATCCTCCTGAAGGGCCCTGACGGCCGCGACCACCCGCATGTCCAAATGATCAGGTCTCGCGGGCAAGTACAGAACTGAGAGGATACAGGCCATCAAAACGTCTAGCCTCAGAACGCCCCAGCGCTCCTCCGATACAGAAAAATCCCCAGAGAAGTGGCGAAAACTGTTAGGTAGGCCGAATCGGTCAATCAAAAAATGAAGAGGAATCAGGTGATCTGATGTGATCACCGATAGCAGAACCGCCCTCCGCAGCCCAGTAAAAGTCAAGAACTGACGGCGCATGGGACCAGACGTGATTCTGGCACAAGGTTTATCCAAAGGCAAACCGGTGAATCGACCATACTCCTCGAGGGTGGGGGTCAGCTCTACTGTTCCTAGCCTGAACACTTGACGAGCAGGGGCCCAATATCTCAAAATACCATCCACGAAGCCCGCTGGCACCTGAAAGGTTAATAAGGACCGAGAGTGTCCCAGAAGACCATCTGCGATGACCCTGTCGGCCGGCGATAAACTGTCTAACCAACGGAGGAGGCTGCCAACCAACCCTGCAGGAGGAGTGGAATCCAAGCATACCACGACATCTGAGGACGTCATCTGTAAAAAAAATAGTATCAAAAAGACTGTACAGGGGTCATTTTCTATCCATGAATAAAAAGCATGCATCGTATAGACAATAATAAAGCAAATGAATTTCATGGAGATAAAAGATAAAGAACTGTGCATAAATAAATAAATGAGTTCAGTACATAGTGCATGAAATGAAAAATAAATCTAAACAGGTACAGGTACAAAAGCCCTATCCTATCCTGATCTAGATAAAGTCAATCTCATCGATGAAATCGGGGTCCTCGAACTGATCCCCCCGGGTCGTCGAAGTCGAGGGCCCAAAGTTCATGTCGGGGATGTATGGCCGAGCGGTGGCATCAGATGAGCTCGGGCCTGCATCATAGCCCGCACCGTCATGATCGTAGGCGTAAGCCTCCTCCGGGGGTCCGGCCTAACACCCGAAGAAATAGCGACAACTGCTCCACCTGGCGGGTCAAAGTGTCTATCTGCTCAGTGTGGGTGGGACTCCGAACGCAGGCTGCCCAGTCAGTCATCATCACCGAGCCGGGGACCATATCCCCGAGGAAGAAGGTAGCCCGGGTCTGGGGACCGATGGTACGAGGTACCCACCAAGTCCTGAAAGCCTCGCTCGTACTGGGGCCTGTGGAAAGCATCCGACCGTCCTCCCCGGCGAGCATGATCTCCGAGGGCTGAGAATCCAGCGGCTAGAAAGTAGTGAAAGAAAGGGAATGCGGGATGCGGATCTCTCCAGTGACGTATCTGAATGCGCGCTCTCCCAGATACATCACCCAACCTCCAACACTCTGCAAAGTGAGGCGACGGGTGGAAAGCTCGAACTCCGGACCGGAAGGATGCCCGTCAGCAAACCCCACAGTCAGATGCTCGGAGAGGTAGGGAATCCAGACGACGTCGGCAGCCGTGATCAACTCCAGCTGAATACGACAATGTGCAAAGCTGCCCGACACGGGGACCTCCTCCAAAGTGCTGTGATGCCACCGTCGACCCCGGGGATAAGTGTCCGGGCCCAGAGTAGTGATAGGCCTCAGACATGGAAGACGCTCGTAAGCCCAGAACTGTGAATAGAAACAAGACAAGGCATGAGTCACTATCAAATACAGAAAAGAGATGAAATGAAAAGAAATACAGTAAGAGAAAGGAGGAAAGGACTCACCAGCAGAAAGTGGTAGAAACCGAGCCACGCATCAGTCTGTCCCTCTGAGCGCAGACGCAGACCGTGGAGGAAATAAGCAAAAGTGAACGACCCCCAATCGTAGTCACCAATCCGGTCTACATCTCGAACAGCCCCTACGACGCTGAAATGGATGGTAGAAGAGTTGTTCCCTAGGAAACAACCCCTCATTATAGTCAGGAACAAGCGCCGTAGCAGGATATCGCGAGTGCCCTGATCCGCTGGGATAGGCTGTGCGTATAGACCCCCAACAACATCGACGGCTAAAGCACCGGACCGAATACTACGGGCCTTAAAGTCCCGATCATCAGTAGCGAAGCCTAGCAAAGCTCGAACCTCCACTGGAGTGATATCAAGATCCAGGGGGACACGGGACCCGGTGAACTCTATGCCCGTAATGTACCTCCAGTCCCAGGGGGTCAGCACGACCTCGCAGTCAAGAAAATGAAGAGACTGCGTATGGTGGAACCATCGCTCGGATAAGGCCCTCATGTAACCCCAGGGGCACTGACGGGGGATGATAGTGAAGAAATGTCGAAAGCCCCAAGAGTCCACCATCTCCCGGTAATCACTGTACAGGGCCGCGTAGAGAGAGTAAATGTTGAACCAATTACCCCTCGGCTGGGTAAACTCAGGCACCTGTGAAAATCACCAATGGGTCAATCCAGATAGAACCGAAAATTGAGAAATCGAGAACAAATGAAAAGCCGAATCGAGTATACCTCATTAGCAACAAGAGATGCCGAGGGGTGACGACTGAGATCCCGACCCAATAGATCGGGTATCTGGACAGAAGCGCCAGATAAGGCGCGATGAGAGGGGGGAGCTGATGTGCTGGAAGACGGCTCCTCCACCGCAACCTCCGGAGGAACAGCCTCCTCAACGTCCGGGTGATCAGGACGGATGACAGACTCCGCCAAGCGACGAGCCTGACGGGTACGAGGAGGAATAGGGGCAGGTGCAGCCCTACGACGGCGAACACCCGAAGTCCGAGAGGCGGAAGAGCTACTGGGCGCATCACGATCCATAGCTGGAATAGAACGGGCGAGAAAGAAGGTAAGTTCCCTTTTAAAATTATGTAATGAATATTCTAAATTTCTAGCCTCGTCATATAATTAATGCAAACATGATGCATGGTTATGGTATATAAAAAAAAAAAAAAAAAAATCGGCAGAGTTCCGTTTGTAAAATGGACATCCCATGCATATCCAAGCAGGTTTTTCAAAGAACTCAGGCCACAACAGATCATATTTGCATTCATATGTGTAAATAAAGCATGTAAGATGCCATAAATGCATGATTTTCTTTCAAAAAGGAGCAAACATATACGTGAGACCGCTTCATGAACATAAAATAGGACCCACCCAGTTAATACATAGCATGTATATATGATAGTACATTACATAGCATTGTAAAGCATACATTTTATCTCTAAACATGCAAATAGTCAAATGTATAGCAAAACATTGACGAAATTGAAAAGTGACCGGTCAAAGTGTTACCTGTAGCGTGTAGATCAATCATACCGGAGCAGTTTTTGCAGGAAAGTTGAAAAATCGACAAAAAGCCCTTGCGAACAAGCAAAAATCGCGAGAAATATGTGCGAGTTGGAAGTTGAAAGTGACAGATCTGGAAGCGGCGAGCCGCTTATACATCCCGATCTTGGCCGCAGATGTATCTGCGGCTGGCCGCAGATCAATCTGCGGCTGGCCGCAGATCCATCCGCGGCTGGCCCTGGTGGGTCCCACCTTGCTCCCTTGCAGTCAATTGACGTGTTGAGTGAAAAAAGATTACATGATGGGTGACCGGCGACGATACCCGGCCCCGACAAGACGATCGACCGGCGACGATAACCGGCGATCACGAGAAGGATGTCCGGCAACGAAAACCGGCTCCGACAAGATAACCAACCGGCGACGATAAACGGGGGTTACGAGATGGGTGTCCGGCGACGAAAACCGGCCCCGACGAGACAATCGACCGGCGACGATGACCGGCGATTACGATTTGGATGTCCGGCGACGAAAACCGGCTCCGACAAGATAACCAACCGGCGACGATAACCGGGGGTTACGAGGTGGGTGTCCGGCGACGAAAACCGGCCCCTACAAGACAATCGACCGGCGACGATAATCGGCGATTACGATTTGGATGTCCGGCGACGAAAACCGGCTCCGACAAGATAACCAACCGGCGACGATAACCGGGGGTTACGTGATGGGTGACCGGCGACGATACCCGGCCCCGACGAGACGATCGACTGGCGACGATAACCGGCGATCACGAGAAGGATGTCCGGCGACGAAAACCGGCTCCGACAAGATAACCAACCGGCGACGATAACCGGGGGTTACGAGATGGGTGTCCGGCGACGAAAACCGGCCCCTACAAGACAATCGACCGGCGACGATAACCGGCGATTACGATTTGGATGTCCGGCGACGAAAACCGGCTCCGACAAGATAACCAACCGGCGACGATAACCGGGGGTTACGAGATGGGTGTCCGGCGACGAAAACCGGCCCCGACGAGACAATCGACCGGCGACGATAAACCGGCGATTACGATTTGGATGTCCGGCGACGAAAATCGGCTCCGACAAGATAACCAACCGGCGACGATAACCGGGGGTTGTGAGATGGGTGTCCGGCGACGAAAACCGGCCCCTACAAGACAATCGACCGGCGACGATAACCGGCGATCACGAGATGGATGTCCGGCGACGATACCTGGCCCCGAACGAGATGATAGATTGGAAGAGTGAGCCTAACGACCAACAAATACGGTCAGAGGGTTGCTGCATTGACACTTTTTCGAATGTTTGAATGCGCTACATCTTGTGTTATACCATAAACTACATGTGTTGCATCCTGTGTGTTTTATCATATCTGTGCACTGTCATTCAGACATCGGGTGTCTGTTTCTTTATCCTGTTCATTTCATTTAACATTTCATAAACATGATAAAGAGGGGCAGCTGTAGACACCCAAATTTTGCACTTCGTATACTAACCTTGACAGGAGGGCAAATTCGTCAAATGGACCGTCCTGCGAGAGCAAAAGACAGAAAAGGTACGGACGCTCGACGCCACCATGACAATTTGCAACCGAGATCGACATGACAGCAAGGCTATCCGAATTTGGCATTCCCGGAAGGTGTGGCACGCCTCCCAGTGATTCCCGGACTGTAAAATAAGAACCTGTCAGCGAAAAGCAGCGTCACGGCACGAAAATCGAGGCGTAACACGGAAATTGAGAAAGTCAAGCCAGCCAGCCGCGGGTTGATCTGCGGCCAAGTGGGTGCGCCAGCACGAAAACCAGGAAATCAGCACTATCAGCTGAGTGCGATGGGAAATGGGCCAGCCAGCCAGCCTATTTCAGCTCATTTTCGCTCAGCATACAGGGGGGAAGAAGTTGAAAGTTGGGGAAGAAGAAGAATTCCAGCAAGAAGAAGAAGCACGGAAATAGAGAGAAAAAGAGCAAAAATTTGCAATCAAATAGGAAGAAAAGAAAGAAAAAAGAGAGAATTTAATTCTTTTGATTTTTGATTGTATCAAATACACTCTTCATCCTATTCAAATACACAAGTTCATATCCATTTGAGATCAATTGCAAGGTGAAAATTTCTATTTGTTCTAGTAATTCATGTCATATTGATTGGGTAAATTAGTTATAACTTTCATGGATCTTGTTGAACAATCATGGATTAGGGATTATTGGTGAGGGTTCCATCGGAACAAAATTCTTCCTAATAACCCGAGGATATCCAATTGATAAAATTTCTAGCTTGTTTGTGATAATTTATTGGGTGTAATTTATTTAGATTGTCATTTTTGGATATCATGGTGTATTAGATAAATCCGGGTTGGTTGGTTGTGTAGCATTCATATCGTGGGTATGTCGTAATCTCGTGTGAGCCTAGGAACTCGACCCCGTGGTTCAAATCCGATGATGGACGTTTTGATGTATGTAATAGATTCAAGGTGCTTGTTTTGTAATATGTAATTGTTGGGCCTTAAAACGACGCTAAGGCGAGAATCGGGTTTAAGGCCCCGTATTAGTGAAATATGTGATTGTTGGCGTTTGGGGATATTTTGATGGCTGACATGCCCGTGAATACCCCCGACGCGTGTTCACGCTTGATTGGATTTTGTGACACCAAAATGATTCCAAAAGATTAAACGATAAAGATTTTTCTAAAACTAATCAAAATAGGATATTAGCATCACAAGGCTAAAAATTTGGAAATGCTAACGAAAGTCGATTCCTATTCTACCAGAAAGCTAAAAAGAAGTTGTTTTCAAATGCCACGAAAAGGGGTTTTATAAAAGAAAAGAAATGTTTTATTAAATCTTTGTGCATAGGGTGAAAGAGATCCTAGAAGTTGCCCATCATTCTATTTACGAAAGCAACGTATAGATCTCGATTCCTATTTTGACGAAGGTTTAAAACTCTTGTTTTGCCAAAACGACACTTAATGAAAACCTTACGGTTTTGACAATTAAAATCAAACCTTTTCTAATAAAGAATAAAGCTTTCTTGTATAAACCGAAGGACATTCTAAGGTATTATCAAAAGAAAACACGACTTTTCATAAAAAATCCAAATGATTATTTCATGCAAACTCACCATAACATCCACATAGGCACACACACACACACATGCGCATGCACACACATTTCATGAATTAAAGGATAGGAAAGCATCGAGATTACGGTAACCGTGTTTCACGGAAGTCGGGGGGTGCCTAACACCTTCCCCTCGCTTAAGCAAGCCCCCGAACTCTATGAATCTCGGTTCGCAGACCAATTAATTCGGAGTCACATATGAGCCAGCGATTACGAAAACGAAACTCGGATGAGTTGGTACATCCATTTCAAATATACCAACTGGCGACTCTAGTTAATTGGCTCATCATAAAAAAGCAATCTTTCAAAACCCCGTCGACATTAATGCCGACCTTTTCCAAAAGTCATTTAATCAAGAGGCTAAAATTTGGAAAAGACTAACAAAGGACAACGCGAAGAAAACCCGGCGTCGACATTGCGATTCTGGGGACAGAATCTTTGTAAGGAGGGGAGAATGTAACGGACGATTTAATTGCGTTGTGATTCTGGGGACAGAATCCTTTTAAGGAGGGAAAGATGTAACGAATGCAATTTTTGTGAGTGAATAAAAACGCTATTCATAAAACGCAACAAACGTTTTTCTCTGTGTATGTTCAAGAAATTTTGAATTACACAATAGCGTTTATTTAGGGAAGATAGATAAATTCTCTAATAAAAGTTTTTCGGGAAAAAGACGAAAAATCACTATTCACGCTAAAAATGTCTGTTTTATTTTTTGACTTTTCGAACTACGGTATAGCGTTTATTTGAAAACGGGAGATGAAATATCTAATAATATGAACAAATGAAAAATTTTGCAGTTTTGGCGAAGTAACGAGTTAGGAAAACCCTAACTAGAAGAAAAATGAACAAGTTACGAAACATAACTAAAAACACAACGAGAAGCTAATGGGAAGACCAAAAGCCAAGAAGGGGTAAAAGATGTAAACTTTAATAACGTAAACTTTTATCAAGAGTACGAAAGGGTAAAATTAACTTTTTCCTAATCAGATGAGTTAACTAGAAGTTAACTAAAACCTAACTAAAATCGAAACTATGTTTCGAAGTAACCAAGCCAAGTAAGCCTAGGGTTTTAAAAGGGCTTGGCTACGGTTTGAGATGACTTGGCTAGGTTTGAGTCAAGGGTTTGGATGGCTTGGCTAGGGTTTGAGCCATGGTTTGAGCTCTAAGGTTAAACCCTAGATGTGTGGAGCCAAAGTAAGCTAAAAGGGCTAGGTGTCACTTGTTAGCTAATTAACATGAGGTGAATTGAATGAAGGAAAGGATGAGCGAACAAGGAGGGAACATAAAATCTGGCCATGAAGAGAAGGGAGCATTACTAGAAATTCGACCTATAGCGACGAGTTATAGCGACGGTCCGGATGGAAACGTCGCTATAGGCTATCTATAGTGACGGTTAAAGACTGGTCGTCGGTATATTACTTTGAAGTTACTCTATACCGAGGATCCTACTATGGCCATCGGTATAGAGCTTTTTTGGACTGGCGCGCAGAGTTCCCTCCCCCATTTCCCCCAAATCAGTACCAACCCTTTTTCCCCCAAAATTAATTTTTGGGGAAAATCATAAGCCTTCTCTCAGTAACCCAAATCAGCCCTCTCAGCCACAAGCCTTCTTCATCCTCACCCAAATCACAAGCCTTTTTCGTCCTCACCCAAATCAGCGTTCGAATCTACGTCATCACCCAAATCAGGCCCCTCTTAGTCACTTTCTCTCCTCTCCTCCTCATCCATTTTGCGTCCTCACCCAAATCAGCCTTCGAATCTACGTCCTCTGTCAAATCAGCCTTCTCAGGATCGTTCTTTTCTCTCTCCTTAGATATCTTATAAGCCCACATTGTAATATTCTCCGTCAAATTTCTACTACGCCGGATTTCTACTGTGCCGGTTAGTTCTTCTGTCTTCTCTAAGCCCACATTGTAATATTCTCTCTTCAATCTTCATTCATTATTGTTATCTGTGTGTATATATATGTAAAAATATTCACATATGATGCATGTATGTATATGTATTTATGTTCTAAATTGAGATATAAAGTGCATAGAAGCATAAATATTTTGTTTCTTTGTGTTAAGGCTCTGTTTGTTTGTGGGTAAACCTGAAGGAATTAATGTTAATATCTATGTTACCTGCAAATTGGGTTGATTTGATTCCTGTTTGGTTGTTTAAAAATGTTAATCTAGGGATTCAGATCATATTCTGACTTTTAACCTATACAGTGAACCTGTAATCTCTTGTTATTTTGGACCTTCATTTGATTTTATTGGTAACCAAACAGGGAATTTTGGGTTCTAAAAACGAATGTAGAATATGAGGATTTGTGAGGGCATTTGGATTTGTTTGGAATCCAAGGAAATAGAAATTATGAAATGTTAAATTTTTTCTTTATAAGAATGCATATTAGATGTTAATTGGGATTTATGCTCAATTAAGATGTCCCCCCTTCCTACTGTTACTGGCAATGCCTTACTAGTTATCTGGTGGATTTCTGCAATATGTGGGGTACTGATAAATAATTGAATTCCTGATTCTTTTCAACTCTGTTTGATGGATGTGTCATGTGAATTGATTTATCATGAAGGGAATTCCATTAGTAGATTATTTTATGTTCTTTATTATGTTATTATTTATTGATCGTGTCCAGATTACAATAATGGGATAGTTTATAGTCATTTTCTAGAACCTGACTCTATCCTTTGTTGACTTGCTTTTATTTGCAAAACTCTTGGATGTATATAGTTCTGATTGGTGCAAAATTAGGGGCAGATCAGTAGAACCACAATAGTACTTTACATTTGTAAGCATTAAAGTTTGATTTTCAACTGGGTAATTTCTTTATTTGGGTACAGAACTCACTAATTGTGTGGTGAAGGTGGAAATTGCGTGAAATGAAGGGGGGACTATAAAACAGTACTAAGCAGCAAACAAATATACTAATCTTGGACTTCATTTGGGCATGGATAGTCAGCCTCATGTGAAGATCACTCGGAACTTGTGCATTGGGCTGATCAATAATCAGCAAAGTAAAGCCCACTTAAACCAATTGAAGGAAGATTTGGGGCTTACAGAAAAAGGATGAACAAAATAAGGGGGAAGTAGATATAGATATATCAACCTCCCAAATGATGACAATGCCAATTGCTCCATATCCATGAAATATCCTAAAATAACCTTATTTAATTGTTAAAACTACTAAGACTTGACAAGAAGCTAGAACAATTAGGTACAAGTAGAAAAATAAGGTGAAGAAGCTAGAGGAATGAGATCTGTCTCATTTCAACGTAGCAAGTAAAAACTGACATAAGTCAACATAGTTAATTTGATTATTATATTATTATTATATAGTTATGATTTGTCTTCAACTATAGTCAATTATGATAGATTTCTGGACGCAATATCATTCATATGGTTGTTCAATTTTAATTAGGGACATAATATTATGGATAAGAGGTGGATGGAATTACCAAGATATTTTAGAGAATATCTTGTAGGCCTAGAAAGATTTCTGGACTTTGGTTTCGAAAAAGTGGGCATGGTAACGGGAAGAATTCCTTGTCCATGTAAGAATTATGTGAATGGCCGATACCAGATTCGAGCTACTATTCGTGAACATTTGATTTGTGATGGATTTATATTTGGCTACATGAATCGGATGCATCAAGGAGAAGATGAGATTGTCAGGGATGTGAGCAATGATGATGTTCACGACGAACCATCACAATCCGAAGATGATCATCGAATGCCTGAGATGGTAAATGATATATTTAGGGAACATGGTATGGAATCGTCAGCTGAAGCTACAAAATATCAAAAGTACATGTCAGAGGCTAATCAACCTTTATATCCTAGATGTGAAACTGAGACTATCCTTTCGTTCATTGTATGGCTTTTCAATCATAAAAATGTTAGCAAATGGACTGATGTGTCCTTTGATGGTTTGCTCCGTAAGTTCAAGTATCATTTTCAGCATTTGCAAACTTGCCTGATAATTTTTATGAAATGAAGAAAATGGTTGGAAATTTGGGATTTGGTTATGAGAAGATTGATGCATGCGAGAATGATTGTATGCTTTTTTAGAGGGAGAATGAAAAATTAGAGTCTTGTACGGTTTGCAAATCATTGAGGTTGAAGGAGAATGGCATGGTTGTACCAGAGAAGGCACAAAGAAATACAAATGCTAAGAAGAGCAAAGTAGCCGTGAAGCAATTACATTATTTACCATTAATTCCGAGATTATAGAGGCTATTTATGTCTATAAAAACTACAAAATACATGACGTGGCATCATGTAAAGCGGCGAAAAGATGGAGTGAGTCGTCATCCAGATGACTCTGCATCTTGGAAGCATTTGGATACAATGTACCCTACATTATCTCAAGAACATCGAAATGTAAGGCTTGGATTGTCCACTGATGGCATGAGTCCCTTTACCCATGGGTCACCATATAGTATATGGCCAGTGACAGTTGTTGTCTATAACTTACCACCATGGATGTGTATGAAGCAGGAATATTTTATCATGTCGTTGTTAATACCTGGACCAAACTCTCCATGTAATGATATTGACGTGTACATGCAACCTTTAATTGAGGAGTTGAAGATACTATGGAGTAATGGGGTTGAAACGTATGATGCATGTACTGGTATAAAGTTCCAAATGCGTGTTGCATTATTGTGGATAATTAGTGATTTTCCAGCTCTTGCTATGTTGTCTGGTTGGAGCACTAAAGGTAAGTTGGCTTGTCCATCATGTCAAATGAGCAATCGTTCTCGTAGACTGCAAAGTAAGGAATATTATATCGGGCATCGTTGTTTTTTTGGAGTCGGGTCATAGTTATAGGTTTAATACACGGAGTTTTAGCGGAGAATGTGACCATAGTGAGGCTCCAGTGGTGCCATCAGGATCTGATATTCTTGAACAAGTTAATGTCATTAATGTCACTTTTGGAAAGACACCCACTGTTGCCTCTTTTTAAGTTTTAAATAAAAGAGCTCTAACTCACGCAAGTATACGTGGTCAACAAGTAATACAGAGGAAGTAAAGTATCGTCCCACAGAGACAGGATTAAATTAATTCACTATGCATCAGTTCTATCACTATACTTATTTGCCTAAACTATTGACTTACTTTTGGTGACAAAATTATTTCTAAATTAATTAATAACTAAATACGCAAAGACTAACGAAATATATCAAGCTTGGAATTAATGGGATCCTAACTTCATTTAATAGTTCATCTAATTACCACTATCATGCTAGTAAGTTCACATATCACAAAAAAGTAGCCAAGGACACCAAAATAGACATAACCATTTGTCAATGCATTATGACCTACTTACATAGTATCCATACTTGATAGACACCATGTAATCATCACTATAACCAAAATCACTATATTTCTATGTGAAATTGCAATTATATTGAGTTTAAGCACAAGTCCTTATTTTGACCCTTACGGTGAAACAGTATATTTCTATCTGATTCACAAAATATTAAGCTATCCAATTAAGCCTCATATTCGCAAGCTATCATGATTACAGTCCATACTTATATGTTGTTTTTCAATTCCATACAAGTACTGAAGTCGAATGGTGATCAAGCATTCATACAAGCAAAACAATCATGATAGAAATTTCTTATGATATATAAAACAATCTAGCAGTCAAGCTTATAATTAAACTACTTATTAAAATCCGTTAGAATCCCATAATGGATATTAGTTCATGTCTGAACCAAAAGCCATTATGGGATCAAATCTACACATGGAAAATAAACAATCAATTGAAATAAGAAGAATTAGATTAATCAAACCCAATTGAAGAGTAAAATCCAAGATAAGCTTAAACCCACATCAAAATCCAGTGCTTTGACAAAAGTAATCCACAGAATATCTCTCTCTAGAAAAGTAGAATGATAATAATAATACTAAAAGTCTACAAGTTTTTTTATTCTTAAGGTTTCCTACTCACTATCTGATCAATATGGACTAGAATCCTCCTCAGAATTGACTTCTTTTTCCTCCTTCAGCTGGACAACTAGTGCAAAAATGTGGCCTAGCGCTGCTGGCGCTTGCCCTAGCGCTGCTGGCGCTATGTCTGGCCCAGGAATTTATAAAAATGCCACTAGGTCTATTTTGAGCTCCAAATTTACCCTTTTGCCCCTCCAGCTCCAACCTACAACAAATAAACACAAAAACAAGTAAAATAATACTAAAAACACTTAAAGACCACAATAATTAAGTCTAACAATACCTAATTCGTAGGTATGTAACCCACTCATCAAATACCCCCAAACTTAACCAATTGCTTGTCCCCAAGCAATGCAATGATGCAAATGCAAATTAACTATCATGCCTACGAATCAAACAATCAACCAACACAGTATCCAACATCAGGCCTCAAAGATATCATAAATACTAAAGTAGAATCTCTAACCAATGCAAAGTTTCTAACTTTAACCAATTAATCAAGTTACACCTGTCATCACCCATGTTGTGCGTGTGTGTAAATCAATCATTCCAATCAATTCCAATTCAAATCCATCACATAATTGACTTCTTAGAAGAAAACTTTCAATTGCAACTCAATTTCAACCCGTGAACACAACCAATTCAACTGATTCAAGCAATCACTAAGCATAGGGGTATCACTAAGGTTATTTAACACATTTAGATCCTTTTTAAACCCTTCCCCAGGAATTTAACATAATTTTTTTCTTTTTAGTGAGTGCATTTTATGCTCCATCTCACTTTCTTTTGAACGAGTGCGTTTTACGCTCCATCTCGTTCCATGTGTTTATGAGTGAGTGTGTTTTACGCTCCATCTCAACCCACCACATGTTCCATTCTTCAATTGGGAAAGATTCAAAATTTTCAAATTTCTTTTTTTTTTTACACCCCAAGATTCTCCCAAACTTAGATTCTTGCCTGTTTTTCATTTAATGGACGTTTCACCGATATTATCAAGTTTTAACCCAAATCTTCCACCAGAAGAAAATTATGCAACAATTTGAATTAAAATGATCAAAACAATTAATTCCGTGCTTTCATTGTTAACAAAAGTTTCAGACAGGTTAAATTTCACTACCTAATCAAAGTTATCACTAAGCACCAGTTTTCAATTCTTCACAAGTTAAAACCATGAAACCAGTCTCATCATTGGCCACATTAGATACTATATCAATCTATGCTTAATTCGTGAAACTACATGCTTAAAATGCTTAACACAACCTAAACAATTAACATGCAACTACCATGCATCATGCAAAAAAAACACAAGGAAACAAAACAAACTATATGCATGAAAACACAAAAACTAAATACCCCCAAACTGAACAAGACAATGTCCTCATTGAAAAATAAAAAGAGATGAAGAACAAAGGACTCCCCTGATGAAGAACACTACTCATCATCACTGCCATCGGCAGCGTCATCATCATCCTCATCATCCGCATCAGAAGGCGAGTCAGGTGGTGGGTAAATAGAAAGAGGAGGAGCTAGTGGAAACTGAAATGGTCCTGCCAAAGGATTCATCCGTCCAAACATATCTGCCAAGGCGGTCGAACAATTAACATTATACGCATAAATCTCCGCCTGGCGCTGAGCAAGTCGAGTCTGCTGTCGAGTCATCCGATCGAAACCCCTCTGAATCGATCCTGCCACTAAGTCTATCCGACGAGTATGATGCTGAAGATCCTGTCGGATAGTCTCAACTATAGTAGGGGATGGAACGGTATCCTCAACAGGTGGTGGTTGCTCCTGTGCCTGCTCCTGTGGCAGCTGCTGTGGTAGAATGAAACCTAAACCCCGCAGGTGCGACTCACCTCCACCCCATACTCTGTACCATCCCATTGCAGCATGATCAATGGGAGGCAATGGGACCTGCATAACTTCATCTTTATCCCACGGGACTCCCGCTCGACGGCACAAATCAGTGATCAATGAAGGGTGAGGCAGTCCACCTGTGGTACTACCCTCAAGCGTGTGTATGATAGATTCATGAATTATCTCCCCTATATCCATTGTCTTCCCTTTAGCAATGCAGTACAATAACGCCGCCCGCAGATTAATGACATCGCTCATATGGTGGCACGGCATCAACTTAGCACAGATAAAAGCATGCCATGCTTTTCCATATCTACTCAATTTGGCTGATGGAAAGTGCACAGCTTCTTGTTGGTCAGACAGCTTCCATTCAGTCCCTGGTTCACAGAGAGCTTCTATAATCTCAAAATAATCCAAATCCTCTTCCAAGTATTTCGTATAGCCATCCCTGTGAATTTTTTGAAGTTGGAATTACCTATGTGAAAACCTTTAATCCTTCTTGGCTATGGAAGTTCATTGGTTGTACTTGTTGAAATCCGACGGTAGTGGGGACTATGGGTGGGTGATTGTTGATGTTTGATTTGGGGGTGATTGTTGATGTTTGATTCGGGGGTGATTGTTGATGTTTGATTTGGGGAAAAAATGCTTCTATGTAGCAACAATGGAGAGAACTGGGCTGGAGTCGGCTGAAACTAGGTAGATGAAGAACAAAATTGATTTTGGAGTGAAAAGCCTTCAAGAATCCCGACTTAGGGTTTTAAAATTTTTTTTTTATACCGAGCGCTTCTAGCGCTATGTAGTTACTGAAGGGAGCGCTGACAGCGCTATGGTGCAGTGTGTTGGAGCTTTGGGCAGCGCCGTTGGCGCTATGGGGAGCGCTAATAGCGCTAGGAAGCAATTGTGTTGGCATGGGGTAGCGCCGTTGGCGCTGGCTTCGTATGTTGACGAGCGCTGCTGGCGCTGGTTATGTACTAAACCGGGCATGATGTAGCGCCAATGGCGCTTGGATGGGCATTTTTTGGGCGCCTCTGGCGCTATGGTCCAGTAGCTCAAGGCGAGGTGGAGCACCTCTGGCGCTTTAAGTTTGCTAGGTTGGGCGCCTCTGGCGCTATAAGCACACTTGGTCAATTTTTGGCCAATTTCAAGTTCCCACCTGCACATACATCAACCCAAGTCCAAAGTTAGTTACAGAAACTTTTTTTTTTTTTAGAATAAAATAAATTACGAAACAAAAGATGAATAAAAGATTAAAATGCTGGGTTGCCTCCCAGATAGCGCTAAGTTATAGTCAATTAGCTTGACTGTCTTTGATTCTCGTGTCGCCGAAAGGATTACGGTGACTTTCTGTCGATCCACCTCATCCCCAAAGTAATGCTTCAACCTCTGTCCATTCACCTTAAACGTTTGATCCGGAAATTTGTCGTATACTTCAATCTCGCCATGTGGAAAAACCGTCTTCACTGTGAATGGGCCTGACCATCTCGATTTCAGCTTCTCGGGAAAAAGTTTAAGTCTGGAGTTGAAAAGTAAAACCCTTTGTCCCGGTTCAAATGTTCTCTCAATGATCTTACGATCATGCCATTTCTTCACCTTCTCCTTATACAGCTTCGAGTTTTCATAAGCCCGTAGTCGAAATTCGTCCAACTTATTGATTTGGAGTAAACGCTTCTCCCCTGCAGCTGTCGGATCAAAGTTCAACTTCCGAATTGCCCAATATGCTTTGTGTTCAAGCTCCATCGGAAGATGACAAGCTTTTCCATATACCAGCTGAAATGGTGACATACCCAACGGAGTTTTGTATGCAGTCCTATATGCCCACACAGCGTCATCTAGCTTTAAGGACCAATCCTTCCTCGTCGGATTCACAATTTTTTCGAGGATTCTTTTTACCTCTCGATTGGATACTTCCGCTTGGCCGTTTGTCTGGGGGTGATAAGCTGTAGCAATACGATGAGTTACCCCATACTTAGCCAGCAATGCTGTGAACTGCCTGTTGCAGAAGTGACTACCTTCATCACTGATAATAGCCCTAGGAGTCCCAAATCTCGTGAAAATACTGCGATGCAGAAACTTTAGGACTACCTTGGCATCATTTGTCGGAAGTGCTGCCACTTCTACCCATTTAGACACATAGTTGACTACTAATAAGATGTAGAGATTACCGCACGAAGATACAAAAGGCCCCATGAAATCAATCCCCCACACGTCAAAAACTTCTACTTCAAGGATTGTATTCAAAGGCATTTCATTCCTCTTTGAAATATTACCTACTCTCTGACATCGATCACACCGCTGAACAAAACTGTATGCATCTTTAAAGATTGTCGGCCAGTAGAATCCTACTTGAAGTACTCTAGCCGCTGTTCTCTCTCCGCCATAATGTCCTCCATTCACAGAAGAATGGCATTCATGTAAAATCCCTTCAGTCTCACTATATGGGATACACCTTCTTATCATTTGATCCGCACATTATTTAAACAAATACGGCTCATCCCATATATACCATTTAACATCGTGCAAGAACTTTTTCTTTTGGTGCCCCACCAAGTCAGAAGGTAACATCTTACTCACCAAATAATTTGCGTAATCCGCAAACCATGGCACTTCCCCTTGCACCACAAACAACTTCTCATCCGAAAAAGATTCATTGATTTCAACTTTGTCTTCGATCTCCCTTTCCGGGTGCTCTAGTCGAGATAAGTGGTCTGCTACTTGGTTTTCGGTACCCTTCCTATCCTTGATCTCTAAATCAAATTCTTGCAACAGCAATATCCACCTGATCAACCTGGGCTTTGCATCCTTCTTCGCCACTAAGTGTCGAATTGCCGAGTGATCCGTATACACTATTACCTTTGTGCCTATCAGATATGCCCTAAATTTATCAAAGGCATACACCACTGCCAATAACTCTTTCTCTGTGGTGGTGTAGTTTAACTGTGCATCAGTAAGGGTCTTGCTGGCATAGTATATCACATGAAACATCTTCTCCTTCCGTTGCCCCAAAACAGCCCCCACTGCGTAATCACTGGCATCACACATCAGCTCAAACGGCAATGCCCAATCTGGTGCTGTGATAACTGGTGCTGATGTTAACTTATTCTTTAAATGCTCAAATGCCCTCATGCAAGCCTCATCAAAATTAAACTGTGCATCCTTCTCCAATAAACTGCACAATGGTTTAGTTATCTTGGAGAAGTCCTTAATGAATCTACGGTAGAAACCTGCATGACCAAGAAAACTGCGGACACCTCTTACTGACGTGGGTGGAGGTAAATTCTCAATCGTTTCCAGCTTTGCCCTGTCCACCTCAATGCCTTTCTTCGACACTTTGTGTCCCAGTATGACTCCTTCTTGTACCATAAAATGGCACTTCTCCCAATTCAATACTAAATTTGTTTCAACACATCTCTTTAAAACCATTACCAAATTTTCAAGACATAGATCGAAAGAATCACCAAATACGGAAAAGTCATCCATAAATACCTCAACATTATGTTCGACCATGTCTGAAAAAATCGCTGTCATACATCTCTGAAAAGTGGTTGGAGCATTGCACAACCCGAAAGACATTCTTCTAAAGGCAAAAGTGCCGTATGGACATGTAAACGTAGTCTTTTCCTGGTCTTCTGGAGCTATCGTAATCTGATTGTAGCCTGAATACCCATCCAGAAGGCAATAGTACTCATGACCCGCTAGTCGGTCCAACATCTGATCGATAAACGGAAGTGGAAAATGGTCCTTCCTTGTAGCTTTGTTAAGCTTACGGTAGTCCATGCAAATTCTCCACCCTGTTACGGTTCGCGTTGGGATCAGCTCGTTATTCTCATTGGTGACCACGGTCATTCCACCCTTCTTTGGTACGCACTGCACAGGGCTCACCCATGCACTATCCGAGATAGGGTAGATTATTCCCGCATCCAGCCATTTCAGTATCTCCTTCTTAACCACTTCTTTCATTATAGGATTGAGCCTTCTTTGCTGTTCAACTGTCGGCTTGCTACCATCTTCCAATAAAATCTTATGCATGCAAAAAGACGGGCTTATCCCCTTGATATCGGCTATGGTCCATCCAATAGCTGATTTAAACTCTCTAAGCACTCGTAGCAGTTTTTCCTCCTGAAAAAATGTTAGTGCAGAAGAAATAATCATAGGTAGCTTGGAATCTTTATTTAAAAATGCGTACCTGAGATGTTCTAGAAGTGGTTTAAGTTCAAGTTCAGGAGGCATCTCAAGAGATGGTTTCAACTTTACTGATGTCTCTCCCGCTTTCGTAAGTGACTCGATAGGTGTTCTGAATTTTCCAAATTTGGGGGTGGTATTCAGATATTGCACAAGTTCGGCACATTCTTCATCCTCCAAATCTGAATTTTCAGCAATCACTCGCTGCAGTGGTTCATATCCCAACAAACTTCCAACTTCATCATGCACTATACTATCCACCAAATCTACTCTGAAGCATTTTTCTTCATCGGTTGGAAGCTTCATTGCTTTGAAAACGTTAAACGTCACCTCCTGGTCATGTACACGCATTGTAAGCTCCCCTTTCTGCACGTCTATCAAAGTCCTCCCAGTGGCTAGGAATGGTCTCCCTAGTATGATTGGTATATTTTTGTGCTCTTCATAATCCAGAATGATGAAGTCCGCCGAAAAAATAAATTTGTCCACTTTCACCAGTACGTCTTCCACTATCCCCCGTGGATATGTGATAGATCTATCGGCTAACTACAGAGATATATTTGTTGGTCTTGGTTCCGGCAATCCCAACTGACTGAATACTGACAACGGCATCTGGTTGATACTTGCCCCAAGATCACACAAACATTTATCGAAGCTCATCTTTCCGATCGTGCATGGAATTGTGAAACTGCCCGGATCTTTCAGCTTTGGTGGTAATTTACGTTGAAGCACTGCACTGCATTCCTCTGTCAAGGCCACTGTCTCAAACTCGTCTAACCTTCTCTTCCTTGACAGTATACCCTTCATAAACTTTGCATAACTTGGCATTTGTTCCAATGCCTCCACGAAAGGTATATTGATTTGCAGTTTCTTAAAAACCTCCAAAAACTTTCTGAACTGTTTATCATCCCTCTGTTTATTCAATCTTTGCGGATATGGAACTCGAGGGTGAACTTGCGGTACTGTATTCACGGGCTTCCCATCTGAACTAGCTTTCTCCTTCTCTACTTGTTGCGACTCGGACTCATCCTTCTTCTCTTTCTGTTCAGCTTCACTTTCTAACTCAGTTTCTACCCCAGTGTCATCCCCTTGTAAATTCGGTGTTGCTGGGTCTGGTACATTTTCTGAATATTGCTTTCCCGATCTGAGTGTAATGGCCTGACACTGTTCCTTACCTTCTCTCCGTGGATTTGCCTCTGTGTTACTTGGCAATGAACCCTGGGGCCTGCTGTTAAGCATAGTCGCCATTTGCCCCATCTGAGCTTCCAGATTTTTAATAGCCACTGCCTGGCTTTTGATCATAACCTCTGTATTTGCCATGTACTTTAACATCATCTCCTCTATTTCTGATTTCTTTTCCTGCGGAGGTGCATAGGGAGTAGGATGTTGTTGTTGAGAATATCCCGGTGGACAAGGTGGTCGTGGAGCATACTGTTGCTGCGCCGGCTGAAACTGATTGTTCTGCTGAAACTGCTGCTGCTGATTTCCTTGGTTTGTTGACCAACTAAAGTTTGGATGATTGCGGTTGTTGGGGTGGTATGTGTTCTGAAACTGACCTTGGTCTTTCTTATAAGTGTTCACATACTGCACCGACTCCGAGTTGATAGCACATTGATCTGTTGAATGCGACCCCGCGCAAATCTCACATACGAAGGCAACTGACTTGGCTTTGCTTTTCGACAATGAATCTATTTTCTTTGCCATAGCTGCCATCTGTGCTGATAACTGGGTAATAGCATCCACTTCCAACAAACCTGCAACTCTGGGCTGTGATGTTCTGGCTGTAGGATTTTGAAAATCATTTGCTGCCATAGTCTCGATAAGGTTATAAGCCTCGTCATAGTTCTTTGCCCCTAAAGCTCCACCCCCAGCTGCATCTACCATCTGCCTAGGCTGCCATCCCAATCCATTATAAAATGTGTTGATCACCATCCAATCTAGCATCCCATGGTGTGGACACCTCCTTAGCATCTCCTTGTACCTATCCCAAGCCTCGTATAAGGACTCACCCTGTTGTTGCTCAAATTGAGAAATTGTCGTCCTTAGTTTTGCAGTCTTAGCCATTGGGAAAAACTTGGCTAGGAATTTTTGTGCTAAGTCCTCCCATGTAGTAATTGATCCTGCAGGCAAAGAATGAAGCCAACTTCTTGCTCTATCCCTTAATGAAAATGGAAACAGTCTTAGTCGGATAGCATCCTCCGTCACCCCGTTGTATCTGAATGTATCACAAATTTCAATGAAACTCAAAAGATGCTCATTAGGATCGTCTGTAGCAGCACCCCCAAACTGGACCGAATTATGCACCATTTGAATGGTTCCTGGTTTAATCTCAAAGGTATTTGCTGCTATTGTCGGTCTTACTACGCTAGACTGCAATCCAGTGATGTTTGGCATGGAATAGTCCCTCAAAGCTTTATGTTCCTCTCTTTGCTCGATTCTCTGTTCCTCCGCCATCTTCGGAATAGTTCTTTCTAACTGTGCTTGTAAATTCCAACGCACTCTTGCTTTCCAACCTCTTCCGTCAATATTATCCTAAGCTGGTGTTAATTATGAGTTGGATGAGTGTGTGTGCATAAAAATTCTACAAGTACCTGAAACCAAAACAAAAATAAAAATAGAAATGAGAAAAGATTAGATTTGTCTAAGTCAAACAATATAGCTTAAAACTGATGATAATAATAAAAATCTAACGCCTGTCCCCAGCAACGGCGCCAAAAACTTGTTGCCTCTTTTTAAGTTTTAAATAAAAGAGCTCTAACTCACGCAAGTATACGTAGTCAACAAGTAATACAGAGAAAGTAAAGTATCGTCTCACAGAGACAGGATTAAATTAATTCACTATGCATCAGTTCTATCACTATACTTATTTGCCTAAACTATTGACTTACTTTTGGTGACAAAATTATTTCTAAATTAATTAATAACTAAATACGCAAAGACTAACGAAATATATCAAGCTTGGAATTAATGGGATCCTAACTTCATTTAATAGTTCATCTAATTACCACTATCATGCTAGTAAGTTCACATATCACAAAAAGTAGCCAAGGACACTAAAATAGACATAACCATTTGTCAATGCATTATCACCTACTTACATAATATCCATACTTGATAGACACCATGTAATCATCACTATAACCAAAATCACTATATTTCTATGTGAAATTGCAATTATATTGAGTTTAAGCACAAGTCCTTATTTTGACCCTTACGGTGAAACAGTATATTTCTATCTGATTCACAAAATATTAAGCTATCCAATTAAGCCTCATATTCGCACGCTATCATGATTACAGTCCATACTTATATGTTGTTTTTCAATTCCATACAAGTACTGAAGTCGAATGGTGATCAAGCATTCATACAAGCAAAACAATCATGATAGAAATTTCTTATGATATATAAAACAATCTAGCAGTCAAGCTTATAATTAAACTACTTATTAAAATCCGTTAGAATCCCATAATGGATATTAGTTCATGTCTGAACCAAAAGCCATTATGGGATCAAATCTACACATGGAAAATAAACAATCAATTGAAATAAGAAGAATTAGATTAATCAAACCCAATTGAAGAGTAAAATCCAAGATAAGCTTAAACCCACATCAAAATCCAGTGCTTTGACAAAAGTAATCCACAGAATATCTCTCTCTAGAAAAGTAGAATGATAATAATAATACTAAAAGTCTCCAAGTTTTTTTATTCTTAAGGTTTCCTACTCACTATCTGATCAATATGGACTAGAATCCTCCTCAGAATTGACTTCTTTTTCCTCCTTCAGCTGGACAACTAGTGCAAAAACGTGGCCTAGCGCTGCTGGCGCTTGCCCTAGCGCTGCTGGCGCTATGTCTGGCCCAGGAATTTACAAAAATGCCACTAGGTCTATTTTGAGCTCCAAATTTACCCTTTCGCCCCTCCAGCTCCAACCTACAACAAATAAACACAAAAGCAAGTAAAATAATACTAAAAACACTTAAAGACCACAATAATTAAGTCTAACAATACCTGATTCGTAGGTATGAAACCCACTCATCACCCACTAGCACGAAGACCATTCCCCATGACTCGAAACATAATTGGAGGAAGAAATCAATTTTCTTTGAATTTCCATATTGGAAGATACTTTTGTTACGCCACAATCTAGATGGAATGCACATTACCAAAAAATTTGTGATAGCTTGATTGGGACATTGTTGAGTGCGCAAGGGAAAACAAAAGATAACTTAAAAGCACGATTGGACTCGATGGAAATGGGTATAAGAAGAAAGTTCCATCCAAGACCCGTGCAAGAAAACGATTCAAAGTACCTTTTGTCGGCTGCAAGCTACTCAATGTCTAAGAAAGAAAGACATGATTTCTTGCAAGTGTTAAAAATGTTAAGGTATATAACGCCCCCGAATTCGGCCGTTGGACGCCCGAACAAGGGTCTGACGTTATCTCGTACTTCTATCGTAACTTAACCAATGATCCCATAATCATATTGGTTGAACTTGTCTATTACAGATACTTCTATATAAAATTTCTTTTACTAAATCCCTGGATCGTAACTTGATCTCGATCCCATTCTTTCTATTTCTACAAGTATCAACTTCCATGTATACGAATGAACTACAAGTTGATACTTATAGAAAGAATGAGATCGAGATCAAGTTACGATCCAGGGATTTTGTAAAAGAAATTTTATATAGAAGTGTTTATAATAGACAAGTTCAACCAATATGATTATGGGATCATTGGTTAAGTTACGATAGAAGTACGAGATAATGTCGGACCCTTGTTCGGGTGGCCATCGCCCGAATTCGAGGGCGTTATATTTGGTGTCAGAGCTTTGGATTATAGTTTTGAGGTAACGAGTACCTTGGGGTATAATCTGATGGATTAAGATTAAATAGACTTGTGACGGGTTAGCAAGTCTACTTATTTGTTGAAATGCACTCCGTGCAATAATGTGTCTTATTTATGAAGTTTATTATTATGCAAGTATTATTTCTTTTGCAACCCGTGCATTAACATGCTTGTTATCTGTTATGTGCAACGGGATAGTGATTATTGAATTTCAATTGAAAACCATGTTCGTATCTGAGTTGAACAACTCTCTTGTATGGACAGGAGTTTAAGATGTGTTAGGAAACCGATCTAACTATATTGTAGGTACCAATGTGGACAATTCAGTGTGGTTGTCGAATAGATCGAGGTACATTTATTGAGACATTGGTAGAAGTATTGATGAGATGAGGAACTAATTCATTAGTTCACGGGTTAGGAACCACTCAGTTAACTATATTGATAATAGATTGAAACTTTGTTATGATTAGAGAATAATGGAAAAGATGGAGGATTAAAGGTATTCCAAAATCTTCTAGCAATGCTAAATCTTCATACGTATATTCGCACGTGGGTGCCTTTGAAAAAAAGTGTTCAATCATTGAACTGAAATTTTTTTGAGCCATGTTATTCATAGGTATATGCTAATTGTTTTGGCTAGATAGATTTAATGTGAAAAATAAAAATGAATTTTTCATCAACACCCCATTTTACCTGGTGTGGTGTGAAAGATGATGGAATCATCAATGCAATCATGATGCGGTATGATAAAGTCATAAAGTTGATTCTCAAAAGTTTTGAATAAATTAAATATGAGTCAATGTCAATTGTTTCGGCTAGACAACCCTGTTATGAAGTTCAACCCGTTTATAAACTGAGTAAAAACCAATAATGTTTGGTACAACATATATATACTGAATTATTTGCCTCTTTATATAAGAGTGATGACCAGGCAGGTATATATACTGACCGTGGTTTATAGGCAGTACTAAACTGACCTTTGCGTGTCTAGGACATTATTGTTAAGATGATATGAATACTCCTAGGATATAAATAGGTTGATCCCTTATTAAATTTCTGAACTAACGATTCCTAAGTCTATATGACCTCTGGGAATGATTACCATGTCTGGTTGAACAGAACAACCTATGAATTCTAAGTCTTTATGACTGACAGAATCTAGAAAATGTGGGGGTTTGACAGACAAACCTCAGTACATATATGTGGGAAAAAAAATCTTTGAACTATGCGTTCATTCAATTAAAACACAGTGTGAGTATAACTTGTTAAATGTTTAAACTTGCTGAGCCTTTTATAGCTCATCCTTGCAAATATAATTTCCTTTGTAGAAAGAAAATGTGTATAGATAAGTGAACATTGTTGACCTAATTTAAATATTAGGAATTTGATGTGAGAAAGGAGGAATTCAGAAAATTCATATTGAAGACTAAGTTAGAAATAATTTTAAAGACGAAATTCTTATAAGTTGGGGTGAATGTAATACCCCGAAATATTATCAAAATTATAAATATTGTCTTAACTAGGTTAAGAATGAAAACTCTAGAAATACCTATGAACGATTGTTCATGTAATCTTTGAAAACCTAAATACGATTCGAAAATACGATCGTATACGTTTAAAATTAGAATGTATAACCTAAACTAGGTATCGAGAAGTATAAAACCTTAAGCCCTAATGAGATTCGAATTTTGTAACATATGTGCTTAATAAAAATCGAAATGATATTTCGAACCAGGTGTTTTGTGATTTTATAGTGTAAACGATGATTTAGGTCAAATAATATTTTTTTCGAGAAAAACGTCAAGCTTAAAATATTTTTTTTCACCAACGAGCTTGGGGATATATTCGTAATGACAAGATGCTTTGTCTTGCTTACGGTGACAAGCTGTTTTGTCGTGCTTACGGTTATAAGCTGCATTGTCGAGCTTAGAAGATATTTTCAGTTACAACCTCCATTGTCGAGCTTAGAAGATATTTTCAGTTGCAAGCTGCATTGTCGAGCTTAGAAGATATTTTCAGTTGCAAGCTGTATTGTCGAGCTTGGTAGATATTTTGGGAGAATATGCCAAGAATATGCCAAGAATATTCCAAGAATATGCTAGGGCAAAATAGTAATAAGTCATGGTTGAGATGGAAAATGATCAAAATGCCCCAACTCTTGGTTTTCTATAAATAGCAAGTCATTCTTTTCTAAATTTTTAAGAATTCACAAGTATTTCAAGAGCTTTAGAAGCTATTATCTTTAGAAAGAGTTCTTGTGAGTTAAAGTGTTAAAGCCTTGCAAAGAAATAGTTAAAGCTTGTAACTTCAAGAGGATTTACGACGAACGTTTAGACCATTATATTAACTGTAAAAAGATATATGAGGCAAGTCTTCTATTCCTTTAAATTATGTGCAAGTCTTCTATTCCTTTGAATAATGTGCAAGTCTTCTATTCCTTTAAACTATGTGCAAGTATTCTACCTCTTATGTGTTATTTTTATAAGTTATATATATGTGGTTTGTACGCTTTGTGTGACAACGTGATATAAACTGTTGAATGAAAAGTTATTTGTAATATCAAATTGATATATGTGATATGTCAAGGCATGTTAAAGTTTATATGAAAGCATAAACTGTTTATGTGTTATTATTTAGACTTGCTGAGCCGTAGTGCTCATTCTTGCGAATAAAACTTTATTTGCAGTTAAGAGATAATGATAAGAAGATCATAAACGTAAAGAAGAATTGTAGATTAGGTTTACATGTTAAGTACTTGTTATTTGTATTAAGTCCTAACGACTGTTGTAATACGAACAAGCAAACCATGTAACTGAATGTTCTATCAATGATATTATTTATCATCATCAAATGTTGTTATGTCTTTACTTTGATATAACTTAGAATTGTTAAAGATCTATTAAACTGAATGAGGGTATTGGTAATATGGACTGATCATGTTATGCCGATACTTTGAACTTCAGATAAATAGTAAAACATTAATACGATGTTAATAAAAAACTATACATCTAAGTGAGGGTATTGAATGATATTGGGAGTTCTGTAAGCACTGAGGTTACACTTAATGAGTGCCGGTAAGGTGCCACCTTTACCGGAATGCGCCCCTCGGTTCCAAGAACAATCTTATCATTAATATTGTGAATTTCAGATAGATAGGAAATATCGATATAAAGAGATATCTCTATAATGATATGTATTCAAGTGAGGGTATTGAATAATACGGTATGTTCTGTAAAGAAAAGAAATCTTGTCACAGATAAAGATGCAAACATTTATTGCAAGATTCTTCTGTTCCTAAGAACCATCCTATTATTAATGATGTGAACCTTGGGTATATGGAAGTATAGAATGTTTAAATCATAAGGTTAAAAATTTGATCGATATTTATATATGGTGTTATCCATATATACGAATGAACTACAAGTTGATACTTGTAGAAAGAATGAGATCGATATCAAGTTACGATCCAGGGATTTAGTAAAAGAAATTTTATATAGAAGTGTCTGTAATAGATAAGTTCAACCAATATGATTATGGGATCATTGGCTAAGTTATGATAGAAGTACGAGATAACGTCAGACCCTTGTTCGGGTGGCCTGCGCCCAAATTCGAGGGCGTTATAAGGTACCTGATAGATATGCTTCAAATATTTTACGTTGTGTCAATTTGAAGGGAGTAAGATCTCAGGTCTTAAAAGCCACGATTGCCATATTTTAATGCAACAATTACTTCCAGTAGCAATATAAGGTACCAACTTGACTCGACATGTCTGCTTAACGATAATTGAACTTTGTAACTACTTTAGAGAATTATGTTCTAATTATAACACATCGGAAGATTATGAACGGTTGAACAAGAAAATCCCGTTAATACTTTACAAGCTCGAGATGATATTTCCTCCTACTTTCTTTGATATAATGATACATTTGTGTGTCCACCTTGCTGAAGAGGCGAGGATAGCTGGAAATGTGAAATATCGACAAATATGGGCTTTTGAAAGATACATGGGCAAGTTAAAAGGGTATATTCGTAACAAAAGTCGTCTAGAAGGGTCAATCGTAGAAGGGTATATTGCTGAAGAATGTGTTACATTTTGCTCAAGATATTTGAGTCAGAATAATGCTACATGGAATCGAGTTAGAGGAAATGAAGCTGGATATGAACAAGGTGAATCAAGTCTCTCCGTATTCAGAAACATAGGTCGATTTCTTAATGCCCCAAAAAATTGTTCACTATGTGGCGATGATGTCAAAAGTGCACACCTGTATGTACTATTTAATTGTACAGCGGTTGAGACATATCTAAGGTGAGTAAATGAAGAATGAAAGTTATTGTTCGAAATATTAATTACTTTTGTTATATATCTATAACAAAAAAAAAATTTGTAGTATTTGGCAAGATTCGTATATGTTACGACGTGGAAAACGTAAGCAAAAACCGACTCCAAGGGAAATTGACAATGCTAAGAAAAATTAATTTCCTGAATGGTTTAAGAATTATGTAAGTACTATGTGAACGGAATTTCATGAATACTTTTGTAATGGTTATTAATAATAAATTGATGGGATTTTCTTATATCGCTACCATTTTGTAGATGGAAACTATGAATAATGATGCTTCTAAGAAACTAAAGGCTCTTGCATTTGGCCCAAATTTGATAGGTAGGAGAGGAGACGATTATTTGGTAAATGGGTATCGATTCCATACTATAAGTTGTGAGAATAAGAGGAGAACACAAAATAGTGGGGTATATGTGGTAGCAACTACTCGTAGATATTCCTCTGCTAGAGACCTAAATCCTAGGGAAGATGTAGTTGAATACTTTGGTATTTTGGAAGATGTTATTGAATTGAATTATTATGGATCTGGCAAGGTTGTTCTATTCAAGTGTAAGTGCTATGACAGTTTAGCACGTCATAGAGGGGTCAAAACTAATGAATATGGCTTCACGCTTGTAAATTCTCAAAAGTTTGGTTCGGTTGATGAGCTCTTTGTAATGCCATCTCAGGTTAAACAAATATTTTATATTGTTGATCAAAGGGATAACAATTATCGTGTGGTTATACGAACAAAACCGAGAGATTTATGTGAAGATGCTGAAGTAGATTCGGATAGTGACGAGTTACCCAATTCCAATGAAGACTTCATCACTCTAGTTGTAGAAGTTGATATTGAAAACATAAATTGGGTTAGGAATGATGTTGATGATGAATTAGTTGAAAATAGACGAAAAAGACTTAGAAGTAGGCGGAAGACACGATCTCAAATTGATACTTCTCGTTCCAAAAGACAATGATTGAACATATTGTTGATGAAGATAAAGACGAGAATGGAGCTGAAGATGAAGACGAAGACGTAGAAGAAGGAGAAGAGGAGGGTCTCAAAGATGAAGAGGAGGAGGGTGATAGTGAGGAAAATGAAGATGAGGAAGAATGATAAAATGATAAACTAGTAATACCACACAAAGGGATCTGATGAGTTTAGGACTTTCATTCATCGGCTTCTTGAGTTCAAGTTCTGGTGAGATTGACATTCCCCAGATGTTTCTTACAATGTCGAATGTTTCTATTTTTTGGAACTATTTTTCCTCTACTGTATTATACTTCTAGTTTTGATGTTCTACCTTTTTGTTAGTGAAATTCATTTTATATATATGACACCTTTTTCCTCTACTGTATTAAGTGCAAGTTACATTAGCCTTTCTATTTAGAACGCTGAACATGTAAAAGAATTTATATGCCCAGATGCATGGTTTCATAGGGAATATGATTTTACTGATTCAGTTGCTTTTTGGATGTAATCAATATGTTTTGAATAAACCCATCTCTTGAACTTGTGTTTGGATTCTATTTAGATATATAATTGTTGAAGTTTTTACCTTTTTATGTCCGCTGTATTGGTCAAATGTTAGGCTACATGGCTATATCAGAATTAGAAATTAATATTACCATGCTACATCAGCTAACTTTGTCTTTCTTCCTTCTAGGGATTACTATGATGAGGGTCTTAGAATGTAACTGAAAAAGAAAGAATAAACAATCATATACAAAGATTTTAACATTTCTTTTTACCTTTTTTTTCAGCTATAATCTAGAGCTTCATTACATCACTAAAAAATAAGAAAGAAAAGAACTTTCTTTTACTTCTGTTAGATTGAATTGGATAATGAATTGTTAAAAGGAATTGCTTATACTTTTGTGGTTGATGTGAGAAATTCTCCTGTTTGATTTAGGGGTGCTAAACCAAAGCAATTGGCATTCTCAGCTGCTCTTGGCATTACTTTTGGCATTCTAAGTTGGCAATTGGCATTCTCAGTTATAGACAATTTGTTTCAGGATACATGTACTATGACACCCCCAAATTCGGACGATCGCCGCCCGAATAAGGGTCCGACTTTATCTCGTACTTCTATCATAACTTAACCAATGATCCCATAATAATATTGGTTGAATTAGTCTATTACAGACTATAAAATCATAAATTTCCTTAACTAAATCCCTGGATCGTAACTTGATCTCGATCTCATTCTTTCTACAAGTACCAACTTGTAGTTCATTCATATATATGGATAACACATATCGGTCAAATTTTTAACCTTATGATTTAAACATTCTATACTTCCATATACCCAAGGTTCACAACATTAATAATATGATGGTTTTTGAGAACAGAAGAATCTTGCGATAAATGTTTGCATCTTTATCCGTGACAAGATTCATTTTCTTTACAGAACATACCGTATTATTCAATACCCTCACTTGATACATATCGTTAAATTAATATGTGTAAATTTGTTTGTTGTAGAAACGGTTTACCACAGATCACCCCAATGCTAAAAGAAAACTAATGGCTATCATGAACAATAGATGGAGAGATTGGAAGTCTAACTTAAAGACTAATAATTTTGTTCCTGGTGACCGTGCGACATCTATAGCGAACACTATCAATAATGATCGACTAAATCCTAATCAATGGGTTGTGTTGGTTGATTATTGGCTAACTGATAACGCAGAGGCTGTGTTTATTCTTATTTTATGTATTATAAGTTCTTAGTTATAAGTTCTTAGTTATTGTTATATATTATTAATAATTTATAAATGCATGTCATGCAGAAAATAGCAACAAAAAATAGTGAGAATCGGAAAAAATTATTGGTAGGTCATACGTTGGGCACTAAATCAATTCCGGAAAAGAAGCATGAATTGGTAATATTTGATGTTATTTCAATATTTTTTGTCTTTAATCATGTTTCAGACTTTTATGAATAGAGTATTTCCTGAATTATGTAGTACTGTGTGTTTTATTTGTAGTCCCAAATAAATAATAAAGAGATGGATCAAGCCGATATGTATATAGCGTCCCACACACGAAGTGATAAGTCAATTCTACCAGGAGCATCCTCGAATTGGTATGTATTTATCAATCCTCGAATGTGGTATGTATATATCATTTGGTATTTGTTCTTGGGGAAATTGATTAACAGAGGAAAGAGCTTGAATATGTTCTTGTCATTATTTTTCTCAAATGTTGATGAGTTGGATCATAAAAGCATAAATTAACTCAACCACTTTTAAACAATATGATGCTCTTTTATGCCATTGTGTTACCTGTCTGATGGCAAACCTCATTTCTTTAACAAACAAAACTTGCTAATTATACATGAATTATGATGTTAATTTGTAAAAAATATTAGGACTGCATTGGTGTAATTGAGTATTCTGATAAACTTTTAGCCTCTTAGGTGATAAACAATTAGCAGCTACGTGTTGAGTCGACGTCTCTAAGTAAATCTCTACTAAAAGTTGATTTACTTGAATGATGAAGCACACATCTTTGCTTCACATTTTCACATTTGGATGGGTGATTTTGGTGTTTTAAAGCAAAGTTGTTGATATAATATATTTGCCTCTAGGGCTCAATAAACTGGTATATGGTCTTTTTTAATGTAAACTGGTATATATGTTCAAGCAAAGTTGTAGACCCTTGCTGAAGCTAGCAAAGCTAAAATTTCATTTATATGTATATTTTGCCTTGTATTTTTTCACAGGAAAAAATTATTGAGTTAAAGGAGATTCAGGCGGCGACTGGCGAAAGCAGTTCTGCACTATCTACTGGAAACAATGATATCCTTGCACAGGTGCTTGGGCCGGAGCGACATGGTAGACTCCGACAAGGTGGAGTTGGTGCTACGGCTACAAACACCTGGGGGCCTCGAAAAACAAATAATGATGTACATCGTGAGAATCAAGAATTGAAAGCTGAGTTGAAAATCGTGCGGGACAAAAGAGATGACACTGCAAGGAAAGTAGATGAATTGCAATTGATCATTGCATAAATGCTCAAGAAATCGTCAGTTTTGAATGCTCAGTCTAACAATCAGGAGTTACTTTTTCACTCTCACTTATAGTTAAAATTGTTGCTCTCTCACTCTCTTTGTATGGATTAACAAGTTCACTTGGCAATTAATTTGTAGGATCGATCGACAGAAGAAGAAAATGATGATATTACTGGATCGAATAATCCTATAGAGGACCCGTGACATGTGTCCTGTGTTGCTGGAAATATGTTATTAATTTGTGCTACTGGCTATATACTGTTTTGTTATATAGTAACGCTATTTTTGATGGTAATGTATATGTAGGTGATATTATACTTTAATTCGTAATTTTCAATGATAAGTTTCTTTTCTTTTGTTCTTTTAGTTGAAAATGTTGTATTCAGATTGTATGGTATGGTTTGACTGTAAATATGCTTCTTGATTGTAAAAGAAATAAAGAAATATTGCAGAATAATGACATCTAATATAAAAAAAACCAAAAAAAATCTGAAAATGATATAGCGACGGTCGGGACGGTCACTATAGCACCCAAAGATTAGCGCCAAAAATTCATATAGTGACGGTCACGACCGTCGCTATAGAGCCCAACTATTTGTGCCATTAATTACATATACCGACGGTCTCGACCGTTGCTATAGCACAAAGACATTTGTGCCAAAAATTCTATAGCGACGGTTGTGACCGTCGCTACAGATATATATTGACCGTCGGTAAAAACCTGCAAGCGCGTTTTTGTGTGCTTTCTAGTGACGGTCGGACCGTCGGTATAGATATGTGGGATCTTCGCTATAGGTTTTAGCGACGACTTCTATAGCAATGGTCGTCGACCATCCCTATAGGCTATAGCGACGATCTTTCAGCCTATAGCGACCGTCGGTGACCGTCGCTATAGGGTGATTTTCTAGCAGTGGAGGACAAGGGTAGATGGAAAACCTTCCATTTTTGATAAGTTTTGAGCAAGAGGGAGCAAAGCCTTTAATGCTTGTCTCCCCCATCTAATTGTTTCCAACCAAACAAGCCCTTAGGCCATTATGTTATCTAGCTTAAGTTAGTTGATCATGGATGGTTAATCCTTGGAAGCATGATTAGATTAGTTGGTGGAGGATTCAATTAACCTAGATCATCTAACATTTAGCCATATTTCATTCATTTCATCTTGGAAAGCTAAGTAAGAAAGAGAGAGAAAAGAGAGCAAAGAAAGAAAGGAAGAGAGAACTTGAGAGCTCATTGAAAGAGAAAGGATCAAGCTTTGATCATCTAGCTAAGTTAAGAAGAAGAAGAAGAACTACAAGAGGTAAGCCTAGAATCCTAACTCTTCATCTCTTTGATTTTTCTTATTTGAGTTATTAGTTATTAGTGGTTGTTGAGTAATGGAAGATCATGGTGGATCTTGAAGTTATAAGGTGGTTATAAAGGAGTTAACCTTGTTAAACTACCTTAACTATGCACGTCAAGTTAATAAATAACTAAAACGTAAGCCTAAGCGTGAGGATGAAAAGACTAAAGTAGTGGACTGTAAATCGACCTCTGTAAATGATTATTTGTGTGTTGTTGTTGGATTCCAAAAGATGGAATCGTAGATAAGTAAGGTGTTAAGATGTTCCAAGTGGAACGGAGAAAAAATACGCCATAACAAAGTTATGGCAAAATTTTCTGTAAAACACATCATAAGACGAAAACCCTAACTTGGTATGATTTTCAAGCTAAGTTATCAGTTAATTAATGTTTTCGAAAAAGTTCGATTTTATGGGGGTTTTGTAAAGCATAGTAAATTTGAAAGTCCGACGTTAAAAAACGTCATTTAATGAAAAAGTAGTTCACGAAGGACTTTTTAGCCAAATTTTAGGCTTGTTAAGAAGTCAGAAAAATTATTTTGTCTGGGGGAAGTTGTAGAAAATGTTACGAGCTAGAGAATGGCTAAAGAACGGACTCATTCCAATAACGGATGATGAAGTTATGAAGCGGTGTAGTAGGTGCAATAAAATTGCAAAGAATTAAATTTGAGTTGTTGAGCCAAGTGCCTAGGCGCTGGCTAGGCGCCGGACCCCTGTGACTGGGCATCTAGGCACTGCCCAAAGGCTATTTTTGGGCTCCTAGGCACTGGTCAAGAGTTAAGGTAAAATCAGCTTTGACATCCTTTAGTAATCTGGACATATCTCTTTCGTACGAACTCCGATTAAGATGATTCAAGATGATTCAGAATGCTAAGAAAAAGACCTACAACTTTCATTTCATAAGAATTGATATTTAAGGTCGGGATCAGTTTCGAAATTAAGCCTCTTTAAGGCTGTTATGTAATCGGGCACGAGGCATGGCAATTCTTTCGGAACGCCGTGACGCCAAGCCATGTTTGTCAAGTATTTCCGAATTCTAAACATTGAAATTTTGAAATATAGTCTAGGGGAAGGTAAGCCAAGGAATGGTAGATGAATTGGACGTATCAATCGTACATAATGGCGTGTCGTTTGGGCATTCAAGTTAGGTAAGTCGGGCGTGCGACGTACAAATGTCGAAACGCCTAATCCGATGATAATGAACTTGAAAAGTGTTCCGAATCTAATGAAATGGAAATTTGTAAGATATGAAATGGAGTTAATGTAAACAAAGAAGGAGGGTTGATATGAGAGTCGTGACGATGGTTTAAAGATTGATCGCGTTAACTAAACTATAAAGGGCGAACAATATGAAATGAGAATAATGATAACATAAACCAATAATCGAAGTCTATATATGACTAATTGGTATGTTCGACCTTATGATATATATAGGTCATTTGAAGAGCGATTGGATAACATTACGGTAAATTGCGTAGAAGGCAAGTTTCCTAACTTACTCATATAATTATTCTGTGCAAGTTTTCTATCTATGTGCAAATGTATTATGTTTTTACATGATGTTTAGCTGTTGTTGTGCTATGTGCCAATATCTGCACTTATGTGCTGTTTGAGATGAACTGTTTTGTTGTTAAACTGTTCAAGTTATTTAATTTCTAATATTCATGAACTGTTTAAGAAGAATGTCGATGCCATTTATTTTTGGCTTGACAAAAGTAGAAGTGAGTTATAGAATTATTGAAAATTTAATGAGGTTAAGTACAGCTAATCCAAACTAAGTATCATTAGTGCGGATTCTGATGTTAGTAAGAAAAAGAGTAAAGTCTTGAGGATTGGTTAATATCTCATTTCAAATATGTTGAACGAAAGGAAATTGTTGTTCCTATTTATTTGAAACTGCTTCACAACTATTATTCAATTATTGAAGTTGCCAGAGAATATGTTGATATTCATTTTGTTGTTGGTTGTTTATTTTACTGATATGACTTGCTGAGCAATTGAATGCTCACCCTTGCTTTAAATAAAATATTTTTAGTAAAGCTAGAATGAATCGAGGAACTAGGTGAAGATTAACGGAAGGATCAAGTATTTGATTTGAAGAAGTACATGTTAAATTATATGTATTTTGTTGTGACGGATATAAGTCACAAATATATTGATGTAATATTCATTATTTTTATATTATGAAGATATAAAGGTCTTAGAAACTGGGATTAGAAGGTGACATATTGTAATATATTTAAATTATATTTATGTCTTAAGATTATATGGGTGTTTATGTTGAATGAATAGTATCATGACGCACCGGACCTAGGTTTGAAGGTAGACCCGAATTTGGGGGTGTTATAGGTTGGTATCAGAGCTGATAGGTTATATAAACCTTAGGTGGGGGAACCTTAGGCTATAATATGAAAGATTGATAAAGATAGTAAAGAGATAAACTCGGATAGAGTTTTAATAGACGAATTAAGGAAATTCATCTAACGAAGTAAAAGTACCATAATAAATTGTTATGTGATAATAATGAATATATATTATTATTAGATAAGTTATGAGTTTTGGAGATATATGTGAGTTCTTAAAACTCATACTTATGGTAGGTTCGTGACTCGTATGGTAGGTTTTCACTTGGTGGCTCTAGTAAACCAAACTAGAATAAAAGTCCATAATCAATCCGGGTAGAATATAGTATTCTATATGTACATGTTTACTATATATATATATAATACGCGTAATATATATATATATATATATATATATATATATATATATATCTGTGTGTGTGTGTGTGTGTGTGCGCATGTGCATGTGCACTAATCAAGATGAGACAAATAATAACAAACCCCTCAAAGAAATCATATTAAGTCCAAAACGTTCAAAGATATTTGGAATATCGAACGTAGCCTTCTAGCATTGTGACGCCCCCAAATTCGGGTACTCAAATCCCACAGAAATGGTGCTCACCATCCAATACATTCACATCTAGCTATCCATGTTAAAGGATAATAATAAACTTTAATAATCTTCATAAACCATCTTTCCCATTAAAGGGTTACATCAATAAAGTCTTAATAATGTCTCAGGTTAACTAACCTTAACTATCACATCATTTACGGAATAAAATAATAATAAAGTCCTATTACATAATCTCATGCAATCAATAATAATTTCTGCTTCATCACTTGTTCATCTTGCCTTTGCCCTTGCTCGAAGACAGCTCGTCGGGCTTTTCACACTTAGCTGCAATGTTTGTAACGACCGAGAATTCTGAAATTGTCTTGTAATTCGAATTTTTGAATATTAATGAATATATTATATTTTATTAATATTATTTTTGTGTTGCATGTTTAAAGGTTGTGTGACAACCTGGATTAAGTGAATGCATGAAATTTTACGTGTTATAGTTTTGTTTAAGTGAATAATTGATTTCGTGTAGCGTCGCTAAATCACTATTCACGGGGCACGTTTTCCGAGGCACTATTCATGCCAGATATTTTTGCGTCTTTATCGATGTTGAATAATTTCATAAATACGGGTATGCGTACGAATAATTTTTTCACGTGTCAGAAATTTTGTTTGAGCTGATACGTGATTTTATCTGTATTCGAAATGTGTTATATGGGTGTTCCGAACATTTGGACAAATCCCATACTAATTATTTTTATGCATTCCAATAATTTATGGGAGTACTCATTTTAATTTTGGGTAGAGTTATTTACCAGTTTTGGTACAAAAGTGGGAGTTTTCGGATATATTTTTGTGTATTTGGATATTTATTTTGGCTTGTTACTCCAAGAGGGAACCAACCCCCTATTTTAGACCAATTAGAATTGAGAGATGAGGGAGTTTGCCGGCAAGCTTAGAAAATTTGGCATCCTTGAGCTACTAACCCATTTCTCCCACTTCTCCCTAATTCACTCATCCACTTCTCCCAAATAATTCATTCCCTCCCATTCCATTCCTTGGCTAAGTTCAGCAAATAGAGAGAGAGAGAGAGAGACCTGCAGAAAAGAAAGGAAGAAGAAGTCGCCGAAAGTCGCCGGAAAAAGAGAAAAAGGTCGCTGGAAAAAGGAAGGAGGAAGAACAAGAAGGCACGGGTGGAAGAAGGAGAGAATCCAAGCAAGGAGAACCCTTAAAATCAATCCTAGCCGAGCTTCTTAATCATCTAGGAAGGATTTACAGCGGTAAACACCAACTAAATCCTTTCCATTCGATTTCTTGTAAAGATTTTCAAGTTTTTCCTAGTTTTGAGCTCTTAAGCTTGTGGGTCAGATTTATAGCGATTCTTGGTGTTTTTGTTTGTTGTGATTGTTTGTAAATGTTGTTAAGAGGTTATGTAAGCTATGAATACCTTTAGAGTAGAACAAAAACGTAAGAAATCCTTACCTTGGCTTAATAGAGCAAGAACAATGGACCTTGGACATGAACTTAAACATTCGGACTTTTTAGAGGACTATAAAGCTATGATTTCGTATTTGTTAATTTTGTTTGTTGTTATGGTATTGTAGTTCCATGGGTTACAAAGCTAACCCAGTTGGAATGGAGTAAAAAGGAGTTAAAACGAGTTCGTAGGAATGATTTTTGTAAAACTTATCAAGAACTCGAAGAGCAGAGTATGAACTTTGCACTTTGGCTTAAGATTTGGTTATGTTAATATTTATGGGTAATTTTAAATTTTTGATATGTTGTAGCCCCATAAGTTAGGAGTCCATAGAGTCTGGAATGGAGCAATTTGCTTGTGTATTGAAGGAGTTATGGAGTTGGAGTGGCCGGAGGTCGAAGTCGCGAACTGGGAACAAACCCAGAATCCGGCTACTGCAGAATGGCACCGCAGCGCCCCTCATAAGCCCTGCAGCTCACGCTGCAGCGAGGGGCAAGTTGGTAAAAGACCGAGACTCACACCGCAGCGTGAGGCCCGAGCTCTAAGGCTCACGCCGCAGCGTGAATCCCTGCCATGGAGAAGACACAGGACTCACACCGCAGCCTGAGGTCCAGCACTAAGGCTTGGCGCTGCAGCGCCAGTGCCGTGTCTAGCCTGGGTCAGGTCGATCAGACCGGATCGGGTCAGGTCGAACCTAATGAGTTCCTTTTAGCGGGTCCAACACTTATATTTTTCTTTGTACTAAATGATTAGACAGGTTTTTTATTCATATCTGGTTAATGCTTTACGCTCGCTCGCAGGGGAGCGAGACCCCCGACTGGGTAGTCGTAGGGCAATCAATATGTTTTAATGATGCAGCATTCGTTTTGAACCATTATTTGGAATGTGACTAATTGTTATGTAAATATGTACTTAATTGTGTAGGATATTAAGAAGCGTGTGTTGTATTATTGTAGCAGCGGTTCAGGCAAGTTTCCTAACGCTTGTGTAACCCTTGTGTTTGGCAAGTTTCTAAACCTTATGCACTATTTTTATTTCGTGCAAACAGGTATATGTTATGCAAGTTTCCTTACCCTAGCTCGATTTAATATTGGGCAGGTTTTTCTCAACCGTACAACTTTTATTATTGTGCGAGTTTATTCTTATGAATTGCAAGTTTCTTAACTTATCTCAATTTATATTTGAGCAAGTATTATATATTGTTGCAAGTTTCCTTTAACCCTACTCAATTTACATTCGAGTAGGATGTGGTGTATTATGCAAATTTCCTATCCTAACTCAATTTATTTATTGAGCCAGTTTCCTCAATCGTACAACTTTTGTTATTATGCAAGTTGTTTATTAATTGAGCAATCATTCTATTATTATTGCAAGTTTCTTAACTTAACTCAATTTATATTCGAGCAAATATTATGCATTGTTGCAAGTTTCCTAACTCAACTCGAGTTATCATTTTTCAATTATGGTTGGTGGTTTAATTATTGTTAATTACTCCACATCAAAGATAATTATTGATATTTGCACCTTGTACATTTGAATTCATTATATGTTGTTGGACTGTGAAACGTTTAAGTTCTTCATTCATGAACTATTTAAGGGAATAGTCTACGCCACTTGTTTCGACTAGACACGTACAGGTTATTATTTTAAAAGCTATCCAAACCGATTGTTGGTGCAAATTCTTGGACTGAGAGAGAGCAACCCTTATGTAGGGGATTTTAATATTTCAGTTATTCGATGCAGTTAGAGCTAAATGTTATGCATATACATAGGGTACGAGAGGCTGATCCCCTCAAGTACTACTGACGGGCCAAGCGTTTAAAAGGGTTAGCTGAATGACTGATCCTTTGGCCAAATATTTCATGGTCTTTTGGACCACTCAGTAGTAAATAATCAATATTCATTATTTCATTTGAACTTTGATTATATTGTCAGCTATTTCATCAATGTTCTTAAATTGTTGAACTATGCAATTATTGTTCCCATTATTCATGATATATCTTCCTTATTCATTTTAAACTTGCTGAGCAAAGTAGTTGGTCACTCTTACTATATCATGAACCTATTGCAGTTAAGCCGGGGAGTTCCAAAGCAGATAAAGGCAAGGGAAAGCTTAAGGAATAGTTATATGTACTATCCCGCTATGTAATTCGTGGGATCGTTTTGTATTATTATTGTATTCTGCGATGTATTTCTTTAAGGTTATAGACCTTGGGACCGTAGTAAACCTTTTGTAATGAACAACATATGTTTATTTATTCCGCATTAGTTGATTTATGTTGTTTAGAGGTGTATGGATGTATTTTAGCGTGAGCACCAGATTCGAGGTATTGGTACCTGAATTTGGGGGTGTCTGTGACGCCCCCAAATCTGGGTTACCTTAACCTCGGGTCTGGTGCATCACGATACATCTCATTCTACACCTGTCAACAACTTATTGCGGAATAATAAAAATATTTACATTGATATAATATAAATATTATCGTCCCAAGCCTCGAAACCATAACTAAAACATGATCTTACTACATGAAAGTGATTATAAGATTATTACAACATGTTCTCATCTAATCTCAGGAATGAAAACCTTATCTAATACATCATTTAATAATCATTACAAATTTAATATTACTCCTGCTGTATATATAACAGTCCATATCAATACAAGCATTAACAATTATTACCTCAAACTCTCCTCGATCTCAGATTTCATAACATTTAACTAAAACACTTATGATCAAGGTTGAACAAATACCATTAATCATTTACAAAGTCTCCTATGTGAACGCAAGGTTCGGATTATGACTTTAGTCAATCCCAGAATATATGCAAAGTTACCCAACAACTATACATTCGTTATAAAAATGTCCTTTATACATTTATCGTCATCCTTGTAGTTTTACTATAACAAGTAACTAACAATAATCCACATCATAAATACTATAAAGGATAACCTTCATCTTTTAACTCAAGGTTTACATATTCAAATTCACGTACATCATACACTGTCATCACAACTAAACAATTATTAATAAAGAAACATTTGGCAAACCTTCTTGAATCCCTGTGCCTCTAATCCTTATCATCACGACATCAAGATAATTGCATTGCATCGTAAATCTGCAAAAGTTTTAATTTTTGCAAGAATGAGCAACAGACGGCTCAACAAGAACTAATAGTTTTTCACATTTCATGATTCACGTAACACATAAGTTTGCATTTATCCATGGAATCATGATTCTCATACTATTCATCTTACTCATGCATTATAAATCTTATATGCAATTCATCTGTATACATGCATCATGTATCTCATAGCATACTTCATTGCATCTCACATTGTATATTCCACAATAGTTCAAGTCCCACATAGAAAAATATAGTCACATAATTGCACATTGTCCACACTTTAATCATGCTCGCATATACTCCACATAATAATGAAAAGATTTAGTAATCAAGTCATGTACATCAATACATTTAAACAAGTTAACAAGTTACTGAAAGAACTTGCCTTTAAGCGTTCCTTGCCAAATTATGATGTGCTCGTCCTTTAATATCCTAACACAATTTAATTTAACAATAAAACAACCAATTAGCCACTAAAAAAGGGCTTCATATAATGGTTTATATTATAACAACTCTTATCTCATATTGTTCGCAAAGCATTATAAATTGATAAACGCGATTAACTCCAAAACATTACTCGGCGTCGCGTCGTTTGAAAACGTTACAACCCTTATCATCATCAATACTTATTGGTTACATTAACCCCATCCCATATCTTATAATGTTCGTTTCATTTGGATCGAAAACATTATTTAAGTTCATTAACACTTTACACGGCGTTTCGACGTTTATACTCCACACGTCCGATTCGCCTCATTTGAATATGCTTAGCATGTTCATACATTGGGTTATAACACTATATCATGTTTCATTATTATTAGAAACAAAATATTAAACAAGGTTATACACACTTGTTACGGCGTTACGACGTTTGCACGTCCATACGCCACACTTGTCTAATCGAACGCCCAAGTGACACGCGATTGCGTACGCCTAGCACGCCCATTCGAATTGTCTAATACCCAATGGTTAATGTTAAGTATCATTATAAATCATAATAATCATGTTTTAGAACTTAGAACATCATTTTACAAGGTCGGGGGCATTACGTGTGCAAATGCGCATGCCCGACGCCCTCCGATTGACCCCAATTACGCATCAGTTTTATAAATGGCTAATTTAGGCCATGACATAGACCTCAAATCGAAAACCTTAAAGAACGAAAGTTGTAGGTCTACTCGTCCTCTTTCCGAATCATCTTGAATCATCTAATTTCGAGTTCGTATGAAAAAGTTATGGACGTTTTACTACAGGAGGTCAAAACAGTCCACTCGGGCACGTCTGCGCCTGACACGTGTACGGCGCAGCTGCGCCCCTTTTGGCCTTATGAACAGCGCAGCTGCGCCATTCATACAGGCCATCAATCTGCAAATTTTGGAATCGCGAAAATTCGACCCTTCTCCGCTCCAATCTTCATAACTCCTTCTATACACGTTCAAATTGGTTCATTTCGGACTCTATGGACTCCTAACTTATGGGGCTACAACATATGAAAAATTTAGAAGCACCCATAAGCATTAGCACGACCAATTTGTAAGCCAAAGTACAAAATGAAAACTCTGTTTTCGTGTTCTTGGTGTTTTTCACCAAAATCAACATCAAATCTTTGTTTTAACTCCTTTTAACTCCATTCCAACTGGGTTATGAAGATAACCCATGGAACTACAATATTACAACAACAATGAACCCAACAATTACACAATCAAGGCTTTACAGTCCTTTAAATCGTCCAAATAGTCATTTTGTCCAAAAAGTCCAATGTTTCATCCTTTAAGCCAAGGTTCGGATCATTCATTGATTTTGTTCCACTTTGAGGTTATTAATAGCTTACCAGATGTCTTGATAACAATAACAATAGACCACAACCAAAAATTTCAACAACAATTGCAAGGATTGCTCAAACCCAATGGTTTGAGGTCAAGAACACTTAAAGCTCAAAAATTCAATTAAAACTCAAATGGAATGGATTTTTGTTGATTGTTTACCTTGCAAATTCCTTCTAGGAGCTAAAAAAATTGTTAGGCTTTGCTTTGGGTCCTTAATTCTCGCCTGGCTCCTCTTCTTCCTCCACCCGTGCGTTTCTTCCTTCTTCTTCCTTATTCTTCTTCTTCTTTCCATTTCTACAGCTCTCATCTCTCTCTACCTCTCTCTCTCTCAATTTGCAGTAACTTAGAAAATGAAAGGAAGAAATGGAATGGGATGGGAGGGCGTTCGGGAGGAAATGAGGGAGTTGAGGGCTCAAGGCATTTTGCCGGCTCCTCTCTCCTCTCTCTCTTTTGATTGGTCCAAAATGGGGGAGTTGGTTCCCTCTTGGAGTAACAAGCCAAAATAAATACCCAAATATACAAAAATATATCCGAATACTCCCACTTTTGTACTCAATTTGGTAAATAACTCTTCCCAAAATTAAAATGGGTACTCCCATAAATTATTAGGACGCATAAAAATAATTATTATGGAATTTGTCCAAATATTCGGAACACCCATATAGTACATTTCGGATACGGATAAAATTACGTATCAGCCCAAATAAAATTTCCGACGCTTGGAAAAATTATCCGTACGCATACACGTATTTATGAAATTTATTAAAATCCAAAACGACACAAAAATATTATGGCGTGAATAGTGCCTCGGGAAACGTGCCCCGCAAATAGTGATTTTGCGATTTTTCGCGAAATCAATTACTCACTCCTACGGTTCAATAACGCATAAAAATGCGTACATTGACATCACCCAGGTTATAAAATAACCTTTAAACATGTCACATAAAAATAATATTTAATCCATTTAATAATATTAGTAATCCCAAATTACAAGGGTATTCATGATTCGCGATCGTTGCTTTTCACGATTAACTCCCCATAACCATATACATCATCGCACACATATCTCTCCCATAACTTGGGTTAGCGTCTTTACAAAAAATAACTCGTTCAATAATATTTTCCTTCAACTATTTATTTAATCTAATAAATAGTACTCTAGCGATATTCCTCGAAACCACCAAATTAGCTTATACGAAAACTTTCATACTTACTAATCATCGTCTACACACAATCTAGGTCATAATATAACCTTTAAACGCTTAACACATAATATTATTAATAAAAGTCTATTTAATTAAATAATATTCATAAGCTCGGATTATCCAGCTATCCACGGTTCGCGATCGTTATAACAATTAACTATTAACTCATTCATTCTGAATCTATGTATATATTTCACATTTATATATATACATATTAAGCTCACCAAAAATCACATAGATATATAACACATATATATTCAAACTCGAATCATAATAAGAATTATTCTATATTAAATTCTTATTATAATTATTCTCGAAAATTCGGGTTGTCACATCCTTCCCTCCTTATAAGGATTCCGTCCTCGGAATCACAAATATCAAACCTCTTACTCGATTTTCGTCTAATTTCTTTCGAAATTTTATCGTTGAATAATTTCAACGTATTACTAAAACATAGATTTTATATAACCTATTTAATCTCTGAGTATTATCCTATGTTTAACCCATCAATTTCCTTTTCTAAGGATCATTGTATGCCACAATCATCATAATAATTTAATATCATGATTTACTAACTCATAAACATTTGGGATATTACATTCACCCCTTCTTCTAAAAATTTCGTCCTCGAAATTTCAATGCATTCATCTTTACTTATTCTACCCATCATTCTTTCTAAGAATTTCACTTCTTATTTTCGTAATTTCATCCGCTTTTCCAGAAAATATTATTCCCATAATTACTATCATGCTCATATCATTCATTCATACAGACTTTTAACAAAGCTTTACGCTTTCCTCTTCCAAGGATTCATTTAGAATCGTCGCATTCTATGACTACTTCTTTCTAGGGAAAATTACCCTTTTCACATTCAATTTCCAGAATAATGGAATATCTTTCAGGAGTCTTCAACAATTGTTCAATAATTGTGAAGCGATATAAATCATTGAGTGGCCACCATGGCACTTACTTCTTACATGAATTACCAATATTGGATGCTGAGTGGTCATTAAGGACCAAGAACACATACTAGAATCACCAGAACTTCATCTGATAACCCAACATACTAGAATCACCAGAAATTCATCTGATAACCCAACATACTAATACAATAGGTGATTAGCCTACTGTACCCGAGGTCATGCATAACCCCTTTTACATACTATTTTGCGCGCGCAGTTGGATTTTTCCGACATCAAAAATGTTACCCCTTCTATGAGGGTTGTTCATCTCAGCAGATATAAAAGCTCGCACCAAAACAATTTGGTTTGGAAAACATTCTCAAAGAATTCTTGAATTTCATAATCACATTTCAACATTCGTCTAGCCGAATCAAATAGCTTAGACTTACATCAACAGTTCAGACATCAATCGAAATATTTTAGCCAACTCAATTGGCATACTTTTTCGTACTTTAAAGAAAACAAAAATCATTTTATGACGTCATAATACTGCACTGTTGCAACAGTGTGTTAGGATTCCGTCATTTTGTGACTTTGTCATTCTACATCATACCAGAGTGGGTTGACGATCCTATGATCACATCCAACACTAAGTTAATTTGCATTGATGACTCCATCATCTGTCATTCTACACCAGGTTCCATGATGCATTGATGACAATTTAAAAATACATTTTGATATTTTCTAATCAACTTTGTCTAGCCGAAACTATTAGCATAGACATATGAATAATAGTACATTTAAAAAAAATCCTTGGTCCAGAAATCTGGCCTCATACATTTTCCGAAGAGCAAAAGTGCAAATGTCAGCACGAAGTCAATAAATTTCGAAGTCTAGCATAGCTAGAAGATTTAGAATATCCATGTCTCCTCGTCAACTTCAATTTCTCTCCAATGCATCATTGCTTAATAATTCTATCTATTTCTAACATCACCAATGTTCATCATTTTGAGAATTCACAATTCTCGCTTTATAACTTTCCTATACCCCAATATAGTTCATCAACTTACCACACATTATGAGTTCAGGAACTTGCCACAATAATAGGAGTTTAGGAACTTATCCTAGCAATACGTAGTCCAAGAATAAATCAAGGACTATCCATACGCTGAGGGGCTCAAAACATACCATATGATTATGAGTCACGAACTTACCATAAGTATGAGTTTCAAGAGCTCGCACCTAATCTTATGATTCTCTAACCATCAAATATAGATATGAGGAAAGAATCACCTTCTCGTCATACGTATACCGATAACGCGATACCAGGTTCCAATGATTATCAATATAGGAAGCTAAGTGATTGTCGAACCCATTACAATCCCCTGCCCATACAAGGAATCAATCAACTCGGCCACTAATTAATATAGGAAGCTAAGCAGTTGTTACACCAAGCACAAATTCCCCGCCCATACAAGGAATTGTTCAACTCAACCACAATACCGATATAAGAAGCTAAGTGGTTCTCAAACCAAGCACGAATTCCCCGCCCATACAAGGAATTGTACAACTCAGCCACTAACATGAGTCCTCAATTGAAATCACCCCCAATCCTAGCTTACTCGTTGCTCAACAAGAATTTAATTCATGCTTCATCATCCATAACTCTTTTCGAGTTTTACTCATACTATCTCATAATACTATCTATCTATAGCATTAAGCTAAAATTTTAAATCATGCAATTGATCGTCTGCCATTCTATGACTTAATCCAATCACGTCGTGATCTTACTCTACAATCATTTTACATTACGATTTTCCTTACCCTACGATCGTTTCATCCTACGATCTTCTTTACTATTCTCTTTAATCATACAATAAAACTTTTATGCCTCTACACCTTATAGACCTAGTCTATTTATCAATGCTTCTCGTCTTTATTATTGGAGTCAGGTGACTCCTAATTCTTATCTGTTATAACTCTTCCAGATCCTCCTTTGAATCCTCTAAATTTATTCATTATTAGTCAAACTCTGTCCGAGTTTATTCTTTATCGTTATCATCTTTCTATCCTCAGGTTATAGCCTAAGGTTCTCTTACCTAAGGTTTATAACCTATAGCTTTGATACCAACTTGTGACGCCCCCAAATCTGGGTTACCTTAACCTCGGGTCTGGTGCATCACGATACATCTCATTCTACACCTGTCAACAACTTATTGCGGAATAATAAAAATATTTACATTGATATAATATAAATATTATCGTCCCAAGCCTCGAAACCATAACTAAAACATGATCTTACTACATGAAAGTGATTATAAGATTATTACAACATGTTCTCATCTAATCTCAGGAATGAAAACCTTATCTAATACATCATTTAATAATCATTACAAATTTAATATTACTCCTGCTGTATATATAACAGTCCATATCAATACAAGCATTAACAATTATTACCTCAAACTCTCCTCGATCTCAGATTTCGTAACATTTAACTAAAACACTTATGATCAAGGTTGAACAAATACCATTAATCATTTACAAAGTCTCCTATGTGAACGCAAGGTTCGGATTATGACTTTAGTCAATCCCAGAATATATGCAAAGTTACCCAACAACTATACATTCGTTATAAAAATGTCCTTTATACATTATCGTCATCCTTGTAGTTTACTATAACAAATAACTAACATAATCACATCATAAATACTATAAAGGATAACCTTTATCTTTAACTCAAGGTTTACATATTCAAATTCACGTACATCATACACTGTCATCACAACTAAACAATTATAATAAAGAAACATTTGGCAACCTTCTTGAATCCCTGTGCCTCTAATCCTTATCATCACGACATCAAGATAATTGCATTGCATCGTAAATCTGCAAAAGTTTTATTTTTGCAAGAATGAGCACGACGGCTCAACAAGAACTAATAGTTTTCACATTTCATGCTTCACGTAACACATAAGTTTGCATTTATCCATGGATCATGATTCTCATACTATGCATCTTACTCATGCATTATAAATCTTATGCAATTCATCTGTATACATGCATCATGTATCTCATAGCATACTTCATGCATCTCACACTGTATATTCACAATAGTTCAAGTCCCACATAGAACAATATAGTCACATAATTGCACATTGTCCACGCTTTAATCATGCTCGCATATACTCCACATAATAATGAAAGATTTAGTAATCAAGTCATGTACATCAATACATTTAAACAAGTTAACAAGTTACTGAAAGAACTTGCCTTTAAGCGTTCCTTGCCAAATTATGATGGCTCGTCCTTTAATATCCTACACAATTTATTTAACAATAAAACACCAATTAGCCACTAAAAAGGCTTCATATAATGGTTTATATTATAACAACTCTTATCTCATATTGTTCGCGCATTATAAATTGATAAACGCGATTAACTCCAAAACATTACTCGGCGTCGCGTCGTTTGAAAACGTTACAACCCTTATCATCATCAATACTTATTGGTTACATTAACCCCATCCCATATCTTATAATGTTCGTTTCATTTGGATCGAAAACATTATTTAAGTTCATTAACACTTTACACGGCGTTTCGACGTTTATACTCCACACGTCCGATTCGCCTCATTTGAATATGCTTAGCATGTTCATACATTGGGTTATAACACTATATCATGTTTCATTATTATTAGAAATAAAATATTAAACAAGGTTATACACACTTGTTACGGCGTTACGACGTTTGCACGTCCATACGCCACACTTGTCTAATCGAACGCCCAAGTGACACGCGATTGCGTACGCCTAGCACGCCCATTCGAATTGTCTAATACCCAATGGTTAATGTTAAGTATAATTATAAATCATAATAATCATGTTTTAGAACTTAGAACATCATTTTACAAGGTCGGGGGCATTACGTGTGCAAATGCGCATGCCCGACGCCCTCCGATTGACCCCAATTACGCATCAGTTCTATAAATGGCTAATTTAGGCCATGACATAGACCTCAAATCGAAAAACTTAAAGAACGAAAGTTGTAGGTCTACTCGTCCTCTTTCCGAATCATCTTGAATCATCTAATTTCGAGTTCGTATCAAAACGTTATGGACGTTTTACTACAGGAGGTCAAAACAGTCCACTCGGGCACGTCTGCGCCTGACACGTGTACGGCGCAGCTGCGCCCGTTTTGGCCTTATGAACAGCGCAGCTGCGCCATTCATACAGGCCATCAATCTGCAGATTTTGCAATCGCGAAAATCCGACCCTTCTCCGCTCCAATCTTCATAACTCCTTCTATACACGTTCAAATTGGTTCATTTCGGACTCTATAGACTCCTAACTTATGGGGCTACAACATATCAAAAATTTAGAAGCACCCATAAGCATTAGCACGACCAATTTGTAAGCCAAAGTACAAAATGAAAACTCTGTTTTCGTGTTCTTGGTGTTTTTCACCAAAATCAACATCAAATCTTTGTTTTAACTCCTTTTAACTCCATTCCAACTGGGTTATGAAGATAACCCATGGAACTACAATATTACTACAACAATGAACCCAACAATTACACAATCAAGGCTTTACAGTCCTTTAAATCGTCCAAATAGTCATTTTGTCCAAAAAGTCCAATGTTTCATCCTTTAAGCCAAGGTTCGATTCATTCATTGATTTTGTTCCACTTTGAGGTTATTAATAGCTTACCAGATGTCTTGATAACAATAACAATAGACCACAACCAAAAATTTCAACAACAATTGCAAGGATTGCTCAAACCCAATGGTTTGAGCTCAAGAACACTTAAAGCTCAAAAATTCAATTAAAACTCAAATGGAATGGATTTTTGTTGATTGTTTACCTTGCAAATTCCTTCTAGGAGCTAAGAAAATTGTTAGGCTTTGCTTTGGGTCCTTAATTCTCGCCTGGCTCCTATTCTTCCTCCACCCGTGCGTTTCTTCCTTCTTCTTCCTTATTCTTCTTCTTCTTTCCATTTCTACAGCTCTCATCTCTCTCTACTGCAATTCTTCTCTCTCTACCTCTCTCTCTCAATTTGCAGTAACTTAGAAAATGAAAGGAAGAAATGGAATGGGATGGGAGGGCGTTCGGGAGGAAATGAGGGAGTTGAGGGCTCAAGGCATTTTGCCGGCTCCTCTCTCCTCTCTCTCTTTTGATTGGTCCAAAATGGGGGAGTTGGTTCCCTCTTGGAGTAACAAGCCAAAATAAATACCCAAATATACAAAAATATATCCGAATACTCCCACTTTTGTACTCAATTTGGTAAATAACTCTTCCCAAAATTAAAATGAGTACTCCCATAAATTATTAGGACGCATAAAAATAATTATTATGGAATTTGTCCAAATATTCGGAACACCCATATAGTACATTTCGGATACGGATAAAATTACGTATCAGCCCAAATAAAATTTCCGACACTTGGAAAAATTATTCGTACGTATACACGTATTTATGAAATTTATTAAAATCCAAAACGACACAAAAATATTATGGCGTGAATAGTGCCTCGGGAAACGTGCCCCGCAAATAGTGATTTTGCGATTTTTCGCGAAATCAATTACTCACTCCTACGGTTCAATAACGCATAAAAATGCGTACATTGACATCACCCAGGTTATAAAATAACCTGTAAACATGTCACATAAAAATAATATTTAATCCATTTAATAATATTAGTAATCCCAAATTACAAGGGTATTCATGATTCGCGATCGTTGCTTTTCACGATTAACTCCCCATAACCATATACATCATCGCACACATATCTCTCCCATAACTTGGGTTAGCGTCTTTACAAAAAATAACTCGTTCAATAATATTTTTCTTCAACTATTTATTTAATCTAATAAATAGTACACTAGCGATATTCCTCGAAACCACCAAATTAGCTTATACGAAAACTTTCATACTTACTAATCATCGTCTACACACAATTTAGGTCATAATATAACCTTTAAACGCTTAACACATAATATTATTAATAAAAGTCTATTTAATTAAATAATATTCATAAGCTCGGATTATCCAGCTATCCACGGTTCGCGATCGTTATAACAATTAACTATTAACTCATTCATTCTGAATCTATGTATATATTTCACATTTATATATATACATATTAAGCTCACCAAAAATCACATAGATATATAACACATAGATATTCAAACTCGAATCATAATAAGAATTATTCTATATTAAATTCTTATTATAATTATTCTCGAAAATCCGGGTTGTCACATCCTTCCCTCCTTATAAGGATTCCGTCCTCGGAATCACAAATATCAAACCTCTTACTCGATTTTCGTCTAATTTCTTTCGAAATTTTATCGTTGAATAATTTCAACGTATTACTAAAACATAGATTTTATATAACCTATTTAATCTCTGAGTATTATCCTATGTTTAACCCATCAATTTCCTTTTCTAAGGATCATTGTATGCCACAATCATCATAATAATTTAATATCATGATTTAATAACTCATAAACATTTCGGATATTACATTCACCCCTTCTTCTAAAAATTTCGTCCTCGAAATTTCAATGCATTCATCTTTGCTTATTCTACCCATCATTCTTTCTAAGAATTTCACTTCTTATTTTCGGAATTTCATCCACTTTTCCAGAAAAAATTACTCCCATAATTACTATCATGCTCATATCATTCATTCATACAGACTTTTAACAAAGCTTTACGCTTTCCTCTTCCAATGATTCATTTAGAATCGTCGCATTCTATGACTACTTCTTTCTAGGGAAAATTACCCTTTTCACATTCAGTTTCCAGAATAATGGAATATCTTTCAGGAGTCTTCAACAATTGTTCAATAATTGTGAAGCGATATAAATTATTGAGTGGCCACCATGGCACTTACTTCTTACATGAATTACCAATATTGGATGCTGAGTGGTCATTAAGAACCAAAAACACATACTAGAATCACCAAAACTTCATCTGATAACCCAACATACTAGAATCACCAGAAATTCATCTGATAACCCAACATACTAATACAATAGGTGATTAGCCTACTGTACCCGAGGTCATGCATAACCCCTTTTACATACTGTTTTGCGCGCGCAGTCGAATTTTTTCGACATCAAAAATGTTACCCCTTCTATGAGGGTTGTTCATCTCAGCAGATATAAAAGCCCGCACCAAAACAATTTGGTTTGGAAAACATTCTCAAAGAATTCTTGAATTTCATAATCACATTTCAACATTCGTCTAGCCGAATCAAATAGCTTAGACTTACATCAACAGTTCAGACATCAATCGAAATATTTTAGCCAACTCAATTGGCATACTTTTTCGTACTTTAAAGAAAACAAAAATCATTTTACGACGTCATAATACTGCACTGTTGCAACAGTGTGTTAGGATTCCGTCATTTTGTGACTTTGTCATTCTATATCATACCAGAGTGGGTTGACGATCCTATGATCACATCCAACACTAAGTTAATCTGCATTGATGACTCCATCATTTGTCATTCTACACCAGGTTCCATGATGCATTGATGACAATTTAAAAATACATTTTGATATTTTCTAATCAACTTTGTCTAGCCGAAACTATTGGCATAGACATATGAATAATAGTACATTTAAAAAAATCCTTGGTCCAGAAATCTAGCCTCATACATTTTCCGAAGAGCAAAAGTGCAAATGTCAGCACGAAGTCAATAAATTTCGAAGTCTAGCATAGCTAGAAGATTTAGAATATCCATGTCTCCTCGTCAACTTCAATTTCTCTCCAATGCATCATTGCTTAATAATTCTATCTATTTCTAACATCACCAATGTTCATCATTTTGAGAATTCACAATTCTCGCTTTATAACTTTCCTATACCCCAATATAGTTCATCAACTTACCACACATTATGAGTTCAGGAACTTGCCACAATAATAGGAGTTTAGGAACTTATCCTAGCAATACGTAGTCCAAGAACAAATCAAGGACTATCCATACGCTGAGGGGCTCAAAACATACCATATGATTATGAGTCACGAACTTACCATAAGTATGAGTTTCAAGAGCTCGCACCTAATCTTATGATTCTCTAACCATCAAATATAGATATGAGAAAAGAATCACCTTCTCGTCATACGTATACCGATAACGCGATACCAGGTTCCAATGATTATCAATATAGGAAGCTAAGTGATTGTCGAACCCATTACAATCCCCTGCCCATACAAGGAATCAATCAACTCGGCCACTAATTAATATAGGAAGCTAAGCAGTTGTTACACCAAGCACAAATTCCCCGCCCATACAAGGAATTGTTCAACTCAACCACAATACCGATATAGGAAGCTAAGTGGTTCTCAAACCAAGCACGAATTCCCCGCCCATACAAGGAATTGTACAACTCAGCCACTAACATGAGTCCTCAATTGAAATCACCCCCAATCCTAGCTTACTCGTTGCTCAACAAGAATTTAATTCATGCTTCATCATCCATAACTCTTTTCGAGTTTTACTCATACTATCTCATAATACTATCTATCTATAGCAATAAGCTAAAATTTTAAATCATGCAATTGATCGTCTGCCATTCTATGACTTAATCCAATCACGTCGTGATCTTACTCTACAATCATTTTACATTACGATTTTCCTTACCCTACGATCGTTTCATCCTACGATCTTCTTTACTATTCTCTTTAATCATACAATAAAACTTTTATGCCTCTACACCTTATAGACCTCGTCTATTTATCAATGCTTCTCGTCTTTATTATTGGAGTCAGGTGACTCCTAATTCTTATCTGTTATAACTCTTCCAGATCCTCCTTTGAATCCTCTAAATTTATTCATTATTAGTCAAACTCTGTCCGAGTTTATTCTTTATCGTTATCATCTTTCTACCCTCAGGTTATAGCCTAAGGTTCTCTTACCTAAGGTTTATAACCTATAGCTTTGATACCAACCTGTGACGCCCCCAAATCTGGGTTACCTTAACCTCGGGTCTGGTGCATCACGATACATCTCATTCTACACCTGTCAACAACTTATTGCGGAATAATAAAAATATTTACATTGATATAATATAAATATTATCGTCCCAAGCCTCGAAACCATAACTAAAACATGATCTTACTACATGAAAGTGATTATAAGATTATTACAACATGTTCTCATCTAATCTCAGGAATGAAAACCTTATCTAATACATCATTTAATAATCATTACAAATTTAATATTACTCCTGCTGTATATATAACAGTCCATATCAATACAAGCATTAACAATTATTACCTCAAACTCTCCTCGATCTCAGATTTCGTAACATTTAACTAAAACACTTATGATCAAGGTTGAACAAATACCATTAATCATTTACAAAGTCTCCTATGTGAATGCAAGGTTCGGATTATGACTTTAGTCAATCCCAGAATATATGCAAAGTTACCCAACAACTATACATTCGTTATAAAAATGTCCTTTATACATTATCGTCATCCTTGTAGTTTACTATAACAAGTAACTAACATAATCACATCATAAATACTATAAAGGATAACCTTCATCTTTAACTCAAGGTTTACATATTCAAATTCACGTACATCATACACTGTCATCACAACTAAACAATTATTATAAAGAAACATTTGGCAACCTTCTTGAATCCCTGTGCCTCTAATCCTTATCATCACGACATCAAGATAATTGCATTGCATCGTAAATCTGCAAAAGTTTTATTTTTGCAAGAATGAGCACGACGGCTCAACAAGAACTAATAGTTTTCACATTTCATGCTTCACGTAACACATAAGTTTGCATTTATCCATGGATCATGATTCTCATACTATGCATCTTACTCATGCATTATAAATCTTATGCAATTCATCTGTATACATGCATCATGTATCTCATAGCATACTTCATGCATCTCACATTGTATATTCACAATAGTTCAAGTCCCACATAGAACAATATAGTCACATAATTGCACATTGTCCACACTTTAATCATGCTCGCATATACTCCACATAATAATGAAAGATTTAGTAATCAAGTCATGTACATCAATACATTTAAACAAGTTAACAAGTTACTGAAAGAACTTGCCTTTAAGCGTTCCTTGCCAAATTATGATGGCTCGTCCTTTAATATCCTACACAATTTATTTAACAATAAAACACCAATTAGCCACTAAAAAGGCTTCATATAATGGTTTATAGTATAACAACTCTTATCTCATATTGTTCGCGCATTATAAATTGATAAACGCGATTAACTCCAAAACATTACTCGGCGTCGCGTCGTTTGAAAACGTTACAACCCTTATCATCATCAATACTTATTGGTTACATTAACCCCATCACATATCTTATAATGTTCGTTTCATTTGGATCGAAAACATTATTTAAGTTCATTAACACTTTACACGGCGTTTCGACGTTTACACTCCACACGTCCGATTCGCCTCATTTGAATATGCTTAGCATGTTCATACATTGGGTTATAACACTATATCATGTTTCATTATTATTAGAAACAAAATATTAAACAAGTTTATACACACTTGTTACGGCATTACGACGTTTGCACGTCCATACGCCACACTTGTCTAATCGAACGCCCAAGTGACACGCGATTGCGTACGCCTAGCACGCCCATTCGAATTGTCTAATACCCAATGGTTAATGTTAAGTATCATTATAAATCATAATAATCATGTTTTAGAACTTAGAACATCATTTTACAAGGTCGGGGGCATTACGTGTGCAAATGCGCATGCCCGACGCCCTCCGATTGACCCCAATTACGCATCAGTCCTATAAATGGCTAATTTAGGCCATGATATATACCTCAAATCGAAAAACTTAAAGAACGAAAGTTGTAGGTATAGTCGTCCTCTTTCCGAATCATCTTGAATCATCCAATTTCGAGTTCGTATGAAAAAGTTATGGACGTTTTACTACAGGAGGTCAAAACAGTCCACTCGGGCACGTCTACGCCTGACACGTGTACGGCGCAGCTGCGCCCCTTTTGGCCTTATGAACAGCGCAGCTGCGCCATTCATACAGACCATCAATCTGCAGATTTTGCAATCGCGAAAATCCGACCCTTCTCCGCTCCAATCTTCATAACTCCTTCTATACATGTTCAAATTGGTTCATTTCGGACTCTATGGACTCCTAACTTATGGGGCTACAACATATCAAAAATTTAGAAGCACCCATAAGCATTAACACGACCAATTTGTGAGCCAAAGTACAAAATGAAAACTCTGTTTTCGTGTTCTTGGTGTTTTTCACCAAAATCAAAATCAAATCTTTGTTTTAACTCCTTTTAACTCCATTCTAACTGGGTTATGAAGATAACCCATGGAACTACAATATTACTACAACAATGAACCCAACAATTACACAATTAAGGCTTTACAGTCCTTTAAATCGTCCAAATAGTCATTTTGTCTAAAAAGTCCAATGTTTCATCCTTTAAGCCAAGGTTCGGATCATTTATTGATTTTGTTCCACTTTGAGGTTATTAATAGCTTACCAGATGTCTTGATAACAATAACAATAGACCACAACCAAAAATTTCAACAACAATTGCAAGGATTGCTCAAACCCAATGCTTTGAGCTCAAGAACACTTAAAGCTCAAAAATTCAATTAAAACTCAAATGGAATGGATTTTTGTTGATTGTTTACCTTGCAAATTCCTTCTAGGAGCTAAGAAAATTGTTAGGCTTTGCTTTGGGTCCTTAATTCTCGCCTGGCTCCTCTTCTTCCTCCACCCGTGCGTTTCTTCCTTCTTCTTCCTTATTCTTCTTTTTCTTTCCATTTCTACAGCTCTCATCTCTCTCTACTGCAATTCTTCTCTCTCTACCTCTCTCTCTCAATTTGCAGTAACTTAGAAAATGAAAGGAAGAAATGGAATGGGATGGGAGGGAGTTCGGGAGGAAATGAGGGAGTTGAGGGCTCAAGGCATTTTGCCGGCTCCTCTCTCCTCTCTCTCTTTTGATTTGTCCAAAATGGGGGAGTTGGTTCCCTTTTGGAGTAACAAGCCAAAATAAATACCCAAATACACAAAAATATATCCGAATACTCCCACTTTTGTACTCAATTTGGTAAATAACTCTTCCCAAAATTAAAATGGGTACTCCCATAAATTATTGGGACGCATAAAAATAATTATTATGGAATTTGTCCAAATATTCGGAACACCCATATAGTACATTTCGGATACGGATAAAATTACGTATCAGCCCAAATAAAATTTCTGACGCTTGGAAAAATTATCCGTACGCATACACGTATTTATGAAATTTATTAAAATCCAAAACGACACAAAAATATTATGGCGTGAATAGTGCTTCGGGAAACGTGCCCCGCAAATAGTGATTTTGCGATTTTTCACGAAATCAATTACTCACTCCTGCGGTTCAATAACGCATAAAAATGCATACATTGACATCACCCAGGTTATAAAATAACCTTTAAACATGTCACATAAAAATAATATTTAATCTATTTAATAATATTAGTAATCCCAAATTACAAGGGTATTCATGATTCGCGATCGTTGCTTTTCACGATTAACTCCCCATAACCATATACATCATCGCACACATATCTCTCCCATAACTTGGGTTAGCGTCTTTACAAAAAATAACTCGTTCAATAATATTTTTCTTCAACGATTTATTTAATCCAATAAATAGTACTCTAGCGATATTCCTCGAAACCACCAAATTAGCTTATACGAAAACTTTCATACTTACTAATCATCGTCTACACACAATCTAGGTCATAATATAACCTTTAAACGCTTAACACATAATATTATTAATAAAAGTCTATTTTATTAAATAATATTCATAAGCTCGGATTATCCAGCTATCCACGGTTCGCGATCGTTATAACAATTAACTATTAACTCATTCATTCTGAATCTATGTATATATTTCACATTTATATATATACATATTAAGCTCACCAAAAATCACATAGATATATAACACATATATATTCAAACTCGAATCATAATAAGAATTATTCTATATTAAATTCTTATTATAATTATTCTCAAAAATCTGGGTTGTCACAGTGTCACAGGTTGGTATCAGAGCGTTAGGTTATAAACTTTAGGATTTGCGAAACCTAGGTTATAACCTTAGTATTAAACTCGTATTGAGTACGTTAGGAGGTGATGGATCGAGGAGATTCATTTGGTGATCATGTCTGGAGGTGGATTGTGGAAATCCATTGAGCCGAGTTGTGCATGATAAAATATCATTTCATTTTATCAATGAATATATTTTATTGTGGCACTGACATCTTACTGTCTATTTGTTTTTGTCTATGGTTGTAGGATGTCTGAGATGGGAGAGTCCAGTCCTGCTAGAGAGGTAGAGTTCACAGACATTCATATGGACGCAGGGCATTTAGTGGAGGTGCAGCCGAGTGAGCCAAAGATGATGGACATTAGGGATGAGTTTAAGGCCGAGTATGGTTCTGAGGAGGAGCCAGTTACTGGTGGAGTGCTGAGGTTATTGAACGATGAGGGGGAGGATGAGGACCCCGAGGAGGATCCAATGACGGAGGATGATGAGCCACCTGAGTATGCAGATGGCATGGGCACTACTGCTAGTGATATCATCGAAGAGCTGGCAAATAGGAATGAGGAGCTCGAGAATCGAGTATCTCACTTAGAGGAGCAGAACCAGGATCACCAGGACCGAGAGGAGTAGTACAGGTCATTAGCTTATCAGACTTTGGGGGAAAAGGCTGAGTTAACCTAGAAGCTACAGGAAAAGGACCAAAGGATTGCCGAGTTAGAGGCAGAGGTTCACGGTCGGTGTGGGGCTTCTGTTCAGCTTGGTGTGATGGTTTATGACCTCTTAGAGAGAAATGTTGTGATGCCCCCAAATCCGGGTCACCCGAACCGCGGACCTGGTTCGTCACTTTCTCATACATGCATCATACTATCGATAAGTTACAGCGGAAATAAAGGAATATTTATATTGATATAACATAAATAATCCTGTCCCAACTCTCAAAACCAAAACTTCTACAAAACGTAACTTAATACATAAGGGTAATTAAGTCTTAATACATCACAAGAGTCAACGAGTCTTAATATATAATCAAAATGGTAATCTAAACAGTACAAAGCTAATCCGTAGCTTTGCCTTTGCCTTTATCCTTCCCTGAGCTTTCACCACGAGCTCCACTAACTGAAATATTTTAAGGAAAGCAAGAGTGAGCAACAAATTTGCTCAGCAAGTATAATAACAATAATCATGAATCCTCAAATGAATACTTTATAGCTTACAAGAATCAAGAGATTAAAAGATAGCTCAAGAACTTGAACAATTTCTACGAATGATCTCTTTAACACAATTGTAGGGCCTCTATGGACCGAATGATTTCAATGTTCCCAAATGGAGGAAATATTCTATACTGAGTAGTCATCATGACACTGAACTTTTACTAGAATCACCAGAAATTCATCTGATAACCCAACATACTAATACAGTAGGTGATCAGCCTAATGTACCCGGTGTTATGCATAACCCCTTTTACATATTGTTCGCGCGCGTGTCGGTTCCCCGACATACATACTGTTTCCCCTGCTATGAGGGTTGTTCATCTCAGCTTTACATAGGAATCCAAACCAAACAATTTGATCGGATAGCTTTACTTAACAATAATGATGATTAAACATATGTCTAGCCGAAACAATTGGCTTTGACATCTATCTCATACAGTTCATGGAATATAGAACTTGAAAGCTTTAATAACATGCGTTGAAGCATGGCTAGGTAACGTGAACGATTAACAGTTCATTCTAAGAGTACTTGCAATACGACAATGATTGAAGTAAAGGAACCTGTCCAGAATATCTTGAATAAGATAAGAAATTCGCTTAATGGAGTAATACTTTCAACAATATACAACATTTGTATAAGATAGGAAGCTTGTTCAAATAAAAATAATAGTTGAGTAAGGAACTTGCAATAATATAGAATACTTGTCCAACTATAACTTGAATAAGATGGAACTTTCTCAATAAATAGCTTGAATAAGGTTAAGAAAATTTGCATTCAATATATAGAAAGAATGAAGTTAGGGAACTTGCCCAACTCAAGGGTTAGACAAGCGTTAGGAAACTTGCCTGGTGCGCCTGCTACAATATTACAACACACGGTCCTTAATATCCTACACAATTAAGTACATATTCACATAACAATTAGTCACATGCTGGATACCAAATAATGGTTTATACTACTCTATAATGTCTCATTCTTATAAGAAATAAAATATTAAACAATATTATACACACTAGTTACCGTGTTATGACGCTTGCGCGTCCGTACGCCAACTTCGCCTATTCGAATGCCCAAGCGACACGCAATTGCGTACGCCTAGCACGCCCATTCGATTTATCTAATACTCATTGGTTAATGCTAAGTATCATTATAAATCATAACATTCATGTTTTTGGACTTAAAACAATGTCTTTTATTGTTGGAAGCATTATATATTGCACACACGCATGACCGACGCATTCTATTTGCACAACATTCAATTTCAAAATTACTCTATGTAGTAAATTTCAATTGTAATTAATGAAAGTTATAGGTCTATCTCTAAGCTTTCCGGATCATCTTGAATCATCCAATTTGGAGTTTATACGAGAAAGTTAGGTCCATTTTACTAAAGGAGGTCCGCATCGCACAACGAGCTCGCCCCGGAGTGCTTGTGCTCTCCCCAAAGTGCTTCTGCTCGCCCCAGAGGGCTTGTGCTCGCCTTAGAGGGTGTGTGCTCGCCCTAGATGAGCTTGTGCTCGCCCAGAGTGTTTGTGCTCGCCCCAGAGTGCTTGTGCTTGTCCTAAAGGGCTTGTGCTCGCCCCGGAGGAGCTTGTGCTCGCCCCAGAGGGCTTGTGCTCGCCCCCAGAGGCTTGTGCTTGCCCCTAGAGGGCTTGTGCTCGCCCCAGAGGGCTGGTGCTCGCCCTAGAGAGCTTGTGCTCGCCCCAGAGGGCTCCTCTCTGCCAAGCTCGCCAACAAGCTCTATTTTGGCACCCAAACTTTAAACCTTCGTAACTTCTTCGTTACTACTCGGAATTAGGCCATTTCAGAGGCTATGGAAAGCTTACAATATGAACTATAATACTCCTATAGATTCATACACTTATAGCATTAACCAAAATTATCAAACATGAAAAATATCTACCATGGTTCTCTAAATTCGTCCAACAGTCCATGTCCTTGTTTAACAGTTCATTGTTCTTGCTCCATTAAGCCAAGGTAGGGATTTCTTTCATTTTTTGTTCCACTTTGATGTTGTTAATAGTTTACATAGTCTCTTAACAACATTTACAAACATCCAAAACAAATAACAACAACAAGAATCGCAGCAAAGCCAACCCATAAGCTTAAAAGCTCTACAACCATAAAACTTTGAAAACCGTAACCAAAATCAAATGAAAATGTGTTAAGTGAGATGATTACCTCTTGTAATCCCTCCAAGATGCTAAAGAGCTTGCAGGCTAGGCTTGAGACTCTCCTTTCACTTCTTTGGCTCCTTTCTTCTCCACTCGTGTCTCTTCTTTCTTCTTCCTTCAAGTTTCTTCCTCTTCCTCTCCCTTTGTTCTTCCGCTCTCTCTCTCTATACCACTCCCTCCCTCTCTGCAGCTCTCTTCTTGCTAGCAAAAGGACTAAGCTTGGAAATAAGCTGAGTATAAGAGAATGAAAGGAAAGGAGTCGGATGAATAAGGCTTGGGAGAATAAAGGAGTTCAACACCCGAGCTCTTCCTCTTTCTTTCTTTTTCTGCACCTCTCTTCTCTCTACTATGCTCTCACTCTTTCTGCAGCACAAAGCTTGGTAGTTGAAAGTTCGAATGGGATGGCAGCTTGCAGGCTTCTGGAGAATGAGAGGGAGTAGCTCAAGAAAGTCTAGTGTTTGGGAAAATTAGGGCATTGAGCCCATCAAATGGCAGCATGCTGCCGGCTATACACTCTACTCCTTGCATTTGATTGGTCCAAGGGTTTAGGTTGGTTTCCTCTTGGAGTAACAAGCCACAATAAATACCCGAATACTCCCACTTGTGTACCCAATTTGGTAAATAACTCTACCCAAAATTAAAATGGGTACTCCCATAAATTATTGGGACACATAAAAATAATTACTACGGAGTTTGTCCATTTATTCGGAACAGTCATATTATACATTTCGGATACCGAATAAAACACGATTGAGCTCAAAATGAAAGTTTGACACTTGGAAAAATTATCCCTTCGCACTCGTGTGTTACTGAAATTTATTAAGGTCGAAAAAGACGCAAAATATTTTGGCGTGAACAGTGCCTCGGTAAACGTGTCCCGTGAATAGTGATTTTACGATTTTTTGCGAAGTCAGTATATTCACCCTAACGTCACTACAACACGTAAAATTCAACACATACACATATTCTAGGTTATAACATAACCTATAAGCACATAACACATAATAATATAAATAAAAATAAAAATTCACTTTATTCACACATAAACTCGGGTTACAAAGAAATTAAAATTCTCGATCGTTACATTCTCCCCTCCTTATAAAGATTCTGTCCCCAGAATCATAATATAAAGTTAAGCAAAAAGTTGAGGGTAATTCTCCTTCATCTTATCTTCTAACTCCCACGTAGCCTCCTCGGCACTGTGGTTTCGCCAAACTACTTTTACAGAAGGTATAACCTTATTTCTTAATACTTGCTCTTTCCTATCGATTATCTGAATAGGAATTTCCTCATACGTAAGATCTTTCTTTATTTGGACGGGCTCATAGGATATCACGTGCTTATAATCGGGCTTATATGGTCGTAACACTGAGATGTGGAATAAATTGTGGATATGCTCCAGTTCATGAGGCAAGGCTACCTCGTACGCCACTTCACCCACTCTTCTCAATACTTTAAACGGTCCTACGAACCTTGGGCTTAACTTTCCTTTCTTCCCAAAACGTATCTTTCCTTTCCAGGGAGATACCTTCAGAAACACGTAACTGCCGACGTCGAAGTCTCTCGTCTAGCGATGTTGATCTGCATACTTCTTTTGTCGGTCTTGGGCTGCAACTAATCTTGCCCTGATCACTGCGACCACTTCTGCTGTTTGCTGCACCAATTCTGGTCCCAACAGTCATCGTTCGCCAACCTCATCCCAGCTTAATGGTGTCCTACACTTCCTTCCGTAGGGGGCTTCATATGGCGGCATGCCGATACTTGTATGAAAGCTATTGTTATAAGCGAATTCCACAAGTGGTAAATGGCCATCCCAATTTCCCTTGAAATCCATCACACAAGCTCTCAACATGTCTTCTAGTGTCTGAATTGTTCGTTCGCTCTGTCCGTCAGTTTGAGGATGGTAAGCAGTACTTAGTCGTAACTGTGTTCCCATTCTCTCTTGCAAGCTCTTCCAAAAATTTGACGTGAAGCGCGGATCTCGATCTGAGACAATTGACATGGGCACTCCATGTCGCGAAATAATTTCCTTTATGTACAACTTGGCTAATTGGTTCAAATTAAATCGGATCTTTATCGGTAGAAAGTGTGTTGATTTCGTCAATCAATCTATGATAACCCAAATGGCATCATAACCCTTTTGTGTAACTGGAAGTCCTACCACGAAATCCATAGTGATATGCTCCCATTTCCATTCCGGTATATTCAGTGGTTGAAGTAACCCACTCGGTCTCTGATGTTCTGCTTTGACTTGTTGACAGGTGAGACACTTGCTGACGTACTCTGCTACGTCCCGCTTCATGTTGGGCCACCAAAAATATTGACGAAGATCCCGGTACATTTTCGTGCTTCCTGGGTGAACAAAATATGCTGAATTATGTGCTTTATGTAAGATCTCATCTCTTAATTCAGTCACGGCTGGCACCTACACTCACTCCTCGTATCTCAAGATACCATCCTTGTCTATTCAAAATTTCTCTTCCTCATTTTCTGCGATCCTTTTATGTATCCTTTCACACTCTTCATCATTTTCATGTGCTTCTTTCACTTTGTCGAGTAACGTCGGACGAGCTTCGATTACGAATAACTTCTCTGCTGCCTCTGCCAGACTTTTCACTTCAATCTCCAGTCTCGCCATTTCCAGTATTAACTCATCGTGAGTTGTCAACATAAACAATTTCTCGCTCCCCTTTCTACTCAATGCATCTGCTACTACGTTTGCTTTTCCCGGGTGATAAAGAATTTCGCAGTCGTAATCTTTGATTAATTCCAACCACCTCCTCTGTCGCATGTTCAACTCCTTCTGTGTGAAGATATATTTCAAACTCTTATGATCCGTGTATATCTCACATTTCTCCCCATAAAGGTAATGTCTCCAAATCTTTAATGCAAAGACGACAACTGCTAATTCCAGGTCATGGGTAGGGTATGGCTTCTCGTAATCCTTTAACTGTCGTGATGCATATGCAATGACCTTGCCATATTGCATTAACACACAACCAAGACCCTTGTGTGATGCATCACTATACACTACAAAACCTCCCGTATCATCTGGTAGGGACAATACAGGCGCCTCGCTTAACCTCTTTTTCAACTCATGAAAACTGTCTTCGCACTTTTCAGACCATACGAACTTCACTTCCTTTCTTGTCAGATTGGTCAACAGGGTTGCTATCTTCAAAAAATCCTGGATAAATCTTCGATAGTACCCGGCTAAGAAACTTCGCACTTCTGTCGGCGTCTTCGGTTGTTCCCAGTTACTAACTGCCTCTACCTTCGTAGGGTCCACTAAGATACTGTCTTTGTCGATCATATGCCCTAAAAATTGCACCTTTTCCATCCAGAATTCGCACTTGGATAATTTCGCGTATAACTTCTCCCTTTTCAGTGTCTCAAGTACTTTGTTCAGATGATCAGCATACTGCTCTTCTTCGGTCTTTGAATAAATTAAAATGTCATCGATGAAAACTACTACGAACTTATCTAGGTACGGCTTCAGAATTCGGTTCATCAAGTCCATGAATGCTGCTGGCGCATTAGTCAAACCGAAAGACATCACCAAAAACTCATAAGTGACCATATCTCGTCCGAAATGCAGTTTTGGGTACATCTTCCTTCCTTACTTTTAGCTGATGATATCCGGTCCTCAAATCTATCTTCGAGAAGTGTCTAGCTCCTTTTAGTTGATCGAACAAGTCGTCGATCCTTGGCAATGGATACTTATTCTTGATTGTTGATTTGTTCAACTCCCGGTAGTCTATGCAGAGCCTTATCGTTCCATCTTTCTTCTTGACAAACAAAACCGGGGCTCCCCATAGGGACACACTTGGCTGAATATACCCATTGTCCAGCAATTCCTGAAGTCGTATCAACAATTCCTTCATTTTTACTGGCGCCATACGATACGGAGCCTTCGAGATTGGTGCAGTCCCCGACACTAAGTCTATTGCAAATTCAATTTCCCTGTCTGGCGGAAGACCGGGTAATTCACTTGAAAACACATCTGGAAACTCTCTCACTATCGGTATATCCTTAATTTCTACACCTTCTTTCTTTGTATCTACAATATAGGCTAAATAGCCTTCACATCCTTTCTTTAACAGCTTCCTGGCATGCATCATCGTAAGACAACAAGAACGTCTCAGCGATGTGCTACCATTAAACACTACCCTCGACCGGTTAGGGGTCCGAAGGTTCACACTTTTCTTCTGATAGTCAATCACTGCCGCATGATCGTACAACTAGTCCATTCTCAATATTACGTCGAACTCTCCCAACCTTATTGGGATCAAATCCACGCAAAAATTATATCCCCTAATCTCAGTGCGACAATTACGAAGAATAAACTCTACTGGAATTACTTCATTATTCGCAATTTCTATACTCAAAGGATTTTCTAACTGTTCTTGCGGTAAATTTAACCGTTTAGCAAAATCTTCAGACACAAAAGAACGGGTAGCACCCGAATTAAATAATATATAGGCATTTATATTATTGATTGAGATAATACCTGACACCACGTCCTTAGGAATCACTGCATCCTGGATGGTCATGTTGAAGGTTCGAGCAAGGGTTCGGTTTAGCGTAGTCGGTCCTCCAATTGTCAGTTTGCTGCCTCCTCCTCGGTTGATGTTTCCACCACTACTTCCTTTCTTCGGACAGTCTTTGATCTGATGCTCCACTGATCCACAAGAATAACAACCACGGTTCTTGTTCGGGTTTGTGCAGTTTGGTGCCATGTGCCCCTCCTGGCCGCAATTGTAACAGATATTGCGCCCCTTCCAGCACTCTCCCTTGTGATTTTTCCCACATTTAGGACACGCTTCAACCCTCTTCTTAAATCCTCCCTGATTGTCCCCTGTCTGATTAGTGTTGATGTTGTTGCTGTTGCCACCGTCCCATCTTCTCTTTCCCGAATTGCTTCCACTGCTACTGCCACCTCCCCGGTAGTCTCCTCCACTCTTCTTATTCTTCTTGTTTTGATTCAGGGCCTCAATCCCTCCTTCAGCGATGATGGCTTTTTCCAGCAGTGCACTAAAGGTTTCAATCTGAAGAACAGCTACCTTGTTATACAACCACGACTTCAGCCCTTGTTCAAACCTTTGCGCCTTCAGCTCTTTAGTACTTACTTGAAGCGGTGCAAAACGTGCAAGTTCATTGAATTTAGCGGCGTACTGAGCCACCGTCATGTCCCCCTACTTCAGCTCCAAGAATTTCAGTACCATTTGTCTTTCCATGCTCTTTGGGAAATAATTCCCGAAAAACAATTCCTTGAACTTGTCCCACGGTATCACTCCTTCGCCTGCTCGTTGTTGGTTAGCTTCCCACCAATAATTTGCTTCTCCTTTCATCATATAGGTGGCGAATGCTGTTTTCTGGTCATCCCCCACGCGTGCGATAATGAAAGCCTTCTCCATTTCCTTCACCCAAGACTGGGCTTCAATCGGATCAGTCGTTCCCCTGAACTCTGGGGGTCCTACGCTTTTGAAGTCTTTGAAACTAGTTATGGGTACTACTGGTGGGTTGGGATTCACAAGTCCCGTATTTCTCCTTTCAATTCTCTCCAATATATCCGCTAACCGCTGCATGGGGTCCGTCGGACCTCTTCCATTGTTAACCGATCCCTCAGGTGTTGCTGGGGGTGGTATGTTGCGTCTGGGCAGCATTCTCTGCTAAACGTAAGAAAGCTTAATGTCATCATCTCATCATACTACGAGAATATCTATCATGATTACTACAAGTAGACAACAAGGCGGCACACTCTATTAGCAACTCGTAACGAAATATAGCTTAATTGTAAGGAATGTAAATACCTTTCATAATTCTCTAGGACGCACCTATTTAAGATTGCCCCAAAACTCTACATGAGTTTTATCTACTCTTATTCTCTATACACTTCCTAAGGTTATAGCCTAAAGACCTCTCTCTAAAGGTTTATAACCTAAGGCTCTGATACTAACCTGTGACGCCCCCAAATCCGGGTCACCCGAACCGCGGACCTGGTTCGTCACTTTCTCATACATGCATCATACTATCGATAACTTACAGCGAAAATAAAGGAATATTTATATTGATATAACTTAAATAATCCTGTCCCAAGTCTCAAAACCAAAACTTCTATAAAACGTAACTTAATACATAAGGGTAATTAAGTCTTAATACATCACAAGAGTCAACGAGTCTTAATATATAATCAAAATGGTAATCTAAACAGTACAAAACTAATCCGTAGCTTTGCCTTTGCCTTTATCCTTCCCTGAGCTTTCACCACGAGCTCCACTAACTGAAATATTTTAAGGAAAGCAAGGGTGAGCAACAAATTTGCTCAGCAAGTATAATAACAATAATCATGAATCATCAAATGAATACTTTATAGCTTACAAGAATCAAGAGATTAAAAGATATCTCAAGAACTTGAACAATTTCTACGAATGATCTCTTTAACACAATTGTAGGGCCTCTATGGACCGAATGATTTCAATGTTCCCAAATGGAGGAAATATTCTATACTAAGTAGTCATCATGACACTGAACTTTTACTAGAATCACCAGAAATTCATCTGATAACCCAACATACTAATACAATAGGTGATCAGCCTAATGTACCCGGTGTTAGGCATAACCCCTTTTACATACTGTTCGCGCGCGTGTCGGTTCCCCGACATACATATTGTTTCCCCTGCTATGAGGGTTGTTCATCTCATCTTTACTTAACAATAATGATGATTAAACATACGTCTAGCCGAAACAATTGGCTTTGACATCTATCTCATACAGTTCATGGAATATAGAACTTGAAAGCTTTAATAACATGCGTTGAAGCATGGCTAGGTAATGCGAACAATTAACAGTTTATTCTAAGAGTACTTGCAATACGACAATGACTGACGTAAAGGAACCTGTCCAAAATATCTTGAATAAGATAAGAAACTCGCTTAATGGAGTAATACTTGCAACAATATACAACATTTGTATAAGGAAGCTTGTTCAAATAAAAATAATAGTTGAGTAAGGAACTTGCAATAATATAGAATACTTGTCCAATTATAACTTGAATAAGATGGAACTTTCTCAATAAATAGCTTGAATAAGGTTAAGAAAATTTGCATTCAATATATAGAAAGAATGAAGTTAGGGAACTTGCCCAACTCAAGGGTTAGACAAGCGTTAGGAAACTTGCCTGGTGCGTCTGCTACAATATTAGAACACACGCTCTTTAATATCCTACACAATTAAGTACACATTCACATAACAATTAGTCACATGCTGGATACCAAATAATTGTTTATACTACTCTATAATGTCTCATTCTTATAAGAAACAAAATATTAAACAATATTACACACACTAGTTACCGTGTTATGACGCTTGCACGTCCGCACGCTAACCTCGCCTATTCAAATGCCCAAGCAACACGCAATTGCGTAAGCCTAGCACGCCCATTTAATTTATCTAATACTCATTGGTTAATGCTAAGTATCATTATAAATCATAATATTTATGTTTTTGGACTTAGAACAATGTCTTTTATTGTTGGAAGCATTAAACGTTGCACGCACGCATGACCGACGCCTTCTATTTGCACAACAGCCCTAAAAATGGTCAATTTCAAAATTTCTCCAGGTAGTAAATTTCAATTCTAATTAATGAAAGTTATAGGTCTATCTCTAAGCTTTTCGGATCATCTTGAATCATCCAATTTGGAGTTTATATGAGAAAGTTAGGTCCATTTTACTAAAGGAGATCAGCATCACACAACGAGCTCGCCCCGGAGTGCTTGTGCTCGCCCCAAAGTGCTTTTGCTCGCCCCAGAGGGCTTGTGCTCGCCCTAGAGAGTGTGTGCTCGCCCTGGATGAGCTTGTGCTTGCCCAGAGTGTTTGTGCTCGCCCCAGAGGGCTTGTGCTCGCCCTGGAGGAGCTTGTGCTAGCCCCAGAGGGCTTGTGCTCGCCCCCAGAGGCTTGTGCTCGCCCTAGAGAGCTGGTGCTCGCCCCGGATGAGCTTGTGCTCGCCCCAGATGGCTCCTCTCTGCCGAGCTCGCCAACAAGCCCAATTTTGGCAACTAAACTTCAAACCTTCGTAACTTCTTCGGTACTACTCGGAATTAGGCCATTTCAGAGGCTATGAAAAGCTTACAACATGAACTTAAGACTCCTATAGATTCATACACTTATAGCATTAACCAAAATTATCAAACATGAAAAATATCTACCATGGTTCTCTAAATTCGTCCAACAGTCCATGTCCTTGTTCAACAGTTCATTGTTCTTGCTCCATTAAGCCAAGGTGGGGATTTCTTTCATTTTTTGTTCCACTTTGATGTTGTTAATAGCTTACATAGTCTCTTAACAACATTTACAAACATCCAAAACAAATAACAACAACAAGAATCGCAGCAAAGCTAACCTATAAGCTTAAAAGCTCTACAACCATGAAACTTTGAAAACCTTAACCAAAATCAAATGAAAATATGTTAAGTGAGATGATTACCTCTTGTAATCCCTCCAAGATGCTAGAGAGCTTGCAGGCTAGGCTTGAGACTCTCCTCTCACTTCTTTGGCTCCTTTCTTCTCCACCCGTGTCTCTCCTTTCTTCTTCCTTCAAGTTTCTTCCTCTTCCTCTCCCTTTGTTCTTCCGCTCTCTCTCTCTATACCACTCCCTCCCTCTCTGCAGCTCTCTTCTTGCTAGCAAAAGGACTAAGCTTGGAAATAAGCTGAGTATAAGAGAATGAAAGGAAAGGAGTCGGATGAATAAGGCTTGGGAGAATGAAGGAGTTCAACACTCGAGCTCCTCCTCTTTCTTTCTTTTTCTACACCTCTCTTCTCTCTACTATGCTCTCACTCTTTCTGCAGCATAAAGCTTGGTATTTGAAAGTTCGAATGGGATGGCAGCTTGGAGGCTTCGTGAGAATGGGAGGGAGTAGCTCAAGAAAGTCTAGCGTTTGGGAAAATTAGGGAATTGAGCCCATCAAATGGCAGCATGCTGCCGGCTATACACTCTACTCCTTGCATTTGATTGGTCCAAGGGTTTAGGTTGGTTTCCTCTTGGAGTAACAAGCCAAAATAAATACCCGAATACTCCCACTTGTGTACCCAATTTGGTAAATAACTCTACCCAAAATTAACATGGGTATTCCCATAAATTATTGGGACACATAAAAATAATTACTACGGAGTTTGTCCATTTATTCGGAACAGTCATATTATACATTTCGGATACCGAATAAAACACGATTGGGCTCAAAATGAAAGTCTGACACTTAGAAAAATTATCCCTTCGCACACGTGTGTTACTGAAATTTATTAAGGTCGAAAAAGACGCAAAATATTATGGCGTGAACAGTGCCTCGGTAAACGTGCCCCGTGAATAGTGATTTTGCGATTTTTCGCGAAGTCAGTATATTCACCCTAACGTCACTACAACACGTAAAATTCAACACATACACATATTCTAGGTTATAACATAACCTATAAGCACATGACACATAATAATATAAATAAAAATAAAAATTCACTTTATTCACATATAAACTCGGGTTACAAGGAAATTAAAATTCCCGATTGTTACAAATGTGGTGTTGGTAGGACAGATAGAGCGGGTAGAGGATCAGCGGGAGACTACTCATCTGGAGCGAGATGAGGCTATGGAGCAGTTGGCAGCCCTGACTACAGAGATTGATTCTCTCCGTTTAGGCTTAACCACTTCTATTGGCAGGCTGAGGGACAGGGTGAGGAGGTACCCCAGGGATGAGGGGAGCAGCAGGCATATGATTAGGCGCCGAGTGGTCGACAGGCTGGCTCGACGGGAGCTCAGGGTTGCAATTCGCCACAGCAGGTGGTGATGTGTTATTTTTAGCAGTACATTTGCAGTATGTCCCAGTTTTGTTGTAATAGGGGCTTACTTATGTTGTAAATCCCTATGCTTATAGCATGCACGGGATAGTAGTTGAACCCCAATTTTGTTCCTGATAGAGGGGTGGCAGGTTATTATTCCCCATTTTTGTTTGTTAGGGGATAGTTAATGGTTGGCAGACTATGTCATTTAGCGTTTATAGAAGTATGCCACATGTTGAGTTTGGTTGTATTAAGACAGTGACATATGGTTATAAATGCAGTTATTTTAGTTAAATCAAACGTGTTTGATAGATGCTTTTACTTTTAATTGTTGACTTAAATGACTTTTTGCTTATGGCATAAACCTAGTAGTAAAAGCCGACGGTTTTCTTTTATCAGATTATGGCGCCAAGAGGACGACCGCATAACCAAAGGGTTGAGGAATCTATTAACAACACTCAGGGTCATCCAGACCCAATGAGAGCGTTTACTGAGTTGTTGGCAGAAGCAATGCGAAATAGACCCCCACCTGTTGGAGAACAGCCAGAGCGGCAACCTGCGCAGTATTTGGCTAGCTTGAAGTATTTTAAGCTAGTAGGACATCCCGAGTTCAAGGGAACACTAGACCCGATTGAAGCCCAAACTTGGATTAAAGAAATAGAGAAAGTGTTCGAGGTTGCAAGGGTGGCAGAAGAACAAAAGACAGAGTTCGCCACTTTTATAATGAAGGGTGAAGCGAACTATTGGTGGAAGGCCAACAGAAACCGTGCTGGAGATGGTGTGATACCATGGGAACGTTTCAAGGAGCTATTCTTCGAGAACTACTTCCCGGAGAGTATGCAGCAGAACATGGAGGTGACGTTTCTGGAGCTCAAGTAGGGGAACATGTCAGTCACGGAATACGCGGCTAAATTTAATGAGTTAGCCCGATTTGCACCCCACCAGGTAGACACTGAAGCAAGAAAGGTAAGGAGGTTTGAATTAGGCCTGCAACCATGGGTGTACAGTAGGGTGGCAGGTTTAAGGATTGACACATTTTCTACGCTGTTGGAAAGGGCCATCATCGCCGAAGGAGGCAACGAGGCTCTAGCAAAGTTCAATCAAGATAAAAAGAGGGGTCACGAAGGAAGCAAGGGAGGAAGAAGCGGGGGAAGTAACCCGAATAAAAGGAAATGGAGTGATAGCCAATCTTATGGTGGCAACAAGTCCGGAGGAGAGGTTAAGAAGGGTAATAAATGCAATAATTGTGGAAAGAATCACTCTGGAGAGTGCATGAAAGGAAAGGGAGTTTGTTTCAACTGTGGGCAACAAGGGCACTTTGCTCCTCAATGCCCAAAGGGAAAGAAAGCAGGATGTTTCTCATGTGGAGCATCAGATCATCAAATCAAGGATTGCCCAAAAAAGGAAGGGGGATGCAGCAAGTGGCAATAAGGATAACAACAATAGCAACAACAACAACAATAGGCTGAGTATTGGAAAGCCAGCTAGTCAAACTAATAGACCAATGGCACGCACTTTCAACATGACTGTATAGGATACGGTGGAGTCAAAGGACGTGGTGTTAGGTATTATTTCGATCAACAATATTAGTGCATATGTATTATTTAATTCGGGTGCTACCTGTTCATTTGTTTCATAAGATTTTGCTAGACGGTTAGATTTACCTCGTGAGAAACTAGAGAATCCTATGAATGTGGAAGTAGCTAATAAAGAAATTATCCCCGTAGATTTCATTTATAGGAATGGTTGCGCCGAATTGAGAGGGTTTAAGTTTGACGTTAATTTGATTCCAATACGATTAGGAGAATTTGATGTAATTCTTGGGATAGATTGGTTGTCTAATCACGGGGCTGTGATTGACTGTCAGCAGAAATGTATACACCTGAAGACTCCAGATAAGTTGAGGGTCGTATTCTATGGTAGTAAATCGCCGAGACAATCTTGTTGTCTGACGATGATGCAAGCGAGGAAATTGCTAAGGAAAGGTTGCATAGGTTATCTGGCTCACGTGGTGGATACCCGAAGAGTAAAGGGTGAGCTGGGTCAGATACCTGTAGTAAGGGAATTTCTAGATATTTTTCCAGGTGAGTTACTGGGTTTACTGCCGGGTAAAGAAGTGGAATTTGTGATCGACTTGGTATTGGGAACCGCACCGATCTCAAAGGCACCGTACAGGATGGCACCAGTGGAGATGAAGGAATCGATGGTCCAACTGCAGGAGCTACTAGATAAAGGGTATATTCGTTTGAGTGTATCTCCGTGGGGAGCACCAGTACTATTTATAAAGAAGAAGGACGGATCGCTGAGGCTTTGTATCGACTATCGGGAGTTGAACAAAGTCACGATTAAGAACAAGTATCCGCTGCCCAGAATTGATGATTTATTCGATCAATTGAAGGGAGCGAAATACTTTTCGAAGATTAACTTGAGGACGGGGTATCACCAGCTAAAGGTGAGGCAGGAGGATATTCCAAAGACAGTATTCAGAACTCGATATGGACATTTTGAGTTTTTGGTGATGTCGTTTGGGCTGACAAACGCGCCATCAGCATTTATGGACATGATGAACAGAGTGTTCAAGCAATACCTAGATAAATTCGTTGTCGTTTTCATAGATGACATTTTAGTCTACTCGAGGACGGAGGAGGAACACGTCGAGCATTTGAGGATAGCCCTGGAAACACTGAGAAGGGAGAAGCTATATGCAAAGTTTTCCAAGTGCAAATTTTGGCTACAGAGGGTGCAATTTTTGGGGCACGTGATTGACAAGGATGTTGTATCGGTAGATCCTGCAAAGGTAGAAGCAGTAATAAACTGGGAACAGCCAAAAACGCCAACAGAAGTTCGACGTTTCTTGGGATTAGCGGGTTACTATCGGAGTTTTATTTAGAACTTTTCAAAGATAGCGACACCGTTGACAAATTTGACAAGGAAGACTGTGAAGTTTGCATGGACAGATAAGTGCGAAGAGAGTTTCTTGGAGTTAAAGAAGAAACTTAGTGAAGCACCTGTGTTATCACTACCAGATAATACAAGGGGATTTGTAGTGTATAGTGATGCATCACACAAAGGCCTTGGGTGCGTATTGATGCAACATGGGAAGGTCATTGCGTACGCGTCATGGGAACTAAAGGATTATGAGAAGGGATATCTGACTCATGACCTGGAACTAGCGGCAATGGTGTTTGCTCTAAAGATTTGGAGACACTATCTGTATGGAGAGAAATGTGAGATATACACAGACCACAAAAGTCTGAAGTACATCTTCACTCAAAAGGAACTAAACATGAGATAGAGGCGATGGTTGGAGTTGATCAAGGACTACGATTGTGAGATTTTATACCATCCTGGTAAAGCCAATGTAGTAGTCGATGCTCTGAGTAGGAAGGGCAGGGATAAGTTGATGATGCTGACAGCTCAAGAAGAACTGATCAAAGATATGGAAAGACTGGAGTTGGAAGTCAAGTATCTGACAGATGCAGACGCGAAACTGTTCGCAGTTGAGGCGAGTCCGACTTTATTAGACAAGATAATGAGACTCAAGAAAAGGATGATGAATGTGTCTCCACAAAGAAGCGAATCTCGGAAAGAGAGCAACTGAAGTACAAAATTGATAGCACGAGATTGCTAAGGTTTGAAGGAAGGATCTGGATACCGACGGTTCCGGAGTTGAGAGAAGAGATTTTGCAAGAAGCTCATTCTACAAGGTATTCGATACACCTTGGTAGTACCAAGATGTATCAAGATTTGCGCCAACATTTCTGGTGGCCGAACATGAAGAGGGAGGTTACGGAATGTGTTGGGCGATGTTTGACATGTTAGAGGGTAAAAGCAGAACATCAGAAACCAGGTGGACTGCTGCAACCGTTGGAGATTTCGTACTAGAAGTGGGAGCATATCACGATGGATTTTGTGACGGGGCTTCCACCAACTCAGAAGGGTTACGATGCGATCTGGGTGATCGTGGATCGTTTAACTAAATCTACACATTTTCTACCGATCAAGATAAGGTACAATCTGGAGTAGCTAGCAAAGTTATATGTGAAAGAGATTGTGTCACGACATGGAGTACCGGTATCTATTGTATCTGACAGAGATCCGCGCTTCACGTCGAATTTCTGGAAGAGCTTACAAGAAAGATTGGGAACCTAGTTGAGGTTGAGTACAACGTATCATCCTCAAACGAATGGGCAAAGTGAACGAACGATTCAGACGCTGGAGGACATGCTTAGGGCATGTGTGATGGATTTTAAAGGCAGCTGGGATGATCACCTACCATTGGTGGAGTTTGCATATAATAACAGTTATCATGCGAGTATTGGCATGCCGCCATATGAAGCATTATACGGAAGGAAGTGCCGAACACCTCTGTATTGGGACGAAGTCGGTGAATGGAGACTGTTGGGACCTGAATTAGTGCAGCAGACCGTGGATGTTGTCAAAGTGATAAGAGCTCAATTAGTAGCGGCTCAGGACCGACAGAAGAAATATGCCGATTTGCATCGTCAGAAGCGAGACTTTGAAGTTGGCAGTTTTGTATTTTTGAAGGTATTTCCCTGGAAGGGGAAGATCAGATTTGGAAAGAAGGGGAAATTGAGTCCCAGGTTCATAGGACCTTTCGAAGTTTTAAGGAGGGTAGGTGAAGTGGCGTACGAGGTAGCTCTACCTCCTGAACTTGAGCATATTCATAATGTGTTTCACGTTTCTGTGTTGCGGCCATATAAACCCGACTACAAGCATGTGATATCCTATGAACCAATTCAAGTTGAGAAAGACTTGTCGTATAAAGAGATTCCTATCCAGATATTAGATAGGAAGGAGCAGACGTTAAGAAACAAGGTCATCCATTCGGTCAAAGTACTTTGGAGGAACCACGCAGCTGAAGAAGCTACGTGGGGGCTAAAAGAGGATATGAGGAAGAATTATCCGCATCTTTTTGAGTCAACTCATGTTAAGTTTTCTGTACCTAGACTGTAATTCTGGGGACAGAATTCTTATAAGGGGGGGAGGATGTAACGACCGAGAATTCTGAAATTGCCTTGTAATTCGAATTTTTAAATATTAATGAATATATTATATTTCATTAATATTATTTTTGTGTTGCATGTTTAAAGGTTGTGTGATAACCTGGATTAAGTGAATGCATGAAATTTTACGTGTTATAGTTTTGTATAAGTGAATAATTGATTTCGCGTAGCGTCGCTAAATCACTATTCACGGGGCACGTTTCCCGAGGCATTATTCATGCCAGATATTTTTGTGTCTTTATCGATGTTGACTAATTTCATAAATACGTGTATGCGTACGAATAATTTTTTCAAGTGTCGAAAATTTTGTTTGAGCTGATACGTGATTTTATCTGTATCCGAAATGTGTTATACGGGTGTTCCAAACGTTTGGACAAATCCCATACTAATTATTTTTATGCATCCCAATAATTTGTGGGAGTACCCATTTTAATTTTGGGTAGAGTTATTTACCAGTTTTGGTACAAAAGTGGGAGTTTTCGGATATATTTTTGTGTATTTGGGTATTTATTTTCGCTTGTTACTCCAAGAGGGAACCAACCCCCTATTTTAGACCAATTAGAATTGAGAGATGAGGGAGTTTGCCGACAAGCTTAGAAAATTTGGCCTGCTTGAGCTACTAACCCATTTCTCCCGCTTCTCCATAATTCACTCCTCCACTTCTCCCAAATAATTCATTCCCTCCCATTCCATTCCTTGGCTAAGTTTAGCAGATAGAGAGAGAGATCTGCAGAAAAGAAAGGAAGAAGAAGTCGCCGGAAGTCGCCAGAAAAAGAGAAGAAGGTCGCCGGAAAAAGGAAGGAGGAAGAAGAAGAATGCACGGGTGGAAGAAGGAGAGAATCCAAGCAAGGAGAACCCTTAAAATCAATCCTAGCCAAGCTTCTTAATCATATAGGAAGGATTTACAGAGGTAAACACCAACCAAATCCTTTCCATTCGATTTCTTGTAAAGATTTTCAAGTTTTTCCTAGTTTTGAGCTCTTAAGCTTGTGGGTCGGATTTATAGCGATTCTTGGTGTTTTTGTTTGTTTTGATTGTTTGTAAATGTTGTTAAGAGGTTATGTAAGCTATTAATACCTTTAACGTGGAACAAAAACGCAAGAAATCCTTACCTTGGCTTAATGGAGCAAGAACAATGGACCTTGGACATGAACTTGGACATTAGGACTTTTTAGAGGACTATAAAGCTATGATTTCGTATTTGTTAATTTTGTTTGTTGTTATGGTATTATAGTTCCATGGGTTACGAAGCTAACCCAGTTGGAATGGAGTAAAAAGGAGTTAAAACGAGTTCGTAGGGATACTCGAACGGCAGAGTATGAACTTTGCACTTTGGCTTAAGATTTGGCCATGTTAATGTTTATGGGTAATTCTAAATTTTTGATATGATGTAGCCCCATAAGTTAAGAGTCCATAGAGTCTGGAATGGACCAATTTGCTTGTGTATTGAAGGAGTTATGGAGGTTGGAGTGGCCGGAGGTCAGAGTCGCAAACTGGAACAAACCCAGAATCCGGCTACTGCAGAATGGCGCCGCAGTGCCACTCATAAGCCCTGCAGCTCACGCTGCAGCGAGGGGCAAGTTGGTAAAATACTGGGACTCACGCCGCAGCGTGAGGCCCAAGCTCTAAGGCTCACGCCTTAGCGTGAAGCCCTGCCATGGAGAAGACATGGGACTCACGCCGCAGCTTGGTCCAGCACTAAGGCTTGGCGCTGCAGCGCCAGTGCCGTGTCCAGCCTGGGTCGGGTCGATCAGACCGGATCGGGTCAGGTCGAACCTAATGAGTTCCTTTTAGCGGGTCCAACACTTATATTTTTCTTTGTACTAAATGATTAGACAGGTTTTTTATTCATATCTGGTTAAAGCTTTACGCTCGCTTGCCGGGGAGCGAGACCCCCGACTGGGTAGTCGTAGGGCAATCAATATGTTTTAATGATGCAGCGTCCGTTTTGAACCATTATTCGGAATGTGACTAATTGTTATGTAAATATGTACTTAATTGTGTAGGATATTAAGGAGCGTGTGTTGTATTATTGTAGCAGCGGTTCAGGCAAGTTTCCTAACGCTTGTGTAACCCTTGTGTTTGGCAAGTTTCTAAACCTTATGCACTATTTTTATTTCGTGCAAACAGGTATATGTTATGCAAGTTTCCTTACCCTAGCTCAATTTAATATTGGGCAGGTTTTCTCAACCGTAAAACTTTTATTATTGTGCGAGTTTATTCTTATGAATTGCAAGTTTCTTAACTTATCTCAATTTATATTTGAGCAAGTATTATATATTGTTGCAAGTTTCCTTTAACCCTACTCAATTTACATTCGAGCAGGATGTGGTGTATTATGCAAGTTTCCTATCCTAACTCAATTTATTTATTGAGCCAGTTTCCTCAACCGTACAACTTTTGTTATTGTGCGAGTTGTTTATTAATTGAGCAATCATTCTATATTATTGCAAGTTTCTTAACTTAACTCAATTTATATTTGAGCAAGTATTATGCATTGTTGCAAGTTTTCTAACTCAACTCGAGTTATCATTTTTCAATTATGGTTAGTGGTTTAATTATTGTTAATTACTTCACATCAAAGATAATTATTGATATTCGCACCTTGTGCATTTGAATTCATTATATGTTGTTGGACTGTAAAACGTTTAAGTTCTTCATTCATGAACTATTTAAGGGAATAGTCTACGCCACCTGTTTCGGCTAGACACGTACAGGTTATTATTTTAAAAGCTATCCAAACCGATTGTTGGTGCGGATTCTTGGACTGAGAGAGAACAACCCTTATGTAGGGGATTTTAATGTGTCGGTTATTTGATGCAGTCAGAGCTAAATGTTATGCATATACATATGGTACGAGAGGCTGATCCCCTCAAGTACTACTGAGGGCCAGGCGTTTAAAAGGGTTAGTTGAATGACTGATCCTTTGGCCAAATAGTTCATGGTCTTTTGGACCACTCAGTAGTAAATAATCAATATTCATTATTTCATTTGAACTTTGATTATATTGTCAGCTATTTCATCAATGTTCTTAAATTGTTGAACTATGTGATTATTGTTCTCATTCATTCATAATATATCTGCCTTATTCATTTTAAACTTGCTGAGCAAAGTAGTTGCTCACTCTTGCTATATCATGAACCTATTGCAGTTAAGCCGGGGAGTTCCAAAGCGGATAAAGGCAAGGGAAAGCTTAAGGAATAGTTATATGTACTATCCCGCTATGTAATTCGTGGGATCGTTTTGTATTATTATTGTATTCTGCGATGTATTTCTTTAAGGTTATAGACCTTGGGACCGTAGTAAACCTTTTGTAATGAACAACATATGTTTATTTATTCCGCATTAGTTGATTTATGTTGTTTAAATGTGTATGGATGTATTTTAGCGTGAGCACCAGATTCGAGGTATTGGTACCTGAATTTGGGGGTCACAATGTTTATGCAAGGGCGAGAAAACAATTGCTCATAAGTATAACAACAACAACAATAGTGTTTGAATAATCCAATGAACTAGATTTCAACTGAAAGGACAATATTCTCGGAACTCAATCACCAATAATATAAAGAACTGAAAGCTCAAAAGAAAACTTGGCTTTTAATTTAAGTATGGAAAACAAGTACATCTGACGGTCACAAGACCATGAACTATATCCTTAGGTTAACTAGTATCTCTACTGTAACCTTTAACTATAGGACTGCCATCTCGTACTCTGGGGGATCAGCCCTTTGTACAATGTATTGTGCACAAATATTTTAATGTTACTGCGTAATATAATCCCCCATAACAGGGTTGTTTACCTCAGCATTGACATTAAAGTCTGCACCAAAGAAAGTTTGGTTTGGATTAACTTCGAAGAAATTTCTAAGTCTTTAGAACGTTCATCAACTATGGACTAGTCGAATCGAAAAGGGTTCGCTAGTCATTAACGAGTTTAATACAACAATATAAGATTGTAGAACAACAGTGAATCATAACTGAATGAACATTTCATATCGAGATAGTGTCTTCAAAAGTATTAAGAACTTGTTTAGAGGTTATCAACTTTGAACAATCTAGGAAAACTTCATTTGAAACAAAGAAGCAAGTTTTGAGAACTTATACAATATAGAAGTTGAGTTTAGAACTTGCATTCAACGAATATAGAGTGATTAGGGTTAGGAACTTGCTCAATTTAAAAGTAGGGTTAAGAAACTTGCCTCGTGCGCTTGCTACATAATTATATTTTTCGCTTTTCGAGCTCCTACATTATTATATATATATATATATATATATCACATAGGCTTTAGCATTCCAACTCACGCGAATAACAAGTTAACATCTTTCATTACTTACTAATTTATAACTTATTCTCGCCATCTATGTGATTACAATCTATTTTCAAGTCCTATAATATGCATTACACTTACTATAATCATTTAATGAGATTATTACAATATACCAAAGATCCTATACTTAAATACTCATTACTAGTCAGACTGCACAGCAGCGCAGCTGCGCTGTATTAACACTGGAAACCGGCACAACTGCTTTTGAGGGTGGAGTTGCGTTGTTCATACCCTTGGAACCAGTGCAGCTGCGCTGAGACTCAGAACCAGATTCTACAGTTCGTGAGCACCACAGTTCCAAGGCCAAAAACAACCAACTTCATCACCCACATGATAAATTAATCAAACCTAAATGTTTTAAACTTTATAGAATCAAAACCAAGCATATATAACATGATTCTAATAACACAAATCACACAAGCAACCAATTTAAAAACTTAAAACCAAACTTCATACTCTTTTTAACCATTTTGACATGCTTTAGCGAAATCAATCACTGCAAATTCGATAATCAACCAAATCGATTCATACCAATTGCATTGTTTTCGTTTTTCAAAACACCACTATAAACCATCACCAATTTACAGATTACTGTATGAACTAATAATAATTTTTTTTGCCTTCAAAACAAAGCATGGTGAACATATACCGACAAAACCCAACTTACTCTTGTTTAACATGTTCCCACAGATTCGAGTTACTGAAAACTCAATTACGACAACATAGAATGAATTACATGTAATAACCAAGAATTTCTAAGTCATTGTAAATAAATATATTAATTCAATATTAATAATATTAAAAATCTTGTGATATATAAATAAAGATATGTGACTATATTATATCATGATAGTTGTCAATAATGATAAATATGTAGAAAACATGTGTGAATAAATATATGTATATATAATAAATATGTATATATGTTTATTTATTAAGTAAAGTGTAATAATAAGAAAAAAAAACTTATAACCTAATATTATATATATTTGGAGTGTAGACTAAATAACCTAAGGGTTATAGAAATTAAGGTATACTAGTACGAAATTATATACTAGTACCCTAACTCTAGAAATTTAAATTATACATCTTGAGTAGTTGATTTTATAACTTGATTAAAGCAAGTTTAATTAGGTTATGAAAATAAATTGCAAATATTGATGTAATAGTATATGCAATAGCCCAATTGATTTAATTATCAAGCCTACTTAATTAATTTATTTTGTGGACTTGAATACTTAGTAAGTAAATGGATTAAATTAGCCATTAGAAATTAATTAACCATAATATTAGGAGCCCAATAATTTATGTTACTAAGTGGCCCAATAATGGTAGTGAGTGAAGTTGATTACTAGTAGCCCAATTTAGTAAATGACTAGCCCAAATCATTTAATTAAGTGACCCAACAATTAGCCCAATTGATAAAGGAGTTTTTAGTCATTTCATAAGTAAATAAAAAAAATGGGACAAAATCCCTTGAAGAATCCGGCCATGTGGGTTAATTAAAGGGAGAAATGATTAAAATTGTTTATCCTTATCTAATAAGCTAGGTGTCACCAAATTCTTACCCACATGTGTCATTACTTAGTTGGTAAATAAAAGATAAGTATGGAAGAGAAGGAAGAGAGATATTAGTAGATTAGTTATAGAGATAGAATATATCTTTAACTTAGAGTAAGTATACTCCATTAAGCCATTTCTACTTCCATTCCTTTCTAACTTCCAAGAAAGCTAGAAAAAAAAAATTCAAGAGAGAGAGTGAGGTAGAGAGTAGGTCACGGCAACAAGAAGGAGAGAAGAAGAAGAGAACAAGACTTGATGCACCCTAAGATCATCTCCTATTTTGGAAGAAAGAGGAGAGTAGCCACTAAAGGAAGGTAAAAAAAAAAAGATTTCAAGTTTTGTTAATGTTTTATGTAGTTTAGTACTTTATTTTTAGATCCATGAAATGTTATGATTTTTTTGGTTGAAACCTTATGAAAAGGTTATATCATGAAGTATATTTTATATCATGTTGATATATATGATTATATGTTACAAATGATAGAAAAAAAAAATTTAAGGTTAGTAAATTAGAAAAAATTTTGTTTAAATGAAAACTATGCTTTATTTTGTGGAATCTAAAAATTTTGGTTCTAGGGTGTTATGATATACTCTTAGGAGTTATGAACATCACCCCATTTGGAATGATGGAAAAAGCTTAAGTAACAAAGTCATGGCGAAATTTTTTGTGAAACTAGTTAAAAGTTGGGAAATCAGTTGGTACACTGACTTTAGAGTTAGTTTTTCAGGTAATTAAAGCTTATGGAAATGGGTTATTTGCTATGGGTTTTGTAGTTTGTAATATAAGGAAGCTGTAGGCTCAAGAACGGACTTATTTCGATAAGAAACAAGTAAGTTATAAAGGCGTAAAGTAGGCCCGAGAAAACTGTCAAACAGCCCAGTTGCTAATTCTTATGCAGTGAGTTTTGTTCTAATACAGACACCCGAAACAGACGGGTTATACTGTCTGGATATTAACCGAAGAAAAACTTGGCCTAAAGCAGACAGGTATTAGCTGTCCGAATAATAACCAAAATAGATTTTAACTGTCTGGATTAGACCTGTAACACAAAGACTAAAAGTTTGGACACGTTGTCTAAATTTATAAAACGCAAATGAACTAAAATGATTAATATTGTAACGTAATCCAATAATAGAGTCGTAATGTGACTAATTTGATATGATGACCCTAATGTTATATATATGTCAATTGAAGGGCGATATATTGGCAATCCGGTAAATCGCGTAGTAGGCAAGTTTCCTAAACTTACTCAGATATTTATTCTGTGCAAGTTTTTCTAACTCAACTCAAGATATTATTATTCAAAGCATATTAGTGAATAATTATTGATGATTATTCGCATCTATAATATTTATTGACATTCGCACTTCGTGCAATTAAATTCCTGTTCTATTATTTTTGGACTGTGAATTGTTTAAAGTTCTTCCATCAATAAACTAATATGAACTGGATCAATGCTAATTGTATCAGCTAGATCGAACAGGTTAAATTGATAAACTCAAATCATTTTAAAAGTCAATCCTACCAGTTGATTGGTATGGATTCTTTGACTGAGATAAAGAACATTTTTATTAAAGTATTAATTAGAAAACAATTATTGCTTGATTATTAAGTGTTTATGCATAATCACCGGGTATGAAAGGTTGATCCCCTTGATTACCAAAACTTATTAAAAGGACCAATTTAAATACTGACAACCTTCACATATGTTCATGGTTATTTATAACCACTCAGTATCCATTATCCAATTATTGAACCTTGTTAGATGTTCTTTCAACTGAATTTCATTGTTGAATATTGAATGATAAATTCCTTCTAATCATGATATATCTCCTTTGTATTTAAACTTGCTAAGCAAATTAGTTGCTTACCCTTGCTATATCATGACATTTATTTCAGCTAAACCCGAAGGTTCGACGAAGAAAGATAAAGGAAAAGAAAAAGTACCAGAGTAGTTTATTATAAACTCTTAATTAGTCTTAAGTTTGATGTAGTTATTTATGTAAACCTTTTGCAATATTAAAGGTATGTATTATGTTAAGGTTAATGAGACCTTCGGACTGTGTTATAGACTTTATTTAACAAACAATGTATATTATTATTCCGCAATAGATTATAGAATGTGTATGATGGTGTTAAATCGTGAGCACCGAATTCGAGGTTAGAGAACCCGGATTTGGGGGCGTCACAGGTTGGTATCAGAGCTGTAGGTTATATACATTAGGAATGCAAAACCTAGGTTATAACCTTAGTAGGAAACTCATATTGTGCATGTTAAGTGATGAATTATGGAAATTCATCTAGTATAGATTGTACATGATAAAATATCATTTCATTTTGTTAATGAATGTATTTTATTGTGATACTGATGTTGTCCTTGTTTGCTTATAGAATGTCTGAAGAAAAGCAGGATAGTCATACTGTGGAGCAGGAGCTGAGGGATCATGTTGAGGAGCATGAGGTGATGACAGATACCTCACCAGATATCATGATAGCAGACTTGATGTATAGGAACTATGAGTTAGAAGAAAGGGTGGCTCACTTAGAGGAGCAGAACCACACACATCAGCATACAGAGCAGCAATACAAGGATGCTGCCAGTCAGGCATTGGCAGAGTTGGCAGAGCAGAAAGCCAAAGTGGAGTTGCTAGAGTTTCAGCTGAGTCAGAGGATATTAGAGAATCAGTTGATGAAGTTGGAGTTCGATGTAGAGATAGCTGAAAAGATTAGAATCTCGGACGCATGGGAAAGGGCAGCCAAGCTGGTGGATCAGCTCGGGGAGGAGCTGCAGCCTAAGGAGGTTAGGATTGACTCATTGGGGCAAGCTTTAGATACCGCCTATATGAGCCAGAGGTCAGGATTGAGGAGGGGTTCCATGGAGGTAGGTGAGTTGAGCCGATCAGTTCGACGTCGACTTATAGACAGATTTCTTCCACCGGAGCAGGAGCATACAGATGCACCACCTCCTGATGTGCAGTGATACTTGGTGGTCCTATATGTATATAGATGCAGTAGTACCCCTTTTGACTATTAGGGTTATATGATGTATTAAGTGAACCTCAGATGGTGTGAGGTAGTATGTAAATATACTGTATCCCCACTTATGAGATTAGGGGAGTTTTAGTTTTTGACTAATCCCACATTTTGTTGTTAAATAGGGATAGATGGCATTTATAGCAATATGCCAGTTATGTAAAGAAGTTGGTATATGAATATAAATGCGATATTTTGATAAATGTATTAAATATAGTAAATTGTATATGAGTAATATGTTAAATTCAGCAAGTTAATTTAGCAATTCAGCAGACCATATTGATTATAATAACAAGCCATCTTATAAAGTCATAAGTCTGGGCTAATATAATGATTAAGATTTACACATATGATTAAATTTTTATAAAACCACTATTAAATTGTGGCATAAAAGTGCAAATGATGCATAAATGATATAAATTTTTATTGAATCAGAAAATGCCGCCAGTATGGAGAGGAAGAGGAAGGGGAAGAGGAATACCAAGAACCTCACCGTCAACCCAAGAGGAATCTGTAAATAATTCTGCGGGTCCAGAAAATCCGATGCAATAGTTCGTTGATCTGTTAACCCAAGCACCACAAGGTAGAAACGCCGCACCACCATTAAACCCAAACCCTCCTGAGGGCCACTTGGCCAACTTCAAGGACTTTAAGGCAGTAGGCCCGCCAGAGTTTAAGGGGACAAGCACAAACGTGGATAAAGGAGATGCAGAAGGCTTTTGTTATTGCTAGAGTTGCAAACGAGCAAAAGATAACTTTTGCTACCTATTTGATGAAGGGTGAAGCTAATTTCTGGTGGGAAGCAAATCAGAGTAGAGCCGAAGAAGGTGTGATAAGCTGGGAACGATTTAAAGAATTGTTTCTCGAAAACTACTTTCCAAGGAGTATGCAGGGAAGAATGGAAGTTAAGTTTTTGGAGTTAAAACAAGAAAATATGTCAGTCTCCGAGTACGCAACCAAATTTAATGAATTATCAAGATTTGCACCACATCAGGTAGATACTGAAGAAAGGAAGGCGCGAAGATTTGAGAACGGGTTGAAACCATGGATTTTCAGCAAAGTGGCGGTGTTACAAATCGATTCCTTTGCGACTTTATTGGAAAAAGCTATCATTGCAGAAGGTGGTAGTGAGGCAGTATCCAAGTACAATCGAGAGAAGAACAAAAAGAGGACTGAAGGTGGGAATCAGAGTACCAACAGTGGTGGCAACAACAATAAGAAGCGCAAATGGAGCAGTGGTGGTAGTAACCTAGAAAATCAGCAAGGGAGTGTTCAACAGAAGAAGCAAGCATGTGGAAAGTGTGGAAAGAATCACTCGGGAGAATGCATGAAAGGGAAGAATGTCTGTTACAATTGTGGCCAGGAAGGACATATTTCACCAAATTGTCCTAAGCCAAGGAAAAATAGTTGTTTTTCATGTGGAGGAACGGGTCATCGATTCAAGGAATGTCCGTTAAAGAAGAATACTGAGGGAGGAAGCGGCAACAAGAGCAGTAACTCCAAACCATCCATTGGAGGGCCAGTACAGCTAAGCAAGCCGACAGCCAGAACTTTCAACATGACTGTACAAGATGCAGTGGCATCAAAGGAAGTGGTATCAGGTATAATTCCGATCAATAATATAAATGCATATGTGTTATTTGATTCGGGAGCTACCTGTTCTTTTGTATCTGATGAATTTGCTAGAAGATTAAACTTACCTTGCGAACAGTTAGAAAACCCAATGCATATAGAAGTTGCAAACAAAGAAGTGATCCCTGTTGAGTATATCCATAAAAATTGTGATGTGGAAATAAGGGGACATAAGTTAAGCGTGAATTTGATTCCGATACGCTTAGGAGAATTTGATGTGATCCTAGGAATAGATTGGTTGTTTAACCATGAGGCAGTAATTGACTGTCAAAAAAAGAGCATACACCTGAAGACACCAAATAAGTCTAAGGTTGTATTTTATGGTAGCAAGTCGTCGAGACAAACAAATTGTCTGACGATGATGCAGGCCAAGAAGATGTTACGGAAAGGATGTGAAGGTTATTTGGCTCATGTAGTGGATACACGAATCGTGAATCCTGAAATAGGGCAGATACCTGTAGTCAATGAGTTTGGGGATGTCTTTCCAGATGAACTACCAGGACTTCCACCAGACCGAGAGATAGAATTTGTGATTGATTTAGTACCGGGAACAACACCAATATTGAAAGCACCATACAGAATGGCTTCGGTAGAAATGAAAGAATTAATGGTCCAGTTGCAGGAATTGTTGGACAAGAAGTACATTCAACCTAGTGTATCTCCGTGGGGAGCACCGGTGTTGTTTGTAAAGAAGAAGGATAGATCGCTGAGGTTATGTGTGGATTATAGAGAATTGAATAAGGTCACGATCAAGAACAAATATCCTTTACCGAGAATAGACGATCTTTTTGATCAACTTAAAGGGGCAAGATATCTTTCAAAGATCGATTTGAGAACGGGTTATCATCAGTTGAAGGTGAGACCGGAGGATATACCAAAGACAGCATTTAGGACTCGTTACGGCCATTATGAGTTTCTAGTGATGTCTTTTGGACTGACGAATGCGCCAGCTGCATTTATGGACTTGATGAACAGAGTATTTAAACCGTACCTAGATAAATTTGTGGTTGTGTTCATTGATGACAGTATTCAAAGACTAAAGAAGAGCATGCCGAACATTTAAGGATAGTGTTAGAGACATTGAGGACGGAGAAATTGTACGCCAAGCTTTCGAAATGTGAATTTTGGTTGAAGAGAGTTCAGTTTTTGGGGCACGTCATTGATAATGAGGGAATTTCTGTTGATCCAGTAAAGGTCGAAGCAGTAAAGAATTGGGGACAACCAAAGATACCTACAGAAGTCAGAAGTTTCTTGGGATTGGCAGGATATTACCGCAGATTTATTCAAGATTTTTCGAAGATTGCATCACCGTTGACAAATTTGACCAGGAAGACGGTTAAGTATGTGTGGACAGAAAAGTGTGAATAAAGTTTTCAGGAATTGAAAAAAAGATTAAGTGAAGCACCGGTGTTATCCTTACCAGATAATACAGGGGGTTTTACAGTGTACAGTGATGCGTCACACAAGGGACTAGGTTGCGTACTGATGCAGCATGGTAAAGTCATCGCGTACGCGTCACGACAACTGAAAGACTATGAGAAGGGATACCCTACCCATGATTTAGAATTGGCAGCGGTAGTGTTTGCTCTTAAAATATGGAGACATTATCTTTATGGAGAAAAGTGTGAGATATATACAGACCACAAAAGTCTGAAATATATCTTTACACAAAAGGAGTTAAACATGAGACAGAGGAGATGGATAGAACTAATCAAGGACTATGATTGTGAGATTTTATATCATCCGGGAAAGGCCAATGTAGTAGCAGATGCTTTAAGTAGGAAAAATAATGAAAAGTTGTTTGCGTTAACCAAGCAAGAAGAACTAGTAAGAGAAATGGAGAAATTGGGGCTGGAAGTGAAAAATCCGAAGGATTCAGAGACAGTAAGTGAAATGGAAGCGAGTCCGACTTTGTTAGATAAAGTAAAAGAGGCTCAGAAAAACGATGAAGAATGTGGAGTCATTAAGAAGCAGTTGGCTGAACGTGAAAAGTTAAAATATAAGATCGATGGCACTGGATTATTGAGATTTGAAAACCGAGTTTGGGTACCTTCAGTACCGGAATTAAAGGAAGAAATTTTGCAAGAAGCACACAACACAAGATATTCGATACACCCAGGGAGCACAAAAATGTACCAAGACTTACGCCAACACTTTTGGTGGCCGAACATGAAAAGAGAAGTTGTCGAATGTGTCAGCAGATGCCTAACTTGTCAGAGGGTCAAAGCAGAACATCAACGACCAAGTGGATTATTGCAGCCATTAGAGATTCTAGAGTGGAAATGGGAACACATCACAATGGATTTTGTGGTGGGACTTCCAGCAACGTAGAAAGGTTACGATGCGATATGGGTAATTGTTGATCGTCTTACAAAGTCAGCGCACTTTTTACCGATCAAGATTAGGTATAATTTGGATCAGTTAGCCAAATTATATATCAAAGAAATTGTTTCAAGACATGGAGTGCCGATATCAATTGTATCTGATAGAGATCCGCGCTTCACGTCAAACTTTTGGAAAAGTCTTCAAGAAAGAATGGGGACACAACTAAGGTTGAGTACGGCATACCATCCAAAAACCGATGGTCAAAGCGAGAGAACGATTCAGACATTAGAAGACATGCTCAGAGCATGTGTAATGGACTTCAAGGGAAGCTGGGAGGATCATCTTCCACTAGTTGAGTTCGCAAATAATAACAGTTATCACGCAAGCATTGGAATGCCACCGTACGAAGCACTGTATGGGAGAAAATGTAGAACGCCCTTATGCTGGGATGAAGTAGGTGAGCGAAGATTGTTGGGGCCAGAATTGGTGCAGCAGACCGTGGAGATCATCAAAGTGATAAGAGCCCGACTGGTAGCAGCTCAAGACAGACAGAGGAAATATGCAGATTTACATCGCAAGAAAAGAGACTTCGAAGTAGGAAGCTATGTATTTTTGAAGGTATCTCCCTGGAAAGGGAAGATAAGATTTGGAAAGAAAGGAAAGTTAAGTCCTAGATTTATTGGACCATTTGAAATATCTCCTTAAATCTCTCCCAAGGAATTATCCCTTGACCACCTCGGGTTTTGTTAGCTTGCCACCAGTAGCTAGCTTCTGACTTTAACATGAAACTCGCGGAGGCAGTCTTCTGGTCCTCGTTAACTCTGGCGACATCAAAAACCTTTTCCATCTCCATGATCCAGGTTTGGGCTTCAACTGGATTCATAGACCCTAAATATTCCGGGGGTCCTATAGCTTTGAAGTCTTTAAAAGTCGTGGCTTGAGCTTAAGGTTGATTCGCAAATGCTCCTGTCAACAAATTCACCAACTGCTGCATCAGATTAACATTGGCTTCGTCATTGTTGTTCGTAGATCCCTCGGGGGTTTGTTGAAGTTGTTGTCTTCTTCTTGGCGGCATCTTTCTGAGCAAAATATTCGTCATTAGATTACTATTCATTTACTTAAACGTTTAAAACTCAACTTAAACATTTTTAAACATCACATATAGCACATAACACATTTGACAAACTTTTGTGTTCTATTCATTCATTTCCTTCAAACATAACAAAGATAGCATTACTGTTATTTACATCATTTACCCCATCTTAATGGAATTCAAAACCACATCAATATCATCCTCCATTATTATATCAACAATTGGGATTTACATTTTATTATAACTCGAGGCTAGCTATCATAATATGTTATTGCGTTTATTTCAACCCACTAGGACATCCCACGTCGCATAACTTCTTTGCGCTCTTCCTCCATGATACGAATCATTGTCCTGCGATCCATCATGTACCATGGTAAATCCTCAAACTACACTGGATAGTGGAAAACTCGATCCTGAACTCTATCTATTGCTGTGTGGACAGCATAATCTATCTCATCAATTTTGGCCTTCTTTGACCGAACCTCATCCTCAACACGATCTACACGATCAGCAGCCTTCAACCATGCGTCCTCGGCTCTCGCCCGTTTAGCTGACTCCTCCCTCAATTCATCTTTCATATCCTCATTCTCAACCATTATTTCTGCTCTTTGATATTCTAATTGAGCTAATTTCTGATCAAGTTTCGCAACTCGAGCAGTAAGATCCTGAATAGTGGCATCTTTGTGAACTAACATAGCTTGGCTCTCAGCAGCTAATCCTTTTAACTCCTCAACCCTGTCCTACAACTCTATGTTGCAGTCATACAACTCATCAAACATCTCAGCTTCATTTGAAGCAAGTGGTAACTCCTCAGGAATCTCATCCTCCTCATCCTCAATCTCTAACTCCTCAGGTTCCTCCTCAGGATCCGACTCAGGCTCATACTCTTGGCCTTCAACAGTAATCAATGGGGATGATGACTCCCTCGGCACTAGCCGCTCCGAGACAGTATGGATGTCTCGGGGTTCCTCCTCCCTAGGCACTCGGGGCTCCTCGTCCCTAGCCTGGCTGGGTTCTCCTACATCTTCCATCCTGCCAACAAAAATTTTAAGTTTTGATTACCAGTTGGTAGTATACTACTCGAGAGCACATAGGTTTATTAGCACATAACATATAAAGTCTTTTATTAAATGTTTTTATCTTTAATGAATTTCCTTGATTCATTCCTTAGAACTCGATAAGAGTTCTATCACCACTATGTTCTTGATCTCCTATAGGGTTATAGCCTAAGATTTCCTCACCTACGGTTCATAACCTAAAGCTTTGATACCAACCTGTGACGACCCCAAATCCGGGTACTCAAATCCCACAGAAATGGTGCTCACTATCCAATACATTCACATCTAGTTATCCATGTTAAAGGATAATAATAAAATTTAATAATCTTTATAAACCATCTTTCCCATTAAAGGGTTACATCAATAAAGTCTCAATAATGTCCTAGGTCAACTAACCTTAACTGTTACATCATTTGCGAAATAAAATAATAATAAAGTCCTATTACATAATCTCATGCAATCAATAATAATTTTTGTTTCATTACTTGTTCATCTTGCCTTTGCCCTTGCTCGAAGATGGCTCGTCGGGCTTCTCACACTTAGCTGCAATGTTTATGCAAGGGTGAGCAAACAATTGCTCACAAGTATAACAACAACAATAACAGTGTTTGAGCAATCCAATGAACTAGATTTCAAGTGAAAGGACAATCTACTCGGAACTCAATCACCAATAATTTAAGGAACTGAAAGCTCAAAAGAAAACTCGGGTTTTGATAAGTGTGTTTTATACACACAAATTAAGTGCTTTTGAGCTTGATAATTTGTAAATCCTTAGTCATTTTGTTTGGTTTTATGTGTTTACATCTTATTGTTGTGTAATGTAGTTTTGTATTACTTTTATATGTTTTTGTGTGCTTTTATGTGTTTTTACTTTGTTTTGTAGGAATTGAAATAAAGGCCCCTTGGATCGTTGCGTTTTTTGCTCGAATTTGGCATTTCAGTTGCTTGTTTCTCAATTTGACCCATGATGCAATCCGAATCTCTCAAAACTCAAAGAACGAACGTTGTAGATCTTCATCTCAGATTTCTAGAACATCTGGAATCATCCCATTTGAAGTTCGTATGAGAGAGTTATGGTTATTTTACCATCGAATTTTGCATACATTTTGCACAGCAGCTGCTTCCAGGCCAATTTACGCATTTCTCCGGCCCATTATCTTGATGAGCTCCAGTTAGGAATGTTGTAGAGCTACTTCTTAGCTTTCCATAGCCTACTTAATCGCCTTAATCCGAGTTCGGACGAAGAAGTTATGGCTATTTTACCAACAGACGTCAAAATTGATTTTGGCTACAGACGCGAGCACGCCGGGGCGAGCTCCCCAGGCCATTTTTGGCGCCGGGGCGAGCTCATCGCGGGATGCAGTAGATTTTGCAATTTTTGGACCAAAAACTCGGGTCTAAGCTAGGGTTTCATACACCCATCTCTTATAACATCCAAGGGGCGGCTGGAACAAGCATTCTAACATATACCAACTCATTCTAACTCATTCTAACTCATTCGAACATCAAATCTAGTGAGAGGGAAGCTACAAAATACATCATCAAGAAGGAAATGGGCTGCAATACAAGGATTTTCTAGCAATTTCCAAGGAGCAAGTAAGGCAAGGAATATCAATTCTTGAGGGAAAGCTAGAGAAGAAGCATTAAACCATTAAGCAACAATTGAATATCTCCACAAAGGGGTTTATCATTCTATCTCTTGTATTTCCTTCTTAATTTGTAATTCCATCATGATGAATAGATCGAATATGATGTTTTATATAGTTACCATGAACTAGAACTAATTTACTAAGATGTCAATGGAACCCAATACATAGTTTGAATTGAATGTTCTCTCTTTGATGTTGGTTAATTATTTGTGATTGGATATCATAATTTGTGCTTTATATATTAATTACCTAGCTAGTAATTACCTTGTGAACTTATATGGAATTGAGAGAGGAAGTATAGGTTGAGACCTTATTACGATATCATGTGAAAATTAGATATTCCTATGGGTAATTTATGAAATTAAGTGACGTGTGTTTTATTTATTACCCTCATGAATAGATAATTTGATTGTATTTAGGATAGACATATACCTAAATGTCACATGTATCCATTTGAGAATCCTTGCTTAATGATTTCTACTGCGAAAGTTGGTAATTGATGGAGTAGTTAATGAGGTTTTGTGACATACACCTTACGAATTGTTCTTGATATGAGAATCTTGCTAGTGTGTAGAATAGAGATATATCTATACACCGTAATGGGGAATACGTATTTGACCATCGAGAGAGGCTTGTATATACTTGTGATTTCTCGGATAACAATTCTTATGATTTAACTAGTTGAAAAGAGAGAGTTAGGATATTTAAATGACGTGTTGGGGGAAATTGTGATCTTAGACTTGTTAATATTTAATTTCATTATCTTAATGCTTTCTATAGTTCTTGGATTAATTGTTATCTTTATTAATGCAAAACAACAAAAACAATCACCATTTGTTTAAATAAGATTGAGATGATAAAAGGTTAATACTTGGAAAAGACTAGTAATAATTCCTCGTGGGATCGATACTTTACTTACTCTTTATTACTTGTTGACCACGCTTGCGCGTAATTGTCGTTATATTAATCGTACAACAGGTTTTGATTTAAATCTAGAAAATAAGTACATCTGAGGGTCATAAGACTACGAACTATATCTTTAGGTTAACTAGTATCTTTACTGTAACCTTTAACAGTTTAATAGACTATAGGACTATCGTCTCGTACTCCGGGGGATCAGCCTTTTGTACAATGTATTGTGCACAAACATTTTAGCTCTACTGCGTAATATAATCCCCTATAACAGGGTTGTTCATCTCAGCATTGACATTAAAGTCCGCACCAAAGAAAGTTTGGTTTGAATTAACTTCGAAGAAATTCCCAAGTCTTTAGAACATTCATCAACTATGGACTAGTCGAATTAAAAAGTTTCACAAGTCATTAACGAGTTTAATAGAACAATATAAGATTGTACAATAACATCTATTGATCAAGAATTGAACAACAGTGAACCATAATTGAATGAACATTTCATATCGAGATAGTGTCTTCAAAAATATTAAGAACTTGTTTAGAGTTTATCAACTTTGAACAATCTAGGAAAACTTCATTTGAAATAAAGAAGCAAGCTTTGAGAACTTGTACAATATGGAAGTTGAGTTTAGAACTTGCATTCAACGAATATCGAGTGATTAGGGTTAGGAACTTGCTCAATTTAAAAGTAGGGTTAAGAAACTTGCCTCGTGCGCTTGCTACACAATTATATTTTTCGTTTTTCGAGCTCCTACATATATATTTATCACATAGGCTTTAGCATTCCAACTCACGTGAATAACAAGTTAACATCTTGCATTACTTACTAATTTATAACTTATTCTCGCCATCTATGTGATTACAATCTATTTTCAAGTCTTATAACATGCATTACACTTACTATAATCATTCAATGAGATTATAACAATATACCAAAGATCCTATACTTAAATACTCATTACTGGTCAGACTGCACAGCAGCGCAGCTGCGCTGCATTAACATTGGAAACTGGTGCAGCTACTCATGAAGGCGCAGCTGCGCTGTTCATACCCTTGGAACCGGCGCAGCTGCGCTAAGACTCAGAACCAGATTCTGCAATTCGTGAGCAGCATAGTTCTAAGGCCAAAAACAACCAACTTCATCACCCACACGACAAATTAATCAAACCCAGATGTTTTAAACTTTATAGAATCAAAACCAAGCATGTATAACATGATTCTAACAACACAGGTCACACAAGCAACTAATTTAAAAACTTAAAACGAAAGTTCATACTATTTTTAACCATTTTGACATGCTTAGCGAAATCAATCACCGCAAATTCGATAATCAACCAAATCGATTCATACCAATTGCATTGTTTTCGTTTTTCAAAATACCACCATAAACCATCACTAATTTATAGATTACTGTAATGCCCGTGAATTTTGAACGTCCTTATTAATTAAATCTAATTTAATTTAATGAGTTAACGTTGTGTTCTATTTAAACCAACTTGGGTTAATTGGTGGGAGATGTATAAGATGTGTCTATACTTGTGTTGGCAGGTATGATATAACTATGGTTAAGAAATAACCATATGTGAGTCAAGTGTAGGAATTGGTGTGTAATAGCTAAAATGGCCAAGAGTGGTTAATAACCAAGGTAATTATGAAGGGGCAATAATCATTGTATATCCAAGTGGTTAATAACCAATGTAATTATGGCGGGATAATAACCATTGTGTTTAAACAATGTAATTATGGCAAGATAATAACCAATGTCTAATAACTAATGAAGAATGGTTAATAACTAATGGATAATTAAGTTTTTGCGAAAAGACTATTTTAACCTTAAAAGAAGTTGGGTAATGATTAAAATACCCTTGAGGAAGTTGTTAGGAAGCTTCCTATTATTGATGAAGTGATCAAATTGCCCTTGCCTAGTCATGATTAATGACTATTTTGCCCATGGTCTCTACTTTCCTATAAATAGGACCCCTCACCAATGATAGTAGGGGTTGGTTCATTTATTATTCACCAAGTATAGAGAGTAAGAGCTTAGAGAGAAAAAGAGAGTGAGATTAGCATAGTTCATGCATCTCAAGTTCATCACATACTTTGGTAGATCAAGGAGAGTAGCTACAAGATCAAGGTGAAACCCTAAACCATTTCCTTCTTTCTTACTTTGTTTTATTTTCATAGTTTTTGAGAGATTTTCTTCTAAGACTCAAGAATCATTAGATCTTCATGCTTCATGTAGAGATCTAATCCTCTTGAGTGTTAGAATGGAGATTCAAAGGAAGAAAAGGAACTTATGTTCTTAAAGGGTAAAAACCCTAGATTTTCTTCACTTGGATCACCCATAACTTGAGATCTACAACTTGGATTTGTGATCCGTTGAAAGGGGGTGCTAGGTACATGAGTTAGATAGTAAAACCAAGTGGTAAAACAAAAATACAATAATTTTTGAAGCCTTGGGGGCTATTTTCCCAAAATAGTCCAGCTATAAAACTTAAAGCTTTAAAACCCTAAAAGCTTGCTATCCTCGTTTTTTCAAAGGTTGTTTCGGCCAGTTATGGATCTGTTAAAAATCTAGGAAAACTCACAGAGGTACCTTAAGAAGTTATCTACAAGTAACAAAAAGAATGAACACGTTTCGATGTGTACGTTTTGTGTAATGGCTTTTACCGTGAAGGACTCCTAATTATTCATACCCGGATTTCTCACTGTGTGTAGCTTGAAATTATATGAAATTTTTACAGTATGTTTATGCATGTTATGAGAGTGTACCCGAAAAATTTCAGAATTTTCTGAGCAAAACTTGATTTATGAAAAATGTGACAAGATTCGGAGGTTTTGAGTACTTTAAAAATAGTAAATCACTTTCTAAAATTCCAGAAACATTTGTGGATCATTGTTGGACCATATACTATCCAGATCCAGAGAATAATAATTTTTTGAACCTATTTGCTATTTTTCATAATAATGTTATAGTTATGGTTAAAAGAAAATAAATGGTTAAATGATGTCATAAATAAGAAAAATGTGATTTTTAAGCTTGGATACTCCTAATATTATATATTATGACTATTGAGGGGTATTTTGGTAATATGTAATGAAAAATAATATTTATGACCTTTTATGGGTAGTAAAGGAGTTGTTTAATAAAGGGTAAAATAATTAGAATAAATTATTTATTCGCCTAATAACTTATTAAAATATTACTATGATATTTGTAATATAAGAATTTGATATTTTTAAGTAAACAAAGAAATATTAAGATTAAAACTTTATGAAAATATTATTGAATGGGTAATAATATTTATTTTAAGTATTAATAAATGATTAAGATATTATTAAAATGGCTAATAATATTAGATTAAAATATTATTAATGATATGAGAATTAAAATATTATTAAGAGATTAATAATATTAGATTAAAGTATTATTGGATGATTAAAATATTATTAAGATGTTAATAACATTAGTAAACGAATAAAAGTGTTATTAGTGGACTAATAATACCAAGAGGTGAATTAAATATTATCAGGATTGATAATATTAAGTGTCTTATAGGATTTACGATAGTCTATTTGCTTATGTGTGCTATGTGATTGGCTTAATTGTTAAATAAATAGCATAAGTAAGCGTGTCGATATACAACTACGCAGTACTAATTGATAGATCGACATTATCAATGTTAGGTTCTTCAAGGCTAATTAGTTAAAGCTAGATTATTTGTAGCTGAGCAGACAGGCAAGTTCCCTAACTCAAACTCGAGTTATGATTTTTGAAGCATGTTAGTGAATAATTATTGTTGATTATTCACATCTATACTGGTTATTGAGATTCGCACCTTGTGCAATTGAATTCATATTCTATTGTTATTGAATTGTAAATTAGATTAAAGTTCTTTCAAGCATGAACTATTTATGAGATAGATCTATGCTATTTGTATCAGTTAGATCAAGCATGTCTAAATTTGTGAAATCAAATGTATTTTAAACGCTGTTCTTATTAATTTGCTATAGTAAGAACTCTTGGCTGAGAAAAGGATAAATTTGATCAAGGCATGATATCAATGCTGGTTTATTAAGTGTTTATGCATAAATCACGGGGTATGAAAGGTTGATCCCCTTGATTACCAAAACTTTTTAAGAGGTCCAGTTTAAATGCTGAGAACTTTGGCAAATGTCTATGGTTATTTCCAACCACTCAGTAATTGTCATTCAATTATTCGAATATTCAATTGTTGACTATTAATTCATGTTTCTTCAAATTTCATACTGTCGTTGAACATTGAAAGCGAAACTTCCTTCTATTCATGATATATCTCCCTTGTGTGTAAACTTGCTAAGCAAACTAGTTGCTTACCCTTGCTATATCATGATTTTTATTTCAGCTAAGGCAGAAACGTCAAAAGGGGACAAAGGAAAAGGGAAGGTGCAAGAATAGTTTGCCTGATAGGGCTTATGTATTAGTTATCTAAAAATGTTATTTGGTTATGTGAACTCTTATTGTATTAAGGGTATGTTTTTAAGTTAAGGTTAAAGAACCTTGGGACCATGATTGTAAGACGTTATTACTATTTCGATAGACATTGTATGATTATTATTCCGCATTTAGTTAGAAAGTATGTTTGTTGTTGAGTATCGTGAACACCGAATTCGAGGTTAGGAAACCCGAATTTGGGGGTGTCACAGGTTGGTATCAAAGCTATAGGTTATAACCCTTAGGAGAAAGAGTCCTTGAGATATAACCTGAGAGAATGTAGAGGAATAGAAGGGGATAGAACTCATATAGAGTTATTTTTGGGTATAAATTTATTATGATCTTAAAATTGAGGATTTGGATCATACGTTGGTGTTATTAAGCTTATGGATAATTTGAGGAATGTGTATTAATGAGATAATATGGTAAAGTGAAGACCATTAAGTATGGACGATCCATTGTAAATTGGAGTAATAGATATTCGAGGTAATTAGATTAATCATTTGATGCTATTGATCAATTCTGTAGCTATTGATCAATTTTTGTGGCTATTCATTAGATAAGATATTGGAGTGATGTTGTATGGAGTTTCTTTGTGATGAAAAGAGGGTACCTTAGAATCTTTTAGGTTAAGGTTTGCAAGAAAGAAATGATTGATTCGATAAATAATGAATATATCGATATTTTGAAGTGTTAGTTAAGTTATTAAGCTTTATGGTGGAATGCCAGGTGAGACAAAAGTAATGAACTCATATAGAGTTGTTAAGCAAAAGTTGAGAGTATTGAGATGAATGATTTATATGCAAAAAAAAAAATTAAGAGATGACTGATAGCAATTTAGATTGTTTTGATAATTAAAAAGGAGAGACAACGGAGAGATTATAAGAAATGAACCAAGGGTAGATTTAGTGTCTGATATGGAAAAAGTATCTAGAGATGGAACTGAATGATGAGATAATAGAAATCCCTAAGGAGGATCAATTGGAGCCCGATATAAGGAATAGAAAGAGGAAATGAAAGAAAGAAAGGTTAAGTCCGAGAGTTATAAGACCTTTGTGAGTCGTAACGAATGAAGAATAGTGGTCAATGTATATGTACTAGTATATCTATGCATGTAAGAAATGTGAATCTCAGTTTTTGTACAGCTAGCAGTATATCTGTTGTAAGTCCCAACTTTGTGTAAGTTGTGGAGTAGTTATGTGAATCCCGTCTTGTTGTTAGTAACAAAGGGATAAGTGGATATCAGGAATGCTATATGATGTAAGTAGTACGAAGTACTAAGATGAGCTTCTTAGTATTTATTAAAGGTGCCTTGAGTTGATATGATGATGATACATCCCCACTTTTCAGATCTAGGGGAATGCAGTTCTTATTAATCCCATCTTTTGTGTCTTAATGGGATAGTTAACATTTATAGGAATATGCCGAAATTATAAGTGTTTGACACACTAAGGGGTGTATGAATATAAATGTGGTATTATTATTACATGATTGATTGTGATCGATTTGTGCTTTGACTCTTAAATGATAACATCAGTAGAATTTTGCACGATGTGTAAAACAAGAAGGATTTATGTAAGGTTTTGTTTAGAACTAACAATGCCGTCAAGGAGACAACCCCGATACACGAGGGTGGAAGAGTCAGTGAATAACGAGGAGGGTCAGACTGACCCCAAGAGGACCTTTGCGAACTTGTTAGAGGAAACGATGCAAGGCAGACCAGCCATTACGGTTGTTCGGCCATGAAGTCACAAGACGAACTTTACCGGTTTCAAATTACTAGGACCCCTGGAGTTTCATGGGAATAGGGATCCGAGTGAAGCCCAGACATGGGTAGAAGAAATGGAGAAAGTTTTCAAGGTCGCAAGAGTGACCGAGGAACAGAAGACTTTGTTTGCCACTTTCATGAGGAAGGGTGAGTCAAATTACTAGTGGAAGGCGAATAGAAGCCGAGCTGAGGAAGGCACAACTGCGTGGACTCGTTTTAAGGAGCTGTTTTTCGAAAAATTACTTTCTAGAAAGCACGCAGGCAAGTATGGAGATAAAGTTCTTGGAACTGAAGCAAGATGATATGTCGGTAGCAGAGTACGCAACGAAGTTTAACGAACTAGCTAGGTTTGCTCCACACCAAGTGGACACCGGAGCTAGGCAAACAAAGAGATTTGAACAAGGGTTGAAGTCCTGGGAGTATAGTAAGGTTGTGGTTTTGCAGATCAACACATTTCCTACGTTACTTAAGGAAGCAATCGTTGCCGAGGAGGAAATGAAGCGTTGACAAAGCGCAACCAAAATCAGAAAAGCCATGATGGTCACAAGGAAGGTAGTCGTGGGGGAAGTAACCCGAATAAAAGGAAAGGGATCGATAGCCAATCTTGCGGAGGCAACAAGTCTGGAGGAGAGGCTAAGAAGGGTATATTCGTCCTAGTGTATCTCCGTGGGGAGCGCCAATTCTGTTCGTAAAGAAGAAGGATGGATTGTTAAGGCTCAGTATCGACTACAGGGAGTTAAACAAAGTTACGATTAAGAATAAGTATCCGCTGCCTAGGATAGACGATCTGTTCGATCAACTCAAGGGAGCGAAATACTTTTCAAAGATTGATTTAAGGACGGGCTATCATCAACTAAGGGTGAGACAAGAGGATATCCCAAAGACGGCATTCAAAACTCGTTATGGACATTTCGAGTTTTGGTTATGTCATTTGGACTGACAAATGCACCAGCAGCATTCATGGATATGATGAACAGAGTGTTCAAGCAATACTTGGACAAGTTCGTGGTAGTATTCATCGATGACATCTTGGTGTATTCAGTGACAGAGGAGGAGCATGCTGAACATCTAAGGATTGCTTTGGAAGCATTAAGGAGGGAGAAGTTGTACGCGAAGTTTTCGAAGTGTGAACTTTAGTTACAAAGGGTGCAGTTTCTAGGACACGTCATTGACAGGAATGGTGTTTCAGTAAACCCAGCAAAGGTGGAAGCCATTATCAACTGGGAGCAGCCAAAGACGCCAACGGAGATCAGGAGTTTCCTAGGGTTAGCGGGATACTATCGGAGATTCATCCAGGATTTCTCGAAGATAGCATCACCGTTGACCAATCTAACCAGAAAGACGGTAAAGTTCGTTTGGACGGAGAAGTGCGAGGAGAGTTTCATAGAGCTGAAGAAGAGACTTAGCCAAGCACCAGTGTTGGCTTTACCGGACGACACTGGAGGTTTTGTTGTTTACAGTTATGCGTCACACAAGGGTCTTGGTTGTGTACTAATGCAGCATGGCAAGGTCATTGCGTACGCTTCACGTCAGCTAAAGGACTATGAGAAGGGATACCCGACTCATGATCTGGAGTTAGCAGCAGTAGTGTTCGCCTTGAAGATTTGGAGGCACTACTTATATGGGGAGAGGTGCGAGATATATACAGATCACAAAAGTCTGAAATATATCTTCACTCAGAAGGAGCTAAATATGAGGCAGTGCCGATGGTTAGAATTGATCAAGGATTACGACTGTGAGATTTTGTACCATCCGGGCAAAGCAAATGTAGTGGCAGATGCCCTGAGTAGGAAAGGCAGAGAGAATTTAATGAGGCTCACAACTCAGGCAGAGTTGATAAAGGAGTTCGAACGTTTGGAATTGGAGGTTAAGTATCCGATGGAGACGGACGGGAAATTATTTACAGTGACAGCGAGCCCGACCCTATTGGATCAGATTAAGGAGGCTCAAGAAAAGGATGAGGATTGTGATTCAATAAAGAAACAAATTGCCGAAGGCGAGGAGCTTAAGTATAAGATTGATAGCACTGGATTGCTAAGATTTGAAGGGAGAGTCTGGGTACCGTTAGATCTTGAATTGAGGGAAGAAATCCTTCAGGAAGCTCACGGCACGAAGTACTCAGTACATCCCGGAAGCACAAAGATGTACCAGGATTTGCGACGAAATTTTTGGTGGCCGAATATGAAACGCGAAGTGGCAGAGTGCGTCAGCCGATGTCTGACGTGCCAACGGATTAAAGCAGAGCACCAACGACCGAGCGAATTACTTCAACCGTTAGAGATTCCGGAGTGGAAGTGGGAGCACATCACAATGGACTTTGTGGTGGGACTACCACCAACTCATAAGGGTTTACACGCTTTCTGGGTAATCGTGGATCGTCTAACCAAGTCTGCTCATTTTCTGCCAATCAAGATACGATACAATCTGGAGCAATTAGCAAAGCTTTATGTGAAAGAGATAGTGTCAAGACATGGAGTGTCGGTATCAATTGTATCTGATAGAGATCCGCGCTTCACGTCGAATTTTTGGAAAAGTCTGCAGGCAAGAATGGGGATGCAGTTGAGGTTGAGTACAGCGTATCATCCTCAAACCAACGGCCAGAGCGAGTGAACGATTCAGACCCTAGAAGATATGCTTCGGGCAGTCGTGATGGATTTAAAGGGCAGCTGGGATGACCATTTGCCACTGGTGGAGTCTGCTTACAACAATAGCTATCACGCCAGTATCGGCATGCCACCGTACGAAGCGCTATATGGAAGGAAATGCCGAACCCCGATGTGTTGGGACGAGGTCGGGGAGCGAAGATTGCTGGGACCAGAAATGGTGCAGCAGACTACAGACATCGTGCGGCTGATCAGAAACCGGCTGGTAGCAGCTCAAGATCGCCAGAAGAAATATGCCGACTTACATCGTCAGAAGCGGGACTTTAAAGTTGGTAGCTTTGTATTTTTGAAGGTATCTCCTTGGAAAGGAAAGATCCGGTTTGGGAAGAAGGGCAAATTGAGCCCTAGGTTCATAGGACCATTCGAGATTTTGAGGTGAATCGGCGAGGCGGCGTACGAGATAGCGTTACCTCCTGAACTTGAGCACATTCACAACGTATTTCATGTGTCAGTGTTGCGGCCGTATAAACCAGGCTATAAGCACGTTATCTCCTATGAACCAATCCAAGTCGAGAAGGACTTAACGTACGAGGAAGTTCCTGTCCAGATTCTCGATAGAAAGGAATAGAAGCTGAGAAACAAGACCATCCATTCCATCAAAGTTCTCTGGAGGAATCACGCAGTTGAAGAAGCTACGTGGGAACTCGAAGAGAAAATGAAAGCGAATTATCCGTTTTTATTTGAGTAACCCTATTTTTGCAATTCCGAGGACGGAATTTTTATAAGGGGGGAGGGATGTAATGCCCGTGAATTTTGAACGTCCTTATTAATTAAATCTAATTTAATTTAATGAGTTAACGTTGTGTTCTATTTAAACCAACTTGGGTTAATTGGTGGGAGATGTATAAGATATGTCTATACTTGTGTTGGCAGGTATGATATAACTATGGTTAAGAAATAACCATATGTGAGTCAAGTGTAGGAATTAGTGTGTAATGGCTAAAATGGCCAAAAGTGGTTAATAACCAAGGTAATTATGAAGGGGCAATAACCATTGTATATCCAAGTGGTTAATAACCAATATAATTATGGCGGGATAATAACCATTGTGTTTAAACAATGTAATTATGGCAAGATAATAACCAATGTCTAATAACCAATGAAGAATGGTTAATAACTAATGGATAATTAAGATTTTGCGAAAAGACAATTTTAACCTTAAAAGAAGTTGGGTAATGATTAAAATACCCTTGAGGAAGTTGCTAGGAAGCTTCCTATTATTGATGAAGTGATCAAATTGCCCTTGCCTAGTCATGATTAATGACTATTTTGCCCATGGTCTCTACTTTCCTATAAATAGGACCCCTCACCAATGATAGTAGGGGTTGGTTCATTTATTATTCACCAAGTATAGAGAGTAAGAGCTTAGAGAGAAAAAGAGAGTGAGATTAGCATAGTTTATGCATCTCAAGTTCATCACATACTTTGGTAGATCAAGGAAAGTAGCTACAAGATCAAGGTGAAACCCTAAACCATTTCCTTCTTTCTTACGTTGTTTTATTTTCATAGTTTTTGAGAGATTTTGTTCTAAGACTCAAGAATCATTAGATCTTCATGCTTCATGTAGAGATCTAATCCTCTTGAGTGTTAGAATGGAGATTCAAAGGAAGAAAAGGAACTTATGTTCTTAAAGGGTAAAAACCCTAGATTTTCTTCACTTGGATCACCCATAACTTGAGATCTACAACTTGGATTTGTGATCCGTTGAAAGGGAGTGCTAGGTACATGAGTTAGCTAGTAAACCTAAGTAGTAGAACATAAATCCAATAATTTTTGAAGCCTTGGGGGCTATTTTCCCAAAACAGTCCAGCTATAAAACTTAAAGCTTTAAAACCCTAAAAGCTTGCTGTCCTCGTTTTTTCAAAGGTTGTTTCGGCCAGTTATGGATCTGTTAAAAATCTAGGAAAAATCACAAAGGTACGTTAAGAAGTTATCTACAAGTAGCAAAAATAATGAACACGTTTCGATGTGTACGTTTTGTGTAATGGCTTTTACCGTGAAAGACTCCTAAATATTCATTCCCGGATTTCTCACTGTGTGTAGCTTGAAAACATATGAAAGTTTTACAGTATGTTTATGCATGTTATGAGAGTATACCCTGAACATTTCAGAATTGTCTGAGCAAAACTTGATTTATGCAAAATGTAACAAGATTCGGAGGTTTTGAGTACTTTAAACATAGTAAATCACTTTCTAAAATTCCAGAAACATTTGTGGATCATTGTTGGACCATATACTATCCAGATCCAGAGGATAATAATTTTTAGAACCTATTTGCTATTTTTCATAATAATGTTATAGTTATGGTTAAAAGAAAATAAATGGTTAAATGATGTCATAAATAAGGAAAATGTGATTTTTAAGCTTGGATACTCCTAATATTATATATTATGACTATTGAGGGGTATTTTGGTAATATTTAATGAAAAATAATATTTATGACCGTTTATGGGTAGTAAAGGAGTTGTTTAATAAAGGGTAAAACAATTAGAATAAATTGTTTATTCGCCTAATAACTTATTAAAATATTACTATGATATTTGTAATATAAGAATTCGATATTTTTAAGTAAACAAAGAAATATTAAGATTAAAACTTTATGGAAATATTATTGAATGGGTAATAATATTTATTTTAAGCATTAATAAATGATTAAGATATTATTAAAATGGCTAATAATATTAGATTAAAATATTATTAATGATATGAGAATTAAAATATTATTAAAAGATTAATAATATTAGATTAAAGTATTATTGGATGATTAAAATAATTTAATTAAGATGTTAATAACATTAGTAGTAAACGAATAAAAGTGTTATTAGTGGACTAATAATACCAAGAGGTGAATTAAATATTATCAGGATTGATAATATTAAGTGTCTTGTAGGATTTACGATAGTCTATTTGCTTATGTGTGCTATGTGATTGGCTTAATTGTTAAATAAATAGCATAAGTAAGCGTGTCGATATACAACTACGCAGTACTAATTGATAGATCGACATTATCAATGTTAGGTTCTTCAAGGCCAATTAGTTAAAGCTAGATTATTTGTAGCTGAGCAGACATGCAAGTTCCCTAACTCAAACTCGAGTTATGATTTTTGAAGCATGTTAGTGAATAATTATTGTTGATTATTCACATCTATACTGGTTATTGAGATTCGCACCTTGTGCAATTGAATTCATATTCTATTGTTATTGAATTGTGAATTAGATTAAAGTTCTTTCAAGCATGAACTGTTTATGAGATAAATCTATGCTATTTGTATCAGCTAGATCAAGCATGTCTAAATTTGTGAAATCAAATGTATTTTAAAAGTTGTTCTTATTAATTTGCTATAGTAAGAACTCTTGGCTGAGAAAAGGATAAATTTGATTAAGGCATGATATCAATGCTGGTTTATTAAGTGTTTATGTATAAATCACGGGGTATGAAAGGCTGATCCCCTTGATTACCAAAACTTTTTAAGAGGTCCAGTTTAAATGCTGAGAACCTTGGCAAATGTCTGTAGTTATTTCCAACCACTCAGTAATTGTCATTCAATTATTCGAATATTCAATTGTTGACTATTAATTCATGTTTATTCAAATTTCATACTGTCGTTGAACATTGAAAGCGAAACTTCCTTCTATTCATGATATATCTCCCTTGTGTGTAAACTTGCTAAGCAAACTAGTTGCTTACCCTTGCTATATCATGATTTTTATTTCAGCTAAGGCAGAAACGTCAAAAGGGGACAAAGGAAAAGGGAAGGTGCAAGAATAGTTGCCTGATAGGGCTTATGTATTAGTTATCTAAAAATGTTATTTGGTTATGTGAACTCTTATTGTATTAAGGATATGTTTTTAAGTTAAGGTTAAAGAACCTTGGGACCATGATTGTAAGACGTTATTACTATTTCGATAGACATTGTATGATTATTATTCCGCATTTAGTTAGAAAGTATGTTTGTTGTTGAGTATCATGAACACCGAATTCGAGGTTAAGAAACCCGGATTTGGGGGTGTCACATATGAACTAATCATAATTTTTTTTGCCTTCAAAACAAAGCATGGTGAACATATACCGACAAAACCCAACTTACTCTTGTTTAACATGTTCCCACATATTCGACTTACTGAAAACTCAATTACAACAACATAAAACGAATTACACATACTCAAGAACATCTATAACAGATTTCTCAACTAGCTTATCAACAAAACCAATTTCAGAGAAATAGAAAACCAAGAACTTTTAGAAATAAATTGCTTACCTTTAATTCCTCTTTAGACTTAGATGATTAGGATAGCCTGATTATCCTTCCTCTTCCTACTTCAATTTTCAGACCTTGGCTCTCAACTCACAGAGAATTTCTTCTCTCTACCTCTTTCACAAACTCTAACTGAGGTATTACTTCAAAGAAATTAGAACGTCTCATTCGGAGTTATAAACTTGAATAAACAAGAGTAAAAAACTTGCTCCATATAAGAACAGGATTTGTGAACTTGCTCAATGAAATTAGAGTTATAGAACTTTGCATAATGATAACAAGTCAGGGATAGAAAACTTGCGTAATAATAATAAGTTAAGGATAAGATACTTGCCTGACACGTCTGCTACAATTAATATTATCTATTTCCTCTTTGAGTGACCTATACATTCAAGTCACATTGAACAATTAATATTCATAGCTCAACTAATTACTTCCTTTATTAAACGATTGATCACTTCCGAAAACATAACTTAAACCCACACTCTTAAACTATTGTTATTCTTTTACATACTTATCATGTTGCATCATATATGTGAAATTATTTTATTACAAAATCTGGAAAATTTTTATTTTCTGGGTTTTTGACTCGACCTGACCTGGCTGACCAGACCCGACCTGGTTCTGACCCGGAACGGCGCTGCGGTGCCAGGATTTGGCCTTGAGCCGGCTCTGCGGCACTGGCCTGACCCGGACCTATAGAACCCTGGACCGACACTGCGGCGCCAAGATTACACTATGCACCGGCGCTGCGGCGCCGCGATGCAGAATCAGTTCCTCAGTTCGCGAAGAACACAAAGCAGGGCCATAAACTTCCAATTTCTTTGTTCATATAATAACAATTTAAGCATACCCAATCACTATAATTGATATATAATCATTACCCAACCCTTCTAGCATGATTCTAACATTATAAATCACATAAACCATGAATTTAAGAACTAAAATTAAGGTTTTTGCCATTTCATCAAAGTTTCTTCAAATTTAACGAGATTACTCATAATAGATTCGTTAATACACCAAATCAGTCCATTAAACTTGCATTCTTTTCGTTTCTTAACATATAAACACAATCAATCATTAATTTACAGATTAACATAAAAATTAAGCATCAATTTTTATACATATAAGTCATATTCGTATACTTTTCACTATAAATTCAAAACTCTATTTTTAAACATAGATTCATGGATTAATTCAACCAAAACAGTTTATAAACATCATATAGTGATTCGTACATGCATATTAATGATTACAAGTAATTTTTAACAATTTACTCATGAAACTTAATTAACAAAAAACTTAAAATATACGTTCATGGAGAAAATTTAAAAACATAAATTTAAAGTTTTGAATCAAGAGATTACCTTTGATAAGTTGTTTAGATTGTTAGAAGATGAAAGAAAGCTCTCTAATTCTCCAAACTCCTTCAACCTTAAAATCTCACAAGTTTTTCTCTCTTTTTCTCTCTATATTCTCTAACTTTAGACTTAGGAAAATAATAATACTGATAATAAGCTATTATAACTATACGTATAAAATAATTGATAAGTACATGGGTGTCAGTTAAGCACACAATGGCTTTAACTGCTCCCATGTTCTTAAGGTCATGTTTGGTTTGTCACTTAAAAACTCCTTTTTAGTTTATTTTAATTAACTTGTTTATTATATAGTTTATTTGTCACACTTTAATTAATCAAATTATATTATTTAATTTCAATTAAATAAAGGCCACTACTACTCATTAAATCAAATTATCACATAATTAAATTCTCATTTATTTAATTATGACAAATCAATAAATCTCTAATTAATTATTAAATTAATTAGAACAACATCACAACTATTAAACAACTCATTTAATTTAATTATCCCAATTAAATTCACACTTTGCACTATAAAATTATTTCACATTAATTTAATCAACGTAACACATTTAATTAATCTACAACAATTTCATCAAATACTTATTTAACTCAATAAATAAATCAACACAAATATTTATTTAATTCAATAAATATTTAAAGATCAAATATAAAAATCTCGTTCGTTATATTGTCTGTGTGTTTTTGTAGGATTCTAAAAAGATGAAATCATAGATAAGTAAGCTGTTAAGATGTTCGAAGTAGAACGGAGGAAATATACGCCATAGCGAAGTCATAGCAAAATTTTCCGTAAAAGACGTCATAAGACGAAAACCCTAACTTGGTATGACATTCGAGCTAAGTTAGCGGTTAAATAATATTTTCAAAAAAGTCCAATTTTATGGGGGTTTTGTAGAACAAAGTAAAAGTGAGTCGTAGGCTCAAGAGCAAGCTCAATCTGACTTCGGATAAGCAAGTTACGTTAATTTGAAAGTCTGACGTTGAAAAACGTCATTTAATGAAAAACTAGTTCACGAAAGACTTTTTAGCCAATTTTTAGGCTTGTTAGGAAGTTAGAAAAATTATTCCGTCCAGAAAAAGTTGTAGAAGGTGTTACAAGCTAGAGAATAACTCAAGAACGGACTCATTCCAATATCGGATGATGAAATTATGAAGCGGTGTAGTAGGTATGACAAAATTACAAATAATTGAATTTGGGTTGCTTAGCCAAGTGCCTAGGCACTGGCTAGATGTCGAACCCCTATGTCTGGGCGCTTAGGTGTTGCCCAAAGGTATAGTTTTGGGAGCCTAGGCGCTAGTCAAGAGTTAAGGTAAAATCAGCTTCGATGTCCTTTAGTAATCTAGGCATATCTCTTTCGTACGAACTCCGATTGAGATGATTCAAGATGATCCGGAAAGCTAAGAAGTAGACCTACAACTTTCATTTAATAATAATCGAGAGTTAAAATCAGGATCAGTTTCGAAATTAAGCCTCTTTATGACTGTTGTGTAATCGGGCACGAGGCGTGGCGATTCTTTTAGAACGCCATGACGCCAAGCCATGTTTGTCAAGTATTTCCGAATTCTAAACATTGAACTTTGGAAATATGATCTAGCGGAAGGTAAGCCAAGGAATGGTAGATGAATTGGACATATCAATTGTACACAATGGCATGTCGTTTGGGCGTTCGAGTTAGGCAAGTCGGGCGTGCGACGTACGAACGTCGAAACACCAAATCCAATGATAATGAACTTGAAAAGTGTTCCGAATCTAATGAAACGGACATTTGTAAGTTATGCATGAGTTAATGAAACCAAGAGGGAGGGTTGATATGAGAGTCGTGACGTTCCCGAACGCCGTAATGCCGATAGGTGTTTTGAAGATTGATCGCATTAACTAAACTATAAAGGGCGAACAATATGAAATGAAAATAATGATAACATAAACCAATAAACGAAGTCTATATATGACTAATTGGTATGTTCGACCTTATGATATATATAGGTCATTTGAAGAGCAATTGGATAACATTATGGTAAATCGCGTAAAAGGCAAGTTTTCTAAACTTACTCATATAATTATTCTCTACAAGTTTTCTATCTATGTGCAAATAGGACTGATCATTCGCTTATAACCGAACCGAATAAGCTATTCGGTTATAACCGAAAATCAAAATTAATGTATTTTTAATATCCGAATAAGTAGCCGAATTACACAGTAACCGAATAACCGAATAACCGAATTTACTATTCGGTTATTAGGATAATAACCAAAATTAAGGTCTATATTTCTCCAACAAAGAAAAGTCATTTCAAATTTCCAATACAAGAGTTTCTAATCACAAAATTTTATCAATAAATATTTTTATTTTATTTTTTTTTCTTATTCGGTTATTCGGTTAACCGAATAACAAAAATTTTAAAACCAAACCCGAACTCGAAAACCGTATATTAAATCGGATATAACCGAATTTCAAAAATAACCGAATAACCGAAAAAATTTAGTTAAAAAAATTCGATTCGGTTCGATTTTTCGATTATACCCGTTTTTTGTTCAGTCCTATGTGCAAATGTATTATGTTTGGGAGGATTCCAAACAGGGTAGAGAGAGAAGCTCTTCTTTCTCTTCTTTCTCTCTAGGAAACCCCCTCTCTCCCCACCACTTCCTCTCTTCTATCGTCCAATCTCTTCCTAGTACCCAGATTACCCCGTACTTCCTGCGGCCCACCCGTTTAACGGATCTGATCTGGATGTTTTTGGGTTGATTTGGGATTTGCTGTGTAGAGATGGCAATAGCTCCCCCGCCTTCCTTCCTTTCATTTGGCCCACCCGGTTCTCCTCCCTCCCTTCTCCTCCTCTTCGGCCCACCATTTCTCCTTCTTCCTCTTTTCCCATTTTATCATGCTTGGATCTGATTCATGTCTTGTCGTCGACTGAATGGGATCCTACTTGAAAATCACTTTTTTCGATCTATGATGGCAAAGTCCGGGGGCTTTAGATTGTGTGTGGGGTTTCTTTGTGATGATTAGTAGGGGTACTAATTTGAGTGGGTTTGGACCTTGGAGTTATGATCTGCAGTTGGGGTTGTTTGGGGTTAAGGCTTTGGAGTCTCGGATCTGGATGTGCGGCTGGGGTTAGGGATTTGCACCAGGGTTTGTTTCAGATTTGGTGGTCCTTCTCCATTTCAGTTCTGACGATCTATTTGGCTGATTTGGAAATGATATGTTCAGATCTGGTGTAATGGGGTTTTGCTAATCTTCTTCATTAACTAGATCTAGAACCGGATCTAGGTTTCTGTGTGATTTCCGATCTGGCTTTTTTGCCTAATTGGTTTTTTTTAATTGTTCATATCTGGATGTTTTTGATGGTACTGTGGCCATGGCTGGGTTTTGCAATCAATTTAATTTGAGCTTCGTGATAATCATTTAGTTAGATTGGTTTGGAGTTCTTTCCTTTAAATATGTTTGTGTAATGGATTTATTAACAGTGCTTTTCACCGGATTTCATTTTCCTCTAATTTTCCTTGTTTTGATTCTTGGTGCTTGCTTTGATTGGCCGAATTTAATTGGTCGATTTGGTGGTTCCATGGGTCGAGGATATGGTTTTCTGCAGATTCTGGTTTATCTTATCGGAATTTGTGGTGTTGACCGTGGTTTTTCGATCTGGTTCATGTCTTATTCTTGGCTGGGGCATGGCTAGAATCGATTTGACCGTGGTTGATGGTTTGGGCTCCCCTACGCGCTATTTGGTTTTCTGGTTTTTCGGTCGTTACTTCGCCGAACTTCTTGGGAGTCGGAATCTGATGACTGCAGTTCACGAGGTCTCCTTGGGGTTGATGCTCTATTGTCCCCGTGATTCTGTGTTTACCGATAGTTGGGTCCCACCTTTTTTAAAATCTGAATGTTATTATATCAATAGGCCTGCTTTGGTGGCAGCTGTTTCAATTCAGCTGATTTCTTTGAAAGATCGCGTGGACTTGTGGAATGATGATTTGGTTGGATGCTCACGTGGGGTGTTTCCTTCGGTCGGATGGGCCTTTTAGGATTTGGGTCTATTGCCTTTGCCATTCGGATAGGCTAATGGGCTCGGATTGGGCTTTAAGCTTGTTGGTTGTACTTTTAATCCTAGCCTTGGAATGTATAGGTTAGGATTTTGTTTCCTAGATTTAACTAGGTGCTTTTATTCTCATGGGAGTAGAGGTTAATGTTTTGATCTTTCATTGCATTATCTGTTTTTTTTTGCAATTTATATACAAATTAATTTAGCAAAAAAAAATGTATTATGTTTGTACAATATGTTTAGCTATTGTTGTGCTATGTGCCAATATCTGCACTTATGTGTTGTTAGAGATGAACTGTTTTGTTGTTAAACTGTTTAAGTTATTTAATTTTTGATATTTATGAGCTGTTTAAGAAGAATGTCAATGCCATTTGTTTTCGGCTAGACAAAATGTAGAAGTGAGTTATAGAATTATTGAAAATTTAATGAGGTTAAGTACAGCTAATCCAAACTAAGTATCATTAGTGCGGATTCTGATGTTAGTAAGAAAAAAGAGTAAAGTCTTGAGGATTGGTTAATATCTCGTTTCAAATATGTTGAACGAAAGGACATTGTTGTTCCTATTTAATCGAAGCTACTTCACAACTATTGTTCAGTTGTTAAAGTTTCCAAAGAATATGTTGATATTCATTTTGTTGTTGATTATTTATTCAACTGCTTTGACTTGCTGAACAATTGAATGTTCGCCCTTGTTTTAAATAAAATATTTTCAGCAAAGCTAGAGTGAACCGAGGAACTAGGTGAAGATTAACGGAAAGATCAAGTATTTGATTTAAAGAAGTACATGTTAAATTATATGTATGTTGTTGTGACAGATATAAGTCACAAATGTATTGATGTAATATTCATTATTTCTATGTTATGAAGATATAAATGTCTTAGAACCTGGAATTAGAAGGTGACATATTGTAATATATTTAAATTACACTTATGTCTTAAGATTATATGGGTGTTTATGTTGAATGAATAGTATTGTGACGCATCGAACCTGGGTTTGAAGGTAGACTCGGATTTGGGGACGTTACATTTTCCCCCATCCCCTTTACAATCCCAAAATAAGAATATTTATTTGAGTTTATTTTTCCTAACACTAATAGAATTACAATCCTAATTAAAATTACATGCATAGTATCCAAATTTTAATAAACTACTATAATACAAGTCTTTTTTCAAAACTACTATTAATTCTCATGCAAAAATTCGACTTACTAGTATCCAAACCCTTCTAGGAATCACCAAAATTCGACCCAACTGCAAAACTAGCCCGTCATAATTCTGCCATTGAAAGCCCCAACGCTCAATTTGAATGCCCCAGTGCTCAACTTTGTCATAATTACCAAAATACCGCTGCTTCTATAAAAAATTCCAGATTCGCCCTTCCTTTGCATTTTCTTACAAAATAACATAAAAAACAAATAAAATGCACTAAAATCACTTAAAGATAGCAAAATATTAAGTCCAAAACTGTCTGATTCGTAGATATATTTTTCACTCATCAAATATCCTCAAACTTAAATATTTGCTTGTCCTCAAGCAAAACCCAAACAAAAACAATAAAAATAAAACAAATAACCAACTACACAAGCATTGAATTAATTTGAAATTAAACATGGCCTTAACGAATTTTGTCTTCAAATGATAACTCCTAGAAAAAATCAAAAATATGCAAGGCCTAAAAATCTTAACATTCTATTAGTCATACCTTACTCAAGACCCTTTATGTGTGTGTGAATCCAAATGCATTAAACAGCGAAAAAATGTGACGCCCCTAAATCCGGGTACCTTCAAACCCGTATCCGGTGCACCACAGTACTATTCATCCACAACAAACATCTAAATAATATTAACGCTATGAAGGTAATTACTAGTTATTATAAACATAGTCTTACAATTCCTAGGTTCTAAGACCTTTAAAAGTTCATACATAATATCATTTAAGTATTATTTACAATAAACTTAGCTATTACAAAGCACGAATACGCCGCTACTTGTTCAACTTTCCTTTCCCTTTATCCTTTTCGACACGTTCAGGCTTAGCTGGAAACATTTAATTACAAGCAAGGGTGAGCATTTGATTGCTCAACAAGTGATAACAATTAACTGTAACATCATTAGGAAGAATTAAATATTTCCATTATCATATACTTCAACAACCGAACAATAGTTGTGAAGGAATCTAAACAATTCTGAATAACAAATAATATTCCAATTTACACCTTGACTATCATGCTGAGCGGTCGAAAGACCAAGAACTTCTGTTTTCTTTTGATAAGGTTTAACAGTAATTCAACTGTGAAATCGTCATAACTTATAGGCACGGTGGGTGATTAGTCCGTTATGCCCTGCGTTGATCAACACTACATACTGAAAACGACATTGCGTTATTGTTTTGGCACTTGAAGCCTTGTCGATAATGTCTGACTAAAATATTCCCCATATTATGTTGTTCATTCTCAGACTTGAATCCAAACCAGTGCAATTGGTTGGAAAGCTCTACTTAAACTAATAACATTTCAGAGGATTATAATGAAATCAATAAAATGCTTAACATGCGTCTAGCCGGAATGATTGGCTTAGACTAACTTTGAAAAATAGCTCAAGTATATTAGAACTTACAGTCATAACAAAACTTGATTGATATATATCATTGTAAGTTAAAACTTTTCATAATATACGCACATTACGTAATCATAACATACTTATAATTATTCATGAGAGTATGATCAAATGAATATAAAACTTGCACATAATAAATGGCACAAGGTTAGAACACTTGCCTTTGCAGTCTCTAGACCTTTAGCGTTAATCGCCCTTTATACGTCCTACACATTCAATGCACATAAACATACCAATTAGGCACATATTGGTCGCCATTTATGGTTTACACTGACATTAAACTATATTTCTTAATATCTAATGATTAGACTCAAGAATCTTAGATAGCGGGGTTCGTTGGTTTGGCGTTCTGAAGAACTTACCTCTTTTTGACCCCCCGATTATTCATTAGCCTTGATTAAAGCTTTATTCAAAATTATTACCGACACTCAATCTTTAATTCTCATCGAATAATAGTTGAGGTCTCTTCATTAGCTTTCTCAAACATCTTGAATTACTAAAATCAGAGTTCGTATGCAAAAGTTACGCTTGATCGAACAAAAGTCAGAAAATCGGAAAAATTAGTGCAGGGCATCCGCGCCCCGGCGCACCCCACAAGGCCAAGTTTTCCCGCCCCGGTGCCAACTCTCTGCCAAGTGTGCCCCGGCGAGAATTCTAGGCAAAAACTCCCGCCCCGACGGGAAGGTCTGAACAAAAAAAAATTTCCTTCTTTTTAAACAGTTAAGGCCTTCGACGAGCGATTGATTTCTAACACTTTAATGAACTTCTAATATACCACCTTAACTATAACTTGACATTTTCGGAATGGTTTTCCAAGATTTATAGCAACCTCAAACATTAGCTCAAAAAGTCTCGTTACGGACGACTTTTTCAATAAACGACATTTTTCAACGTTAACTTTCATTATAGCGTAACTTGTTCACCCGACATCGGATTGGACTCGTTCTTAAGCCCACGAATTCCATTTTTCATACACTTTGACAAGCCTATGATCCTAGACTCATTCGAACACTATGGCCAAAATTCTGCACCCTGCACGAAGTTAGATCTTATTAACGTTTTAAAACGTCTTTTTGGACATTTCTCGCCATAGCTTCGTTATGGCGGATTTGTCTCCTTTTTTACGAGGAACTATTCCTATTAAACTTGTGGATTATATCATACGACATAACCACCACCTTTTAGGTTTGTTTTACATCCTCTATCGCATTTTCCATCCATTACAATAGGTTTAGGATTTTAACTTCATTATCGCTTTCATGGTATTTACCGGTAACTTTTAACAAGGTTCTTATAAAGACAACTTCCTTATCTCTCGATGATCCTCCTTTGATCATTAATCAACAACCACCAACAAGCACTTCATAAATAAACTAAAAAGCTTTTAAAGCTTAAAATGAAATAGTTGAAGAACTAGGTTATTACCTTCTTGTTTCTTCTTAATCTTAGCCCTTTCTTTGTTTCTCTTGCTTAATGATCCAAGTATATGATCTTTATCCTCCTCCTTGGGTGATATCTCCCAATCTCTATTGATTTTTCTCTTTCCTTTCTTTCTTTGCTCTTTGTTTTTGCTTTACTCTCTTTTCTCACTAGCTTTTCTTGCTTTGCTCTTTGAATGGATGAAAAGCTAATTGTCTAAGTTCACTTAACCTAGACAAGTTGCTCCACCATTTAAGTCAACCCACATCATTGGTTAGGTTAATTAATCAAGGTTTAGAGACTTAATAATTACTAAGGCTTTGTTTGGATAGTTTAATAGATTAAAGGGGGAACCATTCATTAATGCTTGGTCTAATTATGGTGAGTCGTGCTAGATGACTCATCTTCTTGTCCCCTAAATCCTCACATAGCTGGCCATTTTAGACATTTATGCCCCTCACTTGGTTTAAGAATTACAAACTTGCTTTAATCTCCATTTCATTTAAGGTAAATTTCATTTGAGCTTACTTAGCGCTTAAGTCTTAGGGTTTAACCTTATGGCTTGAGCCATGGCTCAACCCTAGCCAATCCTAGTCAAGCCATCATCAACCCTAGCTCAACCCTAGTTGAGCAACACCGAACCCTAACCGAGCCAACTTAATAACTAAGCTCATTTCCGATTCGGTTACTTTGAAACTTAGTTTCAATTTCTAGTTTCCCTTTTTAGTTAACTATTATAATTATTATAGTTAACCAAAAAGTCCATTTTACCCTCTTATATAAACATTTAGGGCTTACTCATCCGAAGTCGTTTGGTTACCTGATTTAGTTCTAGTTAAATCCTCTAACTCATCACGCAGGCTAAAACCGTGAAATTCCTTTCGTCAATTTTATTGGAGATTACGTCTCCCATCCTTGAACAAATAACATCTCGTGATTCGAAATTTTGAAAAGCGAAAAAGTCGTTTTCTGCATTTTATGAATAGTGTTTTTGACGTTTTTCTCAAAAAATTTATATTTCATCTATGAAATCGCAACACATATACATAATCACATATCACATTCATTAGGTCAATATCGATCTTTAAATCACATAGCACACCATAACATCAATACAAATTCTTATTTTATTCAATTATATTTGGAAACCCGAATTACAAGGATCCGAATATTTACAATCGTTACAAAAAAACTCAACAAAGCTCATATAATCAAATGTATCATAAAAGATATCAAAAAGGGTTAGTATTACAACAAGACCCTATACACTTATCTTCCACACCTCAAAGCAAATACAGAAAAACATAACTAGAGGATCAAAAGGTTTTAATACGATAAACATACTAGGATTATTATTAATAATTACCACGTAAAAAATTTCTTTTCTTTTTCTTTTCTTTTTCTCCTCTTTTTGTTCTTTTTTTTAAATGGGTGCGTTTTACGCTCCATCTCGCTTACACATGCGTTTATGAGTGAGTGCGCTTTACGCTCCATCTCAGCCCACCACATGTGTTTTTTTTCACACGATCAATTTTAATAATCCTAGAAAAATTTACCTCAATCACTTCCCCCAAATTATATTCTACCTCATAATGCACTTTAAGTTATGATCAAATAAGATATAGAGTTCATAAAATATCTTCCACAAACATTTAACATATAAACTTCCTCAAAGTTAAAGCTAGCTCAACCATATGGATATGTGCATAAAAAAATTAAAGGGTCTCAAATAAAATAAAAACTAAGAAAAAGCCAAAATTCAGACTAAGCAATATCTATCCCTTTTCTAAGAATTATTAAAAAAAAATTAAAATTTCATCGTTGACCAAAAATCTTAAATTCAATAAATTCATTGCCCAAACGACACTACCTAAAAATAATACTATCCCATTTTTGTAGGAAACACGATTGCACATAGCATGTGCAACAAGCCTTTAAACCCCAATGTTACCCCAAGTGGACGAGTTGTGTCTCGTAGACCTACACATCAAAATCAAAAATATAGGAAGACCCCCAAACTTGAAACTGACATTATCCTTAAAATATGCAATAAAAGAAATTAATGCAAAAACTTCCCTAAAAAGAAGGTCAGTTGTCACTCTCCGCAACCATCTCCTATTATCTGCTGAGATACATGATCTGGAAGAAAAAAAAAAAGAAAAAAAAATCAAAACACATTAACTAAAACAAAAATACAAGTTTAAACTAAGATCAACTTGATTGAAATTAATGTTGGAAAAACATTAGAAAAATAATTCCCTCGCAACGGCACCAAAAAACTTGTTTGCCAAAAATCGTATTAGCAAAAACACGCAAGTATACGCGATCAACTAGTAATATAGTGGCAAGAAGAGTATCATTCCCACGAGAAATTAATTCTAATGTCTTCCAAGTACTAATTTTATATCAACTCAATCTTATTTAAACAGATGAATTAAACTAAAATTAACAATTAAACTAAATACTAAAAATAAATAACTAAATAATAAAATACAACTAACTAAATAAATTAATCTAAGAATTCAATTTCACCCCATACTACATTCAAGTCTCATAACTCTCCATTTAATTATATGAACAATGAATTGTTAACCAGGAATTCCTAATTTTCTTTATCAACCACTTCCGATTAGTAGATAAAAATACCCATTCTAATCAACTTACTATAGTCCTATACAAATTAATTTAGAGCGGATTCATTACGATCAAATTCCCCAATTGGTTACACATGGCATATAGGTATATTCCTATCCTATACACAAATTATGTATTCAATCCTAAGAAGAATAAACATAATCACATGTCATTATATTCAAATCTAAACCTATAGTCCATCTCCCAATTTCATATAGATTATCCTAATTAATTATTGATCAGGTAATTAATTATACACGAATGCACAAAATATAATAAACCAATCCATATAGTGTCAATCAAATAGAAAGAAATTCAATTCAAACTACACATGGGATTCCATTAAAAACTTAAATTAAAAACATGTTTATAGCAAATAGAGTTATAATTCTCAAAATATTCAACATCAATAAAAGTCTAGAGAAGAAAAACTGTCTCCCGTAAGTCTTCTATCTCCAAGCTTCATCGATCCCTGACCTCCATTGTTAATGATACTTTGTTTGCTCTTGAACTTGGTAGAGAATTAATCTCACATGGTGTTCATTAGCTTTTTCCCCACCTCCTTTACAATCCCAAAATAAGAATATTTATAGGAGTTTATTTTTCCTAACCCTAATAGAATTACAATCCTAATTAAAATTACACACATAGTATCTTAATTTTAATAAACTACTATAATACAATTCCTTTTCTAAAACTACTATTAATTCCCATGAAAAAATTTAGCTTACTAGCATCCAAACCCTACTAGGAATCACCAAAATTCGACCCAACTGCAAAACTAGCACGTCATTATTCTGCCATTGAAAGCCTCAGCGCTCAATTTGAATGCCCCAATGCTCAACTTTGTCATAATTATCAAAATGCCACTACTTCCATAAAAAATTCAAGATTCGCCCCCCTTTGCATTTTCCTACAAAATAACATAAAAAACAAATAAAATGCACTAAAATCACTTAAAGATAACATAATATTAAGTCCAAAAGTGTCTGATTCGTAGATATATTTTCCACTCATCACCGACTTTAGAGGAGTATGCCGGTTTCACGGGTTTGTCCATGGCAGGCCCTTGTGCCCAAGTTCCGGTCGGCTAGATGCGTCGTTAGTTTATGACTACTACTGGGTTGCGGTGCGCGGTTGTATTAGTTGAGGTTATCGCGGGACATGTCGTATCTATGGATTTTCTGATTGATCGCTACAGTTCTTCTAACAGTTTCTCTGCTTATCGAGATGACTTCACCATTTCCGAGGATCGATGGAGATTAGCTCAGGCAGATACTTTGATGATGTGCATCGTTTTATATCTATACATGCCCATTTATATGGATCACATGGATGTCGGGGTTGTGATGGTGATCAGGGCACTTCACGAAAATCACACTATTCTACCTTTGATCCTCGCCGAGATGTATATTTCTGCTTCCTACTGCTGGACTTTTGGAGATAGGGATTTCTTGGGTAGCTCGATTTTGTTGTATGTCTGGTTCATAACTCATCTGAGGCCAATAAGGAGTTTCCGTCATCATGGCTTTTATTTTGGTCATAGTGTGGCTATGTCGTACTCCTTCCACCCGTTTTCATGCATTGACTCAACTTTGTGGATTGCTTTTCTTTCGGCTATTGAGGATCTATTCTCCATCTTGATGTACTCGGGTTATAGTTCATTTTTTAGTTTCATCACTCACTCAGCGGGTCTTGACTTCATCCTCTTGGTTGGCTTGAGGGGTATTACCACATATCATCCCTTAATGGTGATGAGACAGTTTGATCAGTGCCAAGAGTTTTACTCTTCTAATGATGCATCTGATTATCAATTTCCTATTCTTTCGTCTATAGAGGATGACTTAGCGAGAGCCTACGGCTATTGGGCTCACAGGGTCTTAGCCGATTTCAGAGATGGCCACCCCGATCAGTCGCCTGAGTATTCGGCATGGTTGGAGGCAGATTTGATGACTGTTATTACTGATCATCCAGAGCTGTAGGATGATTCTCCTGATGAGGAGCCTTTAGAGCATCTTGAGGATGGATTGGCGGAGCGCTCCGAGGATGATTTGTTTATGAGATTGACGGAGGCACTGGCCGGAGACGTTTCTCACACTGTTTTTGCTTCAACAATGATGACGATGGCTGAGCTAGATCGTCGAGTGCACAGTCTAACTTTCGAGCTTGACCAGGCTCGATCCTTGATGCTGACTGCCTTGGTTGGGCGAGATGCCACATATGCTGAGAGGGATGTGGCTCTTACAGCCAAGGATGCCGCCATTGCCGATAAAGATGCCCATCGGGCCTATGCTAATGAGGTCGTCACTCAGGCTAGGCACGTCCTAGAGTGTCAGGATAGCATTGTATGGATGGCGATGACTTTACTTGATAGACTCCACGGCACGCTTGCGTGAGGTGGTCGTCACCCAGATCGTTTCTAGCAAAGTTATAAGGTGGAACTGTCTCGACACCGCAACCCAATGCTTATAAGGAGACGAGAACCTTGGTACAATCAATCAAGCAATTAATCTGCATTGAATGGAACACCAACGACACCTAAACCCCGTGTTTATAGAGAAACAAGAACCTCAGTACAATCAACGATTGAAGCGGTAGAAGATGCCACACACAACTATGTATTGTTGTATGATAAGTCAATAATTGTATCTCAAAGAATTAACTAAGAAATTACTTAGGAATTCTTCAAAGAACCAAAAGTAGAGAATAATCTCACAAGAATTATATTGAATAAAATCTGAATTGTTTTCTATTATATCAGCCAATCCTTATTTATACTACCCATAAAGTAACCCTAATTGATAAGGAATAAACAAATTGACTTGGAAACAAAATCCTATCTAATATATCTTCTAATTAGAATTGGAAACAAAAACATAACTAAAAATCTAGTAATTCTGTGCAAATTCGCGCTTTCAAGAAACCTAGGACGCGGAACAGAACTTGTGCACCGCGGCTCACAGATATGAGCGTCGCGGCTCATGCGTGCGTCGCGGCCTTGAGAATGGCGCGCCGTGGCCCAAAACTCCTGTCCAATCCGTCTTGTTTTGCTGATTTTGAACCAATTTCTTGCAACAACATAACGAACTTAGACTCATCCTTCGCCCACGAATCCTTTTCATCCCAAATATATTGAATTAATCCGTTAAGTCCTTCTTTGAATCGTTTAGCTCGCGATCTCGTAACTGGACCAATTGGCACTTGAACTAAATCTGCCCATGTTTGACCTCTGTGACTTCCATCCTTATCCGAGCTAGGCATGTCCTCATCATTCCTCTCCTCTTGAAAAGGATTTGTCCTCAAATCATCACCTACATCAAACGGACTTAAATCAGTAACGTTAAATGTGGCACTAACATTATACTCACCAGGTAAATCCAATTTGTATGCATTGTCATTTATTCGCTCGAGAACTTGAATAGGACCATCTCCCTTTGGAAGTAATTTTGATCGCCTTTGAGCCGAAAATATCTCCTTTCGCATGTGTAACCACACCCAATCTCCCGGTTCAAAAATAACTTGTCGACGACCCTTGTTGGCCTGTTTTGCATATTGCTCCGTCCTCCTTTCAATGTTGAGTCGTGCTTTCTCATGTATCTGCTTAACAAACTCAGCCTTTTTCTTTCCATTCATGTTAGTATATTCAGAAATAGGTAATGGAGATAAATCCAATGCAGTTAAAGGATTAAAACCATATACAATCTCAAATGGAGAAAATTTAGTAGCAGAATGAACAGATCTATTATATGCAAACTCAACATGCGACAAACACTCTTCCCAAAGCTTAATATTTTTTTAATGATTGCCCGTAATTATGCAAATAAAGTCTTATTTACTACTTCAGTTTGACCATCAGTTTGTGGATGACAAGTAGTTGAGAATAACAATTTAGCACCCAATTTACACCACAAAGTCTTCCAAAAATAGCTCAAAAATTTAGTATCTCTATCTGAAACAATTGTTCTGGGCATGCTATGCAAACGCACAATTTCCTTAAAGAATAAATCAGCAACATGGGATGCATCATCTGTTTTGTGACATGGAATAAAATGTGCCATTTTCGAAAACCTATCCACGACTACAAATATAGAATCATAACCACACTTAGACCTAGGTAAACCTAACACAAAGTCCATAGACAAGTCAATCCAAGGTTCATTAGGAATATGCAATGGTGTATATAATCCATGGGATTGAACATGAGATTTAGCGTGACGACACGTAATGCGTCTATCACAAATTCTCTCCACATCTTGTTTCATATGAGGCTAATAAAAATGTTCTTTTAAAACAGATAAAGTTTTGTCAACACCAAAATGACCCATTAATCCTCCCCTATGCGACTCTTTAACTAACAACTCAAGCAAAGAACATGCAGGTATTCACAATTTATTTTCAAGAAAAAGAAACCCATCAACTTTAAAGTATTTACCTACAGTATTCTTTTCACAAGTTTTAAACTCTTCACAGAAATCATGGTCATCAACATATAAATCTTTGATTCATTCAAAACCAAGTAATTTCGTATCAAAAGTATTTAACAACACATACCTACGAGATAAAGCATCTGCAGCACTGGAAACGTCTCGATAAATTTCATCCACCGTGCATGCCTTTTGTTCAATTTGTGTTGACCTTTCAAGTACTTCAATGATTCATGATCGGTGTGAATCACGAACTCTTTAGGCCAAAGGTAGTGTTGCCATGTTTCCAACGCTCAAACCAACGGGTACAACTCCTTGTCGTAAGTAAGATAGTTTAAAGCTGCCCTACTTAACTTCTCGCTAAAGTACACCACCGGTTTCCCTTCCTACATTAACACAACTCCAATCCCCAAACCTGAAGCATCACACTCAATTTTAAAAGTTTTAGCAAAGTTATGTAAAACAACCAAAGGAGCATTAGTCAATTTATCTTTAATTAAATTAAATGCCTTTTCCTCTTCTTCACCCCACTTAAAACCCACACTCTTTTTGATAACTTCCGTCAGTGGTGTTGTGATGTCGCTAAAGTTCCGCACAAAGCGTCGGTAGAAACTCGCGAGTCCATGAAAGCTACGAACTTGACTCACATTTGTCGGACTCGGCCATTCACGGATTGTACGTATCTTTTCTTCATCAACCTGTACTCCCTGTGAACTAACAACAAAACCAAGGAACACAACTCTATTCGTACAAAACGTGCATTTATCCATGTTAGCAAACAACTTTTCTTTTCAAAGTACATCTAAAACAAATTTTAAATGCAATGCATGTTCCCCCAAGTTTTTGCTATATATCAAGATATCATCAAAATATACTACCACAAATTTCCCAATGAATGGACGCAAAACATGGTTCATCAATCTCATGAAAGTACTAGGAGTATTAGTTAGACCAAAAGGTAATACTAACCACTCATATAACCCATATTTTGTTTTGAAAGCAGATGTCCATTCATCACCCTCTTGCATTCTAATTTGATGATAACCACTTTTCAAGTCACTTTTAGAAAATACATATGAACCATGCAATTCATCTAGCATATCATCTAAAGGAGGAATGGAATGTCAACATTTTACCGTAATATTATTTATCGCACGACAATCGATACACATCCGCCATTTCCCATCCTTCTTTGGAATTAAGATCACTAGAATCGCACACGGACTCATGCTCTCTCTTACGAACCCCTTCTCCATAAGTTCGTCAACTTATCTTTGTAACTCCTTTGTCTCCTCGGGATTACTACGATAAGCTAGATGGTTTGGAATGGTAGCACTGGGTACGAAGTCAATTTGATGTTCTATTCCCCGAATAGGTGGTAATCCTTGTGGAAGCTCCTCGAAAAATACATCTGTGTAATCCTGCAAAAGAGATGAAACTACACTAGGCAACAAAGAATCATTAGCGTTAGTATTCAAAAGTGCCTCCTTATACCGAAGTATAATCATCGGCTGTTTAGAAACCAAAGCTCACGTCACTCTTTTTGCATATATATTTATTTTTCTCTCATCACCTCTCTTTTTCTTTCTTTCTTTTTCTCTCTTATTTTTTTCCTCAATATTCTTTTTCTCTTGATTTTTCTTTTCTTCACTCTCTTTTCTTGATACAAAATCTTTTTGCAAATGTAATTGGTCCTCATGCACTTATTTTGGCGACATAGGACAAAGAGTAACCTTCCGCTAATTGTGCACAAAAGAATATTCATTTATAAATCTATCATGCTTGACACGCCTATCAAATTACCATGGCCTCCCAAGTAATAAATGACCTGCTAGCATCAGAACCACATCACATATAACTTCATCCACATAACGATCAATAGTAAATGGCACCAAAACCTGCTTTGTCACCTTCACATCTCCACTGTCGTTAAGCCATTGCAAACAATAACATTGAGGACGTCTTGATGTAGTCAACCCTAACTTTTTAACCATGACAGTACTCGCCACATTCGTGCAGCTACCTCCATCTATCACAACACAACAAATTTTTCCATTCACAAGACACCTAGTATGGAAAAGATTCTCCTGTTGTTCACTACTTTCTTCTTTCACCTACGTGCTAAGAGCTCTCCTCGTGACTAGAACCTCACCATGAATAGCCATCTCCCTATCATCCACCTCCTCTAGTGGCGGCATAGAATCAATGTCACTTTCTTCTCCTTCGGTTTCCAATTCCCCATTGTCAAGCAATAACATAGTCCTTTGATTTGGGCATTGACTGAAAATATGCCCCTGCCTTGACATTTAAAACATATAATATCTCGATTTCGACTAAAAGAAGAAGGTTTAGTTTTACCTTGCTTTCCCCGATTAGCCACATCCGGTTTAAGCTCCACTTTCGGCTTGTTCATAGCCGGCTTATCCTCGCGCTTTACAACATTAGATTTCCATGATGAACTTGTGTTACGATTCGTTCTTTGGCCACCTTTCCTCTTAAGCTGCTTCTCAATTTTGATAGCCATATGAACCATATCTCCCAATTCCACATAATGTTGCCTCTCCACCAAATCAGCTATATCCCAATTTGACCCTGCTGAAAATCGAGCCATGGTCGCCTCGCTATCCTCATCAATGTTAGCCCTAGCCATTAACATCTCCATATCTTTGAAGTAGTCCTCTACGCTCCTACTTCCTTGCTTCAAATTCTGCAAACTTCGAAACAAATCTCTGTGGTAGTGGCTGTGTACAAATCTCTTTCTCATAACCGCCTTCATTTCCGCCCACGTTTCAATTGGACGTTCCCCACATCTCCTTCGGCTAATCATCAACTAGTCCCACCAAGTGATTGCATAATCCAAAAATTCTGTAGCGGCCAATTTGATGAGGACATGCCTAGCTTGGGTAAGGATGTGAGATATGGAATGGATTCGGTGCAAGTTCCAGTGGGACCCGTGACAAGAGCCCGAGCTAAACGTTTCAAGGAAGGGCTAAATGGCTTAATTCAGGAGTTATGGATGGAGGATGGATTAAAGGCTTGTGTTACGGAAGACGTTTTGAAGCTTGTTAACTTCGTGCAAATGTGTGGTGCAAGCAACATGCCAAATTCGGATTTTTTTCCAGGCCAACGCCCTGGCGCTTTTTTTTGCACTAGAGGCCAGCGCCCCGGCGCTGGGATCCAGGGAAGTTGGTGATGTCTAGCGCCCCGACGCTCCATTCCAGGCCAAGACCAGCACCCTGGTGCTGGGATCCAGGGAGAACAAAAACGCCTAGCGCCCCGGCGCTCTATACAAGCTTATTTCCAGCGCCCGGGTGCTAGTACTCTGGTTCAGTTTTCGAGGACGCATTTTTTTTACTTGTTTTGAGCAGATTTCTAGGAACTTTTCTATTACCAATGTAATTAGGATGTTTGATAATTGGGATTTTGTTTCCAAATTGATTTCTTATTCCTTTTGGAATTAGGGTTTATTTTTAGTAGTATAAATAGTCGTTAGAATGTAATTGAAAAAGAAACACATCAAATTTATTTAATACAATTATTGTGAGGTTATTCTCTACTTTTGGTTCTTTGAAGAATTTTCTAATTTATTGTCTTAGTTTTTCTTTGAGATTCAATTTGACTTATCATACAACAAGTCATAGTTGTGTGTGGCGTCTTCTACCGCATCAATTATCGATTGTACCGAGGTTCCTGCTTCATATAAGTACGGGGTTTAGGTGCCATTGATGTTCCATTCAACGCAGATTCAATACTTGATCGATTGTACCAAGGTTCTCGTCTCCTTATAGACGTTAGGTTACGGTGTCGAGAGAGTTCCATTCAAAACAGCTTGCTAGAAATGATCCGGGCGATGACCACCTCACGCAAGCATCCCGTGGAGTCTCTCATTTGGTATGAAAGCTAAGTCTTCTAGAGAGTTACTTATCGTTATTTTTCGTGTTTGATTTGTTGACCGACAAAAAAAAAGGATAGAAAATTAATTTTTTTTAGTTTGTTTCAATTATTGATATTCCTATAGTTTGAGGCTTATAAGAGGAGTACAAGGCGATTAATCTGTAATAATTGTGGAATTCCAAAATTTACACACTCTATAATTGTTTCGTGATAAGTTACCTTGAATTGATTTGAAAACTGTGATATTATTTAGGAATTCGAAAAGAACCTATAAAAGAGAATTTGAGTGGTAAAAGGCAAGAGTAGTGAGAATATTAGAGGGTAAAAGCCTAGTTGAGCGCATACACGAGAGATTCATCATTGTTCAGTAAAACACGTAAGGGAGTGGTGAGGAAAATTATTTCTTTCTACTAACCTTTGTTTTGCAGCTAATCATGTCTGGTATGAAGGATAAGGGGTTGTTTGGAGAGGGATCTTCAACAAAGGATCAAAAGGGAGAATCAAAGGTAGATACGGACGTTCTTCTACAACAAGTAATTCAGAAGTTAGAATGCTTTGAGCATAGATTTGAGAGGATGGGGAGTGTTCAAAGAGAGCATTCACAGATTATTTTGGGTTCTCAAAAGGTGGAAAAGGTTCGGAAAGAGGAGCATAGGGATAACGAGGAGGAGTCCTATGAAGAGGATTTTGACCCAATTTTTTGGAGGCGGTTTGAGGCCAGGGATAGAAGGTATAGGGATAATAGAGGCGATAGGGGGGATAAAGAAGAAAGGAATCGGGTAGATGATAACTTGGGAAGTATTAAATTGAAAATTCCATCTTTCCAAGGGAGGAGTGATCCTGAGGCTTATTTGGAATGGGAAACGAAGGTAGAATGGGTTTTCGAATGCCACAACTATTCGGAACGCAAAAAGGTATAGTTGGCAGCTACAGAATTTACAGATTACGCCGTAACTTGGTGGGATCAGTTGACGACTAGTAGGAGGAGATGTGACGAGCATCCAATTGAAACGTAGGCGGAGATGAAGGCGGTAGTGAAGAAGAGGTTTGTTCCAAGTCACTACCATCGGGAGCTATATCGGAATTTGTAAACTCTTAAGCAGGGTAGTCAGAGCGTGGAGGATTACTACAAAGATATGGAGGTTGTGATGGCCCGAGCCAATGTTGTGGAGGACCGCAAGGCGATTATGGCTAGATTTACAGTGGGATTGAATTGGGAGATCTCAGATTTGGTGGAAAGACAACATTATGTGTTGCTTAAGGATATGATACACATGGCCATCAAGATTGAGAAGCAGCTCAAGAGGAAAGGCAATCAACGTTCAATTTCCACTACAAATTCATGGAAACCTAATGTATCAAAAAGGGAGGAGAAGCCATTCGTGGTCAACGCAAAAATTGAGCCGAAACAAGAGACATCAAATCGGGAAAATCAAGTTAAAAGTGAGACTTCTTCCAACAGAAATCGTGACATTGTATGTTTTAAGTGTCAAGGCAGAGGTCATATTCCGAGTCAGTGCCCAAATCGGAGAACTATGCTTGTTCGCGATGATGGAGAGGTGGAGACCGAAGGGGAGGAAAGTGACACTGATTCTATGCCACCACTGGAGGAGGTGGATGATAGGGAGGTTGCTGTACATGGGAAGATTCTAGTTACAAGGAGAGCCCCTTAGTACGCAGGTTAAAGAATAAAGTAGTGAACAACGGGAGAATCTTTTCCATACTAGGTGTTTTATGAATGGAAAGGTTTGTTGCGTGGTAATAGATGGAGGAAGTTACACGAATGTGGTGAGTACTGTCATGGTTAAAAAGTTAGGGTTGACTACATCAAGACATCTTCAATCGTATCATTTGCAATGGCTCAACGACAGTGGAGATGTGAGGGTGACAAAGCAGGTTTTGGTGCCATTTACTATTGGTCATTATGTGGATGAACTTTTATATGATGCTGTTCCAATGCAAGCAGGTCATTTATTACTTGGGAGGCCATGGCAATTTGATAAGCGTGTGAAGGATGATGGTTTTACAAATGAGTATTCTTTTGTGCACAATCAACGGAAGGTTACTCTTTGTCCTATGTTGCCAAAACAAGTTCATGAAGATCAAATTCACTTGCAGAAAGATTTTGTGTCAGGGAAAGAGAGTGAAGAAAAGAAAAATCAAGCGAAAAAGAATATTGAAGGGAAAAATAAGAGAGAAAAAGAAAGAGAGAAAAAGAGAGATGGTGAGAGAAAAACAAATATATATGCAAAAAAGAGTGACGTGAGGCGAGCTTTGGTTTCTAAACAGCCGATGATTATACTTTGGTATAAGGAGGCGCTTTTGAATACTAACGCTAACAATTCTTTGTTTCCTAGTGTTATTTCATCTTTTTTGCAGGATTATGCGGATGTGTTTCCTGAGGAGCTACCTCAAGGATTATCACCTATTTGGGGAATTGAATATCAGATTGATTTCGTTCCCGGTGTTACCATTTCAAATAGACCAACTTATCAGAGCAATCTCGAGGAGACGAAGGAGTTGCAAAAGCAAGTTGGCGAGCTGATGGAGAAAGGGTTCGTGAGGGAGGGCATGAGTCCGTGTGCAGTTCCAGTGATTTTGGTGCCAAAGAAGGATGGGAAATGGCGAATGTGCATCGATTGTCGAGCGGTAAATAATATTACGGTAAAATATCGACATCCCATTCCTCGTTTAGATGATATGTTAGATGAATTGCATGGGTCTTGTGTATTTTCTAAAATTGATTTAAAAAGTGGTTATCATCAAATAAGAATGAAAGAAGGGGATGAATGGAAAACTGCATTCAAGACAAAATATGGGTTGTATGAGTGGTTAGTATTACCTTTTGGTTTAACTAATGCTCCTAGTACTTTCATGAGATTAATGAACCATGTTTTGCGTCCGTTCATTGGAAAGTTTGTGGTAGTTTATTTTGATGATATATTGATCTATAGCAAAAACTTGGGTGAACATACATCGCATATAAAATTTGTTTTAGAAATGCTTCGTAAGGAAAAGTTATTTGCTGATATGGATAAGTGTACGTTTTGCACGGATAGAATTGTGTTTCTTGGTTTTTTTGTGAGTTCACAGGGAGTCCAAGTAGATGAGGAGAAAATAAGTGCAATTCGGGAATGGTCGAGTCCAACAAATTTGAGTCAAGTGCGTAGTTTCCATGGACTGGCTAGCTTCTACCGACGTTTCGTGAGGGAACTTCAGCGACATCACAACACCATTAATGGAAGTGATCAAGAAAAGTGTAGGGTTTAAATGGGGTGATGAACATGAAAAAGTGTTTAAATTAATTAAAGATAAATTGACTGACGCTCCTTTTCTTGTCTTACCTAACTTTGCTAAAACCTTTGAAATTGAGTGTGATGCTTCAGGTTTGGGAATTAGAGCTGTGTTGATTCAGGAAGGGAAGCCAGTGGCATACTTCAGCGAGAAGTTAAATGGGGCAGCCCTCAATTATCCTACTTATGACAATGAGATGTACGCATTGGTGCGAGCGTTGGAGACATGGCAACACTACCTGTGGCCTAAAGAGTTTGTGATTCACACCGATGATGAATCGTTGAAGTACTTGAAGGGTCAACATAAATTGAACAAAAGGCATGCACGATGGATGGAATTTATCGAGACGTTTCCATATGTTATTCGATACAAACAAGGTAAAGAAAATGTCGTTGCAGGTGGTTTATCTCGTAGGTATGTGTTGTTAAATACTCTTGATATGAAATTGCTTGGTTTTGAATGAATCAAAGACTTATATGATTATGACCATGATTTCTGTGAAGAGTTTAAAACTTGTGAGAAGAATGATGTAGGTAAATACTTCAAAATTAATGGATTTTTATTTCGTGAGAATAAATTATGTATACCTGCATGTTCTTTACGTGAATTGTTAGTTAGAGAGTCACATAGGGGAGGATTAATGGGTCATTTTGGTGTTGACAAAACTTTATCTATCTTAAAAGAACATTTTTATTGGCCTCATATAAAACGAGATGTGGAAAGAATTTGTGATAGGTGCATTACTTGTCGTCAAGCTAAATCTCGTGTTCAACCCCATGGATTTTATACTCCATTACTTATTCCTAATGAACCTTGGATTGATTTGTCTATGGATTTTATATTAGGGTTACCTAGGTCTAAGCATGGTCATGATTCTATATTTGTGGTCGTGCATAGATTTTCAAAAATGGCACATTTTATTCCATGTCACGAAATAGATGATGCATCCCATATTGCTGATTTATTCTTTAAAGAGATTGTGCGTTTGCATGGTATGCCTAGAACAGTTGTGTCAGATAGAGATACTAAATTTTTGAGTTATTTTTGGAAGACTTTGTGGTGTAATTTGGGTACTAAGCTGTTATTTTCAACTACTTGTCATCCACAAACTGATGGTCAAACTGAGATAATAAATAGGACTTTATCTGCATTGTTACGGGTAATTATCAAAAAGAATATTAAACATTGGGAGGAATGTTTACCACATGTTGAGTTTACTTATAATAGATCTGTTCATTCTGTTACTCAATTTTTGCCATTTGAAATTGTATATGGTTTTAATCCGTTAACACCGTTGGATTTATCACTATTACCTGTTTTTGAGTATACTAACATGGATGGAAAGGAAAAAGCTGAATTTGTTAAGCAGATACATGAGAAGGCGAGGCTCAACATTGAAAGGAGGACAGGGCAATATATAAAACAGGCCAACAAGGGTCGACGTCAGGTTATCTTTGAACCAGGATATTGGGTGTGGTTACACATGCAGAAAGAGAGGTTTCTGGCTCAAAGACGATCAAAATTGCTTCCAAGAGGAGATGGACCGTTTCAAGTTCTCGAGCGCATTAATGACAATGCCTACAAACTGGATTTACATGGTGAGTATAATGTTAGTGCATCATTTTATGTTTCTGACCTTAGTCCGTTTGATGTAGGTGATGATTTGAGGATAAATCCTTTTCAAGAGGAGAGGAATGATGAGGACATGCCTAGCTTGGGTAAGGATATGAGATACATAGTGGATTCGGTGCAAGTTCTAGTGGGACCCGTGATGAGACCTGAGCTAAACGTTTTAAAGAAGGGCTAAATGGCTTAATTCAGGAGTTATGGATGGAGGATGGATCAAAGGCTTGTGTTACGGAAGACTTTTTCAAGCTTGTTAACTTGGTGCAAATGTGTGGTGCAAGCAACATGCCAAATTCGGATTTTTTTTCCAGGCCAGCGCCCCGGCGCTGTTTTTTGCACTAGAGGCCAGCGCCCCGGTGCTGGGATCCAGGGAAGTTGGTGATGTCTAGCGCCCCGGCGCTGGGATCTAGGGAGAAGAGAAATGCCTAGCGCCCTAGCGCTCTATACATGCTTATTTCCAGCGCCCTGGCGCTAGGACTCTGGTTTAGTTTTCGAGGATGCGTTTTTTTACTTGTTTTGACCAGATTTTTAGGAACTTTTCTATTACCAATGTAATTAGGATGTTTGATAATTGGGATTTTGTTTTCAAATTGATTTCTTATTCCTTATGGAATTAGAGTTTATTTTTAGTAGTATAAATAGTCGTTAGAATGTAATTTAAAAAGACACACATCAAATTTATTCAATACAATTATTGTGAGGTTATTCTCTACTTTTGGTTCTTTGAAGAATTTTCTAAGTTATTGTCTTAGTTTTTCTTTGAGATTCAATTTGACTTATCATACAACAAGTCATAGTTGTGTGTGGCGTCTTCTACCGCATCAATCGTCGATTGTACCGAGGTTCCTGCTTCATATAAGTACGGGGTTTAGGTGTCGTTGGTGTTTCATTCAACACAGATTCAATACTTGATCGATTGTACAAATGTTCTCGTCTCCTTATAGACGTTGGGTTGCGGTGTCGAGAGAGTTCCATTTAAAACAGCTTGGTCGAAACGATCTGGGCAACGACCACCTCACGCAAACGTGCCGTGGAGTGTATCACAATTTGACTTTCTTGAGATCTAAATAGTTATGCAAATCAAATATCCATTCCATCTTCTTTTCCCACTCTAGGTAAGCCTCCGGATCGCTTCTACCTTGGAAAGCTAGAATCTTCATTTTAATGTTATCCAAGTTGTTGTCCACCCGATTTCTATCACCTCTATCCCGAGCACCTCTTTGCCTCCAATGTAAGAAGTCAGACTCTCGATCTTCATCTATACTAAACCCACCATCAAAGTAAATATCCTCCGTTCTTGTGTCCCTTTGCTTAGTCATTCCTTTTGGACGTCCACCATGGGGGTTTTGAGATTGTTCCCCTCGGGTGTCGCTTATTTGATCGATGCGTTCGTCCACTTGCTCCATTGCCACTCCCAACTATCGGGAAAATTCTTTCATCATAGCCTCCATCATAAATTTCGGATCAAAATTAGATGTAGACTCTTCAAAAATAGCCTTATCCTTTGAGTTAGAGATGATTCACTGCAAAATAAGGGTTAGTAGAAAATAAATTTTCTCACCGCTCCCTCACGTGTTTCGCTCGAATTAATGTATTGCTCGTGTATGCACTATATAGGCTTTTACCCTCAATTAGACTCATTACTCTTGCCTTTTACCACTCACAATTCTCTGTTATATGTTCTTTTTGAATTCACCAAATAATTGCACAATTTACTATTCAATCCAATAAAAATTTATCACAAAACAAACAATAACAGTATAAGACGTATGATAACCACTAAATTCACAATCGTCAAACTACGTCCTTCTCGAATGAAGTCTTCAATAATCACGAAACTTATGAAACCCAAGCAATTACAACAAATAATAATTTTTCCCAACAATATCAATCAAATGAAATAAGTGAATTTTTTTTATACTTTTTTTTGCTCTTCAACAAGAAAAATAAAGGATATGTAACCTACTAGAAGACTTAGCTCTGATACCAAATGATAGACTCCACGACACGCTTGCGTGAGGTGGTCGTCGCCCACATCGTTTTAGCAAAGTTATAAGGTGGAACTCTCTCGACACCGCAACCCAACGCCTATAAGGAGACGAGAACTAAACCCCGTGTTTTAGAGAAACAAGAACCTCGATACAATCGACGATTGATGTGGTAGAAGACACCACACATAACTATGTATTGTTGTATGATAAGTCAATAATTGAATCTCAAAGAATTAACTAAGAAATTACTTAGGAATTATTCAAAGAACCAAAAGTAGAGAATAATCTCACAAGAATTGTATTAAATAAAATCTGAATTGTTTTCTATTACATCAGCCAATCCTTATTTATACTACCCATAGAGTAACCCTAATTGATAAGGAATAAATAAATTGATTTGGAAACAAAATCCTATCTAATATATCTTGTAATTAGAATTGGAAACAAAAACATAACTAAAAATCTTGTAATTCCGTGCAAATCCGCGCTTTCAAGAAACCTGGGACGCGGAACGGAACTTGTGCATCGCGGCTTACAGATATGAGCGATACGGCTCATGTGTGCGCCACAATCCTGAGAATGGCGCATTGCAGCCCAAAACTCCTGTCCAATTCGTATTGTTTTGCTGATTTTGAACCAATTTCTTGCAACAACATAACGAACTTAGACTCATCTTTCGCCCACGAATCCTTTTCATTCCAAATATCTTGAATTAATCTGCCAAGTCCTTCTTTGAATCGTTTAGCTCGTGACCTCGTAACTGGACCAATTGGTACTTGAACTGTATCCGCCCACGTTTGACCTCCGTGACTTCCATCTTTATCCGAGCTAGGCATGTCCTCATCATTAATGGGACGTGTTGACATGTTGGAGCAGGAGCTTAGATTGGCTCCTCAGACCCAGAGATTGGCGGTTATCTTGCATTTTTATTTCGTCTCACTTCGAATTTATAGACCGCACTTCATTTTATTTTTTTGCATAGACTATATCATTTGTCATTCATCACAGAAAACTATTGTATATCAAAATAGTCAAATATATAAAAAGATTCACATTTTAGTCAACTTCCCTTTTTGAATATATCCTCGCCTTTTGTCTGATTGTCATCCTTTCCCGATGATTATTGTCTCGGTATATTGTTGTTTCTCTCGTTTCAGGTACTCTAGCCAGATTCGATGGGTAATAGCTGAGATGCCGTCTGATTTTATCAGATTGGATCGTTGACGAGGGTCAATTGGATACAATGGTTTGGCTTATTTTGGAGAAATCTGGGTTTTGGGTTTTATATCTAGGTATGAATGGCTATTTTAGGTTGGTCAAGAGAAGGATCAAACAATCCATTGAACAAGCCTCATGATTGATAAGTCATCGAAAAGATTTTGGTTTTTTATAAGGATTAGATTGCACCGACATACTCCTATAATGATGAGGAGATCATGTCTTACGTAGTTCAGGCCAAGACTAGGATTTTTGTAAGGATTGGATTTTTTTTTTTTTGAATCTTTCATTTCTCATGCATAATATCGCTTCACAGAATCCGTATTAAAGAGGTTATGGATGTGACACCCCCCCAAATCCGGGTACTTCGTTTCCACAAGATTTGGTGTTCACTATCCAAATACATCACATCACATCTAACTACCCATTCAAATATGAATGAAAACTCTTAATTAAAAATAGAAATCTCTCATTAAAGGGTTACAGTATCATTAATAAATAAATCCCAAGTCATCTAACCTTAAATAAACATCAATGCGGAAATATAACTTAAGTCTATTACATAAACATCATTTAAACAAATATAACAAGTCTTCATCACTTGTTTGCTTTGTCTTTGCCCTTACTAGTGGATGGCTCGTCAACTCTTTCAACTTTAGCTGCAATGTTATTATGCAAGGGTGAGCAACAATTGCCCAGCAAGTAACACAACAAAATAATAATAACATGTGAATAAACTTTGGATATTGAATAATCAAATACTTGGCTTTTGAATCAAGGTTAGAATACAAGAATCAAAAGAACGTCTGAGGGTCACAAGACCACGAACTATGTCCCAGGTTATCAAGTATTTCTACTTTAAACCTTTAACAGTCGTAAGACTATTTGGACCTTATTTCTCGTACTTAGGGGGATCAGCCCTTTGTACCATGCATGTGCACAACATCTAAATGCTAACGCGTAAAATAATCCCCTATATAAGGGTTGTTCATCTCAGTTTGACATCAGAGTCCGCACCAAAAGATGTTTGGTTTGGATTTACTTCAATAACGTTTCTAGAATTTAGAACGCTCATCAACTATGGACTAGTTGAATCAATAAGGGTTCGCTAGTCAATCAAGATTCAATAATCTAATGTGAAAGGTATTCGAGAACAAAAGACTGAATCTCAAAGAAATACAATTGAATAAATTCTGTATAACTGAAGCATTATAAAGAGGAAATTAAAACATCTCATTTGAATCCATGAAATTGAATGAAACGGAATTAAGAGTTTGCTCCGTTAAGTAATAGCATTATGAAGCTTGCATGGTAAAACAAAGGTAGTTCAGGAACTTGCGTAATTGAAATCAAGGTAGTAAGTAAGGATAAGATACTTGCTTTCAGCGAAATAAAAAGATTAGGAGTAGTGAACTTGCCTCGTGCGTAGATTACAAATTAAAATTCACGTTCTTTAATCAACATATACATTACGTTTATAAAGCAGTAACAATAATTAGTTACAGTATTATAAACACTTTAGGATTCATTCTCATCCAATTTCATTTTATATTTGATAATTAATGGGTATATGCTTACCACCCATCACAGTATCTTAATGTTCATTTCATACATTAGTCTAAGCTTTAGATATGTCTACGATAACATAACATGACCACAAAGAAGGAAGAAAATTTTTACTTTCTTCTTTTTACTCTCTGTATTCTCTCTAATTCAACTTAGCAAAATAAGGGAATGTTGAGAATAATTAAGTTACGTTAAACTTAATTTGATGAGTGGGTGTCAGTTAATCCCATAATGGGTTAACTGACCCCAACTCCCACTAAGGCCATGTTTGGCTAGTCCTTTATTCTTCCTTCTAGTTTATTTTAATAAATTACTTATTATATAGTTCATGTCACATATTTAATCAATTAAATAATTTCATTTAAATCAATTAAATAAAATAGAATAATTCTGCATTAAATCACATAGTCACATAAATAAAATTATCCTTTATTAATAATGATATATTATTAAATCTCTAATTAATTAGAATAACATCATGCTTATTTAAATAATGCATTTAATCAAATAAACGCAATTAAATACATACCCTAAATATATAAAAATTCTTCACATCAATTTAATTAATGTAACATGTAGACACCCAAGTTTTGCGTTTCCTTCTACTAACCGTGACAGGAGGGCGAAATCGTCAATTGAACCAGCTTGCGGGAGCAAAGGAGCGGGCACAAGGGCGAGCGCCCGGTCCCGCCGCAATGATTTGGGCAGCCCAAGTCGACGTGACAGCATGACCGTCCGAGGCAGGCATTTCCGAATGAGGTGGCACGTCTCCCGGAAGTTCCCGGACTGCGGAATACGAGCCTGTCAGCGAAAACCGACGTTGCGGTACGAAAATCGAGGCGTGGCACGAAAATCGAGAAAGTCAAGCCCGCCAGCCGCGGATAGATCTGCGGCCAAGTGGGTGCGCCAGCACGAAAACCGGGAAATCAGCACTCAGCAGCTGAGTGCGATGGGAGGTTGTGTGCCAGCTGGCCAGCCGCAGATCATCTGCGGCCAGCCGCAGATAGATCTGCGGCTGGCTCTGGCCAGCCTATTTAAGCCAGCTTCGGCAGCATACAGGGGGTTCAGCAGTTTTGGAAGAAGAAGAATTTCTGCTTGCAGCAGCAAAAAACACGGAAATAGAGAGAAAATAGCTAGATTTTGCAACAAAATAGGGAGAAAGAAGAGGGAAAAAAAGAGTGGAATTAATTCTTTTGAGTTTGATTGTATCAATATAATACATGCATTTATCCTATTCAAATACACAAGTTCACATCTATTTGAGATCAATTGCAAGGTGAAAATTTCTATTTGTTCTAGCAATTCATGTCCTATTGATTTGGGTAAATTAGATATAATTTTCATGTATCTTGTTGAACAATGAATTAGGGATTATGAGTGAAGTTTCCATCGGAATAAAACTCTTCCTAATAACCCGATGATATTCGTTCATTAATTTTCTTGGTTTGTTTTTAAGGTGTTATATTCGGTATCAATTCCTTTAAATCGTTTATTTTAAGATGGTCTTGGTATTGTTTAGATTTATCCGGGTTTGGTTTATCTTCTTGTAATATCCGATTGTTTGTGTGGGGATACTTGGTTGTGAGCCTAGGAAAAGCGACCCCGGGGTGTCCCGATCCGATGATGGACATATCTTGATGTAAGAAGTAGAGATGACGTAGTTCTCATTGTAAATATGTAATCGTTGGGCCTTAAAACGACGCTAAAGGCGAGAATCGTTGCTTAAGGCCCCGAAATAGTGAAATTTGTGATTGTTGGCGTTCGGGGATATTTTGATGGCTTACATGCCCATGAATAGCCCGACGCGTGTTTATGCTCGATTTGAATTATGACACGAAATTGATTTCAAAGCTAAATGATAAGATTTTCATAAAATCAATCAAAGTAGGATATTAGAATCACGAGGTTAAAATTTGAGAAACGTTAATGAAATGTCGATTCATATCTAACGAGAAAGCTAAAGAAAAATCGTTTTCCCAAAACAACACACGAAATGATTTTATAAATAATTGACGTTTTATTAAATCTTTGTGCATAGGGTGAAAGAGATCCTAGAAATTGCCCATCATTTTATGAAAGCAACGTATAGATCTCGATTTCCTATTTTGACGAAGGTTTTAAAACTCTTGTTTTGTTAAAACGACACTTAACGAAAATCTCATAGTTTTGATAATTAAAATCAAACCTTTCTCATAAAGCTTTCTCGTGTATGCCGAAAAGACATTCCGAAGCATTCTCAAAGTAAAACACGATTTTCCCTAAAATCCAAATGATTCTTTCACACACACGCACGCACACACACACACATTTCATGAATTAAAGGATAGGAGAAGCATCAAGATTGCGGGTAACCGTGTTTCACGGAAGTCGAGGGGTGCCTAACACCTTCCCCTCACTTAAACAAGCCCCCGAACTCTATGAATCTCGATTCGCAGACCAATTAATTCGGAGTCACATATGAGCCAGCGATTTATAAAACACGAAAATTCGGATGAGTTGGTACATCCATTTCAAATATACCAACTGGCGACTCTGGTTAATTGGCTCATCATAAAAAACGATCTTTCAAAACCCCGTCGACATCAATGCCGACCTTTTCCAAACGTCATCTAAATCAAAAGGCTAAAATTGGAAAAGACGAGAAGCGAGAGAACCCGGCGTCGACAGCTGGCGACTCCGCTGGGGACATTAGAGGGCTTAAGCCGCATTAAAATCTTGATGCTATTCTATCCTTTAAAAAATTTATGAATATGTGTGTGCATGCGATATTTTGATCTTTTGTGTTTTTGTTGTGTGAATGCGTGTTTTGTCCAAATGAATGAATGATTGAATGGAATGGCTTTACTTTAAAGAAATCATTTGCATACGGTGAGGACGATGAATGTGAATGTATGTTGAGAGAGTACCTCCTCCTGAGGCGAACCTGTCGGTTGCTTATTACTGGACTCGATGGGGCTGCTCCCCGGAGATGGCTCAGGAAACGCACCACTCAAATCCGCTCCAATCGAAAGGGCTCAAACGAGTAGATTGCGAAGATTTGGGAACCTTCATGCCGAAAAGCCCGCGAGAGAGTACTCCTAGGGTAGGTCAGCCTCTGATAAAACCCAACGCAGAGGGAAAAGTCTCTTCATGCCTTTTTACGTTTATATGTCTAAATGTCATGATCTCATTCAATATTCATACATCCCTTTTTCTGTGTCGAAAGAGATTACTAACCGCTGTGAATTGCAGGGAATAGTTGGGGGAGCATAATAAAGCATGTTTGGCATTGGGTATGGCACTAAAGGACTATTAACTTTCTGTTTTACAGGGAAAGATTAAAAAAAAAAAAAAAAAAAAACACACAAAATTTTTTTACAGTTTTAGCATGCATCCATGTTTTCATTTCCCCGGGACTAAACTTCGAACCGTTGTCTCTGTAGGATTGCTCCTCAAACCCGTTCGCAGTCTAAGAAAGCCCAGGTCTCTACCTCTGAAATGGCTGATATTCCTAATCATAGTTCCATATCTCGGGAAGAGTTTGATGACTTCAAAAAATAGATGATGGAAATGGCCACAATGCTAAAAGAGCAGTTCCTACTCAGACAGGATCCGCCAAGCCAAGGACCACATAATATTCCACCACCAGGGGGTGACCAGAATCCTCCTAAAAATGTTGTAAACCTGGGTAAGGATGACCAACCCCAACTCAAGGACGAGCCAGTCATTACAAAGGCCGTTCCCATACCTAGCAGGACAGTGGTTACTATCCCAGAAGAAGGGGACAATGACGACCTTCGGAGAAAAATGAAACACATGGAGGAGACCATCCAATCTATAAGGGGCATAGGCTCCCTGGGCAGGGTTAATTATTCGGATCTATGTGTTTTCCCCGGAGCCAGATATCCAGAAAAGTTCAAAGTTCCCGAGTTTGAAAAGTACAATGGAAAGGGAGACCCCTATACACACTTGAAAATATACATTGGAGAACTCGGGTCTTATGCCGAAGACGATGGGGTTAAAGAATGCAACTATTCCAGAAAAGCTTAACAGGGGAGGCAAGAATCTGGTATGCCCGCCTCGACAACGCCCGAATCCACAACTGGGAGGAATTGGCCCATACCTTCTTAACCCAATACAAGCTTTCAGGCCCAGATGGCTCTTGACAGGTACCAAAATGACAAAGGTTAAAAAACAGCCTAGGGAATCCTTTAGGGAATATGCGCAAAGATGGAGGGGCATGGCTGTGCCCATGGTAACTCCCCCGATGAGCGAATCAGAGATGGTAATGACCTTTGTAGACATTCAGGAGGCACCGTATTATGAGAGGGTCATCTCGGGGATTGGAAGACCTTTTGCGGAAAATGATTAAACATGGAGAGATGGTTGACATGGGTTTGAAATCGGGTAAAATCCGGGATCTTACTGCTTTAGAAACTGCTGCCGAGAGCAAATACAGAACGGAAACTATGGCAGCACTTCCCGGAGAGTCCAAAGGAGGAAGGAAGAGGATGTCTCCCTCATCCTACAAGGGTCATCCAGAAAAGCAGGAAAACCATCTTCCGGTACAGGCACAGAGGGGAGGGCCACCCCCACCCCGACAGCCCAATTTCTCAGATCAAAGAGCAGAGGGGCGAAGAAGATATGAGGCATCGCAAAACCGAGTATTCACCCGCTCGGGGAGCCGCTTGAACGAGTTATTAGCGGTATTAGTAGCCCAAAAGAAGATTGTTGGTTTGGCACCCCCCCGAGTGACCCAAAGGGTAGAAGGTTTGACCCGAGCAAGCGGTGTGTGCATACCACTCCAGTTTCCCCTGGCCATGATACACAGGATTGCTGGACGTTAAAGCATCGAATCCAAAACCTGATTGACAGTGGAGAGATTGTGGTGGAACAGCCGGATTCCCCGAATGTTAAGGCAAATCCCCTGCCAAGACATGATGGAGGGGGAGTCAATGCGACGGAGGCAAGTGAGGCGGGGGAGCCGCCAAGGTTGAACTATGTGCAGAAAGTTGAGGAGATGATGATAAATGTGATACATGGACCATAGGGAGTGCGGAGGGGTAACGCCCATCAAGTTGATAGGGGGTAAGTACGAATAACATAGAGGGGACCTATCAAGTTGACAGCTCCGGAGGCCCATTCATTTTTGCTGCAAGGCCACAACTCCCTATCAGTAGTCTGAAGACTGTACCCTGGAATTACGGGGGAAATACCCGAGGAAGAGCGGCCAGTTGTGTTTCCGTGACGACCAAGGGGAACCCCCTATATCTTCCCGGGCGAGTCCTTGAGAGCCAAAAGAGAAAAAAATGAAGAGGTTTCCGAGGAAAGGGCCATAGAGTTTTTGAAAAGGATGGATCACCCCGGAAATGAGGGGGATCCAGATTTTAAATGAGGAATCAACCCTAACATCAGTCATGGACTTGGTGTTTGTCATCCAGTGAGCAATTGCAAAAACCCTGATGAAGGTTCTGGAGGAGGCATTTGTGTCCAAAGAAATTAGTGAGTGAGGGTTTTTCGGCCAGCTGATAGGCCACTTATTGGAAACCGATGCAATATCCTTTACGGATGAGGACATTCCCAAAGAGGGAAGGGGGCACCGAAAAACCGCTACACATCGCGGTAATCTCCTCAGGATATGTCATGAATGGGGTGCTGATCGACGGGGGATCGACATTTGAATATATGTCCTCTCAGCACGCTGAAGAAAATGAACATCAGTCCCAAGCGCCTCCGAGCCAGTCATGTGGTGGTTCGGGCTTTTGACGGATCCCGGAGGGATACCATCGGAGAGATAGAATTGCCAGTGGAGATAGGGCCCTGTACTTTTAATATATCCTTCCAAGTCCTAGATATTACGGCAAGCTACAAACTGCTGTTAGGGAGGCCGTGGATACACATGGCCGGGGCAGTTCCTTCCACGCTCCACCAACAAATCAAGTTGATCATCGATGGGAATCTGGTAACAATCTCGGCCGAATGTGATGACCCTTCTCCTCCCAGGAGTGGCCTACCAGTAATCAATGTGGATGAGTCAGCGGCGCCTGCCAGCTTTCAAGCACTAGAGATTAGCACTCCCCATTATAGATGCCTGGGAGCTCCAGCTGTGAAACCAAGGGTCTCTCCGGAACTCACCTTTGTGGCAAGGGAAATGATTAAAATGAACTTCCAACCTGGACAGGGACTAGGGAAAAGCAGTCAGGGAATCACCGAGCCCATCCACCTACCACAGCAGATAGGCAAAGCAGGATTGGGATACCATGTGGGCGCAGTGCGGGGACACCGTCAGGGTGCGACTCCGATTCGACTAGTTGGCAGTCCCAGCGACCAAGGCCGACAATGAGCAGGGGATTAGCGGACCTGTGATTGGGGCAGGGAATGAAGAGTTAACCCCCACACATAGTGAGTCGGCCCGGAGGGAAAGTTTCCTGCAGGAGGTCGCAAAAGAGTTTGAAACCAAATGCTACATCCCCGGACAATCAACAAACAGTAAGGAGGGGACGAATATTATCATACCACCGGGAGCCCAACAAGTTGTGCCTGTCATCGATTGGGCAGGACTGATTATTCCTGGAAAGGGTATGGAGGAGAACTCAGGCGACGTATCCGTAATCATCGGGGAGGTGTCCGATGTGAGGACCTCTTTCATCCAGCGCATTTCAGCTGACCTGACCATCGACAATTGGACCCAGAAACCAGTGATATCCAAACAGGGGTAAAGCTCGACGGCAGGGTGGTTGACCCCAGATGAGGGGGAATGAAGAAGTTTTATTTTGTTGTTGTTTTATTTCTGCATAATTGTGTCGTTTCTTCGTGTTATTTGAAATTGCGATCGTCGTGAAAAATGATTTATATATGACAAGTATTTTGTTTCATGTCAGGTGTACCCATGTGAGTAATCCTTGCCTAACAAATGGTCTTTCAAATTTGAATGATGATTATGATTTTGACATTGAGCTGGATTTCGATTTAATGGGCATTGAACAAGACGAGACAGATTACGACGACGCACCTGACGAGATCAAAGGATGGGTCGAGGATAAACCCAAACCCAACTTGGACCAAACCATCACCGTTGATATTGGAACCCCTGACAAGCCAAAAGAACTCAAGATAGGGACGGACCTTACCCCCAGCCAAAAAGCAGAAATAATTGAGTTACTAAGCCAATATGAGGATGTCTTTGCCTGGTCGCACGAGGATATGATCGGATTGTCCACCGACATTGTGGTGCACCGGTTACCCATCAAGGAGGGTTTCAGGCCTGTCAAGCAGAAACTAAGAAAGTTGAAACCTGAATGGAGCTTAAAAGTGAAGGAAGAGATCATCAAGCAGTTCAGGGCGGGAATCATTATGGTATCCACTTATCCGGAATGGCTATCCAATGTGGTCCCAGTGGCTAAACCTGGAGGAAAGGTGAGGGTGTGTGTAGACTACAGAGATCTAAACAAGGCCAGTCTCAAAGATAACTTCCCGGTGCCTTTCATACACATCCTGGTAGATAACACAGCCCAGTACGAAATGTATTCTTTTGTGGATTGCTTTGCGGGGTATCATCAGATAATGGTGGCGGAAGAAGACCGGGAAAAGACCGCATTCATCACCCCCTGGGGCACTTTCTGCTATAGACGACTGGCTTTCGGTCTCACAAATGCAGGGGCTACTTATCAGAGAGCCATGATGGCCTTGTTCCACGATATGATGCACAAGGAGATAGAGGTCTATGTGGATGACATTATCGTGAAATCGAAGGTAGAATCCGATCATATAATTCATCTCAAAAAGCTATTCGATCGGCTCAGAAAGTATAATTTGAAGCTCAATCCAGCCAAGTGCGCTTTCGGAGTACAGTCGGGTAAGCTCTTGGGTTTCCTGGTTAGTGATCGGGGCATTGAGTTGGACCCAGCAAAGATTTAAGGCCATTGTGGATATGCCGGCACCTCACACAGAAAAGGAGATAAGAGGATTCCTCGGGAGGATAAACTTTATCAGCCGTTTTATATCCCACTTGACGACCACATGTGAGCCGATTTTTAGACTGTTAAGAAAAGGGGTGTCCCAAGAATGGAATGAGCAATGTCAAAAGGCGTTTCAGACCATTAAAAAGCAATTGACTGAGGCACCAGTGCTGGTACCCCCGAAGGATGGGATCCCTTTGTTTATGTACATATCGGTCAATGCCATCGCGATGGGATGTATGTTGGGACAGAAAAATGAGGCGGGTAAAGAGCAGGCCATCTATTACCTCAGCAAAAGATTTAGCCAATGTGAGCAGAATTACACTCCCATCGAGAAGACTTGTTGTGCTCTGGCCTGGGCCGCGGGGAGATTACAACACTACCTCCATGGGCATACAACGTACCTGATATCAAGAATGGATCCCTTGAAATATATTTTTGAAAGACCCATGCTGAATTGTCGATTATCCAGATGGCAGTTAATTTTACAACAGTTTGACATGGTGTACGTAACCCAGAAGGCCATGAAAGGGCAGGGAATTGCAGATCAGTTGGCAGAGGCCCCAACGGGAGGGATGGAGCCGTTAGAAACCCCTCTCCCGGGCGAGGATATATTCTGGGTATCGCGCGAAAAATGTGATGACGAGGGACAATTCTGGAAGCTGTATTTTGATGGTGCCATGAATGCCGAGGGGGCAGGAGCCGGAGCGGTCCTAGTCTCTATCACCGGAGAACAATATCCCGTGGCCACCAAGCTTCGTTTCAGCAATTCGAACAACACCGCTGAATACGAAGGGTGTATCTTGGGACTCCGATTGGCCCGCGACATGGGAGTGAGGAGACTAGCAGTGTTCGGGGATTCAGAGTTGGTAATCAGACAAGCAATCGGGGTATACAACACTAGGGAGCTTCGGTTACTTCCATACCATCGGTGTGTCACCCAGCTTATGCAAGAGTTCGAGGATATCGCCTTCCGCCATATTCCTCGGGGACGGAATGATTTTGCCGATGCATTGGCAACTTTGGCTTCCTTAGTCCACGTGATCAAGAGTAGGGACAGTCCACAGATTGAGATCACCGTACAGAATGCCCCGGCATATGAGGAAAATGTGGCAGTGTTATCAAACGAGGTGGTGTTGACGAGGCAACCCTGGTATCACGACATAAGGGAATATCTGAGAGACAGATCCCTTCCCGATCAGGCAAATCGGACTGAAAGGATGAGAATTCAAAAGATGGCGATGAAGTTTTACCTGAGTGGCGATTCACTTTACAAAAGGGATGCCGGGTTGGGAATGTTGCAATGCGTAGACGAAACGCAATCCCAAAGGATTATGAATGAAATCCATGGCGGGGTGTGTGGGCCACATATGAGTGGACCGATGTTGGCCAAAAAGATCTTGAGGACAGGGCATTATTGGTTAACGCTGAAGGCCGATTGCGATGATCATGTCAAACGGTGTTATCAATGCCAGGCGCACGGTAATGTGATCCATACCCCTCCAAATGAACTGCACTGTATGACCTCCCCCTGGCCATTTTCAATGTGGGGAATGGATGTAATCGGACCAATAGAGCCCAAAGCAAGCAACGGGCACCGATTCATCTTCGTCATGATCGATTATTTCACCAAATGGGTAGAAGCAGCCTCTTTCCCCAAGGTCACTCAGGAGGTCATCGTCAGCTTCATCAGGAATAATGTCATTTGCCGATATGGGCAACCTGAGGTTGTAGTCTCCGACAATGCCAAGAATTTAAACAACGCCCTCATGAAAGGACTGTGTGACCAGTTCAAGATTAAGCATCTCAATTCCGTCATTTACCGTCCCAAAATGAATGGGGCAGTGGAGGCGGCCAATAAGAACATCAAGAAGATCATGGCAAAAATGTCTGCTAATCATCGGGGATGGCCAGATCTGTTACCCCTCACCTTGCTGGCATACCGAACATCAACGCGTACTTCTACAGGGGCAACCCCTTACGCTTTGGTGTATGGAATGGAGGCTGTTCTACCAGTCGAGGTTGAGATGGCGTCCCTCAGAATAGTGATCGACGCTCAGATAAGCGAAGAGGATTGGATGCAAAGTCGATATGACCAATTGGCCCTGATTGATGAAAGGAGAGTGGCTGCCATTTGGCATGGTCAGCTATATCAACAGAGGATCTCTCGATCGTACGATAAAAGGATCAGGCCTCGGAAATTCAAGGAGAATGACCTGGTGCTAAAGAGAGTCATGCCTTGTCAAGACGAAGCCAAGGGGAAGTTTGCCCCGAGCTGGGAAGGGCCATTTGTGATCAAGAAAGTGCTATCCGGAGGAGCCCTCATATTGCAAGAAATGGATGGTGAGGTATTTCCACAACCCCTCAATGCTGACTCGGTGAAGCGGTTCTACGCTTAAATCATCAGTTCTTTTTTTCCTTTGAGAGCGAACTACGTAGGACCTGATCTTCCAACTTGTGGGGGTACGTAGGCAGCCATCATGGCGCGGTCCGATCCTTTAAAAATAATCCTTTCCCTGACCAAAACCAATTTTCGATAGCCAGATAAAACCTTCCTACACCCTCAAAACCTTCCCGAAACCAACTGCCTAACCAGTTTCATCCCAGAATACATACCCTGATCCAACCCAAACAGTTATCCAAAATCTGAGATTCAATCCGACGAAATCAAAAGGTGTGCGGCAATATCTGTCAAATCTCCATCAAGTCTTGAGGAAAGAAAGCAGGCGAAATGTCAAAATCATGGTCAGTTGGATAAAATGATGATCTAATGGAGGGCAATGATACGACAAAAGGGGAAAATGACTAAATTTAAATGCATGTCTATATATATGAGTCGTTTTATTACAAGATTTCTCTTTCAATAACTGATGAAACCAACATAGTCTATGCAGGAAATAAAATAATCTACAAATCTGAAACTAGCCGAAGCAGGATGGACAGGGTGGTGGATAGATCTGAAGCATCAGCATCTCCTGCAATCTGCTGCCCCATCATATCAATACGATCCAGTAAAGCAGTAGCTCGGCTGACAGTCCCAAAATGAGCATCTACCACTGCCCTGGTCTGAAATACAATGGCCTCTCTATCAGCAATGGCAGCATCTCTAGCCCGAATGGCCTCATCTCTCTCGGCAAGGGCGGCATCCCTCTCGGCTTCAGTAGTAATCAGGGCCAGGCGGAGTCGGGAATCCTCAGCGACCCGACTCGGGGCAGAATCGGCTGAGATGGAATGGTCTGTGGTATCTTCTGTGAAAATCACTCCAGAGTCATCAAAGGCCCCAGTCCGACTCAAACTAGCCGAATCCAGGTCTCCACGCAACCACTGTACGTAGGCAAATGTCTGGATGTGACAGCTCGCACTATATTCGGCAAGGATCCTGCAATCCCAAAGCTCGTATACCTGCAATAGATCCCTCTCTGTACAGGACGATATAAGGAATCGGTATGCGGTTGCACCCGCGAAGGGGTGTAAATCCTGTGTCTGATCAAACTGCCCCATAACCGCCAGGGGATGATAGGTCGTCACGCCCCTTAACCCAGCAATGGGAATGAAATCCATGCCAGGCACATGAGTCAAGAAGCTCATGAAGGAGCAATAGCCCGAGTAAACCAATAGATGAAAGGGGTCCTCAATGATAGACAAAAATAATGTCCAGGAGGCCACATCAGTACAACGCGCAGGACGAAGCGGAAAAAACTGCGTGGTAATGTCATGGCTGAAGCAAAACCCTTGGCGACGGAAATGGCCGATGGGACTAAGATGACTCATGAACCACATGTACAATAAGGTCGAACTCCCTCTGAAGAATCTCCCTCGGAAGGACTGGCAGTATGTGGCCGACATATAGGTATCCGCCAATATCATGGGGAGAATGGTGTGATCCTCCTGAAGGGCCCTAACGGCCGCAACAATCCGCATGTCCAAATGATCGGACCCTGCAGGCAAGTACAAAACTGAGATGACACAGGCCATCAGAACGTCCACTCTCAAGGCGTCCCAGCGCTCCTCGGACACGGAAAAATCACCGAGGAAAAGACGGAAACTGTCAGGTGAGCCGAATCGGTCAATCAAGAATTGAAGAGGAACCATATGGTCTGATGTGGTTACCGGTAATAAGACAGCCCTCCGCAAACCGGTGAAAGTCAAGAATTGACGGCGCATGGAACCAACAGTAACCCTATCACAGGGACCATCCAAGGGCAAGCCGGTGAAGCGAGCATACTCCTCAAGGGTGGGGGTCAGCTCTACTGTCCCAAACCTAAACACCTGACGGGCAGGGGCCCAATAGCTCAGAAGACCATCCACGAAGCCCGCTGGCACCCGGAAGGTTAATAAGGACCAAGAATGTCCCAAAAGACCATCTACGATAACCTTATCTGCTGGCGATAGACTGTCCAACCAGCGGATGAGGCTGCCAACCAACCCTGTGGGAGGAGTGGAATCCAAACGAACCACGGCATCTGAGGACGACATCTGTGAAAAAATAGTATCAAAAAAGACTGTACAGGGGTCATTCTCTACCCATAAATAAAAAGCATGCATCATACAGTTAATAATGAAACAGGTGAATCCCATAAAATGAAAAAGAAAACTGTGCATAAATAAATAAATGAGTTCAGTACATAGTGCATAAATGAAAAAGAAATCTAAGCAGGTGCCGATACAAAAGGCCCTATCCTATCCTGGCCTAAATAAAATCAGTATCATCTATGAAAGCAGGATCCTCGAACTGATCCCCTGGAGTCGTCGAGCTCGGAGGACCAAAGTTCATATCAGGGATGTAGGGATGCGCTGTGGCATCAGATGAACTCGGGCCTGCATCATAACCTGCACCGTCAGGATCGTAGGTGTAAGCCTCCTCCGGGGCCCGGCCCAACCCCCGAATAAACAGCGACAACTGATCTACCTGACGGGTCAATGAGGCGATCTGCTCAGCATGGGTAGGGGTCCGAACACAGGCAGCCCAATCGGTCATCGTCACCGAGCCTGGAACCATATCTCCAAGAAAGAAAGTGGCCCGAGTCTGAGGACCGATGGTACGGGGCACCCACCATGTACGGAATGCATCACTCGTAGTGGGACCCGTGGAAAGCATCCGACCATCCTCCCCGGCGAGCATGATCTCCGAGGGCTGAGAATCCAGCGGCCAGAAAGTAGTGAAAGAAAGGGAGTGCGGGATGCGGATCTCTCCAGTGACGCATCTGAATGCGCGCTCTCCCAGATACATCACCCAGCCTCCAACACTCTGCAAAGTGAGGCGACGGGTGGAAAGCTCGAACTCCGGGCCGGAAGGATGCCCGTCAGCAAACCCCATAGTCAGATGCTCGGAGAGGTAGGGAATCCAGACAACGTCGGCAGCCGTGATCAACTCCAGCTGAATACGACAATGTGCAAAGCTGCCCGACACGGGGACCTCCTCCAGAGTACTGTGATGCCATCGCCGACCCCGAGGATAAGTGTCCGGGCCCAGAGTAGTGATAGGCCTCAGACATGGCAGCCGCTCGTAAGCCCAGAACTGTGAATAGAAACAAGACAGGGCATGAGTCACTATCAAATACAGAAAAAAGATGAAAGGAAAAGAAATACAGTAAGAGAGAGGAGGAGGGGACTCACCAACAGAAAGTGGTAGAAACCGAGCCAGGCATCAGTCTGTCCCTCCGAGCGTAGGCGCATACCGTGGAGGAAATAGGCAAAGGTGAATGACCCCCAATCATAGTCACTGATGCGATCCACGTCTCTAACCGCTCCCACGACGCTGAAATGAATGGTGGAGGAGTTGTTCCCTAGGAAACAACCCCTCATGATCGTCAGGAACAAGCGTCGGAGTAGAATGTCCCTGGTGCCCTGATCTGCTGGAATCGGCAGCGCGTAGAGACCCCCGACTGCATCGACTGCCAAGGCACCAGATCGGATACTGCGGGCCTTAAAGACCCGGTCCTCAGCAGCGAAGCCCAGCAAAGCTCGAACCTCCACAGGAGTGATATCAAGATCCAAGGGGACGCGGGACCCGGTAAACTCAATGCCAGTAATGTACCTCCAGTCCCATGGGGTCAACACGACCTCGCAGTCGAGGAGATGAAGAGACTGCGTCTGGTGGAACCATCGCTCGGATAAAGCCCTCATGTAACCCCAGGGGCACTGGCGGGGGATGATAGTGAAGAAATGTCGGAAGCCCCAAGAGTCCACCATCGCCCGATAATCACTGTGCAGGGCCGCGTAAAGGGAATAGATGTTGAACCAGTTACCCCTCGGCTGGGTAAACTCGGGTACCTGGGGCAATCACCAAGGGGTCAATCCGGGTAAAAGGAGAATGGAGAAATTGAGAATGAAATCAGAATAGAGCTGAAATATACCTCGTTAGCCACGAGAGATGCCGAGGGGTGACGACTGAGATCCCGACCCAAAAGATCGGGTATCTGCACAGAGGCGCCAGAAGGAGCCTGATGAGTAGATGGAGCCGGAGTGCTGGAGGATGGCCCCTCTGCCGCGACCTCCGGAGGAACAGCCTCCTCAACGTCCGGAGGACCAGGACGAATAACAGCCTCCGTCAAACGACGAGCCTGACGGGTCCGAGGAGGAACAGGAGTGGGTGCAGCCCTACGACGGCGAACACCCGAAGTCCGAGAGGCGGAGGAGCTACTGGGCGCATCACGATCCATAGCTGGAATAGAACGGGCGAGAAAGAAGGTAAGTTTCCTTTTAAAATTATGTAATGAACATTTCTAAATTTCTAGCCTCATCATATAATTAATGCAACATGATGCATGGTTATGGTAAAAAAAAAAAAAAAAAAAAAAAAAAAAAAAAAAAAAAAAAAAAAAAAAAATCGGCAGAGTTCCGTTTGTAAATTGGACATCCCAGGCATAAGCCAAACGTGTTTTCCATCAATCAAAGCCTCAAAACAGATCTAAATTGCATTCATATATGTAATTACAGCATGTAATGCATGAGTTTATTGCAGAAAAGGAATAACAGTATGTGGGACCGCCTCATTAACATAAAATAGGACTCACATAGTTGATACATAGCATGTATATATGATGGTACATTACATAGCATTGTAAAGCATACATTTTATCTCTAAACATGCAAATAGTCAAATGTATAGCAAAACATTGACGAAATTGAAAAGTGACCGGTCAAAGTGTTACCTGTAGCGTGTAGATCAATCCTACCGGAACAGTTTTTGCAGGAAAGTTGAAAAAATCGACAAAAAGCCCTTGCGAACAAGAAAAATCGAGAGAATCTCTTTGGATTACAAGTTGAAAGTGACAGATCTGGAGGAGCCGCGTTGGATTTAAGGCCCGATCATGGCCGCAGATGTATCTGCGGCTGGCCGCAGATCCATCTGCGGCTGGCCGCAGATCCATCTGCGGCTGGCCCTGGTGGGTCCCACATTGCTCCCTTGCAGCCATTTGACGTGTTTACGAGATGGGTGACCGGCGACGATACCCGGCCCCGACATGACGATCGACCGGCGACGATAACCGGCGATCACGAGATGGATGACCGGCGACGATAACCGGCTCCGACAAGATAACCGACCGGCGACGATAACCGGAGGTTACGCGATGGGAGCGACCGGCGACGATACCCGGCCCCGACATGACGATCGACCGGCGACGATAACCGGCGATCACGAGATGGATGACCGGCGACGATAACCGGCTCCGACAAGATAACCGACCGGCGACGATAACCGGAGGTTACGCGATGGGCGACCGGCGACGATACCCGGCCCCGACATGATGATCGACCGGCGACGATAACCGGCGATCACGAGATGGATGTCCGGCGACGATAACCGGCTCCGACATATAACCAACCGGCGACGATAACCGGGGGTTACGCGATGGGCGACCGGCGACGATACCCGGCCCCGACATGACGATCGACCGGCGACGATAACCGGCGATCACGAGATGGATGACCGGCGACGATAACCGGTTCCGACAAGATAACCGACCGGCGACGATAATCGGAGGTTATGCGATGGGCGACCGGCGACGATACCCGGCCCCGACATGACGATCGACCGGCGACGATAACCGGCGATCACGAGATGGATGTCCGACGACGATAACCGGCTCCAACAGATAACCAACCGGCGACGATAACCGGGGGTTACGAGATGGGTGACCGGCGACGATACCCGGCCCCGATGAGACGATTGACCGGCGACGATAACCGGCGATCACGAGATGGATGTCCGGCGACGATAACCGGCTCCGACAGATAACCAACCGGCGACGATAACCGGAGGTTGCGAGATGGGTGACCGGCGACGATACCCGGCCCCGACATGACGATCGACCGGCGACGATAACCGGCGATCACGAGATGGATGTCCGGCGACGATAACCGGCTCCGACAGAGGACCGACCGGCGACGATAACCGGGGGTTACGCGATGGGTGACCGGCGACGATACCCGGCCCCGAACGAGACGACAGATTGAAGGAGTGAACCCAAAGACTAACGAACACGGTCAAGGGGTTGATACGTTGACACTCTTACGAATGTCTTGCATGCATTGCATCTTATGTTGCATCATAAGCTATATGTGTGAGGCATCATGTATGCACTGTCATTCTTACACACTGTCATTCATGCATCGAGTGTCTATTCTTTATCCTGTTCATTTCATTTATCATTTCATAAACATGATAAAGAGGGGCAGCTGTAGACACCCAAATTTTGCGTTTCCTTCTACTAACCGTGACAGGAGGGCGAAATCGTCAATTGAACCAGCTTGCGGGAGCAAAGGAGCGGGCACAAGGGCGAGCGCCCGGTCCCGCCGCAATGATTTGGGCAGCCCAAGTCGACGTGACAGCATGACCGTCCGAGGCAGGCATTTCCGAATGAGGTGGCACGTCTCCCGGAAGTTCCCGGACTGCGGAATACGAGCCTGTCAGCGAAAACCGACGTTGCGGTACGAAAATCGAGGCGTGGCACGAAAATCGAGAAAGTCAAGCCCGCCAGCCGCGGATAGATCTGCGGCCAAGTGGGTGCGCCAGCACGAAAACCGGGAAATCAGCACTCAGCAGCTGAGTGCGATGGGAGGTGTGCCAGCTGGCCAGCCGCAGATCCATCTGCGGCCAGCCGCAGATAGATCTGCGGCTGGCTCTGGCCAGCCTATTTAAGCCAGCTTCGGCAGCATACAAGGGGTTCAGCAGTTTTGGAAGAAGAAGAATTTCTGCAGCAGCAAAAAACACGGAAATAGAGAGAAAATAGCTAGATTTTGCAACAAAATAGGGAGAAAGAAGAGGGAAAAAAGAGTGGAATTAATTCTTTTGAGTTTGATTGTATCAAATACATCATTTATCCTATTCAAATACACAAGTTCACATCCATTTGAGATCAATTGCAAGGTGAAAATTTCTATTTGTTCTAGCAATTCATGTCCTATTGATTTGGGTAAATTAGATATAATTTTCATGTATCTTGTTGAACAATGAATTAGGGATTATGAGTGAAGTTTCCATCGGAATAAACTCTTCCTAATAACCCGATGATATTCGTTCATTAATTTCTTGGTTTGTTTTAAGGTGTTATATTCGGTATCAATTCCTTTAAATCGTTATTTTAAGATGTCTTGGTATTGTTAGATTTATCCGGGTTGGTTTATCTTCTTGTAATATCCGATTGTTTGTGTGGGGATACTTGGTTGTGAGCCTAGGAAAGCGACCCCGGGGTCCCGATCCGATGATGGACATATCTTGATGTAAGAAGTAGAGATGACGTAGTTCTCATTGTAAATATGTAATCGTTGGGCCTTAAAACGACGCTAAGGCGAGAATCGTGCTTAAGGCCCCGAAATAGTGAAATTTGTGATTGTTGGCGTTCGGGGATATTTTGATGGCTTACATGCCCATGAATAGCCCGACGCGTGTTTATGCTCGATTTGAATTATGACACGAAATTGATTTCAAAGCTAAATGATAAGATTTTCATAAAATCAATCAAAGTAGGATATTAGAATCACGAGGTTAAAATTTGAGAAACGTTAATGAAATGTCGATTCATATCTAACGAGAAAGCTAAAGAAAAATCGTTTTCCAAAACAACACACGAAATGATTTTATAAATAATTGACGTTTTATTAAATCTTTGTGCATAGGGTGAAAGAGATCCTAGAAATTGCCCATCATTTTATGAAAGCAACGTATAGATCTCGATTCCTATTTTGACGAAGGTTTAAAACTCTTGTTTTGTTAAAACGACACTTAACGAAAATCTCATAGTTTTGATAATTAAAATCAAACCTTTCTCATAAAGCTTTCTCGTGTATGCCGAAAAGACATTCCGAAGCATTCTCAAAGTAAAACACGATTTTCCCTAAAATCCAAATGATTCTTTCACACACACGCACGCACACACACACACATTTCATGAATTAAAGGATATGAGAAGCATCAAGATTGCGGTAACCGTGTTTCACGGAAGTCGAGGGGTGCCTAACACCTTCCCCTCACTTAAACAAGCCCCCGAACTCTATGAATCTCGATTCGCAGACCAATTAATTCGGAGTCACATATGAGCCAGCGATTTATAAAACACGAAAATTCGGATGAGTTGGTACATCCATTTCAAATATACCAACTGGCGACTCTGGTTAATTGGCTCATCATAAAAACGATCTTTCAAAACCCCGTCGACATCAATGCCGACCTTTTCCAAACGTCATCTAAATCAAAAGGCTAAAATTGGAAAAGACGAGAAGCGAGAGAACCCGGCGTCGACATAACACATATAATTAAATTAATCTACCATAAATTCATCAATTAACTATTTAATTCAATAATTAAATCATCGAAAAATATCTATTCAATTCAATAAATATTTAAATTAAATTACAAAATTCTCGTTCGTCACATCTTTCCCCCCTTAAAAGGATTCTGTCCCCAGAATCACGACTCAATTAATTCGTCCCGTTACATTCTCCCCCCTTACAAAGATTCTGTCCCAAAAATCGCTACACATAGATTAAGCAAATAGCTGTGGATAATTTCTTTTCATCTGATCTTCGAGTTCTCACGTAGCTTCTTTAGCATTGTGGTTCCTCCAGATCACCTTAACAGAAGGTATAATTTTATTTCGTAGCATTTGCTCTTTCTTGTCAACTATCTGAACAGGCTCTTCTTCGTAAGACAAATCTTTCTCGACTTGCAGGGGTTCATATTATATAACATGCTTGTGGTCGGGTTTATATGGTCATAATACCGAGACATGAAAGACATTGTGGATGTGTTCTAGCGCTGGAGGTAAAGCTACCTCATACGCGACCTCTCTAACTCTTCGTAACACTTCAAAGGGTCTAATGAACCTCGGGCTCAGTTTTTCCTTCTTACCAAAACGAATCTTCCCTTTCCAGGGAGATACCTTCAAGAAAACGTAGCTACCAGACTTAAACTCTCGATTCTTACAATGTTGGTCGGCATATTTCTTCTGCCTATCCTGAGCTGCTATCAATCTTGCCCTGATCACTTTGACGATTTATGCAGTCTGTTGTACCAATTCTGGTCCTAGCAATTGACGTTCGCCAACTTCATCTCAGCACAATGGAGTTCTGCACTTTCTGTCGTACAACGCTTCGTAAGGCGGCATGCCAATACTTGCGTGGTAACTGTTATTGTAAGCAAATTCCACCAATGGTAGATGATCATCCCAATTTCCTTTGAAATCCATGATGCAAGCTCTTAACATATCCTCCAGGGTTTGAATCGTTCTTTCACTCTGTCTGTTGGTCTGTGGATGATATGCCGTACTCATACGTAACTGTGTTCCCATGCACTCTTATAGTCATTTTCAGAAGTTTGATGTGAAGCGCGGATCCCTATATGAGATAATAGATATCGGATGATGAGGGCATCCTTGGCTCGGGAACGAATGACAATCATAGAGCGGATCCTATGTGCATGCCGGATGGACCTGTGACAAGAGCTCGGGCTAAACGTTTCAAGGAGGGCCTTCATGGGTTGATACAAGGCATGTGGAGCGAGGATAGATCAAGTGTAGAGTTCGAGGAGCAAGATTCTAAGGCTTTGCATTTGGTCATGATGATACAAGCAAACACGTCAAGGTTGGGAACGATTGAAACAAGAGAAGACGGAAAATTCCAACTTGCAGAGTTCTCGCCCCGGCGAGAACATCAAGGCCAAACTTCTTGCCCCGGCGAGAACCTCTCTGCCATTTTCGCCCCGGCCTGAAATGATGCCGCCCCGGCGAAGACCTCTCTTGTCATTCTCGCCCCGGCGAGGATTCCAGTTCAAACTTCTCGCCCCAGCGAGAACAGTCAGATTTGGTTGGCGCGTTTTTCAAGGCAGACGCATTTTTGAAGATTTTGTCAGATTTCTTTTCCTTAATTTTAGGGATTTCAGTATATTTTCATAATTCTATTGTAATTAGGATATTTTAAGATAGGATTTTGATTCCAAGTCAATTGTTATTTCCTTTTTGGATTCTAGGGTTTCATAGTTAGTATAAATAAGTTTTATGCTTGTAATGCGAACAATTAACAATTATTCTGAGTTTTATACAATTGAGAGCTATTCTCTACTTTTGATTCTTTGAAGGATTTCTAAGTTATTATTCTTAGTTTTTTTATAGATTCAATCTTAACTTATCATACAACAAACCATAGTTGTGTGTGGCGTTATTCTATCGCATCATACAATCGTACAAAGATTATCGTTTGATCATAAACGAGGGTCTAAGTGTTGTTGGTGTTCCATACTACGTGAATTCAATTGCTTGATCGAATTTATCAAGATTCTCGTCTTCAAAATAGATGTTGGGTTAAGGTATCGAGAGAGTTCCATCAAAGTTGCTTACTAGAAACGATCCGGGTGACGACCACCTCACGCAAGCGTGCCGTGGAGTCTATCATTTGGTATCAAAGCCGCGTTTTCTAGCTAAGTATCTATCTTTATTGTTTCGTTGAAGTTGTGAGTAAAAAAAAGTATAGAAAATTTTGTTATTTCAGTTATTTCAATTTGTTCGTAGAATTCATTTTCAATCCGGTAATTGAGGTTGTTGTAACTTCGATTTACACCGACTATATTGTTCGTGATAAGTTATTTCTAAATTGATTAGTAAAACCGAGAATTTTGCTAGGTAAATTCGAAAAGAGCCTATTAGAGAGAATAATTAGAGGTAAAAGGCTTAGTGGTGAGATCAATTGAGGGGAAAAGCCTATTGAGTGATACACGAGTGAAACATTAATCGAGCGAAACACGTAAGGGAGTGGTGAAAAAAATATTTTGCTACTAACTTCTGTTTTACAGGAATTATGTCTAACTCAAAGGATAAGGGAACTTTTGTAGAACCTTCATTGTCAGCTGATATGAAATTGATGATTGAAGCCATGAATAAGGAATGGGGTAGGAGGTTGGATATGGCAATGGAACAGGTGCAGGAGCGCTTGGACCAATTAAGCGTTACTCGAGGAGAATCATCTCAAAACCTTCAAGAAACTCATCAAAAAGGAGTATCCCAGCAAAAAGGAGCTAGGGTGGAAGAGACTAATTTCAATGACGGAAGATTTAGTGAAGAGGAGGATCGAGAGTCCGACTTCTTACATCGCAGGCAACGAGGAGCAAGGGATAGAGGCGGTAGGGATAGAGAAGATGGCAATTTGGATAGCATCAAAATGAAGATTCCAGCTTTCCAAGGGAGGAGTGATCCTGAGGCATACCTAGAGTGGGAAAAGAAGATGGAGTGGGTTTTTGAATGTCACAACTATTCAGAACTCAAGAAAGTCAAACTTGCCGCTACGGAGTTTTCAACTTATGCAGTTACTTAGTGGGATCAGTTGATGATCAGCCGGAGAAGGTGCGGAGAATGGCCAATTGAAACTTGGGATGAGATGAAGACGGTTATGAAAAAGAGATTTATACCAGACTACTATCACCGTGAGTTAGTTCAGAGCCTACAAAGTCTAAAACAAGGTAGTCGGAGTGTAGAGGACTATTACAAGGAGATGGAGATGTTGTTAGCTAGGGCAAACATCAATAAGGATAACGAAGCAACAATGGCCAGATTTTCGACAGGACTAAATTGGGAGATTTCAGATCTAGTAGAACGACAACATTATGTGGTATTGGAGGATATGGTACACATGGCTATCAAGATTGAGAAACAACTTAAGAGGAGAGGTAGCCAACGTTCGATACCTAATTCAGGATCATCATGGAAGTCTAATGTTGGGAAGCGAGAGGAGAAGCCAGCCATAAGCAAATCCAAGTTTGAGACAAAACCGGAGACGATTAATAAGGGAGTGCCAGGTAAAATTGACCCTACTTCTTTTAGTCGTAATCGAGATATTAAATGTTTTAAATGTCAAGGTAGGGGACATATTGCGAATCAATGTCCGAATCAAAGAACAATGTTGTTACTTGACAACGGCGAGGTGGAGACCGAAGGGGAAGATAGCGATACTAATTCTATGCCACCATTAGAGGAGGTAGAAGAGAGGGAAGTAGCAATATTTGGGGAAGTTTTGGTGACGAGAAGGGTGCTTAGTGCACAAGTGAAGGAGGAAAGCAACGAGCAGCGGGAAAATTTGTTTCACACTAGATGCTTGGTGAATGGGAAGATTTGTTGTGTCGTGATCGACGGAGGTAGTTGCACGAATGTGGCAAGTAAGGTTATGGTGGAGAAATTAGGGCTTTCCACAACCAAACATCCTCAACCTTATCGATTGCAATGACTCAATGATAGTAATGAGATTAAAGTGACTAAACAGGTTTTGTTGCTGTTTACTATTGGGAAATATGTGGATGAAATCTTATGTGACGTGGTTCCAATGTAGGCGGATCACATATTATTTGGTCGACCTTGGCAATTTGATAGACGTGTGAAGTATGACGGTTTTTCCAATGAGTATTCTTTTGTTCACAATAAAAGGAAGGTTACTTTATGTCCTATGTCACCACAACAGGTGCATGAGGATCAACTTCATTTGTAGAAAGATCATGAAAAAAGAAAAGAGAGTGAAGAAAAGAAAAATAATAAGGGAAAAAATAATGAGGGGAAAAATAAGAGAGAAAAAGAAAGAGAGAAAAGAAAAGATGATGAGCGAAAAACCAATATCTATGCAAAAAAGAGCGACGTGAGGCGAGCTTTCGATGCTAAACAGCCGATGATTATACTTCGGTATAAGGAGGCGCTTTTGAACACTAACGCTAACGATTCTTCTTTGCCTAGTGTTGTTTCATCTCTTTTGCAGGATTATAAGGATGTGTTTCCCGAGAAGCTTCCACAAGGAATACCACCTATTCGGGGAATTGAGCATCAAATTGACTTCGTACCCGGTGCAACCATTCTAAATCGTCCAGCTTATCGGAGCAATCCCGAGGAGACGAAGGAGTTGCAAAGGCAAGTTGGCGAACTCATGGAGAAGGGGTTCGTGAGGAAAAGCATGAGTCCATGTGCAGTTCCAGTGATCTTAGTGCCTAAAAAGGATGGGAAGTGGCGCATGTGCATTGACTGTCGAGCGGTAAACAATATTACAGTAAAGTATCGACATCCCATTCCACGTTTAAATGACATGTTAGATGAATTGCATGGTTCTTGAGTATTTTCGAAAATTGATTTAAAAAGTGGATATCATCAAATTCGCATGCATGAGGGTGATGAATGGAAAACAGCTTCCAAAACAAAATATGGGTTGTATGAGTGGTTAGTGTTACCTTTTGGTTTAACTAATGCTCCTAGTACTTTCATGAGATTGATGAACCATGTTTTGTGACCATTCATTGGCAAATTTGTGGTAGTTTATTTTGATGATATCTTGATATATAGCAAAAACTTGGGAGAGCATGCATTGCATTTGAAATCTGTTTGAGATATTTTTAGAAAAAAAAAGTTATTTGCTAACATGGATAAGTGCACATTTTGTACGGATAGAGTTGTTTTTCTTGGATTTGTTGTGAGTTCACAGGGAGTTCAAGTGGATGAGGAGAAAATACGTGCAATCCGAGAATGGCCGAGTCCATCAAATGTGAGTCAAGTTCGTAGTTTCCATGGACTGGTAAGTTTCTACTGACGTTTTGTGAAGAATTTCAGCGACATCACAGCGCCATTGACGGAAGTAATCAAAAAGAGTGTGGGATTTAAGTGGGGTGAAGAACAGGAAAAGGCGTTTAAATTGATTAAAGATAAATTGACTAACGCTCCTTTGCTTGTTTTACCTAACTTTACTAAGACTTTTGAGATTGAGTGTGATGTTTCAGGTTTAGGGATTGGAGCTGTGTTGATGCAGGAAGGGAAACTAGTGGCGTACTTTAGTGAGAAGTTGAGTGGAGCCGCTTTGAACTATCCGACGTATGACAAGGAGTTGTATGCATTGGTTCGAGCGTTGGAGACGTGGCAGCACTACCTTTGGCCTAAAGAGTTCGTGATTCACACGGATCATGAATCGTTGAAATACTTGAAGGGACAACATAAGTTGAACAAAAGACACGCAAGGTGGATGGTGTTCATTGAGACATTTCCATACGTCATCCGATACAAACAGGGTAAGGAGAATGTTGTTGTTGACTCTCTTTCGAGAAGGCAGATACATAAGAAGGCGAGACTCAACATTGAAAGGAAGACGGAGCAGTATGCGAAACAGGCCAATAAGGGTCGACGTCAAATGATTTTTGAACCGGGAGAATGGGTGTGGTTACATTTGCGGAAGGAAAGATTCCCAGCTCAAAGACGGTCTAAATTGCTTCCAAGAGGAGATGGTCCATTTCAAGTTCTCGAGCGCATCAATGATAATGCCTACAAATTAGATTTGCCTGGTGAGTATAACGTTAGTGCAACCTTCAACGTTACTGATCTTAGTCTGTTTGATGTAGCTGACAATTTGAGGACAAATCTTTCTCAATAGGAGAGGTATGATGAGGGCATCCTTGGTTCGAGAACGAATGACAATCATAGAGCGGATCCTATGTGCATGCCGGATGGACCTGTGACAAGAGCTCGGGCTAAACGTTTCAAGGAGGGCCTTCATGGGTTGATACAAGGCATGTGGAGCGAGGATAAATCAAGTGTAGAGTTCGAAGAGCAGGATTCTAAGGCTTTGCATTTGGTCATGATGATACAAGCAAACACGTCAAGGTTGGGAACGATTGAAACAAGAGAAGACGGAAAATTCCAACTTGCAGAGTTCTAGCCCCGGGGCCAAACTTCTCGCCCCGGCGAGAACCTCTCTGCCATTTTCGCCCCGGCCTGAAATGATGTCGCCCCAGCGAAGACCTCTCTGGTCATTCTCGCCCCGGCGAGGATTCCAGTTCAAACTTCTTGCCCCGTCGAGAACAGTCGGATTTGGTTGGCGCATTTTTCGAGGCAGACACGTTTTTGAAGATTTTGTCAGATATCTTTTCCTTAATTTTAGGGATTTCAGTATATTTTCATAATTCTATTGTAATTAGGATATTTTAAGATAGGATTTTAATTCCAAGTCAATTGTTATTTCCTTTTTGGATTCTAGGGTTTCATAGTTAGTATAAATAAGTGTTATGCTTGTAATGCGAACAATTAACAATTATTCTGAGTTTTATACAATTGAGAGCTATTCTCTACTTTTGATTCTTTGATGGATTTCTAAGTTATTATTCTTAGTTTTTCTTTGAGATTCAATCTTAACTTATCATACAACAAACCGTAGTTGTGTGTGGCGTTATTCTATCGCATCATACAATCGTACGAAGATTATCGTTTGATCATAAACGAGGGTCTAAGTATTGTTGGTGTTCCATACTACGTGAATTCAATTGCTTGATCGAATTAACAAGATTCTCGTCTTCAAAATAGACGTTGGGTTAAGGTATCGAGAGAGTTCCATCAAAGTTGCTTACTAGAAACGATCCGGGCGACGACCACCTCACGCAAGCGTGCCGTGGAGTCTATCATTGGAACACCGTGCCTCGAAACAATATCCTTTACATATAACTTCGCTAACTGATCCAAGTTGAATCTAATCTTGATGGGTAAGAAGTGTGTTAATTTCGTCAGTCGATCTACGATAACCCATATTGCGTCGAAACCTTTCTAAGTTGTCGGAAGACCTACTACGAAATCCATTGTGATATGTTCCCATTTCCATTCTGGGATTTCTAACGGTTGTAATAACCCACTTGGCCTTTGATGTTCTGCTTTAACTTTTTGACATGTCAAACATTTGGCTACACAATCGGCAACGTCTTTCTTCATATTCGGCTACCAAAAATGCTGTCGGAGATCTTGGTACATCTTCGTACTACCCGGGTGAATCGAATATCTTGAATTATGAGCCTCGCTCAAAATTTCTTCCTTAACCTCTGGTATTGGCGGAACCTAAATTCTTCCCTCGAATCTCAATACTCCTTCATTATCCACTTTAAATTTCACTTCATCATCTCTAGATATTCTTTTCCTGATTTTCTCACATTCTTCGTCCTGAATTTGTGCTTCCTTAACCTTATCCACCAAAGTTGAACCGATTCTCAATGGAAATAATTTTTCGTCACACTCCTCCGGAAATTTCACCTCCAACTCTAGTTTCGCCATTGCTGTAATCATAGACAATTTCTCCCGACCCTTTCTGCTTAAGGCGTCTGCCATAACATTCGCTTTACCCGGATGGTATAAAATCTCGCAGTTGTAATCTTTTATCAATTCCAACCATCTCCTCTGTCTAATGTTCAGATCCTTCTGTGTAAAAATATATTTCAGACTCTTGTGGTCTGTATATATTTCACACTTCTCCCCGTAAAGATAATGCCTCCATATCTTCAAAGCAAACACTACCGCAGCCAATTCTAAATCATGGGTAGGATACCCTTTCTCATAGTCCTTTAATTGTCGTGATACATACGCAATGACCTTACCGTTCTGCATAAGCACACAGCCTAGTCCTTTATGCGACGCATCACTTTACACCACAAAATTTCCTGTGCTATCCGGTAGAGACAACACAGGCGCCGTACTCAACCTCTTCTTTAATTCTTGAAAACTTTCCTCACATTTCTCCGTCCAAACGAACTTCACCGTCTTCCTAGTCAAATTCGTAAATGGAGTCGCGATTTTGGAAAAATCCTGAATGAATCTCCTGTAGTAACCTGCCAATCCTAGGAAACTCCTTACTTCCGATGGTGTTTTTGGCTGATCCCAGTTAGGCACTGCTTCAACCTTTGACGGATCCACCGAAATTCCATCCTTGTCAATCACATGTCTAAGAAATTACACCCGCTCTATCCAGAATTCACACTTTAAAAGCTTAGCGTCCAACTTCTCTCTTCTTAACGCTTCTAATGTCGCCTTCAAATGTTCTACATGCTCTTCTTTGGTTTTGGAGTAAATTACAATATCGTCAATGAATACTACTACAAACTTGTCCAAAAACGGTGTTGACTTTGTCATATTCTAAACCTAATGTTTTGATGATGATTTGGTTCAATGTTACTAAATTGTTTATTGTGAATTTCAGGAAATTAATTCAAGAAATTGTTTAATGGATTATTCAGGGAAGATTGAAGATTATTTTGAGTTTTAAGAATTATTATGTAAGGTCATTGCAAATACTTGATTTTTCAATTCAAGGCTCTAGGAAATTTACATGCATAATTTTATATATGCACAAGCCATATTTATGCATCTTGATTATTTTATACATGCTCAAAATTTGCATATCTTGATTACTTTATCCTGATACATGCAGTAATTTAAGTGCATCTCGTTTTGATTCAATCAGTTGGCTTAATATTTAAGATATATCTCGTTTTGTTCAATCAGTTAGTTCAATATTTAAGGCTATAGTTGTTAATTATGATAAGGAAGCGTGTGACAGTGTCCTTGGAAATCTAATTGACTTGGCTGTAGCTTTGTTGGAAATCTAATTGATTTGATAACCTTACAGGATATTCTTTGATATGTAATCATTATCTATTTTGACTCGGTATACTTATTAATCCGGATATTGTGATCAGTTGGAAAGTTTGTTTATTTCCGGATATCTTGCTAACAAGGTATAACTTGATAAAGTTTATTTGTTTGCAACGTTAGTAAGGATAACTGAGATATCTTTGCAAAGATAGGATAAACATAAGCTGCAATGGATATAATTTATCAAAACTATAAATTGTGTGTTTATCATCTCAGTTAAATATATATAACTCCAACAGTGCACCTATTATATACAAAAGAAATATTCTTCATTATCCTGGTGCAATTAAAAAAATTTGCTGTTGTGCTTCATATATTCTAATTTTGTTCAGCATATTTTCGTGAGCTATAAATTGGTAATATCCTTCTTAAATTAATTGATCATTGCATACATTAGTTGAGCCTTGCATTGTTAAATTGCTTATTTGCTTTGATCATTAGACCTCTATTATTGTAAATTTAATTTTCCAGACTAAGTGTTGTCTAAAGGAATTTAATCCAAGTGGATTAAGGTTTGTTTACATACAGATTCAAGGAAGCATAGGTGCTTAAGGAGTGCATTGGTGCACAAGGAGCAAAAGTGCTCAAGTGAATTATTGTAATTCAAAATTTGATAGAATCTGTCTTGTAACGGGAATTATTTTTTAAATAAAAGTGAGTCTCCAATACTAGTTGGTATTGGACGTGGAGTAGGCTATTATTATAGAGGGTAATAGCTGAACCACGTAAAAATCTTGGTGTTGATTGCTTGCTTTATTTTATTACTCAAAAGATAGTTAATTATTTTTTTAATAATTAATAACTTGAATATTTGTATTATTAAGTGTTTTAATTAAATTATAAAATCACCAAGATATTTTCTTAAACTAAATCCAATCAAGTTAACCGTATTAATTCAGTAAACTAAGTTCTTCTTTAACAAAGACTCAATCCAGTAAATCGTATTCATTCAGTAAGCTGCATTCATCAATATAGTAGACTGTATTCAAAAGTTTGGTATAAATTTTTTAATTGGTAATAGTCTGTATCCACACTTATTCAACCCCCCCTTCTAAGTGTGCCTTATCTGAATTGCATTTGGTATCAGAGCTTGGCTCTACTTATCTTGGTCTTAAAGGTGACTTGTAGGGAAAGATTCTAATATGGCACAATTCGGAAACAACAATCAAGAAGGTCAATCAACCAATAGACCTCCACTGCTGTATGGAACAAAAAATTACAACTTCTGGAAATTCCGAATGAGGATCTACCTTAAAAGAGATCCTTGGGAATGGTGGGTCGTGGAGAACGGACCAGTTATACCAAGAAAAGATGATGGTACTCCAAAGACCTTGGTAGAAATGGACTCAACTGAAACTTTTATGGTTTCCTATGATTCAAGGGCTATGAATACATTACTTAGCGGCATGGTTCAATCAGAGATAGATAAAGTTTCTTCATGCAATACAGCTAAAGAAATTTGGGATACTCTTATAGTAAGCCGTGAAGGAACATCCAAGGTACGAGAAGTCAAACTTAGCATGCTCATGCATGACTATGAAATGTTTAAACTTGAGAAAGACGAAACCATAAAAATGGCACAAGCAAGGTTTCTAGTGCTGCTAAATTCATTGAAGCTACTTGACAAAACTATTCCACAAAGTGAGATTAATCGTAAGTTACTTCGGGCAATGCCCAAAAGGTTTGCTTCTAAGATTAGTACTCTTCAAGATTCTTCCACTATTTCTACTATGGATACTCTAATACTTTTTGGTGAACTTGAGGAATATGAACATCAGTTAAAAAGATATAATGATGAGGAAGAAACTCCTCGAAGAAAGGTTTTAGCTCTTAATGCAGGAAATGATGAAGAACTCGATGATGATTCCGATGAAGAGATAGCCATGATGTCAAGGAGACTCAAAGGACTACTACAAAGGAAGAACAAAAGGAAGAATATCTTCAACCCAAATAAAGGCAAGGGAAAGCAACCTGAGGAAACGTGTTTTGAATGTGGACGTCCAGGGCACTTCAAGAAGGACTACTTTCAACTTAAGAATAAGAGAAAAATGAACTTTAAGGATAATAAAAGAAACAAAGCGCTTGTCACTTGGAGTGATGAAGAGGAGTCCAAAGTTGAGGTTGATGCCAAGGATGAAATAGCTCAAGTATGCTTCATGGGAATAGAAGGTGAATCAAATGAGGTATCTATTTATGAGTTAAATTCTTTAAAACTAGAAAATGAGAGATTAAGAGAAAAGAATGCATGCTTGAAGGAATTAGTAAATACATTAATGTGTGAAGTTGATTCTTTAATAGATGAAAAGAAAGAAATTGAGAAAGAGTCATCCTGTAAAGAAGAAAAGATTTTGATTGCAAAAAATGATTATCTTGACAATTACAACAAGATTCTTTTTAACAAGGTGACTCACTTGAACAATGAAGTTGAGAAATTGACTAATGAGCTAAAAATGCGTGACGTATGTATTGATGCATTTAGTGATAAATCTCTGAGTAAATCTATTCCTTCTGATGAACTTCAAAAGGAAGTAGATTCATTAAAACTATCACTTGCTAGATTTGTCCAAGGTGAAGAAAACCTAACTGTTATGTTGGGAAAGCAAAAACCTAGTTTTGACAGACAAGGGATAGGTTATAATCCCACTCGTAAAACCGGAAATGTGCAAATGCTTAAATCCAAGTCTCGTTTCAAATTGAATTATTGTTCTCCTTTTACTACATGCAAAAATTGTGGCATTAAAGGTCACTTAGATATAAACTGTTCTAAGAACCAGAAGGTTAAAAAGGTATGGAATAAGAAGGGTGATTTATGTACAACTAACACAAATGGACCCAAAAAGATATGGGTACCAAAAAGATGAATATATTTTTCTTGACAGGTATGCTTCAAGGCAAAAGTTCCATCTCAAAAATGGATTCTTGATAGTGGATGCTCTCGTCACATGACTGGTGATAAATCGAAGTTCATGCAACTAAAAACCAAGAAGAAAAATGGGACGGTAACTTTTGGAGATAATCGAACGTGTGAGATTATTGGGAAAGGTAAAATTGGTAATGGTAAGGTCAATATTGATAATGTTCATCTTGTTAGTGAACTTGAATTTAATCTTATAAGTGTTAGTCAATTAATGGATAACGGTCATCAAGTTAGTTTTGAAAAAGAAAAGTGCACAATTACTCATGGTATTAACAATACTAGTTTAGTGTCACAAAGAGAAGGAAATATATACACTATTGATTTTGAGCAACAGGATGAAGAACTATGTCTAGCAACTGTGCAAGATGAGGCTAACCTATGGCATAAGAGGATGGGACATGTTCACATGGATTTAATCAAGAAATTATCCTCAAAGAATCTTGTCAAAGGATTGCCAAAGATAAAGTATGAAAAGAGAGGAATATGTGTTCCTTGCCAACTTGGGAAACAAGTAAGAACTTCGTTTACAGCAAAGAACATGGTATCAACTTCCTCTCCTCTACAACTACTTCATCTTGATTTATTTAGTCCTGAAAGGCATGCTAGTATTAATGGTAAATTTTATGCCTTTGTAATAGTTGATGATTTTTCTAGATATACTTGGGTGTTGTTTTTAAGAACCAAAGATGAAGCATTTAAAGAGTTTGAGAAATTGATAAGAAGTTTAGAGACTAAGTATAGTCTCAAACTTATAAAAATTCGGAGTGATCATGGTATTGAATTTCTAAAGGACTTTACCATATTTTGTGATCAAAAAGGAATAAGCCATGAGTTTTCAGCTCCAAGAACTCCTCAGCAAAACGGAGTAGTGGAAAGAAAGAATAGAACACTTCAAGAAATAGCTAGAACACTTTTACAAGAAAGCAAACTCCCAAAAAAATTTTGGGCAGAGGTTGTTAATACCTCTTGTTATGTGTTAAATAGAGTTCTTATTCGTCCTATTATTTTGAAAACTCCTTATGAACTTTTGAATAACAAAATTCCTAATATTAGCTATTTCAAAGTATTTGGATCTAGATGTTATATATTGAATACTAGTGATAACTTGGGAAAATTTGATGCTAAATCTTATGAAGGTATTTTCGTTGGCTATTCACAAAATAGCAAGGCATATCGTGTATTTAATATAAATAAATTATGTGTTGAAGAATCTATTCATATAACGTTTAATGAAACTAACAATGATCTTCCAAAAGAAAGAGAAGAGGATGCAGGTAATTTGGAGATCTCAGTGAATCCGGCAAACCGGAAAAATCTATTCAGCAAGCCAAATGAACAGATTCAGCAAGCTGAATTGGAGAACACACAAGGAGTGGAACAAGGAACAACACAAGAATTTGAGGAAGATTTCCCCCAACAAAAAGAAGTAATACATGATGTCCAAATGCCAAAGACTGCAAGATATCTCAAGATTCATCCACCGGAAAACATTATCGGAGATATAAACAAAGGAATCACTACACGAAGAAGTTTACAAAATCAATGTGCGTTCTCTGCATTCTTATCACAAGTTGAGCCAAAGAATGCTAAGGAAGCCATTCTCGATGAAAGTTTGCTAATGGCAATGTAAGAGGAACTTCAATAATTTGAACGATGTCAAGTGTGGGAATTAATGCCTCCTCCTAAAGATGTTTCTGTCATTGGAACAAAATGGGTTTTTAAAAACAAGCTTGATGAACATGGGACAATCACTCGCAACAAAGTAAGGCTAGTGGCTCAAGGATATAATCAATAAGAAGGGATCGACTATGAAGAGACTTATGCCCCGGTTGCAAGACTAGAATCTATCCGAATTTTATTAGCATTTGCATGTTACAAGAAGTTCAAGCTTTATCAAATGGATGTAAAAAACGCATTCCTAAATGGATACATTAATGAAGAAGTCTATGTCAAACAACCTCCTGGATTCGAACATGAGAAATACACAAATCATGTTTTCAAGCTAAAGAAAGCTCTCTATGGTCTCAAGCAAGCTCCAAGGGCTTGGTACGAGAGGTTGAGTAAGTATCTTCTTTCCAGTGGTTTCACTAGAGGTAAAATTGATTCCACATTATTTATTATGCATGATAAAAATGATATAATTATTGTTCAAATATATGTGGATGACATAATATTTGGTGCTACTAATGATTTCCTTTGTGAGTGGTTTTCAAAATGTATGCACAAGGAATTTGATATGAGTCTTATGGGAGAACTAAATTACTTTTTGGGGCTTCAAATCAAGCAAACTAAGGAAGGGATCTATATTCATCAAACCAAGTATACAAAAGAGCTTCTCAAAAGATTTAGTTTTGAAGGATCCAACCCAAAGGCTACACCAATGAGTACATCAATAAAACTTACATCAGATGACAAAGGTACAGATGTAGAGTTAACCAAATTTCGAGGTATGATTGGGTCTTTATTATATTTGACTGCATCTAGACCTGATATAATGTATAATGTATGTCTTTGTGCTCGATTTCAAGCAAAACCCAAAGAATCACACTTACAAGCGGTTAAAATAATTTTTAAATATTTAAGTGGTACTATAAATTTAGGGATATTTTATCCTATAAGTAATCATTTTGAGCTAATGGGTTATTCAGATGCAGTCTATGCAGGGTTTCAAGTTGATAGAAAAAGTACAAGTGGTGCTTGTACATTTTTGGGACAAAGTCTTGTTTCATGGCATAGTAAAAAGCAAACTTCAGTTGCTTTATCAACAACTGAGGGTGAATATTTAGCTGCAAGGAGTTGTTATTCTCAAATATTATGGATGAGACAAACTTTATGTGATTTTGATATAATTTGCAATTATGTGCCTATATATTGTGATAATTCTAGTGCTATTGATATTTCAAAAAATCCTGTTTTGCATTCACGAACAAAACATATAGAGGTAAGACATCATTTTTTAAGGGATAATGTTTCAAAAGGGCTAGTCAAACTAGTTTTTATTCCTACAGAAAGACAATTAGCTGATATTTTTACTAAACCTTTGAGTGAGGAAAGGTTTTGTATGCTTAGAAGAGAACTTGGAATGTGCATTGTATAATTATGGTTAACATAATCTTATCATATTCAGTTAATATTTTCTGCATGATATCTGCTAAAATATATCTGTTTGATATGCTTTATCTGTTTAAATTAGAAACATGTATCTATTAATAACCAAGGAGTAATTACCGGTTATCAAGATTAATTAGGTAACGTAAAGTCACAATTTTTGAAAACCGAAAAAGTAGCCGAACAGCCATTGAATTTGAAAAGACGCACGTCTTTCGGTATCAGACTCCTACTTGATTTCTATGTTCTTTTTATTTATATCTTCGGTTCTCTTCTTCCATAAACCAGATCAAAACCCTTGTTTTTCTCTCAAACCCTTAAAGATATGAAAACCAGGGCTACTAAACAATCTTCCGCTAAATCAACGGATGATGGATCCTCTTTAAAGAATGTTTCTGGATCAAAGATGAAACCCAAGCGAAAGCTGAAGAAATCATCGATGCATGTGTCGTCCGACGCCACCATACTTTCCGACGACTCAGATTCAAGCTTCTCTTTCTTAAAGGCTTCAGAAGACGAACCGTTTCAACAAGGGAAGTTAAAATACCCAGTGCATGAAGACCATATCACTTCACATCCAAAATCTCCTTCAAATCTGGTAAATTCGTTCTCATCTTCCCTCGACATACCAGAAAATTTCTTCAGAGGCTACAACTTTGAAACACGTTTTAAAAATTCAATTGCTACAAAGCAATTTTTCTATGAAAAATCTCTGGATTTGTTCTATTTCAAAAACTCTGTTTTGGAAAAACTTTTCAATTCTTGTGAAATATCTTCTATGTTGTTTCCTCCTACTATTGCATATCCTCGATTAGTTCAACAGTTCTATACTAATCTTGAGTGCAATGGAGACTGTTACACGACATATGTTCAGGTAAAATCCTTATTTTTCACTAGTATTGATTTTGGTAGTATCCTTGGAATATCCTCTGCTGGACCCTGTCCCTTTACTCTAAAAGGTGCTGCTAACATTCCTTTTCCACCTATGGAACAACTTCATATAGTGATGAATGATTTTTCTCTTACTAATTTATTTCTTCCAAAAACTGTGAATGTATGCCCAACTGCATGTGTATTACATAAACTAGTTAGGTATAATCTGTTTCCTCGACTTGGTGGTGGGGCAGATTTTACTTATCAGGATTTAGTGGTTGTGGCTATGATTCTCAAGGGAAAATCATTTAATCTCTCTCAAATGATGTTGTCTCATATGCTCAGTTGCATTCGTCAATCTAAAAAATGTCTTCCTTACAGTAAGTTTTTACCAAAAGTTTTCAAACATTTCAAAATTTTTCTTGATGATGAAATTTCTGTTTCAAACAATGAATTCATAGATACTGCAAGTTTGACACAATCCTATATCACTTTTCTTGCCGGAGAATTTGTTTGTCTTCATCCTACTCCTCCTCCTATTTCCCCTACTCCTGAATCTTCATCTACTCCTCTGCCAAATACTCATGGAACTGATATTTTGAATATTCTAACTGAGATTTTACAAAATCAAAATTCTATGAAATCTGACTTGGCTGAGATTCGAAATCGAGTTGAGATTCTTAAAAAAGGAAAATTGCCATTGGATGCACCAGAAATTAATAAATTGTATAATCGTGTTGAAGATGAGTTCATTGATCTTCAGGCAGGTTTTGAGATCCAAACTTTGGCTATGGTTGAGGCCCTTCAAAGGAAGTTCAATAGAAATACATGCCAGTTAAGTCAAGAGATTAAATTTGTAAGTTATCAAATTGGTGAACTTGCAGATTTTATGGCAACCAGATTTAATGATGTGGGCAGAAAGTTACATTTTCAAACAATGTCCTCCACTATTCCTGAATGGCCAATGTGCAATTGGACAGCAAAGTTCAAGGATGACTTTCTTGATATGGGGATTCCTTCTTCAACCTATATTCCCAGGCCACCTCGCTTTGCCAAAGAACTCACACTTGCTGAACGTCTTCACCGCATCCGGCACCGTGCTTACTTCACCTCCCGCTCTGAACAAAAAGTTCACATTGCAGACATTGACTGAATTTGCTCGTTTTCTCTCTCTTTTTGCCTGATGACAAAGGGGGAGAGATTATTTCAATTTTAACAACATACTTTGGTTTCTTCTGGTTTCTTTTGACTTTGATACTATGGTACTATGGCATGATTGTTTTTTTCCTGTGTGTTAAGACAACTGGTTAAAATTGCTTATGGTATTTGGTTTTAAACATGTTGTTATGAGATGTTATGTGAATATGATATGATACTAACATATGCATGTCATATGGATTTGTTTCCTGAAATTAAGCTATGCATAAATTTAGGGGGAGCTTCAATGATTTATGTTGTCATCATCAAAAAGGGGGAGAATGTTGACTTTGTCATATTCTAAACCTAATGTTTTGATGATGATTTGGTTCAATGTTACTAAATTGTTTATTGTGAATTTCAGGAAATTAATTCAAGAAATTGTTTGATGGATTATTCAGGGAAGATTGAAGATTATTTTGAGTTTTAAGAATTATTATGTAAGGTCATTACAAATACTTGATTTTTCAATTCAAGGCTCTAGGAAATTTACATGCATAATTTTATATATGCACAAGCCATATTTATGCATCTTGATTATTTTATACATGCTCAAAATTTGCATATCTTGATTACTTTATCCTGATACATGCAATAATTTAAGTGCATCTCGTTTTGATTCAATCAGTTGGCTTAATATTTAAGATATATCTCGTTTTGTTCAATCAGTTAGTTCAATATTTAAGGCTATAGTTGTTAATTATGATAAGGAAGCGTGTGACAGTGTCCTTGGAAATCTAATTGACTTGGCTGTAGCTTTGTTGGAAATCTAATTGATTTGATAACCTTATAGGATATTCTTTGATATGTAATCATTATCTATTTTGACTCGGTATACTTATTAATCCGGATATTGTGATCAGTTGGAAAGTTTGTTTATTTCCGGATATCTTGCTAACAAGGTATAACTTGATAAAGTTTGTTTATTTGCAACGTTAGTAAGGATAACTGAGATATCTTTGCAAAGATAGGATAAACATAAGCTGCAACGGATATAATTTATCAAAGCTATAAATTGTGTGTTTATCATCTCAGTTAAAAATATATAACTCCAACAGTGCACCTATTATATACAAAAGAAATATTCTTCATTATCCTGGTGCAATTAAAAAAATTTGCTGTTGTGCTTCATATATTCTGATTTTGTTCAGCATATTTTCGTGAGCTATAAATTGGTAATATCCTTCTTAAATTAATTGATCATTGCATACATTAGTTGAGCCTTGCATTGTTAAATTGCTTATTTGCTTTGATCATTAGACCTCTATTATTGTAAATTTAATTTTCCAGACTAAGTGTTGTCTAAAGGAATTTAATCCAAGTGGATTAAGGTTTGTTTACATACAGATTCAAGGAAGCATAGGTGCTTAAGGAGTGCATTAGTGCACAAGGAGCAAAAGTGCTCAAGTGAATTATTGTAATTCAAAATTTGATAGAATCTGTCTTGTAACGGGAATTATTTTTTAAATAAAAGTGAGTCTCCAATACTAGTTGGTATTGGACGTAGAGTAGTCTATTATTATAGAGAGTAATAGCTGAACCACGTAAAAATCTTGGTGTTGATTGCTTGCTTTATTTTATTACTCAAAAGATAGTTAATTATTTTTTTTAATAATTAATAACTAGAATATTTGTATTATTAAGTGTTTTCATTAAATTATAAAATCACCAAGATATTTTCTTAAACTAAATCCAATCTAGTCGACCGTATTAATTCAGTAAGCTGCATTCATTAATACAGTAAACTAAGTTCTTCTTTAACAAAGACTCAATCCAGTAAATCGTATTCATTCAGTAAGCTGCATTCATCAATATAGTAGACTGTATTCAAAAGTTTAGTATAAATTTTTTAATTGGTAATAGTCTGTATCCACACTTATTCAACCCCCCTTCTAAGTGTGCCTTATCTGAATTTAAAACGGCTTAAACACCCTGTTCATTAAGTCCATGAATACTGCAGGAGCATTCGTTAGACCAAATTACATCACCAGAAACTCGTAGTGACCATAACGAGTCCTGAACGCTGTCTTCGGTACATCTTCCTTCCTTACCTTCAACTGATGATACCCACTCCTTAAATCTATCTTCGAGAAATATCTAGCTCCTTTCAATTGATCAAACAAGTCGTCAATTCTTGGCAACGGGTATTTATTCTTAATCGTGACCTTGTTCAACTCTCTATAATCAATGCAAAGTCGTATCGATATGTCCTTCTTTTTAACAAACAACACCAGCGCTCCCCACGGCGATACGCTCGGCTGAATATACTTCTTATCTAAAAGTTGTTACAGTTGTACCATCAATTCTTTCATCTCTATTGGGGCCATACGATACAGAGCCTTCGATATCGGTGCAGTTCCTGGCGCCAAATCGATTACAAACTCAATTTCCCTATCTGGCGGAAGTCCTGGCAAATCATCTGGAAAGACGTCTACAAACTCCCTTACGACAGGTATCTCTTCTAATTTCGGACTTTCTTTTCGAGTATCTACTATGTAGGCTAAGTATCCTACACAGCCTTGTCTTAACAACTTCCTGGCCTGCATCATCGTCAGATAACTCGCTTGTCTAGGCGATTTGCTGCCGTAAAATACTACCTTTGACGGAGTCATAAGGTTAATACGTTTCTTTTGGCAATCAATTATCGCCCCATAATTGAATAGCCAATCCATTCCCAAAATAACGTCAAATTCCCCAAGTTTGATTGGAATCAGATCTACAGTCATCACGTTTCCCTTAATGTTCACTCTACAGTTCTTGTGTACGTGCCTAACAGGAATTACCTCCCTATTCGCAATTTCTATGTTTAAAGGGTAATCTAATTCCTCCTTAGGCAATTCTAAGTTCTTAGCAAAGTCATCGGATATAAATGAACAAGTAGCACCCGAATCAAACAATACATAAGCATCTATATTATTGATCGGAATAATACCTAACACCACATCGCGAGACTACACGACATCTTACACGGTCATGTTGAAAGTCCTGGCGGTAGGTCGGTTTGTTGGTGTTGATCCGGTTATGGTTAACGTGCTACCACCACTGTTTCCCCTATTCCCTCTTGTTCCTGCTACTCCTGCTACCTTCTTCGGGCAATCCCTAGCCAGATGATCCTTTAATCCGTAAGTGAAACAAGCGCCCTTCTTTGGATTCAGACAATTCAGTGTTATATGGCCCTCCTGACCGCAATTGTAGCACACCCTCTTCCCCTTCAAGCAAATTTCCACATGATTCTTCCCGCATGTAACACACACTTCCACCTTCTTCTTCTGACCTCCCTATTGATTTCCAGCAGATCCATTATCATTCCACTTTCTCTTCTGATTATGACCACCACTGTTACTACCACTCGCTTTGTTATTCTCATTTTCACCCTTCTTCTTCTTTTGCTCCTGGTTATACTTAGTCAGAGCATCGCTCCCACCTTCTGCGATAATCGCCTTTTCCAAAACTCCGGCAAAAGTGTTCAATTGAAACATTGACACCTTGCTGTACAACCATAGCTTCAATCCCTATTCGAATCTCATCGCCTTCCTTTCATCGGTGTTCACTTGGTAAGTTGCGAACCTAGCCAACTCGTTAAATTTCGCAGCGTATTCCGGTACAGTTGTGGTACCCTGCTTCAGCTCTAGGAATTGAATCTCCATTTGATTTCGCGAGCTAGTAGGAAAATACATCTCATAAAACATCTCCTTAAACCTCTCCCACGTGATAATACCCTGACCTCCTCGAATCTTATTCGCTTGCCACCAGTAACTGGCCTCTAACTTAAGCATGAACGATGCAAAGGCAGTCTTTTAGTCCTTACTAACCCTAGCAACGTCAAATACTTTCTCCATTTCTATCATCCAGGTTTGGGCTTCGATCGGGTTCAGGGAACCCCTAAACTCTGGCGGTCCTACCGCTTTGAAATCTTTAAATGACGTCACTGGTGGAGCTTGCGGCTGATTCGCAAGTGCTCCAGCCAAAAGGTTCACCAACTGCTGAACAGGATTAGCATTGGCGTCATTGGTTTTATTGGTAAAGCTCTCCTGAGCTTATTGACATGGTTGGCGTCTCGACGACATTTTCTGTTCAAGAATATGTGCTTATTAGATCATCACTCAATTTCTTAAGTGTCCAATATTTAACTCAAATAATTCAGGTTAAACATTTAACATATAACATCTTCAAATAAAATTGATATTTCATTCATTCAAAAGTCTTAAACATAGAAAGATAGCATTACTGCTATTTACATCAACTATCCCAAGATTAAACAATCTTTAGGATTAAATAGTCATATTCCATTGTGTATAACCACGCTGGAATTTACATCATTAACTACCATAAATATTTACACATATACTTCAATACGTCTCCTATCACGGCCTACTAAGGCATCGAACCGCCTTCCTGCGTTCTTCCTCCATGATACGGAACATCGTCCTGCGATCCAACATGTACCATGGCAAGTCCTCGAACTGAACTGGATAGTGGAGAACTCGATCCTGGGCTCTATCTATCGCTGTCTGAAAGGTATAGTCTGTCTCCTCAATCTTAGCCCTCTTTGCCCGTTCGCCTTCTACAGAAATCTCTGCACGTCAAGCGGTGTTCATCCAAGCATCCTCTGCTCTAGTACGTTCCGCTGACTCCTCACTCAGGTCGTCCTTCAGTTTTTGAATCTCAAGTTTCATCTTCTCATTCTCAGCTAAAAGGTCTTCCTTTTGGCTTTCTGCCTGAACTAACTTCCACTCCACGTCTCCAAGACGTATATCAAGATCCTCAATTTTCTCGTCCTTCTGGTCTATAAGAGTCTGACGTCTATTTGCCAGTCCCTCTAAGTCTCTGACTCTATCCTGTAACTCTATGATACGATCATACAATGCATCGTACATCTTAACATCGACAGAGGTAAGGGGTACCTCCTCGGGATCCTCATCATCCTCCTCGGCCTTTGTCTCAACATTCTCAGAGTCCTCCTCTGAATTAAACTTAGGCTCATGCTCCTGACCCACAATAGTGATCAATGGAGATGGCTCTCTTTGTATCAACTGCTCCCGGATAACATGGATATCACGGGGCTCCTCCTCTCCAGCCACTCGGGGCTCAACATCCCTAGGCTGACTGAATCCTCCAACATCTGACATCCTGACAACAAAGTTTAAATTTTAATTAATACTCGGCACTAGTCGTAGCACATAGGTTGTTAACACATAAGCACATAGCACATAATTTTTACTCTCTTCTTTTTACTCTCTGTATTCTCTCTAATTCAACTTAGCAAAATAAGGGAATGCTGAGAATAATTAAGTTACGTTAAACTTAATCTGATGAGTGGGTATCAGTTAATCCCATAATGGGTTAACTGACCCCAACTCCCACTAAGGCCATGTTTGGCTAGTCCTTTATTCTTCCTTCTAGTTTATTTTAATAAATTACTTATTATATAGTTCATGTCACATATTTAATCAATTAAATAATCTCATTTAAATTAATTAAATAAAATAGAATAATTCTGCATTAAATCACATAGTCACATAAATAAAATTCTCCTTTATTAATAATGACAAATTATTAAATCTCTAATTAATTATTAAATTAATTAGAATAACATCATGCTTATTTAAATAATGTATTTAATTAAATAAACGCAATTAAATACATACCTTAAATATATAAAAATTCTCCACATCAATTTAATTAATGTAACATATATAATTAAATTAATCTACCACAAATTCATCAATTAACTATTTAATTCAATAATTAAATCATCGAAAAATATTTATTTAAGTCAATAAATATTTAAATTAAATTACAAAATTCTCGTTCGTCACAATGGAAATGTCTCACCGTCAATTTCTTGGAGGATCAAAGCTCCTCCTGATAATACTGATTTAACAACGAATGGTCATTCCTAGTTCAGGGCAAATTTTCCTTTGGCTTTGTCTTGACAAGGAATGATCTTCTTCAATACCAAGTCATTTTCTTTAAATTCGCAGGATCGCACCTTTTTATTATAATAGCGGGAAATCCGTTGTTGATATAATCGCCCATGAAATATGGCGGTCATTCTTTTCTCATCTATCAGAGCTAATTGGTCGTACCGATCCTGTATCCATTGGTTCTTTTCGATCTGGGCATCCATCAATATCCTAAGTGATGACATTTCGACCTCTACTGGTAATATGGCTTATGTGCTGAATACTAGGGAGTAGGGAGTTGCCCCAGTCGACGTGGGTATCGATGTTCGGTAAGCGAGCAAGGTAAGAGGTAATAAGGCTAGCCATCCCCGATGGTTGGCTATTTGCCTAATTCTATACTAGCAAAATGCATACAAGTATACGCGATCGGTTATGCAATATAGTGCAAGCAAGGTATCGTTCTCACAGAGAATTATGATTTATCCTATCAACTACCAATTTTGTATTAAATCAATTTTATTAAATAAATGTCTGAATTTGTGAATCTTTAAAATAAAATAACCAATTTAACTAATCACTAATCACCTAAACTTGAATTCAAATGTTACAAATTAAAAGATTAAGAGAAGAGAAATAAAACTGTTTTGACGCAATCCTTTAATCTTCTTTGTAGTCTTCCAAGTTGCTCTTCCTTAGTGATCACTTACTTGCTTCACGCCTTTACAATCCTTCTTCAATTCTAGGGTTAGCCTTTAAGTTACAAGATACTATTCTAATGGTCTAATATAATCTATTTATAATCTCTAAACAAAATCCTAACCCATTAGCATCGTAATCAACAAAATAGGCATACGGATCTGCATAATCAAGGATTTGAATCCACTGAGGCACCCAAATTCGTATCCCTATCCCCTTCGTCATAAACTGAATTTAGGGCCTAACCCAAAATGATCACATAACTAACTTCTTAGCAAGAAAAATTCCAGTTTCAACTCAACAAACTTGCTAACACAACAAATTTAGCTAACTTAAGCATACACTAAGCTTAGGGATTCCCAAAGAGGTTTTTTATTATTATTATTATTATTATTATTATTATTATTATTTTTATTATTATTTTTATTTTTATTTTTATTTTTATTTTTATTTTTATTTTTATTTTTATTTTTATTTTTATTTTTATTTTATTTTTATTTTTATTTTTATTTTTATTTTTATTTTTATTTTTATTTTTATATTTTACTTTTATTGAACGAGTGCGTTTTACGCTCCATCTCGTTTTTAAGCTTGACTTGTGCAACGTCTAATTTTCTCAGGCTTTTCGGAGCTACACTTGTAACGAGCGTTTGACCAATAACTCCCAAACTAGTTGGATTTAGGGCACCAGGTGTAAAAACACCCCTAAGGATCTATTAACTCGAGTAACAGAGGCCACAAAACCAGACTAGTCAAGTTAAGTTTATCTAACTATATATACTTCTTCTTTTTTTCTCTTTTTTTTATTACCCCCAAAGACTCCCCCAAACTTAGATTTTTGTTTAACTTCACCTCCAATGATATGTCACAGATTTTATTCAAGGTTCAATAAAAAAAAATTCCACAAGAAGCTAATCATGAAATTTTCCAAGTTAAATTCGCCAAAATAGTTGATGGTGTACTTTAACAAGTCAACATAAGTCTTTAGATAAGTCAAAATTAACATCACACTCAAAACCTATAACTAAGCATTATTATTTTTCAATTCCATTTGAGTTAAAACATAATCCCTATTCTTATCATTGGCCATGTCATAAAACTTATATTAGCTCATTACTCAAATTATGCAACTAAATGCAAAATGCAACCTAAACACAATAAATGCACCTTAAACAAATAAATCCAACACGTACGAATAAATGCAATGCAATGTTAACACATAAACTAACTAACATGCACTAACATCTACTATGCAAACATATATGAACAATGCCCCCAAACTTAACCTATACAATGTCCTCATTGTGAAAATAAAAAGAAAATCAGAATTGAGGACTTCCCCGACTCGAGGATCGATCATCATCATCATTATCGTCAGGTGAATCTATTGGGGGATACACTGGACATGTGCATATACTGGGAACTGAACTTGGGACCCGATGTTGGCACCGAAAATCTGAGAGAATGTGGAACTGAGCTGAGCATTGAAGGCCATCATAGCATCCATCCTATGTACAATTGCATGTAGCCTCCTATTCACCCTTCGCTCTTGCCTATCCATCCTACTCTGTAGTGCATGAATGGAAGCCTCATATGACATAGGTGGAGCTCCAATAGGTTGCTCAGGGAGCGCCTTCTGCTATTCTTCCTTAATTTGTTGTTGGCTCGGAATAAACCCGGCACCCCTAGGATGTGATACACCTCATTCCCATACTTTGTACCTCTGTGTCGTTACATGGTCAATCACTGTCATAGGCACCCTGCCTCAAAGCATAACCTCGTGATTAGTGTAGCGTGTGGAATGCCTCCTGAAGTGCTCCCCCTCAAGTATCTCATGATATACGTGTTGATAATCCTCCCCACATCAACCTTCTTCCCCGTCACTATGTCGTATAATAATATTCCATGATCCTTGGTCACGTCATTTTTATGCCTAGTTGGCATCAAGTTAGCACAGATAAAACTATACCAAGCTTTCCCGTATTGGTTTAGGGCTGTGTGAGGGAAATCAATGTTCTCATTCGTTCCTTGTTTCATAGCCCAAGTTGTACCCGGCTTGCATAACCTCCAACTCACATTATTCAACTCATATCTTCGAGCGTAAATATAATCTGGGTACCTTCTGCTATGTTTGCAAGTTATACAAAGAGTTAATCAATTGACGGGTGTAGGACACCTGTCAGCCTCTCACTCGTACGACCCAATTACAGGCCTCTTGGGCATTGGCATAAAACTCTTTAACGATTAAAATCGTCGCAGGAGTTGGTTGTTCAGTGAATTCATACCAATTTCGTTACATGATCATTGCGTTAAGCTCACCATCTTGCGTCTCATCCGGATGAAGACCTCGTTCAAGCACAAAAGATTTCCCTACAAGCACATCGCGAAATAACCTTCTGTATCCACATTCACGAATCGTGTGCTATCAAACGTTGGCAGAGATGACGAAGATTCCCCCTTTGCCTTTTTGGAGCTATGATGATTCTTTCCAACTAGTAGCACCACATCATAAACTCAAAACCCCCCAAACTTAAGCACAAAAAATAATTTTTCTTCACCTGGGCAATTTCACAAATAGTTGGTGTGCACCCATTGTTTTGCCCTTTGTCTTCCTTGTTCCAATTACCAATTCTCCAGTGCAAAGCACCAATCAACCAAAACCACAATCACAGAAATCTATTTGCTCAAAATATTAAGTGATGAACCCTAACTTTCCCTCAAATAGCACGAATAATCTCTAACCAAATACCAAATACCCTTGCAAAGACAATGGAGTTTTTACCTTCAATTGATGGGGATATCCTCTATGCCCAATGAAAGTGGATAAAAGCTTGTTTGTTGATTCTCTTCCACTCCCTTCATGCTCTTTGAATAGCCCCACTTGTTAGCACTGCGTACTTTTGTATATGGAGAGAGAATTTGTATGAGATAGATTGAGGTTTGGAATTAGGTTTTAAAATACTTGGTGAATGGAATTAGATTAGAAATTGGATTAATTTGGGTTTAGATTAGGGAGTTAAAGGATGTGTTTGATCGTGCAAAGGAAGTTATAGGAGAGTGGAAGAATAAAATCCAAAGTGGGGAAGGAGTTGGAATGTTTTTGGACTGTTGATTGACTGCTTTTTAAAAACTAATTCTACGATGCGGCGCGGCCCGGCCGCACCGTGTTTATAAAAGGCCTTAGCACTTCCGCGCCTAAGGTCTAGAAAACCCCTAAATTTGCTCTAAAGCTTAGGGCTGCTGCGCCATGTAGAAGCTTTATTTGAGCGCTGCCGTGCCCGTCTGCAGAATTTGAACTTTTTGCTTTTTTTCATGCTTCCTTTCTTCCCCAATTTGAATGTAAGGCCTAAAACATAAACAAATAAACTTATTAATGACATCTAATATGCACTAAATATACTATTTAATCACTAAAATCATAAAAAACATAAAAATAAAATAACAAAACGTATTGAATTATGGGTTACCTCCCAACGAGAGCTTGTTTTAAAGTTTTCAGCCTAACTACTCCCTATTTTAGGACGGGTCGGCGAGGATAATTGAGGTCTTTTGGCGATCAAAATTACCACCCCAATAATGCTTTAATCATTAACCATTTTACTTTGAAGGATTCATCGGCATTACGACTAACGAGCTCAATGGCGCCATGAGGGAAGACTTGACATAAATGTGATTTTTGTAAATAATTAAAAATATTTACTGAATTAAATAAATATTTTAGTTGGTTTATTTATTGAATAAAATAAATATTTGATGGAATTATTGTGGAATAATTTAATTAAGTGTGTTAATATTAGTTAATTTGATGTTAAGTAATTTAGCAATTGATGCGTATTTTATTGTGCTATCGTGATGAGAATATTCTAATTTAATGAAATAATTAAATTAGAAGATTGATGATAAAATTATAATTGTATTAGTTAAATAGAAATTATAATTATAATAATAAGGTTTGATTTTTATTTCTTAAGGAATTAGGTTTAATTCAATTTAATTTAAAATATTGAAATTTGTTTAAGAGGTGTGACATAAGAACCTTATAATAAGAGAGTTATAAAACAAATAAGTTAAAAAGGGATTTTTGGGTTCTAGACAAACATGGCGTAGAGACCCTTCAATTCCATAACAGCTGAGGCCTTTGGTTTTCCATAACTGGCCAAATCAGATTAGAATATACGTCAGTTTAGTTTCATAAGAATACAAAGAAAGAGAAAGGAAGAGGGAAATTGAGAGATAGAGAGTTCTCTATGAAAATTGAGAAGAAACTCTGAAAAATCAAAGGAGGAAGAAGAAAAGATAATTAAGCTTGCAAATCATCTAGCTAATTAAAGGTAAAATTCTATGTTCTTAGTTCCTAGCTAATGAATCAAATTGGTTGAAAAATGAATTCGTGGTATTTGATTGCGTTAAATATGTTAAATATGAAAAATAGAGCATCAAATCTGATTTTGAGTCTTTAAATTGGTTGTCAAAGTTGTTTATATTTTTAGAGTCGTTGTATACATGTTGGGTTTTGATTTTACAAAGTTTATAATATCTGGGTTTGCTTAAATTGTTGTTTGGGTGAAGAAATTGGGAGTTTTTGGGTTGTTCTGTGATGTTCACGAAGTAGCAGTGTCTGAGTCAGCAAGCGCAGTGCCTCTGTGTCGCGAAGTAGCGCCTCTGCGCTAAGGCATTCAGAGGTCTAGCGCCTCTGCGCCGCGATGTAGCGCCTCTGCACTGATGTTGTCAGCTGGCATGGGTGTGCGCAAGCATGCGGCGTGCAGTTTTTTGAACGTTGTAATGCCAAGCCACGTTTTTGATGTTTTGATTAAACATTCCTAAAATAAGAATATTATGAACTTTCAAATTTTAAAATCAAGCTTTAGTTTTGAACGAGAATGAGTATTAAACCAATGAATTAAGTTTAAATGTGTCTAATTTGTACATCGACCTTAATGAAATGTATAGGTCTTTGAAGAGCTAGTAGATAGCATTATTTGTAGCAGGCATAGCAGGCAAGTTTCCTGTTTTTATTCTTTTTATTGTGTTAAATGCAAGCTCCCTGACTTTAGCTATACTTTTTCATTGAGCTAGCTTTCTAACCTTAACTTCTTATTATTCAAGCGAGGTTTCTTATAATGTCCAACGCCTATAATTTGATTAAGCTTTCTAGTCTTTAAAAAGCATTACTTCAATGTATGATACTTATTCATTTGCAATCATTAAATTCTATTATTGTTGAATTTCCACTTCACAAAGATTGTTTTGTTATTGACATCAGACTGTTATATGACTAGTGAACCCTTTTGATTCAACTAGTCCATAGTTGATGAGCGTTCTAAAATCTAAACTTTCTATTGAAGCTATTCCAAACCAAACTTCCTTCGGTACGAACTCTAATGTCAATGCTGAGATGTAACTGTCTTACCCTTTTACATAATAAGACTTCTCTTATTTATAGATGTAGGCAATCCTCCTAAACTATTTAGGAAAAGGGTTTTATTTAATTAATTAAACTCTTTTAAGTAATTAGTCTCCTAATCCAAGTAGGAACTTATGAGAGTACTTATATTAATTAATTTCTAAACCATTTAGAAATTAAATAATAATAATATTAATAAGACTCCTCTTATTAATTTATATTTAATATTTCTAAAATATTAAATAATAAATATTAAGCTATTTAATTTATTCAATCACCATAGCATAAATTAAATATACTTAACATATTACTACGATTATGTCATTTACTTCTTAAATAAATATTTTTCTTTTGTGGTGTAACCCTTTAGGTTCTCCATATTAAACTGGTTGTGAATAAATCAATTAGAATAATTTTAATCTTATTTAAATAAATAAATAAAATTATTTAATTCATTTAAATAAATAATATTTATTCTACAATAAGGGACCCTCTTAGCGATCAACGACTTTCCAGATAATATAGTTTTCAACATTAATCATAAAAGAACCTCTCAATGAATAGTTACCGTACAATTCAATCCTTCTACCATACAATGTCCCAATTAAATATAAGATATGGAATTACTGTCAAGTCTTATTTTTTTAATTGCATTTCAATTCTCAAATGCACAACTCTAAATAATGCAAATTAGAAACTCCTTTCTAATTTCATTCTGCCTTGGTCAAGGACTACCGAGTTGTCATTTATCGAATCACATAGGACATTCACATCTTTTACTAGTCGTGGTAGATTCTTTGTTGATCATTCATCTATCTCCATGTACAACTTATTATACCCAATCATACCCTTTGATATACCCTAAAGGTCTTAAGGGACATGTCAAAGTATAACTCATCATACACAAGATACTATGATGATCTCAAGTCTAAGGATCACTTATACTACTATCACTTAAGGAATTCCTATTGACAGGCAAGCAAAAATTCATTAGGTATTCCTTTAACGAGTCACGTTCAGTGAACTTATTCTCCAATAAGCACCTATATACTTGCTTTAGTGGCTCCACACAAATGATTATGAGATCAATCATCCTCTTCCTAAGAGCAAGCAAAGTATTTACTAATCCATCCGGATTCACTAATCCCCTTTTAGTAATCCAATGATTAGGAACGATTTTAGTTTTAAGCTATCTAGAATTTAGATCTCATTAGCATGATCATCATCATGATTCTAAAAGCATTACTCAAAACTATGGGTTTATCACATTTAATATAACAACATCATGTAGATAATAAAATTGCCTTTAATGAATTAATTCTTTTATTAATAACCGAATAAGATTATAAAGTATATGCTACATCATATCAAATATAATTGGCTTGTGTGCATACTACTTTCACTCTGCATCGTGATGTAGCGCCTCTGCACTGATGCTGTCAGCTGGCATGGGCGTGCGCAGGCATGCGACGTGCAGTTTTCTGAACGTTGTAATGCGAAGCCACGTTTTTGATGTTTTGATTAAACATTCCTAAAATACGAATATTATGAACTTTCAAATTTTAAAGTCAAGCTTTAGTTTTGAACGAGAATGAGTATTAAACCAATGAATTGAGTTTAAATGTGTCTAATTTGTACGTCGACCTTAATGAAATGTGTAGGTCTCTTGAAGAGCTAGTAGATAACATTATTTGTAGCAGGCAAGTTTCCTGTCTTTATTCTTTTTATTGTGTTAAATGCAAGCTCCCTGACTTTCGCTATACTTTTTCATTGGGCAAGCTTTCTAACCTTGGCTTCTTATTATTCAAGCGAGGTTTCTTATAATGTTCAACACCTATGATTTGATTAAGCTTTCTAGTCTTTCAAAAGCACTACTTCGATGTATGATACTTATTCATTTGCAATCATTGAATTCTATTATTGTTGAAGTTCCACTTCACAAAGATTGTTTTGTTATTGACATCAAACTGTTATATAACTAGTGAACCCTTTTGATTCAACTAGTCCATAGTTGATGAGCGTTCTAAAATCTAAAATTTCTATTGAAGTTGTTCCAAACCAAACTTCTTTTGGTACGGACTCTAATGTCAATGCTGAGATGAACAACCCTATTATAGGGGATTATACTGCGTAATAACGTTAAAATGTTTGTGCACAATACATTATACGAAGGGCTGATCACCCGGAGTACGAGATGGATGGTCCATATAGTCTATAAGACTATTAAAGGTTGCAGTAGAGATACTTGCTAACCTAGGACATAGTTCGTGGTCTTGAGACCCTCAGATGTACTTTTGATCTTGCTTTCTAATCTTGATTCAAAAGCCATGTTTTCTATTATGCCTTCAGTTCTTGGTTATCGTTAACTAATTTCAGGAAAAATTATATTATTTAATTGAAATCTATTCATTATTTATCTCTATGTTATTATTGTTATTATTACCCTAGTGGGCAATTGTTTTGCTCACCCTTGCATAAAACATTGGAGCTAAGATTGAGAAGTCTGATGAGTCGTCCATAAGTAAGGACAAGGGCAAGATGAACAAATAAGGAAGAATAATTTGTTTTTTATTGGATAAAGTTTATGTAATGAGACTTAATTATTATTATTATATTTTTATTCCACAAATGTTGTAATAAAGGTTAGATGACCTGGGATTTTATTTGAGATGTAACCCTTTAATGGGAGTATTGTTTATTAAGTTTATTATTGTTATTATCCTTTATTGTGGGTAGTTAGATATGAATGTAATGCATCGTGAACACCAGATCCGTGAGATTAAAGTATCAGAATTTGGAGGTGTCACAGTAAAAGGACCCGACCACCTTGATTTGAGCTTTCCCGGGAAGAGTTTCAATCGAGAATTGTATAGAAGCACAGCTTGACCTGGTTCCAACTTTCTCTCAATAATCTTCTTATCGTGCCATTTTTTGACCTTTTCTTTGTATAACTTTGAACTGTCATATGCTTGAAGGCGAAACTCGTCCAATTCATTAAGTTATAAGAGTCTCTTTTCCCTTGTTGCTTTCAAATCAAAGTTCAATCTTCGAATGGCCTAATATGCGTTGTGTTTAAATTCAATCGGGAGGTGACATGCGTTGCCATACACTAGTTTGTAAGGTGACATTCCAATCGGAGTTTTGTACACTGTTCGGTATGCCCATAAAGCATCATCTAGCTTCATTGACCAATTTTTCGATTTAGATTCACCATTTTTTCTAAAATCCTCTTCACTTCTCTATTCGAGACCTTAGCTTGGCCACTAGTTTGGGGATGATATGTTGTGGCAATCTTATGAGTTACCCCATACTTAGCTAGAAGAGTTGAAAAGTATTTATTACAAAAATGGGTCCCTTCATCACTAATAATTGCCCTCGGTGTGCTAAACCTTGTGATTTAGCAAAAAAAAAGATATTCCTTTTAAGAAATTTCAATACTACTTTTGCATCGTTTGTAGGCAACCAATATGTATGCATTATTGAAGGATGTCAAAAACGGTCCCATAAAATCGATACCCCACACATCAAAGATCTTTACTTCCAATATTGTGTTGAGCGGCATCTCATGGCGTTTGGAAATACTAGCTACCCGTTGACAACGATCACATCTCATCACGAACAGATGGGCATCCGTAAACAATGTAGGCTAGTAGAACCCTGCTTGAAATACTTTTGCAGCTGTTCTTTCACCGCTATAGTGTCCTCCATACGGTGAATTATAGCAATGATGTAAGATACTTTCCATCTCTTCTGGCAGGACGCACCTTCTTATCATCTGATCTGGGCATTGCTTGAACTTGAATGGTTCATCCCACATATAACACCTTACATCATGCAAAAATTTCTTCCTTTGTTAGCTCGTCAAGTCCGGAGGAAACACATTACTAACTATGTAGCTGACAAAATCTGCATACCATGGAACAACGGTTTTGATCGCGAACAATTGCTCATCCAAAAAAAACTCATTAATCATTATATTGTCTTCCTTATCTTGCGCATAATTCTCCAATCTCGACAAATGGTCTACCACTTGATTTTCCGTACCTTTTTTATCCTGGATTTCCAAGTTGAATTATTGAAGTAGAAGGATCTGCATCTTTTTTCGAAATCAGATATTTTATTGCCGAGTGGTCCGTGAATACAACAACCTTAGTCCCAATGAGGTAAGAACGAAATTTGTCAAAAGCATACACAATAGCAAGAAACTCTTTTTCAGTAGTAGTGTAATTCAGTTGGGCTTCCGACAATATTTTGCTAGCGTAGTAAATAGCATGAAACACTTTATCCTTGTGTTGGCCTAAAATTGCACCAATAACATAGTCACTAGTATCACATCAGCTAAAATGGCATCATCCAATCTGGTGCAACTATCACGGGAGCGGTGGTCAATTTCTTTTTCAACTGTTCGAATGGGTCCAAGCAAGCCTCGTCAAACTTAAAAGTTACATCCTTCTCCAACAAATTGCACAGTGGTTTAGTGATCTTGGAGAAGTCTTTGATAATTCTTCTATAAAACCCTGTATGACCAAGGAAGCTTCGAATCCCCTTTATAGATGTCAGAGGCTGTAGATTTTCAATTGTCTCAATTTTAGCCTTATCCACTTCTACGCCCCTTATTGAAACCTTATGCCCTAGAATGATTCCCTCTTGAACCATGAAATGAGATTTCTCCTAATTAAGTACCAAGTTGGTTTCCACACATCTTTTCAGCACCAAAACAAGATTCTCCACATATAGGTCGAAAGAATCTTCAAACACCAAAAAGTCATCCATGAACACCTCTACATTGCGTTCCACCATATCGGAGAAAATTGTCATCATACACCTTTGAAAGGTCACAGGTGCATTACATAATCCAAAAGACATTCTTCTAAAAGTAAACGTACCGTACGGACAGGTGAATGTCGTCTTTTCTTGATCTTCAGGAGGGATGACAATTTGATTATACCCTAAATATCCATCTAAGAGACAATAGTACTTGTGCCCCGCTAGTCGATCCAGCATTTGGTCAATGAACGGTAGAGGAAAGTGATCTTTGCAAGTAGCCTTGTTGAGTTTTCTGTAGTCCATACACGCCCGCCATCCAGTCACTGTTCTTATCGGTATCAACTTATTGTTTTCATTGGCCACTACCGTCATGCCACCTTTCTTTGGAACACACTGTACCAGGCTCACCCATGCACTATCGGAGATAGGGTAGATAATTCCAGCATCGAGCCACTTTATGATTTCATTTTTTACCACCTCTTTCATAATTGGGTTCAGCCTCCATTATTGCTCAATTACCGGCTATGCATCGTCTTCCAAAAGGATCTTATGCATGCAAAAGGAAGGATTGATCCCCTTGATGTCTGCAATGGTCCATCTGATGGCTGTTTTATACTCACATAGGATTCTTAACAGTTTACTTTCCTGAAATTCGTTAAGTGAAGCGGTAATAATGATAGGTAAAGTAGATGAATTACCTAAATATGTATTCCTGAGATGGTTGGGTAGGGGTTTTATTTCTAATGTTGGATGCTCTTCCAATTATGATTTTGCATAAACCGTAGAGTTTCCAAAATAGTCCAAAGTCTCAAATGGTATATTAAATTTGCTCACCATTGGCGATGCATCTAGCACTTGTAAGTACTCCAACAGTTCCGGGTCATCTAAGTTTATGTCAACCATCAAGGAAGTCTCTAAAGGATCGAAACCCAATAAACCCAACAACTCATCATCAATAGCCTCACCAACCATATCCACACGAAAACACTCCTCCTCATCCTTAGAATATTTCATAGCTTTGAACACATTAAAAGTTACCTCTTAGTCTTGAACTCTCATGGTAAGTTCGCCTTTTTGTACGTCAATAAGAGTCCTACCCATAGCCAAGAATGGTCTCTTAAGGATAATTGGTATGCCTCGGTCCTCCTCATAATCTAACACGATAAAATCAGCTGGAAATATGAATTTGTCTACTTTGACGAGCACGTCTTCCACAATTCCCCTCGGATAATTCAATGATTGATCTGCTAGCTACAATGTCACATTAGTCGGCACTGCCTCCTTCAATCCAAGCTAGTGGTAGACCGATAATGGCATCAAGTTTATGCTTGCCCCTAAATCGTATAAACAACGGTTGAACAATTGGCTTCCAATTGTGCATGTAATAGTAAAGCTACCTGGATCCTTAAGCTCGGGTGGTAGCTTCTTTTGCAAAATGGCACTGCACTCCTCAGTTAGAGCCACTATCTTAAAATCACCTAGCTTCTTCTTCCTGAATAAAATGCCCTTCATGAATTTTGCATAACTAGGCATCTGTTCTAAAGCGTCTGTGAATGGGATATTTATCTGTAATTTCTTGAACACCTCAAGGAATTTGGAAAATTATTTATCAAGTTTTTGCTTTTGGAACCATGATGGGAATGGTACTGCTGGAATAATTGATGATTATTTTTCTCCTTTTGCACTCACAACTGGCTCTTCATCTATTTTCTTCTCTTCACCTTTATTCTCTTCTACTTTTTCCTTTTCGCTCGGCACCTTCTTTGAATTTTTTGCATTTGGTTCCTTTAGTTCCTTTCCACTTCGAAGCGTAACTGCTTTGCACTGCTCTTTACCATCATTCTTCGGATTGACTTATGTATTACTCGGCAAAGCACCCTGCGGTCTACTATTCATCAAGTTAGCCATTTGTCCCATCTAGGTTTTTTTTTGCTAAATACAATATTATCCTCTCCTAGAAAAGTGTAGGTATTCCCATTTGGTTTTCCAAGTTATGAATAGATACTGCCTGACTTTTGTAGTTCACATCAACTTGAGTCATAAACTTTGCCAATATTTCCTCCAAGTTGGTTTGCTTCTCCAGCTGCTGAGCTGGCTGGTGTTGATTCTGGAATCCTGGCGGATATGCTTGTCGTGGAGTAGGATATTGATTTTGATTGTTTCTTTATGAGAAGTTAAGATGATTTCTCCACCACGGATTGTAACTGTTCTGGTTATTGTTCTGCTACTTGTTGTAGTTCCCCACATACTGTACTGACTCTGGATTGATTGCGCATTATTCACTCGGATGTGCTCCCGCACACAATTCGCACACCACCACCACATGCTACATATTTGGGCTCGCAAGTGCGTCAACTTTCTTCACTAGTGCAGAAATCTGTGTTGTTATGGTTGTAACTGCATCTACCTCAAATACCCTTACTACTCTCGGTTATGACATCCTCGCAGTAGGCCACTGGTAATTGTTGGCCGCCATCGTTTCTAACAAATTATATGCATCATCAAAAAATTTCGCCATCAGTGCTCCCCTAGCAGCTGCATCAATGCTCATCTGTGTACTACTAAACAATCCATTATAAACGTTTGTACTTGTAACCACTTGGGCAGTCCATGATGTGGACACCTTCTCAGTAATTCTTTGAATCTCTCCCAAGCTTCGTACAACGACTCCGAGTCATGTTGAGAAAATGTAGTAATATCATTCTTCATCTTAGTAGTTTTGGCTGGTGGGAAAAACTTTGCTAGAAATGTTTTGGCCAAATCATCCTAGGTCTTGATGGATCCCGGTGGAAATGAGTGTAACCAGCTTTTTGCTTTGTCTCTTAATGTAAAAGGGAACAACCGGAGCCTGGTTGCATCTTCCGTAACCCCATTGTACTTGAATGTATCGCAAATCTCAAGGAAACTCACCAAGTGTTCATTTGGATCATCATTAGCCAATCTCCCAAACTATACCGAGTTTTGGATCATTTGAATTGTGCCTGGTGTAATCTCAAAGGTATTGGCAGGTATTGCTGGCCTCGTAATACTTGACTTAATCTCATCCATTTTTGGCATTATGTAATCCCTCAAAGATTTTTGTTCCTCCTCAGCCATTTTCTCTTATTCTAGTGTTTGTCAGCAGAACTTTCGTAACTGTCATAACTTTCTTTCAATTTCGTTCTCGTACGACTCTGGTTCCTGCCCTTTCGATCGAGTTTGCATACACTTGATAAGAGTACCTGAAACAGAAAATAAAAGAGTGTTTAACTAAGATCAATTTAATTGAAATCAATATTGACTGATATAAACACAATTCCCCGACAACGGCGCCAAAAACTTGTTTGTCTAATTCTATACTAGCAAAATACATGCAAGTATACGCGATCAGTTATGTAATATAGTGCAAGCAAGGTATCGTTCCCACAGAAAATTATAATTTATCCTATCAACTACTAATTTTGTATAAAATAAATTTTATTAAACAAATATCTGAATTTATGAATCTTTAAAATAAAATAACTAATTTAACTAATCACTAATCACCAAAAACTTGAATTCAGATGTTAAAGGCTTAAGATTATAATTTCCCTTGATATTTCACCTTAATTAAATCACTTCTTATTAAGTTATGTCAATTACATTGAATTGTTAACCAAGAACTCATCAGTATTTATAAACACCTCTCGACGACTTATAAACAAATCCACTTAAATCTACAAAATATAAAATTAGGAAGAACACCCTAGTTAACTAATTCACTATATCTCTATGTGAATTACAATTAAAAAGGATTTCAAGTGCAGGTTCTCTTTAGATTACATACGACATATAGGTATATCTCTATCCTATACATAAATCATAAATCCTAACTTAAGTAGAAATCACAATCATATGCTATTATGTCCAGGTCTAAATCTATAATTCATCTCTCAATTGCATATAGATTACCACACTAATTACTGGTCAGGCAATTAAACAATTAAAGTGCAAGACATAATATACAATCTATACATAATCAACAATAACTAACATAGAAACATCTTAACTAAAGCTACGCATCAAGTTCCATTGCAATCTTAAAAGAAAATTAGTTCATGATCGAATTAATAATCATCATCCACGATTTATACATCATCCAGAAATTACAAATTAAAAGATTCAGAGAAGAGAAATAAAATTGTTTTGACACAATCCTTTAATCTTCTCTGTAGTCTTCCAAGTTGCTCTTCCTTCGTAATCACCTACTTGTTTCACGCCTTCACAATCCTTCTTCAATTCTAGGGTTAGCCTTTAAGTTACAAGACATCCTTCTAATGGTCTAATATAATCTATTTATAATCTTAGAACAAAATCCGAACCCATTAAGAAATTACAAACAGTCCCATTCAAATTGGATTAAAATAATAAAAAGTCAAATTTTTCAGCAAATCGACCTAGCGATGCCACGCCAGGTTTGGCCTAGAAAGCAGTGTTGTCGTGCCCAAGTGATAGAGCCTTACTATTCCTTCCTGCACACAGTCGCTGCCATGCCCTATTTGAACTAGCCAGCGGCGCTGTCGCGCCCTATCTATCTTTAGCAACAAAATTTCTCTTCCAAAGCTGCTCCCATCCAATTTCTCCAAATCTAATTCCCAAACATTAAAACCTACAAAACACAAGAAATGCATGAAAAGTAACCACAAACACTTAAGAATACACAACAATTCAAGCTTCAACATATCCAATTCGTAAGTATAAAACCCACTCATCATTGGCAACCATTTTCTCCATAATCTTCTTAATATTCTTGTTTGCCACTTCAACAACACCATTCATTTTTGGTTTGTAGATAACTGAATTAAGATGTTTAATTTTAAACATGTCACATAGCTCTTTCATCATCGCATTGTTCAGATTTTTGGCATTATCCGATATTATAATTTTTGATTGTCCGTATCGGTATATATTGTTATTTCGGATGAAACCAACGATAAATTCCTTCGTTACTTTGGGGAAGGACGTTGCCTCTATCCATTTGGTAAAATAATCGATCATTGTGAATATAAATCGACGTTTGTTGCTTGCTTTGGGCTTAATTGGGCCAATCATGTCCATCCCTCACACAAAGAACAGTCAAGGCAAAGTCATGCAATGTAGCTCATTAGGAGGTGACTGGATAATGTTGGTATGTATTTGGCATTGACGACATCGCTTGACGTGATCATCATAATCTGCTTTGAGTGATAACCAATAATGCCCCGTTCTCAGAATTTTCTTAGCAAGAAGCGGGTCACTCATGTGCGGTCCACATATTCCGTCGTGTATCTCGTCCATTAGCCTTTAGGCTTGATCTTTGTCTAAGCATCTTAAGAGTCCCATGCTAACGTCTCTTTTATATAAGGCCATCTTTTGGATCCGCTGTCTCTCGGTTCGATTTGCCCCAACAAGGATGGATTCATCGCGCAGATATTCCTTGATGTCGTGATAGTTGCTTGGATTATGATATTTCGTCTGAAACCTCCCCGACATAGTGCTCATACGTAGGGTTGTGATGTATCATGAATTCGATAATAGGTGCACCTTCTCTTCTAGACACATGGATTAGTGAGGCCAATGTGGTAGTGCATCCACAAAATCGTTTCTATTTCACGGGATATGTTTGAAGGCAATGTCTTCGAATTCCCTAGCCATCTTAATGACGTGTAAATGGTAAGGTAGTAAATGAAGCTCCCTAGTACTATACGCCCCCATAGACTGTAATATCCTAAATATTTATTGAACATATAAATATGGTATTGAATGACTAAAGTTATTTGTAAAGTTAATTTCGAGAACGGAATTCTTATAAGTAGGGGTAAATGTAATACCCTTATTATTTATAAGGCTTATAAATACGATCGTATATGGTTAAAGGTTAATTTAGTGACCCAAAACTATGTATTATGTGATTATTCTGGTATAACGATGAATTATATCTGAAAATATTTTTCATGGAAAACGCAGAAAACGTCGTGCTTAGAAATTTTTCACTGACGAGCTTGGAAATATATTCGTAATGACAATTTTGTCGTGCTTACAGTGACAAGCTGCTTTGTCGTGCTTACGGTGACAAGCTGTTTTGTCGTACTTACGGTTGCAAGTTGCATTGTTGAGCTTAGAAGATATTTTCAATTGCAAGCTGCATTGTCGAGCTTGGTAGATATTTTCATTGACGAGCTTAGAAGATATTTTCAGTTGCAAGCTGCATTGTCGAGCTTGGAAGATATTTTTATTGACGAGCTTGGAAGATATTTTCAGTTGCAAGCTGCATTGTCGAGCTTGGAAGATATTTTCATTGACGAGCTTGGAAGATATTTTCAGTTGCAAGCTGCCTTGTCGAGCTTGGAAGATATTTTCATTGACGAGGTTAGAAGATATTTTTAATTACAAGCTGCATTGTTGAGCTTGGAAGATATTTTCATTGAGGAGCTTGGAAGATATTTTCAGTTGCAAGCTGCTGAAAGTAGTATGCACGCAAGCCAATCATATTTGATATGATGTAGTATATACTTTGTAATCTTATTCGGTTATTAAAGGCATTTTACTTTATCTACATTGTGCTGTTATATTAAATGTTATAAACTCATAGTTTTGAGCAATGCTTTTAGAATCATGATGGTGATCATGCTAATGAGATCTAAATTCTAGATAGCTCACAAACTAAAATCGTTCCTAATCATTGGATTACTAAAAAGGGGATTAGTGAATCCGGATAGATTAGTACATACGTTGCTTGCTCTTAAGAAGAGGATGATTGATCTCATAATCATTTGTGTGGAGACACTAAAGCAAGTATGTAGGTGCTTATTGGAGAATAAGTTCACTGAACGTGGCTCGCTAAGGAATACCTAATGGAGTTTTACTCGCCTGTCAATAGGAATTCCTCTAGTGATAGTAGTACAAGTGATCATTGGACTTGAGATCATCATAGTATCTTGTGTATAATGAGTTATGCTTTGACATGTCTCTTAAAACCTTTAGGGTATATCAAAGGGTATGATTGGGTATTATAAGTTGTACATGGAGATAGGTAAATGATCAACAAAGAATCTACCACGTCTAGTAAAAGATGTGAATGTCCTATGTGATTCGATAAATGACAACTCGGTAGTCCTTGGCCAAGGCAGAATGAAATTAGAAAGGAGTTTCTAATTTGCATTATTTAGAGTTGTGCCTTTGGGAATCGAAGTACATATAATTAAATAAAATAAGACTTGACAGTAAATACATGTCTTATATTTAATTGGGATATTGTATGGTAGAAGGATTGAATTGTACGGTAACTATGCACTGAAAGGTTCTTTTGTGATTAATGTTGAAATCTATATTATCTGGAAAGTCGTTGATCGCTAAGGGGGCTTACCCTTATTGTAGAATAAATATTATTTATTTAAATGAATTGAATAGTTTATTTATTTATTTAAATATAATTAGAATTGTTCTAATTGATTTATTCACAACCGGTTTAATATGGAGAACCTAAAGGGTCACACCACAAAAAGGAAAATATTTATTTAAGAAGTAAATGACATAATTATAATAATAAGTTATGTGTATTTAATTTAGTCTATGGAGATAGAATAAATTAAATAGCTTAATATTTATTATTTAATATTTTGGAAATATTAAATATAAATTAATAAGAAGAGTCTTATTATTATTATTACTATTACTATTATTTAATTCCTAATAGGGATTGTGAATTAATTAATAGAAGTACTCTCTCATGAATTCCTAATTGGATTAGGAGCATAATTAATTAAAGGAGTTTAATTATAATAGAAACCCTAATCCTAAATAGTTTAGGGAAAGGTTTTCCTACATCTATAAATAAGAGGAGTCTTATCATAGATTAAGGTTGCACACTCTTGCATTAGATTATGGAGAGTACTTGCAATTTTTATAGAGATAGAAACTAGGGTTTTGCCAACACCCATCTTCTTGAATAGATATTATTCCTTGGTGGATCACCTCTAAAGGCCAAACACTTAGGTGGCTAATGTTGATCAAAGGAAAAAATTTAATCGGTGGAATTCAAGGAGAACGCGAAGGAATTGGAGGTGAACTTGTACCCAAGGAAGCACTATTCTACGAGGGTATAATTTCTTAATCTCTATTTCTTTCGTTAATTGATAATTGAACACAAAGAAAGATCATGGTGATGGTTTGTATGAAAAATTTTAAAATCCGTTTTATCACGCTTCGGCTCTATTTATGTAATTTGATTGCATACTTATGTTATATACAAACCTAACAGTGGTATTAGAGCCTAACCTTGTGCTAATTATCTATTATTATGATTCCATGTATGTATGGGTATGCGATTGGATCGATTTTCTGGGCAAAACAAAAAATTCGAACTCTGCTACACGGCGCGGCCTCGCCGCTTCCAATTCATTCTGGACCGCGGCCGCGCCCGAACCCAGAAACTGTTTCTGGGGTGCAGCGCGGCCGCGCCGCTCCAAGTTCAATTTAGAGCGCGGCCGCGTCGGTCTGCAGAATTTGAAAAAAAAATTATTTTGATTTTATTTATTTTCAATTAAGATAAAAGATTTATTTTGAATTGGAATATGATTAAAATTAGAATTTTTATTTTAGCTTGGAATTGGATTCCATGTTAACTAGAATAAAAGAGTTTATTCTATTTTGGAATAGGATTCCATGTTCCTAGAATAAAGGAGTTTATTTACATATGGAATAGGATTCCATATTTTCTTAAAAATAAAGATGTTTATTTTGATAAGGAATAGGATTCAATATATTTTATTTTTTCAGTAATTTTAAGTTAAAATAAAGGAGTTTATTTTGAACTTGAAATTGAATTCCATGTTAATTAAAATAAAGGAGTTTATTTTGATTTGGAATTTGATTAAAAATAAAGGAGTTTATTTTTATTCAAAATTGGATAAAATAAAATAAAGAAGTTTATTATGATTTAAATTTTGATTAAAATAAAGGAGTTTATTGCCCATTAAATGATATCAATGCATATATGGAATGATTTTATTATTCATGAGATGAATATTATTTATTGATGCATATGGAGCTATGTATGATAATAAATAGGGATTGATTATGGACTATTGACCAATGTGTGATTGGAATTATTTTAGAGGATGCTTGAATGAATGAGTTTTTATAAATGGGGTCTGCGTACCTCGTCTTCTCTAATTTTTCTTAATGTAAATTCTATCTCTCTCCTATGTACTTCCCCTTGACTGCTGATCAAGGTTTCTATTTATTTTAATAGTTTATGTAATAGGATTAGTTAGAATTATTTTAAAAAATTAGAGACAAAGGAGCAAAGAGCACTTGAAGACCCGTTTGTAATGGAGCCTGGGATTTAAATGTAATAGTTATATTTAAATTTAATTCTTGCACCCTAGGTTTGACCTTTTGGTTCACTTGGTGGCTCCAGTGAACCAAACTAGAATAAAAGTCCATAATCAATCTGAGTATAATATAGTATTCTATATGTGCATGATTACTATATATATCTATATATATATATATATATATATATATATTATATTATCTAACATGCTTCGCATGCTAAATAATATGACGCGTATTATATATATATATATATATATATGTGTGTGTGTGTGTGTGTGTGTGTGTGTGTGTGTGTGCATGCGCGCTAAACAAGATGAGACTAATAAATACAAACCCCTCAAAGAAATTATATTAAGTCCTAAGTGTTCAAAAATATTCGGAATTTCGAACGTTGCCTTCTAGCATGGTAAAGCGATAGAGTATTAAATATTTAATATGAGTTTGTTGTGTCACACAAGGCAAGTATTAAATATTTAAGATGTTGCTTTATCACATTCGATGCTTATAAATAGACTGAACGATGCTGTTTTGCTGTGTCACATAAGGACAGTGTTTTTCTTTTGAATATATGGAAGTGCTAGGTTGGACTTAACTTGGATAATTTTGATTCGGATGTGTCACACTTGATCAAAATAATCTAAGAGGCAAAATACAAGGAGTTACATAGTGATGTAATTGACAATAGTTGTCTACCTATTTATTTATATATAGTTTGTTGTGTCACACAAGGCTATATACATTTGAAATGAGATCCTTATTCTCACTAGCAAATCTTTAATTAAAATTGTCGAACTATATATTGAGGGTAATATAGTTTTGATGAAAATAGTGAGAGATACCAATTTAAAATAAAGACCTAATTTATTTTGGTAATTAATTAAGAAATGAATGTATGCTAAGATGTTGTTAAATTATAAATTCATTTACAAAATTTTACAATGTCTAATTTACTATCACTATGGAGCATATTAGATGCTAATTAACCGGACCAAATTAAAAGGACTAGTTAAAGAATTTGAGAATAGTTCTCAAGGCTGAAAAGCTATCTTATGTCCTTAATATGCCTATCCTTGTAATGGTTGCAGATAATGCCTCAGAGAAAGAGATTACTACTATTAGAAAGTGGCAAGATGATGCACAGTTGGCTCAATGCATCATGCTCGCATCCATGAGTAACGAGCTTTACCGTTAGTATGAAACTATGGATGCTCCTACTGTACTCATGCACCTTCAAGAAGTTGAATGGTGAGGAAAGTAGGACTGCTAGATATTAGATATCTAATGAGCTCTTCCAATCTAGAATAACCGATGGCACTACAATATAGACAAATATCCTCAAAAATGATCAATCTGATTGAACAATTAGGATAACTGGGTTTAGTAATAGATGGAAAGATGATCCAAGATTTGATCTTGCAATCACTTCCGGACTCTTTCTCACAATTTGTTGTGAATTACCACATGAATAAGCTATATGTCAGCCTGCATGAGTTGCTTAAACATGTTAAAAACTGTAGAGAGTCACTTTCCAACCAAAAAAGACCAAGTCTTACTGGTAGATAATTCTTTCAGGAAGCGGAAGAGGGCCAAAGAATCTTCTTACAAGAAGAACAATTCAAAGAAGGGATAAGGAAAGGCAATAACCACTACAAAAAAATGGGCATTTAGCAACGATTTTCCGGGCAACGACTTTGCACGTCGTTGCTAAACGTATGCTTTTAGCAACGAAATTTGTCCTTCGTTGCTGCTTGTATCAGGATTTTACTTTTGGCAACGCGATTCATAAGTCGTTGCAACATTTCGTTGCTAATTCATTGGCGGGAAAAACTTTCGTTAGAAATTTGTTGCAAAATTTTCGCCCAAATGATTTCCCGCCATTATGGGCAACGAACGTTGTTTTTGTTGCTAAAAATGGGGCTTTAGCAACGACTATTCAGGTAACGACTATATACGTCGTTGCTAACAGTATATGTTTAGCAACGACACTTGTCAGTCGTTGCAGTTTGTGTTAGACTTTCACCTTTTTGCAACGAAATGTATAAGTCGTTGTAAAATATGGAAACAAAATTCGTTAGAAATGCGTTGCAAAATTTTATACCCGCTTGATTTCTATTAATCGGGGGCAACGAAAGTTGTTTTGTTGCTATATTGCGTTGCCTAATATGGACCACATTCAGTGGCAACGATTTTATTGTCGTTGCGTATTTTATACAACCTTTTGCAACGCCTAATAAATATGTTGCCCAATATTAAGATAAACCGAATAAGGTTTTTTTGGTCTTTTTTTCCCCAGAACACATTATTTTTGTATTTTAATTTTTTAAGTTATTTGGACGTAATTTTATACAGTCAAATGTTTCACTTCATCCGTCTCAAAATAAGTGTTAATTTTATTATGTTATATTTAGAGTTATAATCTTACACTATTGTAACAATAAAATCTTGCTCAGGAGTATAATACCTTGCATAATATTTAATGAGTAAAATCGTGTTATATATATATATATACACACTTTTAAGCAACAGACAAACCATAGATAACCTTTACATGTCATAATTAAGAATTTATATATATATAACTTATATTAAATAAAGAATTTAATAAATTCCAAAACATGCATATTTCAATATTTTTTATTTTTACTCAAAAATAAACATGCACATATACATTATCATACTTCATACATATGACCTGTAAGCTCACCTTAAGTATCATGGGTCAACTAAAGTCTTAATCCATGAACAATGAACATGGAATAAAATAGGAAAACAATAGCAAAACTTCTACTGCTACAATAGATTAACTAAATTTCAACTTTCATTCATATTTATCCAAAATAGGAAAATCAAAATCCAAATAATAGTTCAACAGTTTAATAAAATATCCAAATAAAAGTTCAACACTTTAACAAAATATCCAAATTTAACATAATCAGCATTACCAAATAAAAGTTCAACAGTTAAACAAAATATCCAAATTTCAAGTTCTGTCCACTTCAAAAGTCCAATAGTTTTTAATGTCCATAATTATGATCAAGAGTTGTTTTCAGCTCTTTCTGCCCCTGTGCTGGTGCTGCCTTGAATCAAGCGCAAGAATTCTGGATTGTCGGACAACTTGTTCATTATATTCTCGAGATTATCAATCCGTTTGTCTTGGGCTTGAATGGTAGATTGCAGCTCTTCATTCTTGGAGCGAGTCGCTTCTAACTCCGCTGCCAATGTTTTTTCTTTGTTAGTTAATGTAGTCTTCTCTACTCGAGGTCCAAATCCAAAACCCAGCAATCTTCCTGCCTTCTTGCCCAAGACTTTAGTCATAATCTCTCTTTTGTCATTCATGTCAACATTTCCAGATTCTGTTTCCATCTCAGAGATGCATTCAGTCTCAAGTGATTTCATTTCATTCTGTGAAATTATCAACAAATGTAAATCATTGAAATGTATAGTCTCAAACTTTAGTTAAAAGATTACAATGTAAATCAAGACTAATGCCTAAATCATATGTTTGACTACCTCTATTATCAAAAAAAGGTAAAGTTTGTATAACTTACGTATGCAGATTCATTTTCAGGTTGTATCCACTCGCTTGTTTTCTTTTTTTGATGTGTGGTTTTGTAACCTTCAATTGGATCTCCCTGTAAAACAAATTAGAATATCAAGAAAAATAAGATAGTCATATGGAAGTTCATTCTTTGTCATAAACTTGGATATGTTTCCATAACATTATTGAATCCGACACTGAATATATGTGAAGATCGTAAATGGAATCTTAAAAGGTTATATATAGTTCATACTGAGCATTGGAGGATGAAATAAAACCATTCATCATACAGTATGAGGAAATCAAAACTAGAAAGGGCACATACAGCAATCTGCCAATGCATATTCTGATCTGAGGGGCAACTAAGTACCAGCAAAAGCAAATAGGGTAGAAGGACAGTACACAATTTTTAACTCATTATGTGAATACTTGGCCATTATGGTTCAGAAAGATAGTTCAATCGAAATTCCAGACTCGCTGAGTTCCAAAGTTCAATCTTTATGGTCCTAATATCCTATTCTCAACTAAGTCAATCGAACAACTCATCTAGAATAAAAGCTTACAGACAGTTTACAATAAATAATAATGACCGCAAAGGGATGCAGGTGAGACTTGAGAATAAAAATGAAAACAAGAATTTACAGCATCTAGACATCCATGATGCCTGAAGGCCAAAGCAAATACAAAGGAATGGGAGTAGCATCATTTAGGTATCCATAATTCATCAGATCAAAATAGGTTAGTCCAACCAAATTTTCCTGGACCAAGTGTGGGTAAGCAAATGTTCAGTAGATTTCTAGTGTGGTATACTGAGCCTTTATATTCAATATCTCATACTGCATAGCAAAAAAGCTGATACTTATGTGCCGGTAGCAAAGTAGCAATCTAAATTTCAAAAGAGATTTTGCACGCTTTTACATATTGTACTGCAAATTTCCCAACTGTTCACAATATGCATCAAAGCTTTTTTAAAAGAATTAGAAGTACACAAACCAAAATACATATATTTACCAATTCAGTATATATATCCATCCACTGCAACTTATTAAAGATTTGTTAATGTTTAAGAGGACTATTTGATTAGATAAAAAAAAAATATGCAACCAATTTCCAAACCAGATAACAAATAATGGATAACTTCATATCAAAAAATCATTTGGCTCAACTTCTTCAACAAAAGATCTTCACAGCCCATTTTCAAATTTCAGTACAATTTTGTTTTCAGGAAATCGTATATATATTATTAAAATTGTTGACTACTGGCCTAATTCATTCCTAATCGTTATGAAAATTTTCAAGGCTTCTCAACCAATTTCATACAACACACGTGTACATGTTGCTTTACAGTCCAGATATTTGAAGTAAAAAAACAGACAAACAGGAAATTAAAATAAGTACTATGAATTAAGTAGAGAATACTCATTCTAGCCACCACCAAGAAAACTGAGATATACTAAATTTTCTACCGCTACATTTCGTTAAATTTATAAAACTTCAATTTTAATCTTGTTATTGAAACTAAGTTGAATTGTGAAAGCTTCAAGCTCCTTCATAGATCACAATATTACTATGGTGGGTTATAAGTTTCAATGCAAACGATAAAAAAACACAAAGGTCGAGCAGTAGCTCTAACATATACATACATACGTACCTTTTCTGTGTGATGAACAACAAATGGTTTTGACCCTCCACTGTGAATGGCCTTATTGCCTCGATTTTTCTTGTTTACTTCTGAGCGATGCTAGAAAAAACAAAAACAAATCATTGAAGAAATAATTTTACCATCAATAACACAACTAGCATGCATCCACTTATCCCTAACCTCAAAAAGGTTATTAATGTGTTACACGTCTCTTGGCATGATTGGAACTAGGAAGGAAATAGTAACTGATTTGATCTTGTTTGGGAGACTCCAAACAAATAATTATAATACTAAAACTTAAGATAATTATCATAACTATATTTGTCTATTTTTCAAGAGCAGATTTTAACCTCTAATTTTCCGCGTACTTTATAAAATTACACAAAAAGAAACACAACAAACTAGTTGATGAGAAAAATTAAAGTATACCCAGATGAAACTTAGGGCAGTTTGGTGCTACAGTTCTTCAAATTGCCCATTTACATTATGAAACTATCCTAGCATACACCATTAAATAAGGCTTACAACCATGGATTCATCACTAAACAATGGAATATAACAAGAATCATTTAATCATCCTTCAAAGAAAATAGAAAAGGAGAGAGAGAGAGAGAGAAACCTGGCTTTTGTGTTTTCCTTTGGAGAAATTTGGGCTTCTCAAATGAAAGAGATACGTAAAAAGCTTCCCTGATTTCTTCAGTCAATCTTCTTCTTCTCCCAAGCTCGTTCACTTCATGAAGATGAGGAAGACTTTGCCTCTTTGATATATATTTACCTGCAAATTCCCATTATATTGGTCATAATCCATAAAATAGCATCAACAAACCCTAATTTTTACTTCAACTATAAACTAATCAGCACATGCATTCCCAAAAACTACCAAAAATCCCCAATATAAGAACTAGTCATCTCAGTATAATCAAAACATTACAAACCATAAACCCTAGATAAACTTATGGCATGGAATTGAATGATACTCAAACTTAGAGATATAGATAACATCATAAACGGTTCAGACTACTAACCTGATCCGAAGAACTATGAGTTACTGCTTCTCGATCTTCGTTAAAGTCACACACCCAGCAAGGTCACTTCTTTGTTAGGCAGCGAGGAAGAAAAAGGGAGTAACTCGAAGAAAAGAGACCATGAGGATAATTATTGGGGGTGACAAAAATTGGGAGGGAAATATAGTATACTGGAGTGAAAATTATAGCGGGAAAAAAGAAGAATAACGTGAAGATTAATCCTGAATATTAGAATTAGAATATCTTACATTATCTCATTGTTTATAATTTTGTATTGTTAAGTTGAAATGTCATTAAGTTACTTGTTTCTAAATATTTCATAGGAATTAAGTGTAATGTATGTTCATGTCATTATAATGGTATTCATTAATGTTTAATGGGTACATGAATTATATAAATTTAATTTTGTTTTGCTATTTTAAGAATAATACTTCCTTCGTCCCAAATTAAATGTTCAATTTTGACTTTTTTAAGTCAAATTGACTATGAAATAGAATTAATAATTAAGCATATATAAATATATTTCTAAAATTATAAAAATTAGAGTTAGTAATAAATTGTGTATACTTTCTTCTGGTTATAATTTATTCACCTATATTTTAGCAAAAATAGTAAAAAAATTAGTTTTAAAAATGGTCAATTTGGCTTTACAAGGTCAAAATTGAGCAATTAATTTGGGACGGAGGAAGTATTGTTTATTGCCTTGTTTTTTTATAAGACGAAATTAATATTATTTACTATTAACTTTTCATATACACAATATGGATATAAAAATATACAAGACATTGATTTAAATGTATTAAATAATTATATGCCTATATTTAGAAAATTAGTCTTACATAGATGATTACTATTTGTAAGTACTGGATATGTTTGTACGAAATTTGTAGGTTACAACGGTGATAGTGAACTTTAACGCACTATGCTAGAAGTTATAAATCAAATGTTAATTCACATTCTAAAACTTATTGACTTAACCATTGAAATGATATTTTGTTTTGTAATTGTACTTAATACCATTAGAAATTAAAACTTGTATATATAGTTTTGTTTTAAGTAATTATGAAGTACACATATTCTTTTTTTTTAAATGTACAACATGTGCTTTAAATAATTATAATTTTGGGTGCGTTATATTGTATGTAAGTATAAACTATAAAAGAATATTAAGAATAATTACGTAGTAGACCATTGCTTTCATTATATTTATATTTAGTCCACCAAAATATTTTGGATATATTATAATCAGTTTGCTATTTTAAATAATTTTATGATCAAAACAAAATTTATTGTGACATACTATGATACAAATTACTCCTTTCGCTACATGGATACATTTTTACCTTTTACACTCAATTCGCAAAATTCTAATATTTAACATTGAGATGAAATCATTTAGTTTAACATAAAATGATATAACAATATTAAACTAATTTTAAAGTACATATGCATTAATTACATAATAAATGTATTAACAACATTATTAATTGAATTAAATAAACTTAACATAACACACCAAATCAAGTACTCATTTAAATTTAATTTTGTTTCAGAGACGGAGGATGTGTGTATAATATTATACTTTTTAATCTATAATATTATAATATTTTAATCTATCATTAGTTCAATTAAGCGTACAAATTGCTCCTTTCGCTATAAGGATACATTTTGACCAGTTAGAGTCAATTCGCAAAATTCTAAAATTTAACATTGAGATAAAATTAAATATAGAAATTACTGTTGCTATTCTGATTATTGTATTTATTAAAAATAAATAAATTAACATTCATTTATTAATAAACTATATTTTAAAACTCATTATTTTATTTTGTTTCTTATTCAAATTATAGTTGTAATTTAGAGCATTTATTGTGAACGTTAAATTTAAGATTTCGGAAATGTAGAAAATTTATTTGAATTGTAATTTAGAGTATTGATTATTGTATTTATTAAAAATAAATAAATTTATATTCATTCATTCATGAACTATACTTTAATTTTATTTTTATTTTTATTTTAATTATATAGTTATAATTAGAGTATTTATTTTAAAATTAAAATTTATAATTATAATAATAATAAAAATTTATTTGATTTATAATTTAGAGTTTTGATTATTGTAGTTATTAAAAATAAATAAATTAACATCCACCCAAATCCCTAAATCCCGAATTCCCAATTCCGTCTGTACACAGTCACAGTTCTCTTCGCAAATCGCGACTCTCCCCCACTCCGACCTCCACCTCCGGCCTCTCTGCGATTCCGCTTCCGGCCCTCCACCCATCTGTGTCTGTGGCTCTGCCTCTCAAATCTCATCTCTCACGAGTCATGACTTACGGTCTATGAAGTCTGAACAGTGAACACCTCGAGTCCTCAACTTCCAATCTTCCAAGCAGGTAATTCACAAATTGTTTGATGTGTTCTTTTCTGAATTTTGAATATCAAGACTAGTAATGAATTGTTATGGCTCCTTACTTCCGTCTACGACTATAACGAGTGTATGTTTGGTTGTCCTGTACTCCTGTTTGTTTGTAATTTGTTAAGTGACTGGGTTCCCTTGCTTAGACAGTTCGATATATGCACTATTGGTTCACCTGTACATAAGTCCATTTAAGGGTTAGTAATTGATAAGTGTATTCTGTCAGTTTGTATATCGCAAAAAGGAGCTTTGCAAATGTAATGTTGATACACTAATTTTGAATTTAAGCAGATCACATTTATAGAGAAAGATACCTCAAAATATGTGAATCTGCTGTTTTTTAATGGTGATATTATCTATAAAGGTAGATTAAACTGAGGTTGAATGTGTTTTAAAAAGAAATATTAAATGTTGTTTTCCTTTGTTCTGTAATAGGCATTTTTATAAGTAGTGTTTTTTTTTGTTTTTTTTATGTATTAAGTTAGGCTGTTGATCCCTATTACTTTCCCTTTCTGCAAGCATAAGTGTGACAAGTATAGTTGTGTTCTTAACTTTATCATGCCAATCTTATTATTAGTGATGATGAAATCACAATCTAATATATGTGATATAACTGTGACTTATCACAAAATTAGTTGATACATATTTACAAGTATCATTTTGAATTATGTAGCATATGATTCATGCTAACTTTTCCTTTTTGCCAGTTGATACATATTTACTGTGTCTGGGGTATTTATGCTAACTTTTCCTTTTTGCCAGTTGCTATATTAAATAATAGTGTGTCATTATGCTCTGTTTTGCTACCCTTGCTTAGTGTATTAATGTGAGATATGAGATTTCCATTATAATTTCAAAATTGGAAATTTTGAATTAATAGCTGTAATTCATTAGTCCAGTAAATCATTCTTTATATTCCTGGTAAAATGTGTTCAGGGTTAGCAATTAAATGTTCCTCAATTTTGCTTAGATCTGTGCTTTGAAGATAGTAAAAACATGCCAGATCTGTGCTTTGTAGCACTAATGGCCCTTAAATTGTACACTTTATTCTCTTTGAAATGTCCTGTGGCGTGAAATTAGGAAACTCTTCTTGTTGATATTTTTGTGCATATTAGTCTTGCCTGATTCATGTTATTGTGCTTGGTTAGATTCAATGAGTTTCTGTTTATTACCAATGATTATAAGAAAATGTATGCTATTTAAATGGTTCGTACACCAGGCCCTTTTTTTTTAATGGCGTAATGGATTTTTTGCCTTCAAATTAACGAAAAAAATGGTTCGTACACCAGACCCTATTTAAATGGTTCGAACACTAGGCCCGAATTTTCTTTGTTTACTCCTCATTTTGTTTTGGTGTGTTGGGTGCGTGGGGGGTGGGTGGGGGTTTGAGTGGTGGGAGTAGGGGATGCTGTTTGAGCTGCTAACTGGCTGTGGACTATACTGGGGTAGTATCACTGCCATTTCTAAGGTTTAATACTGAATATGGATTATGTGGTCGAGCTGATGTAATTGAGGTTATGATTAAATTTCAGGTTTAACACATTTTCATGGATAAGAGCTGGACTCATCATGAACGTATATCTGCGACTTATCGCAATGGGGTCAAAACATTCATTGATCATGTACGTGCAACAATGGGCCCAACCGTTGACATTAGATGTCCTTGTATTAAGTGTATGAACTTGTACACTATAACCCAAGAAGAGGTGTCTACACATTTGTGCATCAATGGAATAATGCCTACTTATGATAAGTGGATTTACCACGGCGAACCCATTCCACATAAAAGTAATGACCATGGTGAGTATATTAACTCTCAAAATGAGGAGTTTATGGACTATGATTCAGATGGTGATGAGGATGAATTTGAAACATTAATGGAAGATATTAACCGAGGAAACTATACTATTAATGGGAATGAAGAAGATACCTTCCAAGATCGAAACCATACCAGATTTGAAAAAATGGTTTATATGTTAAACAAGGAGTTATATCCGGGATGCAAAAAGTACTCAATTTTGTCATTTGTTATTAAATTGCTACATTTGAAGGTTTTCAATCATTGGACAAATAAGTCAATAGACATGCTGCTTGAGTTGATGAAAGATGTTCTTCCTGATGCTGTGAATTTGCCAAAGTCATACTACGAGGCAAAGACAATGCTACGTGAAATTGGCCTTGGATACCTGCAAATTCACGCATGCAAGTAAGTTCCATCACACATCAAAAATTCCTTAGCACATGCTTCTATATATGATTACTAATTCCTTCTCCCTTTTGTTGAAGGTATCATTGTTCACTTTTTTGGAAAGAAAGTAAGGATTTAGAAGAGTGCCCAGTATGCGGGGAATCAAGATGGAAACTAAATGATGGAAAGGGGAAGAAAATCCCACACAAGATTTTAAGATACTTTCCTATAAAACCGCGGCTGCAAAGACTTTTTATGTCAAAAAAAATTGCGAAAGACATGCGGTGGCATAAGGAAAAACTTGTTTCAGTTGAAGGTGAATTGAGGCATCCAGCAGATTCTATATCGTGGAAGGAGTTTGATAGAAAGTACGAATGGTTTTCCAACGATCCAAGAAACATTCGTCTCGGCCTAGCCACAGACGGTTTCAATCCATTTGGAAATATGAGTTGTTCATACAGCATGTGGCCGGTAGTACTCACTCCTTATAATTTGCCCCCATGGATGTGCATGAAGGAACCCTTTTTCATAATGTCACTGTTAATTCCTGGACCAAAAGCACCAGGTAATGAAATCGATGTTTATTTACGTCCTTTAATAGATGATCTTGTTGATTTGTGGGAACAAGGAATTCAAACATATGACTCTTATACGGGGTGCAATTTCAACATGCATGCTTCTGTTTTATGGACCATTAACGATTTTCCTGCACTTGCAAATCTGTCTGGATGGAGTACCAAAGGGTACATGGCTTGTCCGACCTGTAATGTTGATACACGATCAACTAGGTTGAGAAGTAAAATCTCTTACGGGGGGCATCGTGCATTTCTCGCTCCTAATCATAGGTATTACTAATATTCATCTTATTTTCATTTCATCCTCATATGTTTTGTATCATTTATGTCGTATACTTTTAATTGCCCTTGTAGGTGGAGAAAGAGTTTAGAGTATGATGGCAAGGAGGAACTCCGTAGACCACCTAAAATCCTAAGTGGATCAGAAATTTTACATCAATTAGAATCAATAGCATTTGGAGATTTTGGCAAGCATCCGGATAATGTAAGCAAGAATAGAGAAAGAAAGCGAAAAAGGACAGCAACTCCGTCCAACTCTAATTGGACAAAGAAAAGTATTTTTTTTAAGCTACCATACTGGAAATATTTAAAGGTGAGGCATAAGCTTGATGTAATGCACATTGAGAAGAATATTTGTGACAACATACTTGGGACATTACTAAAGATTGAAGGTAAAAATAAGGATACGTACAAGGCTCGACAAGATTTACAGGATTTGAATATACGTAAAGAGCTGCATTTGAGGACCACGGGGAGATAAGTTTGACAAACCACAACCAGCCTTTTCTTTTTCCAAGAAAGAGAGAGAGAAATTCTTGTCCTTCATACGGTCTATCAAATTCCCTGATGGATATGCATCAAATATTGCTAGATGTGTCAATACAAGTGACAGTAGTATGTCGGGATACAAGACGCATGATTGCCATGTTCTTTTACAACGATTAATCCCTGCTGGAGTTCGAGGGAATCTTAATGACGATGTGGCAACAACATTAACTGAGTTGGGTGCATTCTTCAAGAATTTATGTTCTAGGACAGTCAAATTGGATGACTTGAGAAAAATGGAGAAGGATGTTGTAATTATCTTATGTAAGATTGAGAGGATTTATCCACCGGCCTTCATAGATATTTGTGTTCACTTGGCTGTTCATCTACCACAAGAAACAATGTTTACAGGCCCTGTATGCTATTCGTGGATGTATCCAATTGAAAGGTACATAATTAAATCTTTCTGGTTATCTATGCACTCTGTAGTTGTTTCATACTAAAATGCGTATTTTTTTGGTACATAAGGTATCTATGCACTTTGAAAAAGTACGTAAGGAACAAAGCACACCCAGAAGGATCAATTGCTGAAGGGTATGTCGCAGATGAATGCTTGACATTTTGTTCCTTGTACTTACCACGAAGTGAGAGCAAGTTCAATAAAAAGGAACGTAATCCTGATGGAAAAGTTAGAAAAGATGCTCTTTCTGTGTTTTCTCAAAATGTTCATCCATTAGGTGCTTTTATTTTCGATTATGCTGATTCGGTTGAGATTCAGATGGTTCATTGGTATGTCTTGAATAATTGTGAAGAGGTGCAACCTTATCTCGAGTAAGTTGAATATTATATCATTATATTATTCAAATGATTAATGCTTCCTACTAAGTTTATGTACTAATACTATTCTGGTAGGGAATGTGAGGAGGAATTGAAACGAGATTACCAAATCAACATCGAATTGGAAAAAAGATTTCCTCAATGGTTTAAAGAGAAGGTAAAATTTGTTTTTCTTTGCCCTTTTGAATCTGTTTGTTGCTATTTGAAATACAATGATTAATTTTATTTTTTTTCCCTGTAATAGATTCATCATATTTGGAATACCACATCAAATGTCATTAGTGATCAACTATTTGCATTAGCATGTGGTCCAAATTTACGAGTATGGAAATATAAAGGATGCATTGTCAATGGAGTGAGGTTTCTTGTCAAAGATCGTGACAACCGTAGGCAAAGCCAAAATAGTGGAATAACATGTGAAGGAGAACACGATGGGAAAAGTATTGACTTTTATGGCTTACTAAATGGTATTATCAAAATAGAGTATGGAAAAGGTTTATAATGTGTTCATATTTTCTTGTGAGTGGTTTGATTTAGCTAATCGGCGATTGGGTATTAGGAAGGATACAAACTTTACAAGTGTAAACGTAAGTGGCACATGGTATAAAAACGATCCATACATATTAGCTTCTCAAGCAAAACAGGTTTTTTTTTGGATGATTTGAAATTAGGAGGCAACTGGAAAATTGTCCAAAGGTTTAACCACCGACATGTATTTGATGTTCCGGAGTATGAAATGGACGACATTGAAAATTATACCACTGACGATGTTGTTAACCTTGATGATGACTCACCCGATATCGACATTGTTGTTGAGGATCGGGAAATAGGGCCAATGGATAGAGTTGACGTTGACCCAGAAATAATAAATAGCAGTGTCTTAATACAAAGAAAGCACAAAAATAACATTGAACAAAATATTTTATTGGATGAAGACATTAATGATGATGTCGACGAGGATGATTTCGAGGAGGAGGAATTCGATGAGGAGGGGTATAGCGAGGATGATACAACTACGGATTATCGTAGCCAGGAAGCACGAAGTATGGACGAGGAAGATAGTGAGAACTAGCATCAAATAAGGTATGACTTTTGTCTTATCAAACTTTAAACATTTGAATGAACTAGCATCAAGAGATGTATATGAGTAAGGTTTCAAATTACTACATATGCAATATGTTTGAGTCAATCATTTGGTTCATCAAAATGACATATATTTCTCTAGTTTCCTTTTTAAAATTCCAAAACTAGTAGAATTCTACAAGTGGTACATTACTCGGAAGGATAAACGAAGAATTGGTATTTTACCATTAATCTGTCTAGATTCTTAGACTCCTTATGCATTATTGTTTTGTGACAGACTGCAGGGTATTGTTGGTTTCATGTCAAGGATGCCAACATTTAGACGTCGTTTTAGAAACTTGGTGAAGGTTTTGTATTTGGAAGCAATTCAGATTGGTCTTATAGCAAATCTAGATATGGTAGCAGCCAGAGCGTACACAACAACGGTAATATATATTGAATATAGTTTTGTCTTAATGTAGAATTATAAATTTCATACGATGTGGATAAGAGTTGCAGTTTGTATTCATCTGATCAATTACAGTTCTCTAATCAGATATTGGTATAAGTAGGGATGTGGATATTTGGGATATTTGTGCATGTTCTATTGTAGGTAACAAATACGTTAAAAGACTTGGGTTTTTAATTTATAAGTTTTGAAAATGAATTTTCCCTTTTGTTTAACTAGTGTTGTAATTACAAGTTCTTTAATTAGATATTAATATAGGTCCTCCAAGTTCAAATCTTTGGTGAATTAGTTTGGAACTTATTATACTCATGCTATAACTTTTATATGTGTTATTAGTTTGGTGATAAGCTTGTTCTATTTAGTTAAAACTTAAAAGTGAATGGCAATGTTAAAAAATGCACTTTCAATTTTTTGCTGATTATATTTGCAAAATCACTCATTACCAAGTTTTTTGCTGATATAGAATTTTAGTTATTCTATAGTTGTATTAGAGGCGTGACTTTGAATCTATTTTTTATTTGGGGTTTATAGGTAAGAGGATAGCTTCTCCCCTTTATACAAAGTAACTCAAAAGCACTTTAGCCTTTTGTTCTCCTAATCGGATATATTGTACCTGTCTCGGCAGTAATCTCTGGAATTTGGAAAGTTACTTTTATTTGTTCGACTGTACAGTTATGTTCACAATGTGTTGCGATACCAAAATTTTTGTTGTCATAAAATCTAGGTGAGCTCCTAACTATGGATTCTGCTAGCTACCTTGCTTCGGATATATAAAAAATATATATTTTCAGGGACTCCACTAACACTACTCTTTTAGCTGTGCTCTAGCGCACCAGTCCCCAAAGCGCCTCTATGGAACATAATGGTGGGGTACCAAAGCTTTGATTTTGAGTGCCTCAATGTTGTTCCCCTTTCGTGCTGACCTATTCTGTCTCTATTCTCTCTAACAGAGCTGTGTATGGCATATGATTCAGGTATGGATTATTGATAAATTTTTATTCACGCTGCAAGTCTCTCATGTCCTAAGATTATCCCTTTCAGCCCATGACTTCAAATTTTAAAAACCCTTTGATATGGCCTTGTAGAATGACTTGGTTCATGGATGGGGTCTCGACTTAGCACTCCAAAAATGTGTTGAGGTCAGTTACTCCTCCTCTCTTGTTTTTCTTCTTTGATTTTTAGTGGCTTTATTTGATCTTGTAATGCCATGGAATCTAAGTCCTTGATTATGTCACTCTCTCTATATAGCCTGCTCATGAGAAGATAGGAGTTGTGGATGCCCAGTGGATTGTTCATCAAGGTGTTCCATCACTTGGGGAACAGGTATCAAATGCACTGGCTAGCGTTGTGCATATGAACACAAACACACAAACACAAGTGCATATTTATATTTGATTGTTAATGGAGATTTTTTTTTAATAAGTTGTTTTCCTTGTCTCTGTTTTGTTTGTTCTTTTGGGTAGGGGCAAGCAGAGAATGGCAAACAACCATGGCAAGGGGTAATGCTATGCTTTGCAATTATTATCACTTTAATTTGTTGTCATTGATTATATTTACAGTATTTGCATAATTTATTGCATGACTGGTGCATCATGTTGGTACGCACTTTCTCTGTTTCACCTGACAACATAATGTTGATGAAGATAATTTTGATCTGTATTTGGTGGCAGGTGAGGGAGAGGTGTAAATTAGAGTGGATAATGCTGAAGAATCGGTTTGCAAATGCAGAAAAAGATTATTACAAGTCCATGGGAATTGAATAATTGATACTTCCAATTTCAAGTCACATTAACTGATAAGCAACACAAGTTTAGCCTATCCATGTAATCACCGCTGTGATTCTGCTTAGGTAGCAAGTAAGTGAGAGGTGGAAGCTCTAAGCATGAGTTCTAAATCTCATGAGTATAATGTTTTTTCTGTTCCGTTTATCTTAAGATATGTTATCTCAAAATCAAGTAGATAATTGAGGAACGACTGGAGTTTTTTGGTTTTCCTAGTCAGTATTTGTAGACATTTTAACAAGATTCTCAAGTTTCCTTTATGCATTTTTATGGTCAAATTTTATTTTTGGACTTTGTATTTTTGCCATTATTTGCAATGGGGACATTGAGCCAGCCCGGAAGCACAAAAAGAATGTCAGATTTTGATTTGACAACAATATAATTCGTTACCAAAGCATTAAACAAGTTTTAATATAGCAACAATTTGTTATACATTTACCAACATATTTTTCGTTGCTAATGACATTTAAAATATAATATTTGGCAACGAAAAATTAAACTAATAACAACGGAGAGGATATTGTTGCTAATACAAAACTAAAAGGTAACATTTATTATCGTTGCAAATTATATCAACTTTCGTTACACACATAAAGAAACGACAACATATAATGTCGTTGCTAATCGACGACTTTCGTTGCTATTTGAAAAATAACCAGCAACAAACAGTTTCGTTACTAATTCAGCTTAATATCGTTGTTAATACAAAAGTAAAAGGTAACATTTTTATCGTTGCAAATCATATCAAACTTTCGTTGCCCATATAAAGAAACGACAACATATAATGTCGTTGCTAATCGACGACTTTCGTTGCTATTGAAAAATAATCAGCAACAAACAATGTCGTTGCTAAATTCAGCTTCAAAAATCGTTGACAAATAATATAATCAGCAACGAAAATCGTTGCTAAAAATTTTACATTCCGCAACGAAAGCAAGCTTAGGCAACAATTTCCATAATTTACCACAACGACAAATATCGTTGCAACATGGTGTCAACTGCAACGAAAATACATGGTCGTTGCAAAAAAAAAGAGTTCATTTCGTTGCCAAATACCATGCTTTTGCAACAAAAGGAGGTTTTTAGCAACGAACATTTCATTATTCGGCAACACTAAATTTCGTTGCTAACAGATCGAGACCTCTGTACAAAAGCCAACTTTCGTTGCAAAATGAATTACTTTTGGCAACGACAGAAATACGTTCGTTGCGGAACAATTAGCAACGCTCATTGCGCAACGAAAGACGCAACGACAGAAAATTCGTTGCAAAAAGCCTTTTGCAACGAAATTTGATACCTTTAGCAACGAAAATCGGTTGTTGCTGAAGCCCCATTTTTTTGTAGTGAACTAAGGACACTAAGAATAAAACTGATGCAGATAGCAAAGGAGTTTGCTTCCAATGCAATAAGCCTGGACACTGGAAAGGAAACTATAAGGAGCATCTTGCAGAGGCTAACCAGAAGAAGCTTAGTGAAGCTTCGGTTACAGATATAGGTTTGTTCATGATTGAAATAAATCTTTTTGTAAGTCAAGGTTCTACTTGGGTATTAGATACCGGCTGTAGTTCTCACGTATGCAATCCATTGCAGAGACTAAGAAGAAGTAGAAAGCTAAACAAAGAGTAAGTAATCTTACGTGTAGACATTGGAGCAATGGTTTCTACATTAGCCGTAGGAACTTATAGTTTAGCGTTGCCTACGGGCAAGTCTATTAAGTTAATAAGTATTTATTATGTTCCAGTTCTTTTAAGAAACATTATTACTTCTGTTGTTGGAGAAAGAAGGTTCTGGTATTATATTTAAGAATAATTATTGTTCTATTTATAATGATAATATTTTGTTTGAAACTGGAAGATCACTTGATGGACTTTGTAAACTTGACTTACATGAAAAATAATTTTGCAAATTGAACAAACTAGTAAAAGAAAAGGAGATGATCATTGAAAGAGTTGAATATGTGTATTTGATAAAATACAATTCTGAATCATTTGAAAGGTTCAAAGAATTCAGAAGTGAAACAAATTGACAAAGTATTAAGATTCTTTGATCAGATCGAAGAAGGAATACTTGTACAATGAGTTTCTAGATCATCTCAAAAATATTATTTTCTCATAATGGACGCTTCATGATATGCAATAATTGATTGGTGTATCTAAAAGGAGAAATTGTACCTTGTTATACATGGTGCGGTCCATAATGATTTTTACCGATATTCCAGTATTCATCTGGGGTGATGCCTAAGAAACGGCTGCATATCTATAAAATAAGGTAACCTCAAAAAATCTAGCCCCAAGACTCTATAAAAGTTATGGATAGGGAGGATTCCTAGTCTTAAGTATATTAAGATAAAGGGTTGTCCAACTTATGTGAAAAGGTTTCAAAAGATAAGTTTGGGACAAAATTTGACAAGTGCAGGTTTGTGGGATATCCTAAAGAAAGTTTAGGGTATTATTACTGAAAGTAGTATACACACAAGCCAATCATATTTGATATGATGTAGCATATACTTTGTAATCTTATTAATTTATTAATAAAAGAATTGATTTTCTTAAAAGGCATTTTATGTTATCTACGTGGTGCTGTTATATTAAATGTGATAAACTCATAGTTTTGAGCAATGCTTTTAGAATCATGATGGTGATCATGCTAATGAGATCTAAATTTTAGATAGCTCACAAACTAAAATCGTTCCTAATCGTTGGATTACTAAATAGTGGATTAGTGAATCCGGATAGATTAGTACATATGTTGCTTGCTCTTAAGAAGAGGATGATTGATCTCATAATCATTTGTGTGGAGACACTAAAGCAAGTATGTAGGTGCTTATTAGAGAATAAGTTCACTGAACGTGGCTCGCTAAGGAATACCTAATGGAGTTTTACTCGCCTGTCAATAGGAATTCCTATAGTGATAGTAGTACAAGTGATCATTGGACTTGAGATCATCATAGTATCTTGTGTATGATGAGTTATGCTTTGACATGTCCCTTAAAACCTTTAGGGTATATCAAAGGGTACGATTGGGTATAATAAGTTGTACATGGAGATAGGTAAATGACCAACAAAGAATCTACCACGTCTAGTAAAAGATGTGAATGTCCTATGTGATTCGATAAATGACAACTCAGTAGTCCTTGGCCAAGGCAGAATGAAATTAGAAAGGATTTTCTAATTTACATTATTTAGAGTTGTGCATTTGGGAATCGAAATATATATAAATAAATAAAATAAGACTTGACAGTAAATCCATGTCTTATATTTAATTGGGACATTGTATGGTAGAAGGATGGAATTGTACGGTAACTATTCACTGAAAGGTTCTTTTGTGATTAATGTTGAAATCTATATTATCTGGAAAGTCGTTGATCGCTAAGGGGGCTTACCCTTATTGTAGAATAAATATTATTTATTTAAATAAATTAAATAGTTTAATTTATTTATTTAAATAAAATTAAATTTGTTCTAATTGATTTATTCACAGCCGGTTTAATATGGAGAACCTAAAGGGTCACACCGCAAAAGAAAAATATTTATTTAAGAAGTAAACGACATAATTGTAATAATAAGTTAAGTGTATTTAATTTAATCTATGGAGATAGAATAAATTAAATAGCTTAATATTTATTATTTAATATTTTGGAAATATTAAATATAAATTAATAAGAGGAGTCTTATTATTATTATTATTATTATTACTATTACTATTATTTAATTTCTAATAGGGATTGAGAATTCATTAATAGAAGTATTCTCCCATGAATTCCTAATTGGATTAGGAGCATAATTAATTAAAGGAGTTTAATTATAATAGAAACCCTAATCGTTTAGGGAAGGGTTATTCCTACATCTATAAATAAGAGGAGTCTTATCATAGATTATGGTTACACACTCTTGCATTAGATTGTGGAAAGTACTTGCAATTTCTATAGAGATAGAAACTAGGGTTTTGCCAATACCCAACTTCTTGAATACCTATTCTTCCTTGGTGGATCACCTCTAGAGGCCAAACACTTGGGTGACTAACGTTGATCAAAGGAAGGAATCTCATTGGTGGAATTCGAGGAGAACACGAAAGACTCGGAGTTGAACTTGTACCCGAGGAAGCTTTGGTCTACGAGGGTATAATTCTTATTCTCTTTCTCTTTCGTTTAATTGATAATTGAACACGAGGATAGATCATGGTGATGGTTTGTATGAAAATTTTAAAATCCGTTTTATCACGCTTCCGCTTTATTTATGTAATTTGATTGCATGCTTGCGTTATATACAAACCTAACAGTGGTATCAGAGCCTAATCCTTGTGTTAATTATTGATTTTGATGATTCCATGTATGAATTGATATGCGATACGATCGGATTTTTGGGCTGGAAAAAAAATTTCTGAATCTGCGTCGCGGCTCGGCCACGCTGCTTCCAGTTTATTCTGGAGCGCGGTCTCGCCCTAACCCAGAAAACATTTCTGGGGTGTTGTGCGGTCGCGCCGCTCCTAGTTCAATTTGGAGCGCGGCCACGCCGGTGTGCAGACTTTGAAATTTTTTTGTTTTTTCTCAATTAACATAAATAGTTTATTTAATTGATAAAAGTTTAAAATAAAGATGTTTATTTTATCTGGAGTAGGATTTCAGATTGCTAAAATTAAAGGAGTTTAATTTGGATTTGGTTTTTGATTAAAATAAAAGAGTTTATTTTGTTTCAAAACTAAATATCAGCAAAACTTTTGCCCATTAATTGATATCAATGCATATATGGAATGATTTTATTATTCATGGGATGAATGTTATTTATTGATACATATAGAGATATGTATGATAATAAATAGGGATTGATTATGGACTATTGACCAATATGTGATTGGATTTATTTTAGTGGATGCTTGAATGTATGGGTTTTTATAAATAGGGTCTGCGTACCTCGTCTTCTCTAATTTTTCTTAATGTAAATTCTATCTCCCTCCTATGTACTTCCCCTTGACTGCTGGTCAAGGTTTCTATTTATTGTAAATAGTTTCTGTAATAGGACTAGTTAGAATTAATTTTGAAGAATTGGAAACAAAGGAGCAAGGAGCGCATGAAGACCCGTTTGTAATGGAGCCCGGGTTTAAATGTAATAGTTATATTTAAATTTTATTCTTGCACCCTAGGTTTGACCTTTTGGTTCACTTGGTGGCTCTAGTGAACCAAATTAGAATAAAAATCCATAATCAATCCGGGTAGAATATAGTATTATATATGTGCATGATTACTATATATATTATATATTATACAACATACTTCGCATGTTAAATAATATGACGTGTATTTTATATATATATATATGTGTGCATGCGCGCTAAACAGGATGAGACTAATAATAATAAACCCCTCAAAGGAATCATATTAAGTCCTAAGCGTTCAAAGATATTAGGAATATCAAACGTCGCCTTCTAGCATAGTAAAGCAATAGAGTATTAAATATTTAATATGAGTTTGTTGTGCACACACAAGGTGAGTATTAAATATTTAAGATGTTGTTTTATCACATTTGATGCTTATTAAGGAATTGAACATTACTGCTTTGTTGTGCACACACAAGGGTGGTCTTTTTCTCTTCACATGTATGGAAGTGCTAGGTTGGACTTAACTTAGATTATTTTAGTTCGGATGTGCACACACTTGACCATTATAATCTAAGAGAAAAAATACAAGGAGTTACATAGTGATGTAATTGACAATAGTTGTCTACCTATTTATTTATATATAGTTTGTTGTGCACACACAAGGCTATATACATTTGAAATGAGATCCTTAATCTCACTAGCAAATCTTTAATTAGATTTGCCGAACTATATAATGAGGGTAATATAGTTTGATGGAAAAGTGAGAGATACCCATTTAAAATAAAGACCTAATTTATTTTGGTAATTAATTAAATGAATGTATGCTAAAATGTTGTCTATTTCACATGCAGAATTTAAAAATGTCAAACTCACTATTACTGTGTAGCATACTTGATGCTAACAAACTGACCGAACCGAATTACACGGACTGGTTAAGGAATCTGAGAATTGTTCTCACTGCTGAAAAGATTTCTTATGTCCTAAATTCGCCAGTCCCTGCAAATGTTGCAGAAACAGCCTCTAAGGAAGAGATTGCTACTTTTAGAAAGTGGCAAGATGATGCAATCTTGGCTCAATGCATCATGCTCGCATCCATGAGTAACGAGCTTCAACGTCAGCATGAAACTATGGATGCTCCTACTATATTGCTGCACCTCAAAGAGTTGTATGGTGAGCAAAGTAGGACTGCTAGATATCAGATATCTAAGGAGCTCTTCCGATCTCGTATGACCGAGAGCACTACTGTTGAGACTCATGTCCTTAAGATGATCAATATGATTGAACAACTTGGACAGCTTGGGTTCGTGATGGATGGGGAGTTAAGCCAAGATTTGATCTTGCAGTCACTCCCGGACACCTTCTCACAATTTGTTGTGAATTTTCACATGAATAAGTTGGACATCAGCTTGCCTGAGTTACTTAACATGTTGAAAATTGCTGAAGGTCACTTCTTATCCAACAAGAACCAAGTCTTACTAGTGAATGATTCTTACAAGAAAAGGAAGAGGCCCAAGGTATCTTCTGAAAAGAAGAAAAACAAGAAGGCTAAAGGCAAGGCGAAGAGAAAGGATAAAAAGAAACCTGATCCAGATAGCAAAGGAATTTGCTACCATTGCAATAAGCCGGGACACTAGAAGAGGAACTGCAAGGAGTATCTTACGGACCAAAAGAAGCTTGGAGAAGCTTCGACTTCTGATCTAGGTTTGTTCATGATTGAAATTAATTTTTCTGAAAGTCAAAATTCTACTTAGGTATTGGATACCGGCTGTAATTCTCACATATGTAATAATATGCAGGGACTAAGCAGAAGTAGAAAGCTGAACAAGGATGAAGTCGTCCTACGAGTGGGAAATGGAGCAAAGGTTGCTGCATTAGCTGTAGGGACTTATTGTTTAGCACTGCCTTCGGGCAAGTTCATTAGTTTAAATAATTGTTATTATGTTCTGACACTCATTAGAAACATTATTTCAATTTCTGTATTGGATATGGATGGTTTTGATATTATAATAAAGAACAATAGTTGTTCTATTTATAATAAAAATGTTTTATATGGTGTTGGCAATCTACTGAATGGACTTTACATACTTGACTTGCATGAAAATATACTTCAAATTGAACAAACTAAGAAAAGAAAAAGAGATGATGTTAATTATACCTTTATGTGGCACTGTAGACTCGGTCATATCAATGAAACAAGATTAACCAAGTTGCATAAAGATGGACTTTTAGAGCTATCTGATTACGAATCATATTCAACTTGTGAATCTTGTCTCATGGGTAAGATGACTAAATCTCCTTTTAGTGGAAAAGGAGAAAGAGTTACAAAGTTGTTAGCGTTGGTACACACAAATGTATGTAGACCTATGACAACGAATGCACGAGGAGGGTATTCTTATTTTATTACTTTCACTGATGATCATTCTAGATTTGGATATGTGTATTTAATGAAATACAAATCTGAATCATTTGAAAAGTTCAAAGAATTCAGAAGTGAAGTAGAGAAGCAAACTGGTAAGAGTATCAAGATTCTTCGATCGGATCGAGGAGGTGAATACTTGACCAATGAGTTTCTAAGTTATCTCAAAGAAAATGGTATAATCTCACAATGCACTCCACCAGGGACTGATAGGTTTGTATATAGCGCGAATATGCAATCAAATTACATAAATAGTGCGGAAGCGCGATAAAATCGGATTTTAAAATTTTGTACAAACCATCACCATGATCGATCAATGTGCTCAATTAACGATATAAACGAAAGAGAAAGAGAATAAGAATTATACCCTCGTAGAACAAAGCTTCCTCGGGTACAAGTTCAACTCCTAGTCCTTCGTGTTCTCCTCGAATTCAACGGTGTGATTCCTTCCTTTGATCAACGTTAGCCACCCAAGTGTTTAGCCTCTAGAGGTGATCCACCAAGGAAGAACAAGTATTCAAGAAGTTGGGTGTTTGGCAAAAACCCTAGTTTCTATCTCTATAGAAATTGCAAGGACTCTCCACAATCTTATGCAAGAGCGTGTAACACTAATCTATGATAAGACTCTTCTTATTTATAGATGTAGGAATAACCCTTCCCTAAACTATTTAGGATTAGGGTTTATATTCTAATTAAACTCCTTTAATTAATTATGCTCCTAATCCAATTAGGAATTCGTGAGAGAGTACTTCTATTAATTAATTCTCAATCCCTATTAGGAAATAAATAATAGTTCTATTAATTAATTCTCAATCCCTAATAGGAATTAAATAATAGTAATAGTAATAATAATAATAAGACTCCTCTTATTAATTTATTTTTAATATTTCTAAAATATTAAATAATAAATATTAAGCTATTTAATTTATTCTATCTCCATAGACTAAATTAAATACACTTAACTTATTATTACAATTATGTCATTTACTTCTTAAATAAATATTTTACTTCTGCGGTGTGACCCTTTAGGTTCTCCATATTAAACTGGTTGTGAATAAATCAATTAACAATTATAATCTTATTTAAATAAATAAATTAAACTATTTAATTCATTTAAATAAATAATATTTATTCTACAATAAGGGTAAGCCCCCTTAGCGATCAACGACTTTCCAGATAATATAGATTTCAACATCAATCACAAAAGAACCTTTGAGTAAATAGTTAGCGTACAATTCAATCCTTCTACCATACAATGTCCTAATTAAATATAAGACATGGATTTACTGTCAAGTCTTATTTTATTTAATTATATGCATTTCGATTCCCAAATGCACAACTCTAAATAATGTAAATTAGAAACTCCTTTCTAATTTCATTCTGCCTTGGCCAAGGACTACTGAGTTGTCATTTATCGAATCACATAGGACATTCACATCTTTTACTAGACGTGGTAGATTCTTTGTTGATCATTCACCTATCTCCATGTACAACTTATTATACCCAATCATACCCTTTGATATACCCCAAAGGTCTTAAGGGACATGTCAAAGTATAATTCATCATACACAAGATACTATGATGATCTAAAGTCCAAGGATCACTTGTACTACTATCACTAGAGGAATTTCTATTGACATGAGAGTAAAACTCCATTAGGTATTCCTTAGCGAGTCACGTTCAGTGAACTTATTCTCTAATAAGCACCTACATACTTGCTTTAGTGTCTCCACACAAATGATTATGAGATCAATCATCCTCTTCCTAAGAGCAAGCAACGTATGTACTAATCTATCCGGATTCACTAATCCCCAATTTAGTAATCCAACGATTAGGAACAATTTTAGTTTGTGAGCTATCTCGAATTTAGATCTCATTAGCATGATCACCATCATGATTCTAAAAGCATTGCTCAAAACTATAGGTTTATCACATTTAATATAACAGCATCATGTAGATAATATAAAATGCCTTTTAAGAAAATCAATTCTTTTATTAATAAATGAATAAGATTACAAAGTATATGCTACATCATATCAAATATGATTGGCTTATGTGTATACTACTTTAAATCTCCTACTTGCACTAAAGCCAATCGCCATGGTATCTAATACTCATCTTCTCTAAGTGACGATCAAACTGATGTTGAGTTAAAACTTTAGTAAATGGATCTGCAATGTTGTCTTGAGAGTCCACACGCTCTAGGGTGACATCTCCTCTTCCAATGATTTCTCTAATCAAATGAAACCGCCGCAACACGTGTTTGGATTTCTGATGAGACCTGGGTTCCTTAGCCTGCGCAACAGCTCCAGTGTTGTCACAGAATAAAGGTACAACTCCTCTAATGCTAGGAACCACTCCAAGTTCAGTTATGAACTTCTTCATCCAAACAGCTTCCTTTGCAGCTTCACTTGCAGCTATGTACTCTGCCTCTGTCACTGAATCAGCAACTGTTTGCTGCTTGGAACTCTTCCAACTCACTGCACCACCATTTAAGGTAAACACATACCCTGAAACGGATTTATAGTCATCTTGGTCTGTTTGAAAACTTGAGTCTGTATAGCCCTCTAGTTTCAATTCAGACCCACCGTAGACAAGAAATACATCCTTAGTTCTTCTCAAGTACTTTAGGATGTTTTTCACTGCCTTCCAGTGCTCTTCTCCTGGATTCGACTAATATCTGCTTGTTACACTAAGTGCATGAGCGACATCTGGTCTAGTACATATCATACCGTACATGATAGATCCTATTGCGGAAGCATAAGGAATCTTACTCATACGGTCTCTCTCCTCAAGTGTCTTTGGGGCCTGTTTCTTGGAGAGATGTATTACATGGCTCATCGGCATGAGACCTCTCTTGGAATCTTCCATGCTAAACCTCTTTAGCATCGAGTCAATGTACTTTCCTTGGGTCAAGCCCAGCATCCTTTTAGATCTATCTCTATAGATCTTTATCCCCAAAATATAGGATGCCTCACCCAAGTCCTTCATGGAGAAGTTTTTAGATAACCAAATTTTGATCGACTGTAGCATAGGAACATCATTCCCTATCAGTAATATGTCATCAACATATAATACAAGGAATGAAACAGCGCTCCCACTAACCTTCTTGTACACACATGGTTCATCCTCATTTTTGATAAAATCAAACCTTTTGATTATCTCATCAAAACGGATGTTCCATCTTCGAGAAGCTTGCTTCAATCCATAAATGGATCGTTGTAGCTTACAGACTTGGTTTGTTCCAACCGTTGAAACAAAACCCTCTAGCTGTATCATATATACATTCTCCTCAAGCTCTCTATTGAGGAAGGCCGTTTTCACGTCCATTTGCCAGATCTCGTAGTCATAATAAGCTGCAATTGCAAGCAAAATCCGAATGGACTTGAGCATAGCTACTGGTGAGAAGGTTTTATCATAGTCAACTCCTTGTCTTTGTTTGAAACTTTTTGCAACCAGTCGGGCCTTATAGGTTTCTACCTTGCCATCTGCTCCAGTTTTTCTCTTAAAGACCCATTTACACCCAATAGGCTTAATGCCCTCAGGTGGTGAAACCAAAGTCTATACTTGGTTTTCATACATGGAGTCCATCTCGGATTTCATGGCTTCTAGCCATTTCTCTAAGTCATCAATACTCATAGCCTCTTCGTAAGTTAATGGATCATCATCATCTATGATGTGTACCTCATCATCATCCTCTATGATGAATCCATACCTCTCAGGTATCTTCGGTACTCTTCCAGATTTACGAATAGGTTGTGGTACAGTAGGTTCTTCTACTTGGTCAGGTACCTGACTTTGATCCGTAGTATTTTGTGGTTCTTGAACTTCTTCAAGATATATCTTACTCCCACTGACCCCTTCGAGGATAAACTCCTTTTCCAAGAAGGCAGCGTGTTTCGCAACAAACACCTTTTGATCAGTAGGATGATAGAAATAATACCCTGATGTTTCTTTAGGGTATCCCACAAATCTACATTTGTCGGATCTAGTCTTCAACTTATCTTGCTCAAACCTTTTGACATAAGCTGGACAACCCCAAGTCTTAACATGCTCAAGATTTGGTTTCCTCCCTGTCCATATCTCATATGGGGTCTTTGGGACGGATTTGGTAGGTACCTTGTTAAGTAGGTATGCAGCCGATTCTAGGGCATAACCCCAGAAGGATACTGGAAGGTCGGTAAAACTCATCATGGAACGAACCATGTCCAACAATGTTCGATTTCTCCTTTCAAATACACCATTCAACTGTGGCGTTCCTGGTGGAGTCCATTGTGAGATTATACCATTTTCTTTGAGACAATTGAGAAACTCATTGGTTAAGTATTCCCCTCCTCGATCCGATCGAAGAATCTTAATACTCTTACCAGTTTGCTTCTCTACTTCACTTCTGAATTCTTTGAACTTTTCAAATGATTCAGATTTGTATTTCATTAAATACACATATCCAAATCTAGAATGATCATCAGTGAAAGTAATAAAATAAGAATACCCTCCTCGTGCATTGGTTGTCATAGGTCCGCATACGTCTGTGTGTACCAACGCTAACAACTCTGTAACTCTTTCTCTTTTTCCACTAAAAGGAGATTTAGTCATCTTACCCATGAGACAAGATTCACAAGTTGGATATGATTCGTAATCAGATAGCTCTAAAAGCCCATCTTTATGTAACTTGAATAATCTTGTTTCATTGATATGACCTAGTCTACAATGCCACATAAAGGTATAATTAACATCATCTCTTTTTCTTTTCTTAGTTTGTTCAATTTGAAGTATATTTTCATCCAAGTCAAGTATGTACAGTCCATTCAGTAAGTTCCCAACACCATATATAACATTTTTATTATAAATAGAACAACTGTTGTTCTTTATTATAATATCAAAACCATCCATATCCAATACAATAACAATTATTTAAACTAATGAACTTGCTGTTAGGTTTGTATATAGCGCGAACATGCAATCAAATTACATAAATAGTGCGGAAGCGCAATAAAACGGATTTTAAAAATTTATACAAACCATCACCATGATCGATCAATGTGCTCAATTAACGATATAAACGAAAGAGAAAAAGAATAAGAATTATACCCTCGTAGAACAAAGCTTCCTCGGGTACAAGTTCAACTCCTAGTCCTTCGTGTTCTCCTCGAATGCTACGGTGTGATTCCTTCCTTTGATCAACGTTAGCCACCCAAGTGTTTGGCCTCTAGAGGTGATCCACCAAGGAAGAACAAGTATTCAAGAAGTTGGGTATTTGGCAAAACCCTAGTTTCTATCTCTATAGAAATTGTAAGTACTCTCCACAATCTAATGCAAGAGTGTGTAACCCTAATCTATGATAAGACTCCTCTTATTTATAGATGTAGGAATAACCCTTCCCTAAACTATTTAGGATTAGGGTTTGTATTATAATTAAACTCCTTTAATTAATAATGCTCCTAATCCAATTAGGAATTCATTGAGAGTACTTCTATTAATTAATTCCCAATCCCTATTAGGAATTAAATAATAGTAATAGTAATAATAATAATAATAAGACTCCTCTTATTAATTTATATTTAATATTTCCAAAATATTAAATAATAAATATTAAGCTATTTAATTTATTCTATCTCCATAGATTAAATTAAATACACTTAACTTATTATTACAATTATGTCATTTACTTCTTAAATAAATGTTTTCCTTTTACGGTGTGACCCTTTAGGTTCTCCATATTAAACCGGTTGTGAATAAATCAATTAGAACAATTCTAATCTTATTTAAATAAATAAATAAACTATTTAATTCATTTAAATAAATAATATTTATTCTACAATAAGGGTAAGCCCCCTTAGCGATCAACGACTTTCCAGATAATATAGATTTCAACATTAATCACAAAAGAACCTTTGAGTAAATAGTTACCGTATAATTCAATCTTTCTACCATACAATGTCCCAATTAAATATAAGACATGGATTTACTGTCAAGTCTTATTTTATTTAATTATATGTATTTCGATTCTCAAATGCACAACTCTAATTAATGCAAATTAGAAACTCCTTTCTAATTTCATTCTGCCTTGGCCAAGGACTACTGAGTTATCATTTATCGAATCACATAGGACATTCACATCTTTTACTAGACGAGGTAGATTCTTTGTTGATCATTCACCTATCTCCATGTATAACTAATTATACCCAATCATACCCTTTGATATACCCACAAGGTCTTAAGGGACATGTCAAAGTATAACTCATCATACACAAGATACTATGATGATCTCAAGTCCAAGGATCACTTGTACTACTATCACTAGAGGAATTCCTATTGACAGGCGAGTAAAACTCCATTAGGTATTCCTTAGCGAGCCACGTTCAGTGAACTTATTCTCCAATAAGCACCTACATACTTGCTTTAGTGTCTCCACACAAATGATTATGAGATCAATCATCCTCTTCCTAAGAGTAAGCAACGTATGTACTAATCTATCCGGATTCACTAATCCCCAATTTAGTAATTCAACGATTAGGAACAATTTTAGTTTGTGAGCTATCTAGAATTTAGATCTCATTAGCATGATCACCATCATGATTCTAAAAGCATTGCTCAAAACTATGGGTTTATCACATTTAATATAACAGCACCATGTAGATAATATAAAATGCCTTTTGAGAAAATCAATTCTTAATTAATAAATGAATAAGATTACAAAGTATATGCTACATCATATCAAATATGATTGGCTTGTGTGCATACTACTTTCACTTGCCTGAAGGCAGTGCTAAACGATAAGTCCCTACAGCTAATGCAGCAACCTTTGCTCCATTTCCCACTCGTAGGACGACTTCATCCTTGTCCGGCTTTCTACTTCTGCTTAGTCCCTGCACATTATTACATATGTGAGAACTACAGCCGGTATCCAATACCCAAGTAGAATTTTGACTTTCAGAAAAATTAATTTCAATCATGAACAAACCTAGATCGGAAGTCGAAGCTTCTCCAAGATTCTTCTGGTCTGCAAGATACTCCTTGCAGTTCCTCTTCCAGTGTCCCGGCTTATTGCAATGGTAGAAAATTCCTTTGCTATCTGGATCAGGTTTCTTTTTATCCTTCCTCTTCGCCTTGCCCTTAGCCTTCTTGTTTTTCTTCTTTTCAGAAGATACCTTGGGCCTCTTCCTTTTCTTGGAAGAATCATCCATTAGTAAGACTTGGTTCTTGTTGGATGAGAAGTGACCTTCAACAGTTTTCAACATGTTAAGTAACTCAGGCAAGCTGACGTCCAACTTATTCATGTGAAAATTCACAACAAATTGTGAGAAGGTGTCTGGGAGTGACTGCAAGATCAAATCTTGACTTAACTCCCCATCCATCACGAACCCAAGCTGTCCAAGCTGTTCAATCAGATTGATCATCTTAAGGATATGAGTCTCAACAGCAGTGCCCTCGGTCATACGAGATCAGAAGAGCTCCTTAGATATCTGATATCTAGCAGTCCTACTTTGCTCACCATACAACTCTTTGAGGTGCAACAATATAGTAGGAGCATCCATAGTTTCATGCTAACGCTGAAGCTCATTACTTATGGATGCGAGCATGATGCATTGAGCCAAGATTGCATCATCTTGCCACTTTCTGAAAGTAGCAATCTCTTCCTCAGAGGCTGTTTCTGCAACACTTGCAGGGATAGGCGAATTTAGGACATAAGAAATCTTTTCATCAGTGAGAACAATTCTCATATTCCTTAACCAGTCCGTGTAATTCGGTCCGGTCAGTTTGTTAACATCAAGTATGCTACGCAGTGATAGTGAGTTTGACATTCTTGAAATTCTGCATGTGAAATAGACAACATTTTAGCATACATTCAATTTATTAATTACCAAAATAAATTAGGTCCTTATTTTAAATTGGTATCTCCCACTATTTTCATCAAACTATATTACCCTCATTATATAGTTCGGCAATTCTAATTAAAAATTTGCTAGTGAGATTAAGGATCCTATTTCAAATGTATATAGCCTTGTGGTGACACAACAAACGATATATAAATAAATAGGTAGACAACTATTGTCAATTACATCACTATATAACTCCTTGTATTTTGCCTCTTAGATTATTTTGATCAAGTGGTGACACATCCGAATCAAAATTATCCAAGTTAAGTCCAACCTAGCACTTCCATATATTCGAAAGAAAAACACTGTCCTTGTGGTGACACAACAAAACAGCATCGTTCAGTCTATTTATAAGCATCAAATGTGATAAAGCAACATCTTAAATATTTAATACTTGCCTTGTGGTGACACAACAAACTCATATTAAACATTTAATACTCTATTGCTTTACCATGCTAGAAGGCGACGTTCGATATTCCAAATATCTTTGAACGCTTAGGACTTAATATGATTCCTTTGAGGGGTTTGTTATTATTAGTCTCATCTTGATTAGCGCGCATGCACATATATATATAAAATACGTATCATATTATTTTACATGCGAAGCATGTTGGATAATATATAATAGATATATAGTAAGCATGCACATATAGAATACTATATTCTACCCGGATTGATTATGGACTTTTATTCTAGTTTGGTTCACTAGAGCCACCAAGTGAACCAAAAGGTCAAACCTAGGGTGCAAGAATTAAATTTAAATATAACTATTACATTTAAACCCGGGCTCCAATACAAACGGGTCTTCACGCGCTCCTTGCTCCTTTGTCTCCAATTCTTCAAAATTAATTCTAACTATTCTTATTACATGAACTATTTACAATAAATAGAAACCTTGATCAGCAGTCAAGGGGAAGTACATAGGAGGGAGATATAATTTACATTAAGAAAAATTAGAGAAGACGAGGTACGCAGACCCCATTTATAAAAACCCATACATTCAAGCATCCACTAAAATAAATCCAATCACACATTAGTCAATAGTCCATAATCAATCCCTATTTATTATCATACATATCTCTATATGTATCAATAAATAACATTCATCTCATGAATAATAAATCTATTCCATATATGCATTGATATCAATTAATGGGCAAAAGTTTTGCTAATATTTAGTTTTTGAAACAAAATAAACTCTTTTATTTTAATCAAAAACCAAATCCAAATTAAACTCCTTTAATTTTAGCAATCTGAAATCCTATTTCAGATAAAATAAATATCTTTATTTTAAACTTATATCAATTAAATAAACCATTTATTTCAATTGAAGGAAAAAAAATTTCGGATTCTGCTAGCCGGCGCAGCTGCGCCCAGAATGAACTGGACAACGGCGCAGCTGCGCTGCTCCCTAGAAAAAACCGATTCTGAGTTTCGGCGCAACTGCGCTCCAGAATGAACTGGAGGCGGCGCAGCTGCGCCGTGTCGCTGATTCAAAATTTTTTTATTCTGCCCAAAAATTTCGATCCAATCGCATATCAAGCATACATGGAATTATCAAAATCGATAATTAGCACAAGATTAGTCTCTGATACCACTGATAGGTTTGTATATAACGCGACCATGCAATCAAATTACATAAATAGTGCGGAAGCGCGATAAAATCGGATTTTAAAATTTTGTACAAACCATCACCATGATCGATCAATGTGCTCAATTAATGATATAAACGAAAGAGAAAGAGAATAAGAATTATACCCTCGTAGAACAAAGCTTCCTCGGGTACAAGTTCAACTCCTAGTCCTTCGTGTTCTCCTCGAATTCAACGGTGTGATTCCTTCCTTTGATCAACGTTAGCCACCCAAGTGTTAGGCCTCTAGAGGTGATCCACCAAGGAAGAACAAGTATTCAAGAAATTGGGTGTTTGGCAAAAACCCTAGTTTCTATCTCTATAGAAATTGCAAGTACTCTTCTTATTTATAGATGTAGGAATAACCCTTCCCTAAACTATTTAGGATTAGGGTTTATATTCTAATTAAACTCCTTTAATTAATTATGCTCCTAATCCAATTAGGAATTCGTGAGAGAGTACTTCTATTAATTAATTCTCAATCCCTATTAGGAAATAAATAATAGTTCTATTAATTAATTCCCAATCCCTATTAGGAATTAAATAATAGTAATAGTAATAATAATAATAAGACTCCTCTTATTAATTTATATTTAATATTTCTAAAATATTAAATAATAAATATTAAGCTATTTAATTTATTCTATCTCCATAGACTAAATTAAATACACTTAACTTATTATTACAATTATGTCATTTACTTCTTAAATAAATATTTTCCTTTTGCGGTGTGACCCTTTAGGTTCTCCATATTAAACCGGTTGTGAATAAATCAATTAGAACAATTCTAATCTTATTTAAACAAATAAATTAAACTATTTAATTCATTTAAATAAATAATATTTATTCTACAATAAGGGTAAGCCCCCTTAGCGATCAACGACTTTCCAGATAATATAGATTTCAACATCAATCACAAAAGAACCTTTGAGTAAATAGTTAGCGTACAATTCAATCCTTCTACCATACAATGTCCCAATTAAATATAAGACATGGATTTACTGTCAAGTCTTATTTTATTTAATTATATGCATTTCGATTCCCAAATGCACAACTCTAAATAATGTAAATTAGAAACTCCTTTCTAATTTCATTCTGCCTTGGCCAAGGACTACTGAGTTGTCATTTATCGAATCACATAGGACATTCTCATCTTTTACTAGACGTGGTAGATTCTTTGTTGATCATTCACCTATCTCCATGTACAACTTATTATACCCAATCATACCCTTTGATATACCCCAAAGGTCTTAAGGGACATGTTAAAGTATAATTCATCATACACAAGATACTATGATGATCTCAAGTCCAAGGATCACTTGTACTACTATCACTAGAGGAATTTCTATTGATAGGCGAGTAAAACTCCATTAGGTATTCCTTAGCGAGTCACGTTCAGTGAACTTATTCTCTAATAAGCACCTACATACTTGCTTTAGTGTCTCCACATAAATGATTATGAGATCAATCATCCTCTTCCTAAGAGCAAGCAACGTATGTACTAATCTATCCGGGTTCACTAATCCCCAATTTAGTAATCCAACGATTAGGAACAATTTTAGTTTGTGAGCTATCTCGAATTTAGATCTCATTAGCATGATCACCATCATGATTCTAAAAGCATTGCTCAAAACTATGAGTTTATCACATTTAATATAACAGCATCATGTAGATAATATAAATTGCCTTTTAAGAAAATCAATTCTTTTATTAATAAATGAATAAGATTACAAAGTATATGCTACATGTGAATACAAAGTATAACAGCATCATGTAGATAATATATCAAATATGATTGGCTTATGTGAATACTACTTTCAGGGACGCCATAGTTGAAAGGTGTATCTGAAAGGAGAAATCGAACCTTGTTGGACATGGTTCATTCCATGATGAGTTATACTGACCTTCCAGTATCGTTCTGGGGTTATGCCCTAGAAACGGCTGCATACCTGTTTAACAAGGTACTTACCAAATTCGTCCCAAAGACCCCAGATGAGATATGGACAGGGAGGAAACCTAGTCTTAAGCATGTTAAGACTTAGGGTTGTCCAGCTTATGTCAAAAGGTTTGAGCATGATAAGCTGAAGACTAGATCCGACAAGTGTAGATTTGTGGGAAATCCTAAAGAAAGTTCAGGATATTATTTCTATCATCCTACCGATCAAAAGGTGTTTGTAGCGAAACACGTTGCCTTCTTGGAAAAGAAGTTTATCCTCGAAGGGGTCAGTGGGAGTAAGATATATCTTGAAGAAGTTCAAGAACCACAAAATACTCCGAATCAAAGTCAGGTACCTGACCAAGTAGAAGAACCTATTGTACCACTACCTATTCGTAAATCTGGAAGAGTACCGAAGATACCTGAAAGATATGGATTCATCATAGAGGATGATGATGAGGTACGCATCATAGCTGATGATGCGTATAAACTTACGAAGAGGCTATGAGTAGTGAAGACTCAGAGAAATGGCTAAAAGCCATGAAATCTGAGATGGACTCCATGTTTGAAAACCAAGTATGGACTTTGGTTTCACCACCTGAGGGCATTAAGCTTATTGGGTGTAAATGGGTCTTTAAGAGAAAGACTGGAGCGGATGGTAAGGTAGAGACCTATAAGGCCCGACTAGTTGCAAAAGGTTTCAAACAAAGATAAGGAGTTGACTTTGATGAAACCTTCTCACCAGTAGCTATGCTCAAGTCTATTCGGATTTTGCTAGCAATTGTAGCTTATTATGACTATGAGATCTGGCAAATGGACGTGAAAACGGCCTTCCTCAATGGAGAGCTTGAGGAGAATGTATATATGATACAGCCAGAGGGTTTTGTTTCAACAGTTGGGACAAACCAAGTCTGTAAGCTATAATTATCCATTTATGGATTGAAGCAAACTTCTCGAAGATGGAATATCCGTTTTGATGAGATAATCAAAAGGTTTGATTTTATCAAAAATGAGGATGAACCATGTGTGTACAAGAAGGTTAGTGGGAGCGCTGTTTCATTCCTTGTATTATATGTTGATGATATATTACTAATAGGGAATGATGTTCCTATGTTATAGTCGATCAAAATTTGGTTATCTAAGCACTTCTCCATGAAGGACTTGGGTGAGGCATCTTATATTTTGGGGATAAAGATCTATAGAGATAGATCTAAAACGATGTTGGGCTTGACCCAAGGAAAGTACATTGACTCGATGCTAAAAAAGTTTAGCATAGAAGATTCCAAGAGAGGTCTCATGTCGATGAGCCATGGAATACATCTCTCCAAGAAACAGGCCCCAAAGACACCTGAGGAGAGAGACCGTATAAGTAAGATTCCTTATGCTTCCGCAATAGGATCTATCATGTATGGTATGATATATACTAGACTAGATGTCACTCATGCACTTAGTGTAACGAGCAGATATCAGTCGAATCCAGGAGAAGAGCACTGGAAGGCAATGAAAAACATCCTAAAGTACTTGAGAAGAACTAAGGATGTATTTCTTGTCTACGGTGGGTCTGAATTGAAACTAGAGGGCTATACAGACTCAAGTTTTCAAACGGACCAAGATGACAGTAAATCTGTTTCAGGGTATGTGTTTACCTTAAACGGTGGCGCGGTGAGTTGGAAGAGTTCCAAGCAGCAAACAATTGTTGATTTAGTGACAGAGGCAGAGTACGTAGTTGCAAGTGAAGCTGCAAAGGAAGCTGTTTGGATGAAGAAGTTCATAACTGAACTTGGAGTGGTTCCTAGCATTAGAGGAGTTGTACCTTTATTCTGTGACAACAACGGAGCTGTTGCGCAGGCTAAGGAACCCAGGTCTCATCAGAAATCCAAACACGTTTTGCGGTGGTTTCATTTGATTAGAGAGATCATTGAAAGAGGAGAAGTCACCCTGGAGTGTGTGGACTCTCAAGACAACATTGCAGATCCATTTACTAAAGCTTTAACACAACAGCAGTTTGATCGTCACTTAGAGAAGATGGGTATAAGATACCATGGCGATTGGCTTTAGTGCAATTGGGAGATTGAAAGTAGTATGCACACAAGCCAATCATATTTGATATGATGTAGCATATACTTTGTAATCTTATTCATTTATTAATAAAAGAATTGATTTTCTTAAAAGGCATTTTATATTATCTACATGGTGCTATTATATTAAATGTGATAAACCCATAGTTTTGAGCAATGCTTTTAGAATCATGATGGTGATCATGCTAATGAGATCTAAATTCTAGATAGCTCACAAACTAAAATCGTTCCTAATCGTTGGATTACTAAATAGGGGATTAGTGAATCCGGATAGATTAGTACATATGTTGCTTGCTCTTAAGAAGAGGATGATTGATCTCATAATCATTTGTGTGGAGACACTAAAGCAATTATGTAGGTGCTTATTAGAGAATAAGTTCACTGAACGTGGCTCGCTAAGGAATACCTAATGGAGTTTTACTCGCCTGTCAATAGGAATTCCTATAGTGATAGTAGTACAAGTGATCCTTATACTTGAGATCATCATAGTATTTTGTGTATGATGAGTTATACTTTGACATGTCCCTTAAGACCTTTAGGGTATATCAGAGGGTATGATTGGGTATAATAAGTTGTACATGGAGATAGTTGAATGATCAACAAAGAATCTACCACGTCTAGTAAAAGATGTGAATGTCCTATGTGATTCGATAAATGACAACTCAGTAGTCCTTGGCCAAGGCAGAATGAAATTAGAAAGGAGTTTCTAATTTGTATTATTTAGAGTTGTGCATTTGGGAATCGAAATACATATAATTAAATAAAATAAGACTTGACAGTAAATCTATGTCTTATATTTAATTGGGACATTGTATGGTAAAAGGATTGAATTGTACGGTAACTATTCACTGAAAGGTTTTTTTGTGATTAATGTTGAAATCTATATTATCTGGAAAGTCGTTGATCGCTAAGGGGGCTTACCCTTATTGTAAAATAAATATTATTTATTTAAATGAATTAAATAGTTTAATTTATTTATTTAAATATAATTAGAATTGTTCTAATTGATTTATTCACAACCGGTTTAATATGGAGAACCTAAAGAGTAACACCGCAAAAGAAAAATATTTATTTAAGAAGTAAATGGCATAATTGTAATAATAAGTTAAGTGTATTTAATTTAATCTATGGAGATAGAATAAATTAAATAGCTTAATATTTATTATTTAATATTTTGGAAATATTAAATATAAATTAATAAGAGGAGTCTTATTATTATTAATAGAACTATTATTTAATTCCTAATAGGGATTGAGAATTAATTAATAGAAGTACTCTCCCATAAATTTTTAATTAGATTAGGAGCATAATTAATTAAAGGAGTTTAATTATAATAGAAACACTAATCGTGTAGGGAAGGGTTATTCCTACATCTATAAATAAGAGAAGTCTTATCATAGATTAGGGTTACACACTCTTGCATTAGATTATGGAGAGTACTTGCAATTTGTATAGAGATAGAAACTAGGGTTTTGCCAATACCCAACTTCTTGAATACCTATTCTTCCTTGGTGGATCACCTCTAGAGGTCAAACACTTGGGTTGCTAACGTTGATCAAATGAAGGAATCTCATTGGTGGAATTCAAGGAGAACACGAAGGATTAGGAGTTGAACTTGTACCCGAGGAAGCTTTGGTCTACGAGGGTATAATTCTTATTCTCTTTCTCTTTCGTTTAATTGATAATTGAACACAAGGATAGATCATGGTGATGGTTTGTATGAAAATTTTAAAATCCGTTTTATCACGTTTCCATTTTATTTATGTAATTTGATTGCATTCTTGTGTTATATACAAACCTAACAATTACTATAATCCTACACATTGCCTTCTTGGATAAAAGTGTTTATCATTGAAGGAGCTAGTGGGAAGGTAATAGATCTTGAAGGAGTTCAAGGACCACAAAGCATTTTAAGTCAAATCGAGGAACCTGAAGATAGACCTATTGTACCACAACCGAATCATAAATCTGGAAAAGTACCGAAGATACCTAGGAGGTATGGATTCATGACAAAGGATGGTGATGAGGTACGCATCATAGATGATGATGATCCAGTTATATACGATGAGGCTATGAGTAGTAGACACTCAGAGAAATGGAAAATCGCCATGAAGTCTTAAATGGACTCCATGTATGAGAACCAAGTATAGACTCTGGTTATTCCACCGAAAGGCATAGTGCCTAAAGGGTGTGTATGGGTCTTTAAGAGAAAGACTAGGGCAAATGGTAAGCTGGAGACCTATAAGACCAAACCTGTTTAAAAGGTTTCAAATAAAGTCAAGGAGTTGACTGTGATAAAACCTTATTATCGGGTAATGCTCAAGTCCATTTGGATTTTTCTTGTGATTGCAGCTTATTACGAAATCTGGCAAAATAGATGTGGAGACGTCCTTCCTCAATGAAGACTTGAGGAGAATGTATGTATGATACAGCCAGAGGAATTTCTTTCAAAGGTTGAAGCAAATCGTGTTTTAAGGTACGATGATCTATTTATGGATTGAAGCAAGCTTCTCAAAGATGAAACATTCGTTTTGATGAGACAATCAAAAAAGTTTGATTTTATCAAAAACGAGAATGAACCTAGTGTGTACAAAAGGGTCAGTGGGAGCACTGTGACATTCCTAGTATTATATGTTGATATACTACTGATAAGGAATGACACACCAATGCTACAATCGGTAAAGATAAAATTGTCTAAACATTCCTCCATGAATAACTTGGGAGGAACATCCTATAAATTGGGGATATAAATCTATATAGATAGATTTAAAAGGATGTTCGGCTTGACCCAATGAACGTATATTCATTCGATACTAAAGGCGTTTAGTATGGCAGACTCCAAGAAAGGTCTCATGATGATGAGCCATGGAGTGTATCTCTTTAAATTGTCCTCAATAAAAAGAGATCGCATGAGTTACTATCATGTATGCAATGAATATACAAGGCCTGATGTTGATCAGTCATATTTGGGAGAAGATCACTGTAAGATAGTGATAAACATCTTTAAGTACTTAACCGGTACTGAAAATGTGATTATGATTCATGGTAGGTCTAAATTAAAACTAGAAGGTTAAACAGACTCAAGTTTTTTAGACTGACCAAGATGATAACAAATCCACTTTAGGGTAAATTGTTACCTTGAATGGTGGTGCAGTGAATTGGAAAGATTCCAAACAGCAAAGCGTTGATGGTTTAGTGAAAAAAAAAACAAAGTATATAGCTGTAAATGAAGCTCCAAGTTGATTGTTTGGAAGAAAAGTTCATTACAGAACTAGGAATAGTTCCTAAGTCTCATCTTAGATTCAAACATGTGTTGCGACACTTTCATTTGATTAGAAGAATTATTAAAAGAGAAGAAGTCACTATAGAGATAGTGGACTCTCAAGAACAACATTGCATATCCATTTACTAAAGCTTTATCCAAACAGCGGGATGATCGTCACTTAGAGAAGAAGGGTATAAGATATCATGGTGATTGTCTTTAGTGCAAGTGGGAGATTGAAAGTAGTATGCACGCAAGCCAATCATATTAGATATGATGTATCATATACTTTGTAATCTTATTCGGTTATTAAAGGCATTTTACTTTATCTACATTGTGCTGTTATATTAAATGTGATAAACTCGTAGTTTTGAGCAATGCTTTTAGAATCATGATGGTGATCATGCTAATGAGATCTAAATTCTAGATAGCTCACAAACTAAAATCGTTCCTAATCATTGGATTACTAAAAAGGGGATTAGTGAATCCGGATAGATTAGTACATACGTTGCTTGCTCTTAAGAAGAGGATGATTGATCTCATAATCATTTGTGTGGAGACACTAAAGCAAGTATGTAGGTGCTTATTGGAGAATAAGTTCACTGAACGTGGCTCGCTAAGGAATACCTAATGGAGTTTTACTCGTCTGTCAATAGGAATTCCTCTAGTGATAGTAGTACAAGTGATCCTTGGACTTGAGATCATCATAGTATCTTGTGTATGATGAGTTATACTTTGACATATCCCTTAAGACCTTTGGGATATATCAAAGGGTATGATTGGGTATAATAAGTTGTACATGGAGATAGGTGAATGATCAACAAAGAATCTACCACGTCTAGTAAAAGATGTGAATGTCCTATGTGATTCGATAAATGACAACTCAGTAGTCCTTGGCCAAGTCAGAATGAAATTAGAAAGGAGTTTCTAATTTGCATTATTTAGAGTTGTGCATTTGGGAATCGAAATACATATAATTAAATAAAATACGACTTGACAGTAAATCTATGTCTTATATTTAATTGGGACATTGTATGGTGGAAGGATTGAATTGTACGGTAACTATGCACTGAAAGGTTTTTTTGTGATTAATGTTGAAATCTATATTATCTGAAAAGTCGTTGATCGCTATGGGGGCTTACCCTTATTGTAGAATAAATATTATTTATTTAAATGAATTGAATAGTTTAATTTATTTATTTAAATATAATTAGAATTGTTCTAATTGATTTATTGACAACCGGTTTAATATGGAGAACCTAAAGGGTCACACCGCAAAAGAAAAATATTTATTTAAGAAGTAAATGACATAATTGTAATAATAAGTTAAATGTATTTAATTTAATCTATGGAGATAGAATAAATTAAATAGCTTAATATTTATTATTTAATATTTTGTAAATATTAAATATAAATTAATAAGAGGAGTTTTATTATTATTATTACTATTACTATTATTTAATTCCTAATAGGGATTGTGAATTAATTAATAGAAGTACTCTTTCAAGAATTCCTAATTGGATTAGGAGCATAATTAATTAAAGGGGTTTAATTATAATAGAAACCCTAATCCTAAATAGTTTAGGGAAGGGTTTTCCTACATCTATAAATAAGAGGAGTCTTATCATAGATTAAGGTTACATACTCTTGCATTAGATTATGGAGAGTATTTGCAATTTCTATAGAGATAGAAACTAGGGTTTTGCCAACACCCATCTTCTTGAATAGATATTATTCCTTGGTGGATTACCTCTAGAGACAAAACACTTGGGTGGCTAACGTTGATCAAAGGAAGGAATTTAATCGGTGGAATTCAAGGAGAACGCGAAGGAATTGGAGGTTAACTTGTACCTGAGGAAGCACGGTTCTACGAGGGTATAATTTCTTAATCTCCGTCTATTTCGTTAATTGATAATTGAACACAAGGAAAGATCATGATGATGGTTTGTATGAAAAATTTTAAAATCCGTTTTATCACGCTTCCGCTCTATTTATGTAATTTGATTGCATATTTGCGTTATATACAAACCTAACAGCTGCATTGTCGAGCTTGGAAGATATTTTCAGTTGAGGAGCTTGGAAGATATTTTTTGTGGCTTAAAGACCATTTTACCCCAACTCTTGCTAGCCTATAAATAGGAGGCTTTGCAAGCTTAAAACTCACCAATTCAGTAAATCAAAGAGCAAAATTACTCTCTAAATATATTTCAAGTATTGAAAGTTGCAAAGAAAGAGTTAAAGCTTGCAACTACAAGAGGTAAAATCCCTAGTTGTTATTATGTTCATTTTTCTTTCATATTATAGTCTATAAGCTCAAGAACAGAAGTCGTGGCCATGTACGATTTTCGTTCTCCGTGTCCTTCATAAGTTCTTGAGCAAGTAGATGTTATGTTCAATTTTATATAATAGTATTGTAGAAATCTCAAGAACACAAGTCGTTACCATGTTCGGTTTTCCAACTTAGTGTTTCTTCATGTGTTCTTGAGCGAATCTTATATATATTTAAGTTTATGTTATTTCAAGTTTAATGTATCATAAACCATATATGTAAGCCGTTATAATGCCCAAATTATTTCATCTATAAGAACCTTAAGCTCAAGAACATAAGTCGTTACCATGTATGATTTTTGTTCTTCGTGTTCTTCATGTGTTCTTGAGCAAAAGTCATAAATCTTACATAAGTAGGTTTATGATTTTGGTATTTTTATGTTACGAAGTGTTATTGAGTCTTAGAACATGTTATCTTAACAATTTAATGCTAGTGGTACCATGTTTCACATGGCTAACCCAAGATATTTTGATCAAAGTAGGCTCACTGACTTTTCTGACCATTTTCTGAAAACTTAAATTCAGAATCTGCCTTAGTAATATAAAAGAAAGTTGTAGAGGGGGAAATTCTAATGAATTTAGACTCAAGAATTACGTTAAAATGTCTTTTTATGAGAAAGTTATGGCAGTTTCCATAAAGGACGTCAAAGTTGAAAATCTCTTGGAGGCTCTCGGATTTAAGGGCTTAAAAGTGTGATTTTTAGTTAGGGTGTTAGGAAGCTTATAACATCTATGAAAATAGTTACGTTAAGTTATTATATGACATATAAAGTTATATAATACGATGAATCTAACCGCTTATGCACTATATGATTGTGTAGGGTTATTTTAACAAGTTTACGCTTAGTGTTTATTATACTAAACACCAAGGCAAGTCTTCTATTCCTTTAAACTATGTGCAAGTATTCTAACTCTTATGTGTTATTTTTATAAGTTATATATATGTGGTTTATACGCTTTGTGTGACAACGTGATATAAATTGTTGAATGAAAAGTTATTTGTAATATCAAATTGATATATGTGATATGTCAAGGCAAGTTAAAGTTTATATGAAAGCATAAACTGTTTATGTGTTATTAGTTAGACTTGCTGAGCCGTAGTGCTCATCCTTGCGAATAAACCTTTATTTGCAGTTATGAAGATCATGAACGTAAAGAAAAAGCGTAGACTAGGTTTCATGTTTTAATTACTTGTTATTTGTATTAAGTCATAATGACTATTGTAATACGAACAAGCAAACCTTGTAACCGAATGTTCTATCAATGATATTATTTATTATCATGGAATAGTGTTATGTCTTTACTTTGATATAGCTTAGAATTGTTAAAGATCTATTAATCTGAATGATGACATTGGTAATATGGACTGATCAAGTTATGTCGATACTCTGAACGTCAGATAAATAGTAAAACATTAATACAATATTGATAAAGAACTATACATCTGAGTAATGGTAGAATGATATTGGGAGTTCTATAAGCACTGAGGTTACACTTAATGAGCGTCGGTAAGGTGCCACCTTTACCGAAATGCGCCCCTCGGTTCTAAGAATAATCTTATCATTAATATTATGAATTTCAGATAGATAGGGAATATTGATATAAAGAGATATCTTTGTAACGATATGTATTCAAGTGAGGGTATTGAATAATACAGTATGTTCTGTAAAGAAAAGGAATCTTATCACGGATAAAGATGCAAACATTTATCGTAAGATTCTTCTGTTCCCAAGAACCATCCTATTATTAATGTTGTGAACCTTGGGTATATGGAAGTATAGAATGTTTAAATCATAAGGTTAAAAATTTGAACAATATATATATGGTATTATCCATATATACAAATGAACAACAAGTTGATACTTGTAGAAAGAATGAGATCGAGATCAAGTTAAGATCCAGGGATGAAGATAAAAGAAATTTATGACTTTATAGTCTATAATAGACTAATTCAACTAATATGATTATAGGATCATTGGTTAAGTTACGATAGAAGTACGAGATAACGTCGACCCTTGTTCGGGCGACGATCGTCCGAATTTTGGGGCCGTCTTATAGACTGTCGGATGACCAACTCTAAGTCTCCCAAAAGGGCTAATCGTTTGACTTTCATTCTTCGAGCCAACTTCAATCCCAAAATACATCCTTCGTACTCAGTCGTATTGTTGGAATTGCCAAATCGTAACATAGCTGCCATGGGGTATTATTCTCCCGTGATTAATACAAGAACCTCCCCAGCTCCGGCTCCGTCCGTGTTCATAGCGCCGTCAAAATATAGCCTCCAAAATTGGCCTTCGTCTTTGCGTCTTATCTGCTGAACAGTCATCACGCCTTCGTCAAGGAAGTATGTTTCCAAAGGTTCGAACCCACTTGTGGGTGCTTCAGACAGCTGATCTACAATCCCTTGACCTTTGATGGACTTCTGGGTCATGTAGATAATGTCGAATTGTTGAAGGATTAACTTCCATCTTGATAACCGGCAGTTTAGCATAGGTCGGTCGAAAATGTACTTCAATGGATCCATGCGGGAAATCAGATACGTAGTATGGCCGTGTTGGTAATGTTGTAGTCTCATGGCGCCCCATGCCAATGCACAACAGGTCTTCTCGATCAATGTGTAGTTTTGTTTGCAGCTACTAAATCTTTTGCTGAGATAATATATGGCTCTTTCTGATAGACTCCACGGCACGCTTGCGTGAGGTGGTCGTCGCCCGGATCGTTTCTAGTAAGCAACTTCGATGGAACGCTCTCGATATCTTAACCCAACGTCTATTTTGAGACGAAAATCTTGATAATTTCGACAAGCAATTGAATTCACATAGGATGGAACACCAACAACACTTAGACCCTCGTTTAAATGAAAACGATAATCTTCGTACGAATGTATGATGCGATAGAATAACGCCACACACAACTATGGTTTGTTGTATGATAAGTTAATTAGGAATCTCAAAGAAAAACTAAGAACAATAACTTAGAAATCCTTCAAAGAACCAAAAGTAGAGAATAGCTCTCAAGTATGAATAATCTCTGAATAATAATTGAATTGTTTTTGCATTACAAGCATAAAACTTATTTAAACTAGCTATGAAACCCTAGAATCCATAAAGAAAATAATAATTGATTTGGAATCAAAATCCTATCTTAAAATATCCTAATTACAATAGAATTATGAAAATATACTGAAATCCCTAAAATTAAGGAAGAAATTCGCGTCCCAAATTGTCAAAACGCGTCTGCCTTAAAAAATGCGCCAACAAAATATGATTGTTCTCGTCGGGGAAAATGGCCAGAGAAGTTCTCGCCGGGGCGAGCTTTCTGGGCATGATTTTCTCGCGGGGCGAGAACCCTGCAGTTTGAGAATTTTCGTCTTCTCTTGTTTCCATCATTCCCAACCTTGGCGTGTTTGCTTGTAACATCATGACCAAATGTAAAGCCTTAGAATCCTGCTCCTCGAACTCTACACTTGATCTATCCTCGCTCCACATGCCTTATATCAACCCATTAAGTCCCTCCTTGAAACGTTTAGCCCAAGCTCTCGTCACGGGACCATCCGGCATACACATAGGATCCACTCTATGGTTGTCATTCGTTCCAGACCCAAGGATGCCCTCATCATACCTCTCCTCTTGGGAAAGATTTGTCCTCAAATCGTCACCTACATCAAATGGACTTAGATCAGTAACGTTAAAAGTTGCATTAACATTATACTCACCAGGCAAATCCAATTTGTAGGCATTATCATTGATGCGCTCGAGAACTTGAAATGGACCATCTCCCCTCAAAAGCAATTTTGAACGTCGTTGAGCTGGAAATCTTTCCTTCCGCATATGTAACCACACCCACTCTCCCGGTTCAAAAATCACTTGACGTCGACCCTTATTGGCCTGTTTCGCATATTATTCCGTTCTCCTTTCAATGTTGAGTCTTGACTTCTCATGTATCTGCCTAACAAATTCAGCCTTTTTCTTTCCATCCATGTTAGTATACTCAGACACAGGTAATGGTAATAAATCCAATGGAGTTAATGGATTAAAACCATATACAATTTTGAATGGTGAAAATTGTGTAGTAGAGTGAACAGATCTATTATAAGTAAACTCAACATGCGGTAGACACTCTTCCCAAACTTTAATGTTCTTTTTAATAATAGCTCTTAACAATGCAGATAAAGTTATATTTACGTCCTCATTTTGACCGTCAGTTTGTGGATGACAAGTAGTTGAAAATAACAGTTTAGTACCTAACTTACACCACAATGTCTTCTAAAAATAACTCAAAAATTTAGAATCTCTATCTAAAACAATTGTTCTAGGCATGCCATGCAAACGGACAATTTCTTTAAAGAACAAATCAACAATATGGGATGCATCATCAGTTTTGTGACATGGAATAAAATGTGCCATCTTAGAAAATCTATCCACGCCCACAAATATAGAATCATGACCACGCTTAGACCTAGGTAAACCCAATACAAAATTCATAGACAAATCAATCGAAGGTTCACTAGATATAGGCAATGGTGTATACAATCCATGAGGTTGAACACGAGACTTAGCCTGTTTACACGTAATGCATTTATCATAATTTCTTTCCACATCTCGTTTCATATGAGACCAATAAAAATGCTCTTTTAAAATAGATAAAGTTTTTTCAACACCAAAATGACCCTTCAGACCTCCCCTATGTGACTCCCTAATCAACAACTCACGTAAAGAACATGCAGGCTTACATAACTTATTTTCTCGAAATAGAAAACCATCAACTTTAAAGTATTTACCTACAACATTCTTTTCACAAGATCTAAACTTTTCACAAAAATCAAGGTCATTAACAAACAACTCTGTAATTCGTTCAAATCGAAGCAATTTTGTATCAAGAGTATTTAATAACACATACCTTCTCGAAAGAGCATCAGCAACAACATTCTCCTTACCCTGTTTGTAACGGATGACGTACGGAAATGTCTCAATGAACTCCATCCACCTTGCGTGTCTTTTGTTCAACTTATGTTGTCCCTTCAAATATTTCAGCGATTCATGATCCCTGTGAATCACGAACTCTTTAGGCCAAAGGTAGTGCTTCCACGTTTCCAACGCTCGAACCAATGCATACATCTCCTTGTCATAAGTAGGATAGTTTAGAGCTGCCCCACTTAACTTCTCGCTAAAGTACGCCACTGGTTTCCCTTCGTGTATCAACACAACTCCAATCCCTAAGCCTGAAACGTCACACTCAATCTCAAAAGTCTTAGCAAAGTTAGGTAAAACAAGCAAAGGAGCGTTAGTCAATTTATCTTTAATCAATTTAAACGCCTTTTCCTGTTCTTATCCCCACTTAAAACCCACACTCTTTATGATTACTTCTGTCAATGGCACTGCGATGTCGTTGAAGTTCTTCACGAAACGTCAGTAGAAACTTGCCAGTCCATGGAAACTATGAACTTGACTCATATTTGAGGGACTCGGCCATTCTCGGATTGCACGTATTTTCTCCTCATCCACTTGAACTCCTTGTGAACTCACAACAAATCCAAGAAAAACAATTCTATCTATACAAAACGTGCACTTATCCATGTTAGCAAATAACTTTTCTTTTCTAAGAACATCTAAAACAGATTTCAAATGCAATGCATGCTCTCTCAAGTTTTTGCTATATATCAAGATGTCATCAAAATACATAACAACAATTTTACCAATGAATGAACGCAAAACATGATTCATTAATCTCATGAAAGTACTAGGAGCATTAGTTAGACCAAAGGTAACACTAACCACTCATACAACCCATATTTTGTTTTGAAAGCTGTTTTCCATTCATCACCCTCATGCATACGAATTTGGTGATATCCACTTTTTAAATCAAATTTTGAAAATACAACAGATCCATGTAATTCATCTAGCATATCATCTAAACGTGGGATAGGATGTCGATACTTTATCGTAATATTGTTTACCGCTCGACAGTCAATGCACATATGCTATTTTCCATCGTTTTTAGGCACTAAGATCACTAGAACTGCATATGGACTCATGCTCTCTCTTACGAACCCCTTCGCCATAAGTTCGCCAACTTGCTTTTGCAACTCCTTCATCTCCTCAGGATTACTCCGATAAGCTGGATGGTTTGGAATGGTAGCACCTGGTACGAAGTCGATTTGATGCTCAATTCGCCGAATTGGTGGTAATCCATGTGGAAGCTCCTCGGGAAATACATCCTTATAATCCTGCAAAAGAGATGAAATAATACTAGGCAAAGAAGAATCGTTAGCGTTAGTATTCAAAAGCGCCTCCTTATACCGAAGTATAATCATCGGTTGTTTAGCATCTAAAGCTCGCCTCACATCGCTCTTTTTTGCATAGATATTTGTTTTTCGCTCCTTATCTTTTCTTTTCTCTCTTTCTTTTTCTCTCTTATTTTTCCCCTCGTTATTTTTTTCCTCATTATGTTTCTTTTCTTCACTCTCTTTCCTTTTTTCATGATCTCTCTGCAAATGAATTTGATCCTCATGCACCTGTTGTGGTGACATAGGACATAAAGTGACCTTCCTTTTATTGTGAACAAAATAATACTCATTTGTAAAGCCATCATGTTTCACACGTCTATCAAATTGCCACGGTCGACCAAATAATATGTGACCCGCCTGCATTGGAACCACGTCGCACAAAATTTCATCCATATACTTCCCAATAGTAAATGGCACCAACACATGTTTAGTCACTTTGATCTCATTACTACATTGAGTCATTGTAATCGATACGGTTGAGGATGTTTGGTTGTGGAAAACCCCAATTTCTCTACCATAACCTTACTTGCCACATTTGTAATGATCGCGAATTTTTAAACTCCGTTATTAGTTAACTATAAAATTTAATTTTTTTATGAGTTAGTTTCGTATGATTATGTAAAATCTTGTGTAATTAATTAGTTATGTGATTATATGATTATGCGTAACTGCTAGGATTAATTAAGGGAAGTCACTACGGTTTTAATATTAAAAGAATTGATAAAGTGCCGATTAATTAAATATTGCCGATTAATTAAATATTCAATTTAATTGAATATAGTGTGGGAATTTGAATCGCATAAGTTAATTAATATAAGTATTAATTAATGTGAGCAATATTAACATTAACGGTTAATAGTCTACTTGGTAGTTTAATACTAACGGACTAGATTAGTTATTTAATTAACTAATTGAACCATTTACTTGGATCTTGTATTGGGGAGTTATGGTATACTAAATTAATTGGGTTTATATTGTATGACTTATTTATTTAACTAGTAGCAATATACTGGGACACAAATTATGGGACATATCCCATTTATTTTCAACCGTAGTCTGAGAGGGAGAGAGAGAATTGAATTAAATTAAGCTGAGATGAACAGTGCAAGTCCCGTCCTCAACCGCGTATGGATTTCTTGTTGGATTTCTGCAAACGCAAATCATGACTAAAGATATGGTTGAAGTGATCAGCTGCATTGCCCATCATCTTCTTCTTGTTCCCGCTGGTTAACCAAATTGGATAAAAGCTTGGCATGGTTATTGAATTGGCTATAAATTAGAGCTCCCGACTTCTCCTTCAGAGCTGCTGAGTTATAAATTTTACTGAAGAGGGGGGTATTGAGAGCTTTAGGAGGAAGAGAGAGCTAAAGAAGGAAATTGGTTGCGGATGATTTCGAACTTCGTTATGTACTACGGAAAGAAATGGAGGACTGCCTTTAAGTCTAGGAGGTAAGCGTTTTTCCTAGTAGCCATTCCCAGTTATTCACAGTAGCCATATCAGTAGTCATGGTCTATTTATACGAATGCTAGGTATCATACTTGTGATTAATTACTCCAATTGGGTGTATAAAACTTATAATTGATAGTAATATGTGGTTAATATTGAGTACACATGCTGGGTAGGATGATTTTAATGATTAAAATTCGAAGAAAACTACTCAAATGAAACGAAAAAGACGACTCTAGTTCGTCACGCCGCAACACTAGCAAATAACGTCGCAACATCAGTTTCATGCCGCAGCGCCACGCCTAAGGGCCATGACGCCGTAGTGTCATGCTTGTTGCTTAGTCTCACGTCGTAGCGTCATGTATAAGGCCATGACGCTGCAGCGTCAATCTTGCCGCATGGTTTCGCGCCGCAGCGCCACGCCCGTGTTTTGGCCGGGTCGGTCCGGATCGTGATGGTTCGGGTCGGGTTGCGTGATTTAAATATTAAAAATTTTAATTAATTATTAATTCATTTCTATTAGGTAACCATTAAACAACCAAGATTAATATTGGTATTATTTATTATGGTAATAATAAATAAACCCAATTAGTTATTCGTTAGTTAATCATATTTTGTTAAGCCTTAAATGCTTAATTGTATATCAAGTATCAACCAAAGTGGTGTTGTCTTAAGGCGTAAATTGATTAACCTGGTTGCAACTTACGTTTGGCTTCTAGGGAGCGAGACCCCCGACTGGGTAGTTGTAGTGGCAATCAATGTGCTTTAATAATGCTACGTCTGTTTTGAATCTAGTCTTTATGTGACTAATTGTTATATGAATATGTACTTAATTGTGTAGGATATTAAAAAACGTGTGTTGTAATATTGTAGTAGACGCACCAGGCAAGTTTCCTAACACTTGTCTAACCCTTGTGTTGGTCAAGTTTCCTATCCTAACTCAAATTATTTATTAAGCAAGTTTTCCCTAACCTTACTCGAGTTAATTATTTAAGTTGGAACTTTACTCCCAAGCATACTCTAAGTGGTTTAATTTCTTTACGATTATTCCACATTGATATTATTGTGATTCACACTTGGTGCAATTGAGCTCATACAGCCTTTGACTTGTGCCTTAAGTCTAAGCCATTGTTCGGCTAGACATAAGCATATTTAATAAAAGCTTTCCAAGCCATTTGAAGGTGCGGATTCTTGCACTAATATGAACACCCCAAAAATATAGGGGAGTACCCCACGTATCTAAATATAAGATACAAGAACAAAAATTAAATGTTATGCATATACATAGTGTACTAGAGGCTGATCCCCTCGAGTACGTGATGAGTGTGTTTTATACACACAATTTGGGTACTCTTGGCCTTGATAATTTGTAAATCTTTGAGTACTTTATGTGGTTTTATTGTATTTTTATCTTAATTTTAGATATTATAGTTTTATATTGCTTATATTTGTTTAGTATTATTTTTTATGCATTTTTACTGTGTTTGTAGGAATTAAAATAAAGACCGCTCGGATCGTTGTTCATAACGACTCAATGTCCGTGCCTGGACATCCGTGCCTGGACATCCGTGCCCGAATGGTTAAATAATAGAAATTAGTGTTTGGTGACGCTCGGTGCTTAATTTGATATCATTTGCTAGTTGGGCGTGCACGGCGTTAGAAAGCGTGCACGGCGTTCGGCGTCGACCAAACCACGAGGGCAAGCTCGTGCTTGGATATCCGTGTCTGAATGATAATACGGTGAAAATTTGTGTTTGGCGATGCTCGGGGTTTAATTTGATGACATTTGAAAGTTGGGTGTGAACAGCGTTGGATAGCGTGCACGGCGTGCGGCGTCGGGCGCTGGCGTTGGGCCACGGCAGGCAGGCGCGGGCGCGCACTGGGGCCTCGGCAGGCGAGGCACCAGGCGTGCAGCAGGCGGGCGGCCAAGGCATTGGTGCGGGCGTGCGCGCGCGTGCGCGTGCCCGCGGTGGGTGGCGTATGGTACCAGGCAGCGTGCTAGGAATGGGCTAGCGGTAGGCGCCAGGGCCTGGGCGCGCGCGCGCCAGGCGGCGTGTGGGCGCGCCGAACTTCCTGAGTGCGATTCCAGCTGGCCTTTTGGTGCGATCTGAGCGGATTTTTGACCCCCAATCTGATTTTTGCTAGGGTTTTCATAGAGGTACTATATAATATCTCATTGGGGCTTCATGTTTGACATCTAGGGATTTGGAGGCTACACTAAAATAGCAAAATAGAGAGCCAAAGAGCTGCAATACAAGGAAAACTCAATAAAACCCAAAGAACCAAGAAGGAAAGGATTGTCAAAGAGATATCTAGACCTTGGGAGGCTACACATACATCATCAAGAAGAGTTAAATTGCTGCAATTCAAGGAAATTTCCAGCAACAAGCTAAGGAGCAAAAAGAGAAAAGAATGCCAAAGGAAGAGGAAAAGCTAGAGATTGTCATCAACCAAGCAAGCAACACATGATTATCTTCTAAATGGGTTTTATCATCTCCTGCTTTCCTTTGAATTTGTATTTCTATTTCATGATGTACACCATGTGTTTGATGTTTTGCTTAGCTACCATGAACTAGAATTTTTATTCTAACATTTCAATGGAACCCAACACATAGTTTGAATTGACTTCTCTCTCTTTGTTATTAATTACTCATTTGTGAATTGAATATCATGATTTATGCTTCATATCTTAATTGCCTAGCTAGTAATTACCGTGGGAACCTATATGAACTTGACAAACGGATTATAGTGTTTAGACCTTGTTATGATATCATGCGAGAGTTAAAGATTGTTGTGGGTAATTAGTTAAGATTTAGTGACGTGTGTCTTGTTGATTATCCTCAATGATAGGTAACTTGATAGTATTTAGGATAGACATATACCTAGATACCGTGTGCAACCAATGGAGAATCTATTCTTAATGACTTCCTGTGTGAAAGTTGGTAATTGAAGGGACGGTAAATGAGATTTAGTGACACGTGTCTTGTTATTGTTCCTGAAATTGGTCTCTTAATAGTGTGTAAGATAGACATATACCTACATGCCGCATTAGGAAGATTTGAATTTGACTATCGACAGAGGATTATAAGTAGCTTTGATTTCTCGGTTGGCAATTCTGTGTTATTAATTAATTCAAATGAGAGAGTTAGGATATTCAAATGAAGTGTTGGGGAAAATTGCAATCTTAGACTTATTAATATTAGATTTCATTATCTTTTACTTGATTATTATTATCTTAGTCTCTACCAACAACAAAACATCAAATTATCATTTGTCTAATTAAAATCGAGATGATAGATAGTTGGTACTTGGGATACACTAGAACAATTCCATGTGGGTTTGTCAACTCTTTTATCACTTTATTACTTGTTGACCGCGTATACTTGCACGTATTTTTTGATTGTGAAATCGACCAACAAGTTTTTGGCACCGTTGCTGGGGAATTGTTCTTCTATTGTTTGTCCAATATAGATGACTATCGAATTGGTCTTAATTTAGACTTGTAAATAATTTTCTTATTACTATTTTGTTTTGTTTTGATTTTGTTTTTAGTTAATGGATGAGCATTACTATCAATGGGATTATGAGGGGACGACACAACCAAGTTCGTCAAAACTTCGTGTGCAATTGCAAGAACAAGTTGCAATGCTTTCAAGGGCTGTTTACACTCTTGAAGGTTAGTCCACTCAAAATGCCTACAGTCAGAATCAAGCTGATTACTACCCAAACTACTATCAACCGGGTTGGCAAGATCATCCAAGCTTTTCATGGGACAACAATCAACATCAATTCTTTGATCCAAGTCTCTCATACCATTCAGAATTTTCATTCCAACCTCCACCACACCATGAGGATACATCTAATTTCGAGGAGATTCTTCCCATGTACATTGAGCAACAAGAATTATTACGAAACCTCGAGAACTAAATGGCACAACTTGTCGAGGTTGTGCTTATTCACCCGCAAAGCACCTTACCTTGCATTACACAGATTAACCCTATAGAGGAAGGTGAAGAGCAATGTATGGTGAATTCGCATAGATGTGACAAAGAGGAAAGAATGGGGGAGGAGCTCACGACTCGGAACATATCTCATATCTCTCAAAATGAGGTTAAGATGGCAAATCTATAAGCTTCAGTGCAGAGCATCATGAACTATATTGCCAATAATTACATTATTCACCCGCAAAGCACCTTACCTAGCGATACAGAGATCGACCCTATGGAGGAAGGTGAAGAGCAGTGCATGGTAGATGATCAAGGAAGTGGCGAGGAGTCGCACAAAGCTATTAATGACAATTTTGAGAGTGTGCTTCCTATTATAGATGATGATTCTGAGGTTGATGAGACGAGGAACATGAATGGGGATCATGAAAAGGAAATTGAAGATCAAGAAGTCACATTCGAGGTTTTCAAACCCATCAAGCACCCATTGGTTCATGAAGAAGATATTCATGTTGATCTTGACACAAGTGCAATAATTGATGATGCGGATGAGGAAAGCTTCTTCTTGCCATCGGTTGAAACGAAGTTCAAGGGTCACCAATCTAGCATGCATGTTATGCAAATCAAAGAAATAACAGCGAGGTGGCATGTTATGGTCATTTTTGCGATTGAGCCGGATTGATAGGAAATGAAGGAGAGTCGGGCTAACGATTATAAACCAAGCGCTTCTTGGGAGGCAACCTAAGTTTATTGTTTTGCTTTTGTTTTTGTTTAATTGCATTTTAATTTTTAGTCATCTGCTTTCAGGTACGCCCCCAACTTTGAGGTATTAAAAGATGATATCAATGGCGCTTGACACGTTTTCAGGAAAGTCTTCTATTTTATTTTTTTCCTATATCAGACATTGAGGACAATATCAAGTTTAAGTTTGGGGGTAGTACTTCGTATTTGTGTGTTGTTAATTTAGTTTTTGTGTGATTTAAGTATGTTCTTCTTTTTTATTCAAAAAAATATTATTTATTTTTAGGATGTGTCCCTTGAGCATTGTTTTAATTTGATTTGAACTATAATCCATGGTCAATGATAATAGCTTGTTTGAAGAGAGTCTAACTCATAAGATGTTGACAATTGTTGCTTAGTCTTTGTGCTTATCGTTCATCAGTTATTATTTTGCTTATGCTTCCTTTCACTTTTATGCACTTACCCATGAGTATTAAGCTAGTCGTATGCTTAGAGAAGGCTTTTATAACCGAATGCTTGTGGGAAGTATCTATAAACTCTAGAACTCGTTTAAACATCACTCGAAGCAAGGTGTCTAAATTTGTTATGTTTGAATTGATGGTCATGTGGTGAGTTGAGATGGAGCGTAAAACGCACTCACTCATGGACACATGCGTAGGAGAGATAGAGCGTAAAACGCACTCTCTTATAATTGGGATTAAAGAAAGGAAATTATATATTGCAAATCTCACAAGGGGTTGAGGTTGAGTGTAAAATGCACTCGCCCATATGAGCGTGCTTAAGGTTGAGATGGAGCATAAAATGCACTCACCTAGAGCCCTTGGTTCTCAAAATTTTGGGAATTATGATTTGTATACCTTTGTATTGAGTGATGGTTAAACATCTTGTTTTGGGGTTTATTTTGATTATTTCATAAGGTAATGTGGTTTCATAGTTTCATCCGAGCTTGATTGGTTTAGTGCTATTGAGTACTCACACACACACATACACGAAAGGGACCTAAAGCAAGATATGACTAGCAAATTAAAATTTTAAGACTTGCAACGCTTTGTTTGTTTTCTTGAGTTCCATGTGTTAATGCCTTTGAGACCATTTTCGACTTATTGATTCATTGCTCAAGTTAGGTTGTATTAGAAGTTTTTGAATTGTTTAGTTTAGGTTTGTTTTGCTTGAGGACAAGCAAAGATTTAAGTTTGGGGGTATTTGATGAGTGTGTTTTATACACACAATTTGGGTACTATTGGCCTTGATAATTTGTAAATCTTTGGGTACTTTATGTGGTTTTATTGTATTTTTATCTTAATTTTAGATATTATGGTTTTTTATTGCTTATATTTGTTTAGTATTATTTTTTATGCATTTTTACTATGTTTGTAGGAATTGAAATAAAGACCGCTCGGATCGTTGTTCATAATGACTCAATGTCCGTGCCTGGACGTCCGTGCCCGAATAGTTGAACAATAGAAATTAGTGTTTGGCGACGCTTGGTGCTTAATTTGATATCATTTGGTAGTTGGACGTGCACGACATTGGAAAGTGTGCACGGTGTTCGGCGTCGGCCAAACCATGAGGGCAAGCCCATGCTTGGATATCCGTGCTCGAATGATAATATAGTGAAAATTTGTGTTTGGCGATGCTCGGGGTTTAATTTGATGACCTTTGGAAGTTGGGCGTGCACGGCATTAGAGAGCGTGCACGGCGTGCGGCGTCGGCCAAGCCACGGGCGCGCGCTGGGCGCTAAGCGTCGGGCACTAGCGTTGGGCGCTGGGCCTCGGCAAGCAAGCGCGGGCGCCAAAAACTTGTTTACCTAAATCTATACTAGCAAAAATACGCAAGTATACGCAGTCCACAAGTAATATAATGATAAGAGAGTGTCGAACCCACAGAGAAAATTATGCAATTTATAATAATAAAAATCAATTCTAAACTAACTCAATTAAAGTAAACAAAAGATCAATTGTGTATTGGTGTGAAAATTATAATTAAACAAATTAAATAAATTACGAAAACAGATATTATAGGAAACTTAAGATTACAATTTCACTTATTGCTTCATTTAAATCCATATACTTCCAGTTCCTGTTAAATTATGAAGAATACTTCAGATTGTTAATCAGGAACTCATCACTATCTAAGACCACTTCTCAGTGTATCCTAGACAAATCAACCTAAATCTACCAAGGTTAGAATTAAGTTGAACACCTTAAATAAGTAATTCACTATATCTCTATGTGAATTACAATTAAAAAGGATTTAAAGCTCAAGTTCCTTAACAGATTACATGCAGTGTAGGTATATCTTTATCCTAAACACAAATTATGAATCCCAAACGTAAGTAGAAAACATAATCACATGCTATTATGATCAAATCTAAACCTATAATTCATCTCTCAACTTCATATAGGTTATCACAGTAATTACTGGCCAGGTAATCAAACAATTAAACTCAAATCATAATAGACAATCTGAAAATATATAGCAATAATTAACCAGGAAGCATATTGATAAAAACAACACAATAAGATCCATTGCAATCTTAAAAGAAAATTAGTTCATAGCTAAACTGAAATCCATAATCCACAAATTAAATAGCATTCAAAATTACAAATTAAGAGATAGAGAAGAGAAATAAAAACTCTGAACATAGCCTCCAATCTCTCATTAGCTCCTACAATGATTTCAATGTGCTATCCAAATTGCTTCAAATCTCCAATTGATTACAAATCAAGAATAAGTCTCTTAATTCGTAGATAAATAAAAACTCCTTAAAACTAGCTATTTATAGTACCTACTATTCGTCCAACATCACATAGAAAAGATAAGTTTGATTACTAATCAAATTCCAATCAAAACTCAGAAAGTCAAACTTCAGCTCCTAGTCAACTGCCGACTTAGCGCGGCCGCACTAGGTTCTTTCACAAGTCCGGCGCGCCCGCGCAGTTCTTCAGTCGAGCTTCAGTCTGGCAACCAGCGCGCGCGCAGCTTTCCTTCATAGTAACGGCGCGGCCGCGCAGCTCTTCAGCACTTCAGACTTTGGTTTCCTCAATACTCCAATTTCCATCAACTTTGGTTCAAATGCAACATACCTACAAAAACACAGAAAACACATGAAAAGTAACAAGAACTCAAGGATTTCAGCAATAATACAGTCAATTGGTATCCAATTTCGTAGGTACGAAACCTACTCATCACGGGCGCTGGGCGTGGGCGCGCGTTGGGGCCTCGGCAGGCGGGGCGCCAAGCGTCCAGCAGGCGAGCGTCAGACGGGCGACCAGGGCATGGGCGCTGGGGCGCGCGCGGGCGTGCGGGCGGCGTCAGCAGTCAGCGTGCGATCTGAGCGGATTTTTGACCTACAATCTGATTTTTGCTAGGGTTTTCATGGAGGTACTATATAATATCTCATTGGGGCTTCATGTTTGACATCTAGGGATTGGGAGGCTACAGTAAAACAGCAAAATAGAGAGCCAAAGAGCTGCAATACAAGGAAAACTCAGCAAAAGCCAAAGAACCAAGAAGGAAAGGATTGTCAAAGAGATATCTAGACCTTGGGAGGCTACACATACATCATCAAGAAGAGCTAAAGGGCTATAATTCAAGGAAATTTCCAGCAACAAGCTAAGGAACAAAAAGAGAAAAGAATGCCAACGGAAGAGGAAAAGCTAGAGATTGTCATCAACCAAGCAAGCAACACATGATTATCTTCGAAATGGGTTTTATCATCTCTTGCTTTCCTTTGAATTTGTATTTCTATTTTATGATGTACACCATGTGTTTGATGTTTTGCTTAGCTACCATGAACTAGAATTTTTATTCTGAGATTTCAATGGAACCCAACACATAGTTTGAATTGACTTCTCTCTTTGTTATTAATTACTCATTTGTGAATTGAATATCATGATTTATGTTTCATATCTTAATTGCCTAGCTAGTAATTATCGTGGGAACCTATATGAACTTGACAAACGGATTATAGTGTTTAGACCTTGTTATGATATCATGCGAGAGTTAAAGATTGTTGTGGGTAATTAGTTGAGATTTAGTGACGTGTGTCTTGTTAATTATCTTCAATGATAGGTAACTTGATAGTATTTAGGATAGACATATACCTAGATACCGTGTGCAACCAATAGAGAATCTATTCTTAATGACTTCCTATGTGAAAGTTGGTAATTGAAGGGACGGTAAATGAGATTTAGTGACACGTGTCTTGTTCTTGAAATTGGTCTCTTGATAGTGTGTAGGATAGACATATACCTACATGCCGCATTAGGAAGATTCAAATTTGACCATCGACAGAGGCTTATAAGTAGCTTTGATTTCTCGGTTGGCAATTCTATGTTGTTAATTAATTCAAATGAGAGAGTTAGGATATTCAAATGAAGTGTTGAGGGAAATTGCAATCTTAGACTTGTTAATATTAGATTTCATTATCTTTTACTTGATTATTATTATCTTAGTCTCTACCAACAACAAAAACATCAAATCATCATTTGTCTAATTAAAATCGAGACGATATATAGTTGGTACTTGGGATACACTAGAACAATTCCATGTGGGTTCGACAACTCGCTTATCACTTTATTACTTGTTGACCGTGTATACTTGCGCGTATTTTTCGATTGTGAAATTGACCAACAGTACGTATTTCTGAGCCAGTAACCAAAGGATCAATTAGCTATTGATTCCGTTGGAAGTGAAATGTTCATGGTCTATGTTGATTATTGTTTATTTCAAAAAGCAGTTATTATTCTTGCTTTCGTTATTCTCACCGTTGAATCACTTTCAGATATCTCTTTCATTCATGATATATATCATTTCTTGCTATTATTTAAACTTGCTGAGCAAACTAGTCGCTCACCCTTGATATATCATGAATCCTATTACAGTTAAGCCCGAGACCTCAGGCAAAGACAAGGGCAAGGAAAAGATGAAGTAATAGACTTCAAGTAGCTGACTTTATTTTATGCTTAGTTTAATTTACTATCAATGTAATTTGAACCCTGATTTAATATTTAGGGTATGTATTGATTTATGTATTAAGGTTATCAAATTTAGGACTAGTAACACCTTTTGAATAAATAACATGTGTTTATTATATTCTGTATTTAGTTATTGTATGTTGTTTAGAGGTGGATGTTTGTATTGGATCGTGATGACCAGATTCGGGTATCTAAGACTCGAATTTGGAGGCGTCACAACATTCGTGCAACTATCCCCATCTATTACGACACAACAAATTTTCCCATTCACAAGGCACCTAGTATGAAATAAATTTTCACGCTACTCACCACTTTCCTCCTTCATTTGTGCACTAAGAACCATTCTCGTCACCAAAACTTCCCCAAATATTGCAACTTCCCTGTCTTCTACCTCCTCTAATGGTGGTATAGAATCAGTATCATTGTCTTCCTCCTCGGTCTCTATTTCACCATTATCAAGTAACAACATTGTCCGTTGATTTGGACATTAACTCGCAATAAGGCCCTTGCCTTGACACTTAAAACATTTAAGATCACGATTACGACTAAAAGAAGGTAGTTCAGTTTTACCTTGCGTTCCACGGTTAGTCGTGTCTGGTTTAAACTCCACATTGGGCTTGACTACAGCTGGTTTCTCCTCTCGCCTACTCGCACTAGATTTCTATGATGATCCCGAATTAGGTATCGATCGTTGGTTACCTCTCCTCTTAAGTTGTTTCTCAATCTTGATAGCCATGTGTACCATATCCTCCAATACCACGTAATGTTGTCGTTCCACTAAGTCTGCAATCTCCCAATTTAGTCCTGTCAAAAACCTAGCCATTATTGATTCGTCATCCTTATTTATGTTTTCCCTAGCCATCAACATCTCTATATCTTTGTAATAATCCTTGACGCTCTGACTACCTTGTTTCAAGCTTTGCAAACTCCGAACTAGCTCTCGGTGATAGTGATCTGGAACGAACCTCTTTTTCATCACTGCCTTCATATCTTCCCAAGTTTCAATTGGGCATTCTCCACACCTCCTTCGGCTGATCGTCAACTGATCCCACTAAGTAACAGCAGAAGCTGAGAATTATGTGGCGGCAAATTTTACTTTCTTTAGCCCCGAGTAGTTATGACATTCAAATATTCAATCCATCTTCTTTTTCCACTCTAGATATGCCTCCGGATCACTTCTTCTTTGAAAAGTTAGAATTTTCATTTTTATACTATCCAAGTTGTTGTCCTCTATATCCCGAACTCCTCTATCCCTAGCTCCTCGTTGCCTCCGATGTAAGAAGTCAGACTCTCGATCCTCCTCTTCACTAATCCTCCGTCATTCAAATTAGTTTCTTCCACCCTAGCTCCTTTTTGTTGGGATACTCCTTTTTGATGAGTTCCTTGATGGTTTTGAGATGATTCTCCTCGAGTAACGCTTAATTGGTCCAAGCGCTCATGCACCTGTTCCATTGCCATATCCAACCTCCTACCCCATTCCTTATTCATGGCTTTAATCATCAACTTCATATCAGCTGACAATGAAGGTTTTACAAAATTTCTCTTATCCTTTGAGTTAGATATATTTCCTACAAAATAGAGGTTAGTAGCAAAGTATTTTCCTCACCACTCCCTTACGTGTTTCGCTCGATTAATGTTTCACTCGTGTATCACTCAATAGGCTTTTTCCCTCAATTGATCTCACCACTAAGCCTTTTACCTCTAATTTTATTCTCTCTAATAGGTTCTTTTCGAATTTACCTAGCAAAATTCTCTGTTTTACTAATCAATTCAAAATAACTTATCACGAACAATATAGTCGGTATGAATAGAAGTAGAAACAATCTCGGTTACAGAATTAAAAATGAACTCTACGAACAAATTAAAATAACTGTAATAATAAAATTTTCTATACTTTTTTTTACTCCTAAATTCAACGATACAATAAAGATAGGTACTTAGCTAGAAAACACAGTTTTGATACCAAATGATAGAATCCACGGCACGCTTGTGTTAGGTGGTCGTCGCCCGGATCGTTTCTAGTAAGCAACTTCGATGGAACGCTCTCGATATCTTAACCCAACGTCTATTTTGAGACGAAAATCTTGATAATTTTGACAAGAAATTGATTTTACGTAGGATGGAACACCAACAACACTTAGACTCTCGTTTAAATGAAAACGATAATCTTCGTACGAATGTATGATGCGATAGAATAACGCCACACACAACTATGGTTTATTGTATGATAAGTTAATTAGGAATCTCAAAGAAAAACTAAGAACAATAACTTAGAAATCCTTCAAAGAACCAAAAGTAGAGAATAGCTCTCAAGTATGAATAATCTCTGAATAATAATTGAATTGTTTTTGCATTACAAGCATAAAATTTATTTATACTAGCTATGAAACCCTAGAATTCATAAAGGAAATAATAATTGATTTGGAATCAAAATCCTATCTTAAAATATCCTAATTACAATAGAATTATGAAAATATACTGAAATCCCTAAAATTAAGGAAGAAATCTGCGTCCCAAATTGTCAAAACGCGTCTGCCTCGAAAAACGCGCCAACAAAATCTAATTATTCTCGCTGGGGCGAGAAAAATTGAACTAGAAACCTCGTCGGGGCGAAGATGGCCAGAGAAGTTCTCGTCGGGGCGAGCTTTCTAGGCATGATTTTCTCGTAGGGGCGAGAACCCTGCAATTTAAGAATTTTCGTCTTCTCTTGTTTCCATCGTTCCCAACCTTGGCGTGTTTGCTTGTAACATCATGACCAAATGCAAAGCCTTAGAATCCTGCTCCTTGAACTCTAGTCCTCGCTCCACATGCCTTGTATCAACCAATTAAGTCCCTCATTGAAACGTTTAGCCTGAGCTCTCATCACGGGACCATCCGGCATACACATAGGATCCACTATATGGTTATCATTCGTTCCAGACCCAAGGATGCCCTCATCACTTTCTTTGCCCATGTCGTCATTTTGTCCCAACATACATCCTATGGCGTTACAGTTAATAGAGATGTACATAAACAAAGGGACTCCATCCCTTAGGGGTATCAGGACTGGTGCTTCGATCAATTGTTGCTTGATGATGTGGAAGGGCTTTTGCCATTCTTCATTCCATTTTCTAGAGGAACTTTTTCTTAGTAGCTTGAAAATTGGCTCATAAGTCGTTGTCAACTATGATATGAATCGACTGATGAAATTGATTCTTCCAAAGAATCCTCGTATTTCTTTTTCAGTTCGCGGTGCTGGCATTTCAGTAATGGCCTCTATTTTGGCAGGGTCTATCTCAATGCCCTATTACTGATGAGAAATCCCAGAAGTTTGCCTGACCTAAAGCCGATGGCATGCTTTGTTAGGTTCAACTTCAAATTGTACTTACGTAGTCGGTCAAATAATTTCTGGAGATGGGCTGTATGACCCCCTTCCTTCTTTGATTTTACGATGATGTCGTCTACGTAAACTTTGATTTCTTTATGCATCATATCATGGAATAAGGCCATCATGGCCCTCTGATAGGTGGCACCGACATTGGTGAGGCCAAAAGCTAGACACCTGTAGCAGAATGTGCCCAAAGGGTGATGAAGATCGTCTTTTCTCTATCTTCCTCGGCAACCATGATCTGATGATAGCCGGCAAAATAGTCGAAGAATGAGTACATTTCAAACTATGTGGTGTTGTCTATCAATATGTGGATGAATGGAACAGGGAAGTCGTCTTTGAGGCTGGCCTTGTTGAGATCTCGATAATCCACGCAAACTCGCACTTTCCCTCCTAGCTTCGACACGGGGACCACATTGGATAACCATTCGGGATATGTAGATACCATGATTATTCTAGCCTTAAACTACTTGATGATTTCTTCTTTAACTTTCAGGTTCCATTCTGGTTTTAGCCTCCTCAATTTCTGCTTGACTGCCTTAAATCCTTCTTTGATTGGCAATCGATGAACGACTATGTCAGTGGATAGTCCGATCATATCCTCATGTGACCAGGCAAATACATCTTCGTATTGGGTTAAAAGTCTGGTGATTTCGTCTTTTTGATTTTGAGTGAAATCTAATCCTATCTGGAGTTCTTTGGGGTTATCAAGGGTTCTAATATTGATGTTAGTGGTTTGCTCGAGGTTAGGTTTGGGCCTGTCTTCGACCCATCCTTTGATTTCTTCGGGCACCTCTTCGTCATCCACCTCCTCTTATTTGATCTCCATCAAATCGTAATCATCTTTCAGATTTGGCAAATCATCAATAGGGCTAAAATCATTCAATTTGGGACACCTGACAATAAAATGTAAATGCTCATTATATAAAAACTATTTTTCATACATAAGTTTTCATTTGATAAGATGATAAACATAATATGAACATGCAAAAAATAAAGCAAAGCAAAAATGATAACACCCTATACTTCAGGGAGTCTATAACCAATCTCCCGTTTTTACCCTTTTCGAACTATTTGTGGTTCGACTACCCAATTTTTGGTAGTCATGTAGTCATCCACAGCTGAGATGGAGGAAATATTTCCATTGGTAATGTCTTCAATGATTGTAGAGATTTGGTTGTCGCCCAATTTGCTACACTCCTTAGGATGTCAATCTTAGTCAAGTCAATAAAAGGGATGATTTCTTGATTGGCGGGCTGACTATCACCCTTACCGTTTCCCTTCTTGCTTACTTGCTTTTGATCCTGGGATAGATGGAATTGCCTTTCAAATTGTTGATGTATCTCTTGCAGAAATAGTTCATTTCTTGCTCTCCTTTCATCGGTTGAGATTAGCACATCTTTATCATCACTAGTATTGCCAGTTGGGCTGCCAACCATAGGTATCAATAGGTCTGATATATGCAGAGAAAGCTTCTTCAATGGGTCCCCAGAACCAAAGCTGCTGAATTTTGGCATAAGGATGGTTGCTAGTTGGGGTGGAACCTTCTTGTAAGGATTTCTTCGCTTGGAACCACCAGAGAATCAAAGTCTTGCTCTTCCCAACTAAGTGGGCACCTAGATCAGATCTTTAATCCCTTGGCCATTTTTTCCCAATCCTTGTTCTGGTTGAAATTGTCGGGTGATCATTTCCCGAGCCATTGACACACCTCAAGAGATACCCTTGGTTTCAAAGTCGGAGAGCCTATAGGGCGGTATTGAGCAGTACTAACTTCAAAAGCCTGGAAACTTACGGGCTCGACACCTTCGTCCAGACCAATCAGAGAAATATCACCGTAGAGATGCGAAGGGTACTCAGGTTCTGCTGAAATGGTTACCAGATTACCGTTAACAATATACTTCAGTTATTGGTGCTGAGTGGATAGAACTGCCCCAACCATGTGGATCCATGGCCGCCCCTAACAACAAGTTATATTCGGTAGTGATATTCAACACTTGAAATGAGATGTTGAAAGTATATGTGCATATTTCCATCGAGAGTTCGATTTCTACGACAGTATCCCTCCTTGATCAATCAAATGCTCTAACCACGACGTGGATGCTTTGGATTCGGTTGGGATTAATCTTCATTCTCTCCAAGGTATCGTAAGGATAGATATTTAGGGCTGGCCCTCCATCAATTAGAACACCGCCCAATATATATCCTGATGAAATGGCTGCGATGTGCAAAGGCTTGCGATGTCTAGTCCCCTCGGCTATTATATCATCATCAGTAAAAGAGATCACATTACTATCGAGGATATGGCCAATCAGGTGGCTGAACTTCTCCATGTCTACAGTCTTAGGGAGATATGCCTCCTCCAGCACTTTGACCAATATCTTCCGATGATCTTCAGATGCCAGCACCAAGTCAAGGATGGAGATCTGAGTTGGTGCCTCTCCAAGCTTTTTCACAACCTTTACCTCATTATGTCCCATTTTAGTGAGGAATTCGACCAACTTTTCTTCAGATACTTTCCCAATAGGTTTCATTACAGATTTCGTCACTTGTTTTAGCAGATATAAAGGATTGTCTTTGGGCAAGACGGTTGTGCATTCGAACGTTTCTCCCGTTTCTTTCCCATAATTCCAGGGAACTGACTTCAAGTTACTGATGGGATATTACGGCCTTGATGTTAGTACAAGAGGTTCAAAGGCTGCTACTTCCATAGGGATCTTCTCCGTCTTACTTGCCCTTCCCCGAATCACCAGAGTTCTTGTCTATGTGTCTTTAAAATGGGTAATGACGGCAATAACTTTGTCTGAACTTTTCGCTTTTGGTGGGTATAACAAACCCTTCATTTCCATGTTGTTCTCTCCAACAGTAATGACCTCGATATTGCTTGCTATTTTTAGCTCCTCGGTCTCAATGAAATTCTGGATTTTGTGCTAGAGGGCCCAACATTCTTCTGTGGCATGACCGGGTGAGTTTGAGTGATAGAGGCAAATCTTCGTGGGATCATATCTTTTCGATCGTGGGTTTGTAGGTGGCAACAGTTCCGTGAGCTTTCCTTTGCTTAGCAACAGGTGCAATATTTCTTCCTTTGACTGATCCAAAGGAGTAAATTTCTAATTCATGGCCTACTCGTGATTCAGCCTTTCTTTGCTCAATAGTTTCGACTCTCTAGCTATTTTATCCACCCATTTTCCTTGCTCCCTTAATCTAACCTGGTCTTCCTTGGTGAGTGGGATGACTTTAGGGGAAATCGTGGTTGATTTGGCCTTGGAGATTTGACTGATCATTTGTCGCGTGATCTGGTGTTGATATACGATCAATTCGGCCAATTGATTTGTTTGCATTCTGATCATTGCTAACTCCTGTTCCACCAGATGGTTTCTTCCCGAATATTCCCACCCTAGGGCACATGTTCCAAACCGTTGTGGGTGTTCTTCAACTCTCCTCGGGTATTTTTGGTTTCCAACATTCCCAGTGCTAATCATATTCACCCCTTCTGTATTGTGTTGAGGCAGAGGGTTAGCATAAACGTTGGGTTATTCTGGTGGCTCCACCACAATCTCTCCCCTTTCTATCAGGTTCTGGATCTTGTGTTTTAAAAACCAGTAGTCTTGAGTGTCATGACCAGGGGATCCAGAATGGTACGCACATCTTTTACTGGGATCGTACCTCTTGCCTTTGGGATCAACTGGTGGAGCAAGTTCAGTAATCTTCTTTTGAGCTAATAATAGAGCCAGTATATTTTCAAGGGAACCACCAAGATGGGTGAATTCTCGGTCATGCCTATTCACTATGTTTCTTTACTGAGCTTGATTTTGATGGATTGTTGGTTGTTGTGGCAGCGGTTGATTACCTTGCATTCTAATGGGTGGGGTATTGATATTCCTTCGGGATTGACCCTATAACACTAGGGAGACATCTTCTTCCTTCTTCTTATGACCTCTCCCGGGATCACTCCCATAATTACCGGATTGGAGGTGCTCTGCCACAGCCTCCAATGTAGTGAGGTCCTTCCTTGATCTTTCTGGCTTTCAACCCCATTTCAGCCATTTCTCTGTGTTTTATCATTTTAGAAAATAGCTTGCTAATGCCAGCCAACACCCTCTCATAGTATAGAGCTTCTTAAATATCTATAAAGGTCATTCTCATTTCGTTCTTATCCATAGGTGGGCTTACTTGGGCGGCCATCTGCCTCCACTTCTGGGCGTAATCACGGAATGACTCATTGGGTTGTTACTTGATTTTGGTCTTTTGATATCGATCCGGGGCCATTTGAGACTGAAAACTGTACTGATTCAGAAAAGCGTGGGCCGATTCTTCCCAACTGTGGATCTTGGAATTGTCGAGTCGAGCATACCAGGTTCTAGCTTCCCCATCAAACTTTTCTAAAAAAGCTGCATTCTAAGACTTTCGTCTTCAACATAAGACCCAAGTTTCCCTATGTATACTTTCAAGTGCATATAAGGGTCTCCCAATGGCAAAACTAATGATTTAGCCACTACAGTTGACACGTTTTACCGAATACACTACTGAACTTTTAATTTTTTAAATTACCCCATTAAACTAATTAATATTTTGAAATTGGGTCATTCTGTTATATCTGGCTCACGACTGTTAAATATTTTCAGACGTAGATGAGAAAAAGACTTAATAGCTATTAAACAAAAAATACGAAATCTTTAATTGTATTTTCTCTTAAACCCTTGTTCTCAATTTTCTCTCTCCTCCAAAAAATGGCAATCATCAAAACCTTCTTTTCTTTATCTTGCAAATACGGTTTAATAAAAGACCAACCAGTCCCAATCAACACAATCAAAGTGAACAAAGTAATTCCTTCCAAGAAGCTAAAAATATAGAACATAACATCCCAGCCATGAGTAGTACCAGTTTTCTTTATGAACGATTTATCCTCGACCTCACATACAAGATTCAAAGCTTTCAAAATAACCACGGCCAGCATAAAGATATGAATGCGAAAAACTGACAATCTCTTATTATAAAGGGTATAAATCCATAAACCAGTAAGCAACACATATACTAAGAAGAACAAGAAATAAAGCGACGGCAGAGAAGTTTTACCGCCCGACAAGTAAACCCGCTAACCCGTTTTGGTGTTGATGTTGTACATAGCTGAGAGCACATTCATTGAAACTTTAAGATTTGGGGCGCAATTAGCAAAAACAAGAGTGAATTGATTTGCGTCATTGATGGAATTTGAAAATAGGTTTGATGAGATTGGAATTGAGGGCACAATAGATTTCGCCCTCTTGGAGCTGTTCGAGAACATGGAGCCAGGATTCGCGGGTCGAGAGGAAGAAGCCGACCTAAGAGAGGTCGGGTTTGGGGTTTTGTGGACTGTTAGGGTTTGAAAGGGAGATGTGGGAGACGTTGAGATCGAGGTAGCCGGAATGAGTGAAGCCGAATTCGTCGAAGGGGATGGTCAGTCGGTTGTCGGATCAAATCTCGGTGAGGCAGATTTCGGTAAAGGTGGTTGTGAAGAGGAAGATGAGGAGGAGAAAGAATCGCAGAGTTGCCATTTTCTGGAGGAGAGAGAAAATGGAGAACAAAGGTTTAAGAGAAAATACAAATAAAGATTTCGTATTGGTTTTTTAACAGTTATTAAGCCATGTATTATTGGCCATGTCATTTTCTTGATTTTTTTCCTTTTCTTTTTCACGTCCACGTCTAAAAATATTTAACAGCCGTGAGCCAGAGATAACAGAATGCCCCAATTTCAAAATATTAATTAGTTTAATGGGGTAATTTGAAAAATTAAAAGTTCAGTAGTGTATTCGGTAAAACGTGACAACTACAGTGGCTAAATCATTAGTTTTTCCGTCTCCCAATCTATTGTACTTCTCAAAGTCTGGTACTTGGAATTTGTCTGGATATCTAGCTCCCGAAAATATGCATAGGTTGGAATATTTGACACTTTCATAATTTTCTATTACTTTTACGGACCTTATGGCATCTTCCATTTGTCTTACTTTCTTTTTGATCTCTCCATCTTCTTTATCACCCTGGAAGTTGATTATTTCTTTCATCTGATCTGCATCACCTTTAGTATTCTTACTACCGAACTGGAACACAAGGACATGAATCTGTGTGTCCGTAGTTTTGCAAGGGATCTGGCTGCCTCCATGTGCGGAGGATTCGGGTTGGTCTTTAGTTGTTCTGCATTGTTCTTTCAGTAAACTGGTCATCTCAGCGATCTGTTTCTTAAAGCTCTCGAACTCTTCTCGAGAAACTAGAATAGAATCTGGTGCGGGAATTTCGGCCATCTTGTTAGGCAGTGTTCGGACTTTTCGGGCTCGAAGTCTGGTTCTAGGACCAATCTACACATACAACAGGACGTAGTTTAGTATTGAGAACTGGTAAACACGGATGCATGCTAATGCAGTATACTTTGTTTTGAGGGTTTTTTAATCTTTTCCTGTAAAACAACGGTCAACAGTTTTTTTTAATGACAGGATAAGAAGATGCAGGGTGATCAATTTATGATGACATTTTATGTAAGGAGAAACAGGGCATGAAGAGACTTCCCGTATCGTTGGGTTTATCTGAGGCTGACCTACCCTAGGGTTACTCTTGCGGGCTTTTCGGCATGAAAGTCCCCAGATCTTCGCAACTTACTCGATAGGATTAAATCTGATCTTTCAATTAGAGTAAATCTGAGTGGTGCCTTTTCCTGAGCCTTGCGGGGGAACTCCCCCTTGAGTTCAGTAATCAACAACCGACAGGTTCGCCTCCTAGAGGAGGAATGACACAACATACATTTGCATACATTTATCGTGCCTTACCGTATGCATATGATGACAATTGTGTGAAACACTTAAATAAAGCATGTAAGATATTCATTGCACATACATTCGAATCATTCACACGACACATAGATAAAAAGGAAAACAACAAGATTGGAAGCAACTTAAACTCTCTACTAGTCCCCAGCGGAGTTGCCATCTGTCGACCCCGAGAATTTTTTCCTAATGTGTTATTTCTACCCTTTTTGAGATTTCGATTATTATTTCATTTAAAGGGTGATTTTTTTAGGAAAAAGCCAGCATAAATGCCGACGGAATTTTGAAAGGTTGATTTTAATGAAGGACTAATTAGGCAGAGTCGCCAGTTGGTAAAGATTTAAATGGATATACCAACTCATTTGGATTTTTAGATTTTGAACGACATATGGCCCTAAATGTGACTCCGTAAAATTGGTCTCGAAACCGAGATTTATTGAGTTTGGGGGTTTGCTTAAGCGAGGGGAAGGTGTTAGGCACCCCCCGACTTCCGTGAAAACACGGTTACCGCATCTTAATATTTTTCTAAGTGTGAAGTGAGTGTGTGTATGTGTGTGCGTTTTGGAGAAAACCTACTTAGCTTTGAGTCGAAATCGTGAAAAGTACATTATTTTGAAAACGACTTAAAACCTCTTTGAGCCTATGCGCGAGGAATTTGATTTGAGAAAAAGGTTCGTTTTAGCTTTAATTTTGATAAAATTCCTTTTTTATTGGGGTGACGTTTTGAAAAAACATAGTTTTCAAACCCTTCGCCAAATAGGAATTAAGATTCTTCGCTATTTTCAATTTTAGCTTAAGGTCGTTTTACTACCCGGAGCGATTTAATATTTATAAGATCTTTATCACATTAATTCGAAAATTGTTTTTGGTGATGAACAGAAAAATCAAGCATCGAAATGGAATTGAGGTCACTTGTAGGCATGAAAGCCATCTCAATAACCCCGAACACCCGCAATCACAAATTTTCACTATTACGAGGTCTTAAATCTAGTTTTCTCGAGATGAAACCCTCGATACCGTTTTAAGGCCCAAATTTACATATATAAAAAATCGCATTGCCATATAACAATCAGAAAACATCCATCGTGGAAATTACGTCAAGATGCATTAAACGCGAGGTCTAAGGCCTTGGCTCCATTCCTAGGCTCACATACTCAAAATCCCAACAAGATAGTATATATAATCGACAACAAAGCTTTTAAAAAAACGGCTCCCAAGGATCCGAATCTTTTAATTAAATAATCGAATCCAACATATCGAGGGACAACTATGCATCATCGAGATCTAGCCAAAAGGATCCAAGATCTAGGAAAACGAGATCTAAAGTCTTCCTATAAACCCGTTGATGACATAGGCGGGATTTTACAGACAATATAACCCAAATTAGCTATCAGGTGATTCAATTTGTTAGAATCCCTTGACGGCCAAAAGGTGAGACCCCTTCACCACTAGATATAAATCTAGGATTATACGAGGTAAACCATAGTCAAAATAATCAACTCTCGATAAAACAACTGAAAAATGAGAGTCAATGTCTAAAATAATTACAATAAATTACAAAGGGACATCATCGGGTGGATAGGAGGAAATTACATTCGTGAGAAATTCTCTCTAGTCACCCTAGTCCAAAGATCAAGCTCTAATAGACTAGGGAGATCTCGAAAGATTGAAACTTTACAACACAAATGATTTAAATCACAAAATTGACACAATATCTAAGCGAAATCTATGCTATAAATACAAAAAGATTGAATCTTTCACCTTGGGGTGACCGAAAAATGCCTCCTTGAGCTTTGTATTGAGAGATATTGCAATAAGCTACAAGTATAGTGAGATCTAATAGATCTAGATGGAATTTAGTGTTTTTCTTTCTCAAATTCTCCTACTTCTCTCTAAAATTCTTACTTTTTCTCTAAAATTCTTCTCTCTCGTCTAAAATTTGCTAAAAACTGCCTTATATAGGCACCGGGGCTGGCCGTAGGTCTACCTGTGGCTGGCCCAGGTGGGGCCCACTTGCCTCGATTTTCGTGTCGTGAAGTCGACTTTTCGTCCTGTTCGCTGAAACGTTCGTAACTTTCAATTCGGGAAAAGTTAGGAGACATGTCATACCATTCTGGAAAGCTATTTTCGAGAGCTACACAATGATATAAAGTTTGGCCTATTCTAGGTCCGAGAAGATAGAGCAAACTACAAAAATAGATCTTCCCATGGATCTCGATTGGTCAACCGTCATGCCTCGCGTAGTTTGTCACTCGGTGGTCGTCGTGATAGCTCCATATATTAATTTTGAGCATTGCAATTCTTTATTCGAACTCCTTATCGTCGAGGTGAAATGACGCTTTTACCCTCCTACTAGGGTTAAATAACAAATACAAAATTTCGGGTGTCTACAATCGACATAAGTCGGTTTTTTCAAAATCACCCCTTAAATTCGCGATCTCTAAAACGACCTAAAAACCGAAAGAGAAAATCTCGACGTCGACTAACATTATAATTTGTCGAAAAATAAGTCTAAACCTTTCCATGACGCAAATTTTTGTTAAAAATATAGGATAAGATTGAGGTAAAACTTTCTTATAAGAAAACAATTAATAGTAGGATCTACAATTTCCCATGACACAGAAATACATATAACGAAAATAAACCTTTACTTTTCTTAATGCTTTTTCTTCTTCTTTTTTTCCGTTCCTTACCCCGTCATTCAAACATAACCAAAGTATAATTAAAATAGGCTTTACATAGATGGTGTGTGTGTGTGTGTGTATATATATATATATATATATATATATATATATTCACAATTTATCTTCTATATAACTCAGTAATCTCAACTATTTAAGGGTACAATTTGTCAAAGAGAATTGATATTTTCACAAGTAAAAATGATAATTCTATAAATTTCATCTCACATGAATAGTAACTGGACCCCACACTCATGTGAGAGGGAACTTGTGAAAATATCAAATTTCACTTGTGGAAATATCAATTCCCTTTGCCAAATTCACTCCCGTAATTTTGTTACTCCCTTCGTCCCTTAATATAAGTCGTTTTAGAGTTATGCACAAGTATTAAGAAAATGATTGTATAACATTAAATATAATATCAATTGTCTATATTGTCCTTCTTTGGAAAAAGAGAGTATTATTTATTGGGCAAAAAATAGTAAGAGAACCAAAGTTATATTTAATACTTGGGGTAATATTGTAAACTAAGCAATTAATGCTTACTTGAAATTCTCAAACGTCATATATTAAGAGACAAAAATACTTCTCTAAAACGACTTATATTAAAGGACGGGAAGAGTATTAGCTTAAGCATAGATTAGTGCCTAACTTCTAGTATTATTAATGAATAAAAGCATATAACAGTTGTGTTATTCCTTACTCAAGAGATGAATATAAATACTTAGAACGAAAATTAAGGCAAGCAATAAACATCACGGCCATTAATTGGAACGAAAACTATCCTATCCTAATAAACATTTCTTTAAACTGGATTACAGCTCATTCTCTGTTCCATAGCATCTATTTTTGTGCTGCTTATTTCTATTATAACTTATAAGATGTTTATACTAGTAAAATTAAAAATTAAAAAATATTGTTTAATAATTATGTTTATGTTAATTTGTTTCATTTTTTTAAAATAAAAGAATAAATTTGGATATTTTGTTGCAAGTGGGGGCCACGTTCCAACTAGTTTTTTTTTGGTAAAATGCAATTTACTATATGTGGTTTATATGTTTTTCCAATTCACTATCTGTGGTTAGAAAACCTCCAAATTACCACCTATACTTGATCTTTCACTGCACACCACCTCCTATTTATTTTTCTGTCTTAAAACCATTAAGACAGGTGACTAACATCTATTCTACCCTTTATAATCCAATTTGACCATGTTTTAAATTATTGGCTCTCTTTTAATAGTTTATGACCAATCTAAATAAATTATAAAACTCTTTAGTTATATAATTAATAAAGTTATTAAACAGAGAGTATGAATTAAAGGGGAAGTGAAGAAACTTGAAAACAAAGAAACTCAAAAGCATACTCCCTCCATTCCGCAAAACAATTTTATTTGACTTTTTAATTTATAAAGTTTTAAAATTCAAATCATGATGTTAATTAATTTTAATTTGAAAAATAAATTTGTATGTAGTAATACTTATGAGGTAATTTTAATATTAACAAGTGCATTAATGAAAAATAACTAAATCATTAAAATTTTAAAAATTAATGAAAAGTAAAATCAAACGAAATAGCCTTTTAAGACTTCACAAAATAACCCAATCTGCTATGTTATTGATCTTTCTATCAGTCATGTGAACGTGAACCTTTTTGATATATGGATTCTACAAATAGAATTATTACGTTCCAAAGCATTGATGACAAATTATTTTGAAAATCCCCAACAAGAAATTTGGCAAAAATCCCACAGCAACCTAACAAAGATGTGTGTGACATGAGAAAATCTATGTCAAGTCTATAGTTACGGTTGGTGTACCAGCAATCGAAGGCAATAATTTACTATTGGTGTATTGTTTTTGGTTCGGTTTATATTATTATTTAATTTATTTTAATTAGTTTGCTTAATTATTATTTAATTTAATTTAGCTATTTTCTCAATTTGATTTAAATATTATTTTCTAATAAATTTAGTTTCTTAATACATGAATATTATTCATGAAAGATATGTATTTAAAAAATAAAAAATAAAATAAAAGGATTGAAATTCAAGAGTCACAAAAAAGTAGCATACATATAATTAGAAACTTAATCTCAATTTTCTTTTAAAAAAATATTTAGAAATTTATAATGTATTTTTATAAATGCTTCATTTATAAATCTTAGGAGTTAAATTTTACAATAATAGAAAAAAATATTTTGATAGTAATCACAAATTAATTAAAATGAGAAAAAAACGAGGTTAAATATCGAAAGAGGGTATTTGTGCACTTTGTACAAGAAATCTAGCCATTATCCACTTGCTTTTGGGCGAGTAAACTACACTCATTATAAACTTGGATTAAAAAGAGAAATTTTGCAATTTGTTTAAAACTACAGGTAGAAAAATGAGAGTTTTTTAACCAAAGGTAGGTAGCGACGTGCAAAAACCTATAAACTATAGGTTCTAAATTACATTTTCCCTATCTTTTTCTTTCCTTTATGGAAGTATGCATATTTTTGTCCATGAATCCCCACTAGGCACTAGGTTTTTATATGTACCCAATACCCCATAGGCACACTCACGTTAGGATAAATTTGTTCATTTATTGAGGAGCACCCCTTCACGATAAAATAGATAGTCCCGTGTCGCATCTAGATTAGTCAAAATGCTCTTTCTATTATATCCATAGTTACGTTAAGAGGCTTGGTTCCAACTTTATTTAGTAATTTTGTAATTACTTCTTCTTCTTTTTTTTCTTTTTTTGTTGTAATTTTATGCTATTATATTGGCATACAATGTTTATTTAAATAGTTATCACTATATATGCTATGTTAAATATATATTATTTTTTTATATTTTTTATTATATATATTGTAGCAAAGCCTCCACAAAGCATATAAATTTAGCATTCATCTCGACCTCTTTATATTGCCAAAATTAAAAAAAAAAAGTAACTATTTTATATTTTTATTTTTTTGCTGTCAAAGCGAAATTTGCTTCCATTTTTTTGAAGCAATTATTCTCTTCATTCATTTTTACTTGTCCTTTTTGAGAGTAAATTTTATTTATTTTTATTTATTTTTTTATAATTTTAAAAAAGTATTAATGGCTTAATTTATCATATTATCCTTACATTAAATATTAAATTGTTTATTTTTTATCTTTTTTAATAAATTTTAAAGAGTAATATTGAAATTGTGTATTCATTTTAATCAATCAAATAAAACATTAATTATAATTCATCTTTGTGTTTTCTTTTAAAATATTAAGTAAAAACTAACGGAGGGAGTACCAAACAAAATTTTGTACTCCTAATTTCACAAAAATTTAAATAAAAATTTGAAAACGACAACAATTACCGAACAAACTCTCATTCAAAACTTTAATTAACCCAACAAAACCCAAAAAAAAATAAAATTAAAAATAGATAACACCAATCTATCTTTCCAGATCAAAAGAATTTTGAACTGGATACAAAACTAAATCCGGATATGAACTGCCCTGGTAGGAGACACTGACAATCCAAACACACCCGAACCTGATCCCATACTATTCAACTCATAACAACATTTCCCTCCGCCACCGCCGCCGACGATCACCGCCGTCTTATCCTCATCACCCTCATCCTTCATCTTACCCACATTACCTTTTCTCTCCTCCTCGTCATCTCCATCCAAAATGTCGTCGTTCAGCGGCACAAGCTGCAGAGTCAACCGACCATTGGATCTGTGGGCCTTGAAGTACTCTTGGGCCTGGGCCTTCTCTTCCTTGATAATCAAACGCCCGTCACCCGTATAATACCTCTGCAAAACCCATGGCTGATGAGAACCCATGTTTTTTTCAGCACGAACCAAACAGGGTATAGTGGGCGGGTACTCCTTCACCTTCTTCTCAACACTAACAAAAGAATTTGGGACAAAAGGCCCAAAACAACAATTCGTCCCAAATTGATCGCCCATTGTTGGTACTGTTTGTTTCTGCATGTAAAAGGGTTTTAGAGAGAGAAGGGAGGAGGGTTTGGGGGATATAAATAGGAGAGTTTTCGAGAAGAGAAGAATATTGAAGAGAGGGAAAATATTTGCTGTGTTGCCAGCTAAGATCAGTACACCATATTTAGAATTTAGGTGACGTTACAGGTTGCATATGTTTAGTCCGTTGATATTGATAAATCTCATTTTAAATGGGTATTAACTTTGTCTGACAAATTGGAAAGGAAAGTCTAGTGGTAAATCGTAATAAGCCCGTGAAAAATGGTTTATATTACTCCCTCCGTTTTTTAAAAGATAATTAAAGATACATAAATTTTTATTCTTAAAAAATGAAATAAAATATATAAAGTGAAAAATAAATAAGTTATTTAGTAGGATCTATTAATATAAAAAAATAAAAGTATTCATCACTTTATATAATATTGTGGGACTATTAAAAATAAATTTAAAATTTATTTATTCTCTTTTTTTTTACTTTTATTTTTCTTAATATGTGTAAATTGTGTTTTGTCCATCCTCTTTTACGGAGGGAGGGAGTATTTCAGAAGATATAATTTGAATAGTTTATGTGAAATTTAACCTTCGGTAAGATAATTTAGTGACAAATGTTACGAAAAAAAATTCTTTTTTAAAAATTCAGAACGAATTGTGGTATATAAGAGGCCGTTTCACGGAATAAAAAGAATCATTTTTAGTCTTTCAAGAACTTTTAGGAAAATAAATGTACTGTATACTTGAAAAAAAAAACAATTTGTTTTAGTCAAAAAGAAAAAAAAAATTCACGCTATTTTTCCACCTTCATTTCACTTCCAATTTTTTTCTTCCATCTAAATTTTTGTAATAAGACTTATTATTATTTATTTAATAAAATAAATATTTTGATGAAAATATTTATGTGTTATGTGGTTAAAGGTCGATTTTTGACCTAGTCTATGTGTTATATGACTGTGCATAAGTGTTGTGAATTTATAGAAGAAAAATAAAAAATTTCTGAGAAAAGACGCTAAAATACTATTCACGCCAAAAACGTCTTTTTCATTTTTTCGACTTTTTGAATTACGTCATAGCGTTTATTTGGGAATGGAAGACGTAATCTTTAATAAAATTTACGAAAGAAAAATTTCGCGGTTTGGGTAATCGAACGAGTTAGGAAAACCTAACTAGAAAGAAAACAAGTAACTGACTTTGTTTGGTTAACCGAGCCTAGGGTTAAACTTAGGGTTTAGCCAAGGGTTGAGCCATGTAAGCCTAGGGTTGAGCCAAGCTTAGAAAGTCCAAGGCTTGGTCAATATGCTAGCTAAATGAGGATGAAATGAAGATGAAATGGAGAGGAAATGAAATCCAAATGATGGGCCGAGGGGGGGGGGGGGAGTACCTGGCCATTATAGCCAAGGGGTAAGAAGGATGAGCAAGTATAAGATTTAATGCTAAGCTAGAGAAGTCTTGGTTATGATGATGATGATAGCCCAACCTTGATTAGCTTAATTGATGATTGGTTAAGTTAGTTGAGGGTTGGTTAGTAAGGATTTGGAGAGTTGAGGGGAATAACTAGGGAATACCTTTGATGGGTGACCAAGTTAAAAGACTAAGCAAACTATGTTTTATATAAACAAACCAAAGTCATCATCCATTCATTTCCCTTCATTTCACTAAGTAAAAAAATTGAGAGAGAAAAGAAAGCTAGAAAGAAATAAAGAGAGAGAGGGAGCCACGGCTAGAAGAAGAGGAAGAAGGAAGAACAAACTTTGAGCATCCAAGTTAAGCTAAGCAAGGAGTAAGAAGGAAGAACATCAAGAGGTAACCATGAAACCCTAACTTCATCCATCTTTTTCTTTAAGTTTTTATTTGCTTGATTGGTGGTTGTTGTTGTTGCTTGTGGTGGTTCATGAAGGATCCTGGAGATATAAGGTAGTTGTTATAGTGTATATAATTGTAAACTACTGGTAAATAACATGCAAAGTGGAACAAAAATGAAAAATATAAACCCAAGCATAAAGGATGAACAATGGACTAATAGTGGACTGTTTTGGGACCAATTTTTATAGTGCTCTAAAACTAAAAATTTAGTTCTAGGGTGATGGGTTATACACTTGTGAGTTACGAACACCACCCAATTGGAACGAGGGTAAAAGCCGTTGTAACGAAGTCATGGCAGATTTTCTAGTAAAACTAGTTAAAAACTGAAAAACTTAGTGTGTGTGTACTGACTTTTGAGTCATTTTTTTGGATAGTTTGAATTTCTGCAAAATTCTGTTTTTCTAGGGATTGTGTAGTACGTAGAATAAGGAAGCCGTAGACTCAAGAACGAACTCATTCCGACTTCGAATGAGTGAGTTATGAAGCTTGGAAATAGGTGTGTCAAATCTGCCTAAACAGAAAACTAGTCACGAAGGATTTTTGAGCCACTATTTTGGCTTGATAATGAGTATGAAATTTTTTTCTATTTGTGAGGATTTTGTAGAGGATGTTACGAGCAAGAAAATGGCTCAAAAATGAACTCATTCTGATGTCGGATGAGTAAGTTATGACGTTCGGAAATAGGTGCGTCAAAATTGTAAATGCTGGAAAACAACACTGAAATCAGGATGAAAGGGTGACTTTCGGGTCACTGTTTTAGCTAGTTAGAGTTGTTGGAAAATTATGATTTTCTGGGAATTTGTAGAGTGCAATCCCAGCAAGCCATAGCCTCAAGAACGGACTCATTCTGACTTGGAATGAGCGAGTTATGAGGCCTAGAAGTAGGCATGTCAAAGTTAAAAATCAGTGTATTGCTAGGCAGCGTGCGATGTTGCTGGGCAGTGGGGGCAGGGCATGGGTGTTGGGCGACGCCGAGCAGCATTGTGCATGTCGGGCGTGCCACGGGTGTGTCGCTATGCCGTTTCACGACGCTATGGGATATTTTTGACATTGTTCTAAAACGTTCCAATTTATAAAAGATGAATATTATAAAATAAATAATAATGAATATAGACTATCGTAGGGGGTCGTTAAAGAGGGTCGTGACATTCCTGAACGCCGTGATGCCATGAGACGTTTTTGAAGAGTTGTCATGTTACTTAAATTTTAAAATGCGAGCAACCTAAAATGAGAAATATTGTAACGTAAACCAATATATGAAGTCTTTATGTGACTAATTGGTATGTTATTATGAATTAAATGTGTAAGACATTTGAAGGACATTTTTAAAGTATAAATTAAAGAACGCATTAGGCAAGTATTCTTAAATTTTTTTTGCAAGTTTCTAACTTTCACAAATTATTTTATTGTGCTAGTTTTTCAGCTTCATTCAAGTACTGTATTGAAGTTCTAATTTACGCAATGTTTATATATTGTGTGAACTCTAAACTTATGTAATTTTTTGATAATTGTACAAGTTATTCAACTATGCTATATTGCATATTGTTAAAGCTTTAAGGTTCGATATTTCATGAACTGTTTTAAAAATATGTCAATGCCTTTTGCTTCGGCTAGACAAATGTTAAGATATGATTTGAATTTGATAAATTCTCTAATGCTATCCAAACCAAATTAAATTGGTGCGGACTCTGACTTAAGTCTGAGATGAACAACCCTACTATTAATGGCAGTTTTGGTCGAACTTTCTAGCTGACCCTTTTGGGTGTAAAAATAAACGTATATAGTCGTTTAAAAACTAGAGTTGTGCACAACATGAGTACAATAAGCTAATCTCCTAGCGTCCTTAGATAAAGATGGTTTGTAGTACAAATCTGTTAAACCTTTTATGAAAAAAAGAGTTCAAGGTCGTATGACCGCTCAGTATGTCCTTTTAAAAAATGTTAAATAAAAGGAATCTCTTATTATTATTCCCATTTATTCGAGATGTTTTCACAACTATTGTTCAGTTGTTGAAATGTTCGGAGATAGATAATTTGATTCTTGATTTTGTTGTTTATACTTGCTGAGCTTCGTAGCTCATTCTTGCTTTGAATTAAATGTTTTCAGCTAAGCCCGATCGGGCCGAAAGTTAAGGAAAAAAAAACAAAGGAAAAGAAAATGTTTCCGAATAGGGAACTATTTATAATAGTTTTATGCTATGGATTATATTATTTAGAATGTTGTAATATTTATTCGTATTATGATGTTTTCAAAACATGTAAGGTCGTAGAACCTAGGAATTTAGAGTAAGACGTTTTGTAATAATTTAGTAATTATATTTCTATCTTTAAGATTATGTTGAATAGGTAATACCGTGTAGTACCATATCCAGGGTTAAAAGGTACCCGAATTTGGGGGCATCACTGTTGTCCGATTTATATAATGACAAATACGCATAAGTATATGCGGTCAACAAGTAATAAAGAGTAAGTAGAGTATCGATCCCACGAGGAATTATTACTAATGTTTTCCAAGTACTAACCTTTTTATCATCTCAATCTTATTTAAACAAACGATAATTGTTTTTGTTGTTTTACAATAATGAAGATAACAAATAATCAAAGAACTATGGAAAGCTTTAATATAATGAAATCTAATATTCAATAGTCTAAGATCACAATTTCCCCCAACACATCATTGAAATGTCCTAACTCTCTCTTTTCAACTAGTTAAATCACAAGAATTGTTATCCGAGAAATCACAAGTATGTCTAAGCCTCTCTCGATGGTCAAATACGTATTCCCCATTACGGTGTATAGATATATCTCTATTCTACACACTAGCAAGATTCTCATATCAAGAAAAATTAGTAAGGTGTATGTCATAAAACTTCATTAACTACTCCATCAATTACCAACTTTCGCAATAGAAATCATTAAACATGGATTCTCCAATGGATACATGTGGTATTTAGGTATATGTCTATCCTAAATACAATCAAATTATCTATTCATGAGTGTAATAAATAAAACACACGTCACTTAATTTCATAAATTACCCATAGGAATATCTAATTTTCACATGATATTATAACAAGGTCTCAACCTATACTTCATCTCTCAATTCCATATAAGTTCTCAAGGTAATTACTAGCTAGGTAATTAATATATAAAACACAAATTATGATATCCAATCATAAATAATTAACCAACATCAAAGAGAGAGCATTCAATTCAAACTATGTATTAGGTTCCATTGAAATCTTAGCAATTGAGTTCTAGTTCATGGTAACTACATAAAACATCAAATTTGATCTATATATCATCATATTGGATTTACAAAATAAGAAGGAAATACTAGAAATAAAACCACTTTTGAAGATTTTCCAATGTTGCTTGCTTGAGGGTTGATGATTTCTAGCTTTCCTTCTTGATTTGGTACTCCTTTCTTCAATTGTTCTTTTGATTTTGCTGGAAATTCCTTGTATTGCAGCCCATTTCTCTTCAATTTGATGTTTATGTGCAGCCTCCACAAGTCTCCTCCCCCTAGAGTTGCTGATTTCTATCTTCTATTGATACCTATTTCGTGCCTCCAAGAGCTGTTATAAGTCCCTGGATGCCTAACCTAGCTTAGCACACCAAAATAGACCAAAATCCCGCACATTTTAGCTTTCTGCTACAGGCGAGCTCGCCCCGGCGAGGATTTTGGCCTAAGTTTTCTCGCCCCGACGCGAACCCGCCCCGGCGAGAAATTTGTGTAGGAAATTCTCGCCCCGGTGAGCTCAGGTAAAATGGCCTTAACTTCTTCGTCCGAACTCGAATTTAGGCGATTCAAGAGGCTACGGAATGCCGAGAAGTAGCTCTACAACTTTCATAACTGGAGCTTGACGAGATACAGGCCGTAGCAAGGCTTAAATTGAGCCCGAAGCAACTGCTGCGTAAAATTCATGTTAAATCCGACGATAAAATGACCATAACTCTCTCATATGAACTTCAAATTGTATGATTCAAGATGTTCTGGAAAGCTAAGATCAAAATCTACAACTTTAGTTCTTTGAGTTTTGAGAGATTCAGATTGGATCATGGGTGAAATTGAGAAACAAGCAGCTGAAATGCCAAATTCACGCCGAAAACGCATTGATCCCAAGGGCCTTTATTTCAATACCTACAAAACAACGTAAAAACACATAAAAGCACAAAAATACATATAAAAGTAATACAAAACTACATTACACAACAATAAGATGAAAACACATAAAACCAAACGAAATAACTAAAGACTTACAAATTATTAAGGCTAAAAGTACCCAATTTGTGTATATAAAACACACTCATCAAATACCCCCAAACTTAAACCTTTGCTTGTCCTCAAGCAAAACACACAAACTATAAAAATTAAACATTTCTAAATACACTAATTTGAGCAATGAATTAAAAAGCTAACCAATGGTCTCAAAGCATCAACACATGAAAACTCAAGGAAACTTTCAAAACGTTGCAAGTCTAGATTTATAATTAGCTAGTTATAACTTGCTTTAGATCCCTTCCGTGTATGTGTGAGTACCCAATAGCACTAAATCAATCAAGCTCGGATGAAGCTATGCAACCACATTACCTTATGAAATAGTCAAAATAAACCACAAAAACTACATGCTTAACACATCACTCAATACAAAGGTATACAAATCACAATTTCCAAAATATATGAAATCAAAGGACTCTAGGTAAGTGCATTTTATGCTCCATCTTATCCTAAGTCTACTCTTGTGGGTGAGTGCGTTTTACGCTCCATCTCAACCCAATGCAAAATTTGATAAACATAAATGTCTTACTTTTATCAAAATTATAAGAGAGTGTGTTTTACGCTCTATCTCTCCTACGCATATGTCCATGAGTGAGTGCGTTTTACGCTCCATCTCAACTCACCACATGACCATCAATTCAAACGCAACAAATTTGGACACCTTGCTTCGAGTGATGTTTAAACGAGCTCTAGAGTTTATAGATATATCCCACAAGCAATCAGTTATAAAAGCCTTCTCTAAGCATACAACTAGTTCAATACTCATGGGTAAGTGCAAAAGAGTGAAAGGTCGCATAAGCAAAACAATAACCACAATAATGATTAGGCACAAAAACTAAGCAACATTTATCCATTTTTCATGAGTTAGAAACTATTCAATCAAGTTCTTGTCATAGACCATGAATTGTAGTTCAAATCAAATTAAAACAATGCTCAAGGGACACATCTTAAAAATAAATAATTTTTTTTTGTTTTTTTTTCAAAATAGCAAACAAACATTAAAATGCACAAATAACTAAGAGATGCTATGTATCCATGATGCCAATGCTATATGATCCACCCCCAAACTCAAAGTGAACAATGTTCTCATTGTTTATAAGATAAAGAAATGAAAACTGAGAACTTCCTTGATTGGCCAAGCATCATGCTCGACCATAGCCTTCTAAACATTTGAGTCTGATGGTGGATAAACTGGAAATGGTTGTAGCTCAAGAACATGCATTGGGGTGGCATTCGGATAATAACCAAGCAATTCCTTACCAAACAATGCTCAATCAGGCCAACATTCTTTTAGACAATTCGTTGACTACATAATGTGCGCTGACTGAAATTCTTCATTAAATACCTCCCCCAAACTCAGTTTCAACAAAAATTGCTAAGTTATTGTAATATTCAATCAAATAATAGCAATGAATAACCCAAAATCCTCCAATTGAGCCAACACAAACTCAATTGGGCAACCAATTTACATTTATCCAAATTTCAATAATCTATGATTACCCAATACAAATCCAAGTAAAACAGTTTAACTAACCAAGAATACCCATCATAATTGATAAATTTATTTTACTTGTATGCAAAAATTAGAGTGAGTACCTTGCTTTGTGTTGGCAAAAGAAGTTATTTATTTAGTACCTTCAATTTGGAGATGAATCCTTTTGAATGCTCAGTGGGTTAAGTTGAATCCATGTTGGAGAGGGGAAGAATGAGTTTGGAAGTGTGAATAACAATACAATCCGGCTTGGGAAGAAATAATTTTTTTTTAGCTCGCCGTGGCGAGAAAATCCTGCCTTGTGAGCTCGCCGGGGCGGGAAATTATATTGCGTTTTGTCGCCGGGGTGAGCTTGCGCCGCGGCGAGAATTTTGTTCTTCAATTTGCCGCCGGGGCGCCAACCCCCTGTATCCCAAAACTTGATTATTCACAATTCAAGCAATGACCATCCTCAACACACCTAACCTGATACAATGCAACATACCAAGCATATATTAGACAATTTGAGCGAAGAATGGTCCTAAATAGCAAATCAAAGTCACAAGCTAAACTAACAAAAACACATGCATTAAAATTTAGAAACTTGAAAATTTGAAACTTGCGAAATTGAAAAATAACAACTAAACATAAAGGATACGAATAGAGATAATGGGTTACCTCCCATCAAGCGCTTGGTTTATAGTCCTCGGCTTGACTAACTTCCTGTTTTTATCCAATTCCCTTTCGATAATTGAGGAACCCACCATCTATCAATAGCCATGTAGCTTTTGGGAGGTTCCCATTGGCGATAGTCATTGAGTTAAAGTCACCTAGCCTACTTTTTGTAGATAAGTTCTCAATTTCAAATGTCAAATAGCTAGGTGCTTCCTCCGTTGTGTCTGTGCTAAGATTGGGGCATTGGGGCTTGTCAAGCACAACAGGCTCTTCTTCTATCTTCATTTCCTCGGCCCACCATGGTTCCACATTCATACTAGCTCCATCTTCACATAGAGCCTCGCCTAAGAAATGACTACCAAGTGGACACGGTATTGCAAAACTGCCCGAATCCTTGAGCTTTGGTGGAGAAGGTGTATGAGACACTATCAAAATTGGCTCATCATCATTGGAGCTCAAGGCTAGATCTTCCTCAGCCTCCACTTCTTGCTCCTCACATATCTTCTCCCCCATAGATTCCTCGAAAATCAGCTCGGGCACTCCATCAGTTTTCAGAACCGAGTCGTTGGGCCATGCTTCTTGATAGTTATTATTGAAGGCAATGATAAGCTGTCCCACCTGGTTCTCGAGATTTCGAATCGACATCTCCTGACTTTTCAACATCTCCTCATTCGAAGCCATGATCTTGGACACAAGTTCCTCAAATTTTGACATTCCTTCTTCTTGAGTAGGAGCTTGATTCTGAGATTCAAGAGTGTATGATGGGCTTGGAGCATAACATTGATCATCATAATTGTAGCTCCATGTAGTATCCGGGTGATACCCCCAATCTTGGTGATAATCGGGATAAGCATAGTTATTGAGGTAATCACCACCGTAATGTGCCGGCCCAAAACTGACAGTGCATTGATGACTCGGATGATTATCAGCACAATAATCATAAGTAACTGTTATACCTTGAGTGCTCTCTGCTACTAAAGCATCCAACTTCCTCGATAGTGTTTCAAATTGTGCTAACAATGCAGAAAATGCATTGAGTCCATCAATCCCAGTTTCCATTAGTTGAGTCATACTTGTGTACGGCCATTGATCAACAAAGTCATCCATGGTGTACCTTGCAAAGAAGAAAGCATTAAAACAGAAAAATAAATGATAAAATAAACTAAAAATAAGTTTATATACAAGTTTAAATTAAGATCAATTTGATTATAATTAATATTGGAAAAACACTAGAAAAATAATTCTCCGGCAACGGCGCCAAAAACTTGTTGTCCGATTTATATAATGACAAATACGCCCAAGTATACGCAGTCAATAAGTAATAAAGAGTAAGTAGAGTATCGATCCCACGAGGAATTATTACTAATGTTTTCCAAGTACTAACCTTTTATCATCTCAATCTTATTTAAACAAACGATAATTGTTTTTGTTGTTTTACAATAATAAAGATAACAAATAATCAAAGAACTATGGAAAGCTTTAATATAATGAAATCTAATATTAAATAGTCTAAGATCACAATTTTCCCCAACACTTCATTTAAATGTCCTAACTCTCTCTTTTCAACTAGTTAAATCACAAGAATTGTTATTCGAGAAATCACAAGTATGTCTAAGCCTCTCTCGATGGTCAAATACGTATTCCCCATTACGGTGTATAGATATATCTCTATTCTACACACTAGAAAGATTCTCATATCAAGAACAATTAGTAAGGTGTATGTCACAAAACTTCATTAACTACTCCATCAATTACCAACTTTCGCAATAGAAATCATTAAGCATGGATTCTCCAATGGATACAGGTGGTATTTAGGTATATTTCTATCCTAAATACAATCAAATTATCTATTCATGAGGGTAGTAAATAAAACACACATCACTTAATTTCATAAATTACCCATAGGAATATCTAATTTTCACATGATATCATAACAAGGTCTCAACCTATACTTCTTCTCTCAATTCCATATAAGTTCCCAAGGTAATTACTAGCTAGGTAATTAATATATAAAACACAAATTATGATATCCAATCACAAATAATTAACCAACATCAAAGAGAGAGCGTTCAATTCAAACTATGTATTGGGTTCCATTGAAATCTTAGCAATTGAGTTCTAGTTCATGGTAACTACATGAAACATCAAATTTAATCTATATATCATCATATTGGATTTACAAAATAAGAAGGAAATACTAGAAATAAAACCACTTTTGAAGATTTTCCAATGTTGCTTGCTTGAGGGTTGATGATTTCTAGCTTTCCTCCTTGATTTGGTACTCCTTTCTTCAATTGTTCCTTTGATTTTGCTGGAAATTCCTTGTATTGCAGCCCATTTCTCTTCAATTTGATGTTTATGTGCAGCCTCCACAAGTCTCCTCCCCCTAGAGTTGCTGATTTCTATCTTCTATTGATACCTATTTCGTGCCTCCAAGAGCTGTTATAAGTCCCTGGATGCCTAACCTAGCTTAGCACACTAAAATAAACTAAAATCCCGCATATTTTAGCTTTCTGCTACAGGCGAGCTTGCCCCGACGAGGATTTTGGCCTAAGTTTTCTCGCCCCGGCGCGAACCCGCCGCGGCGAGGAATTTGTGTAGGAAATTCCCGCCCCGGCGAGCTCATGTAAAATGGCCTTAACTTCTTCGTCTGAACTCGGATTCAGGCAATTCAAGAGGCTACGGAACGCGGAGAAGTAGCTCTACAACTTTCATAAAGCTTGACGAGATACAGGCCATAGCAAGGCTCAAATTGAGCCCGAAGCAACTACTGCGTATGTCAAATCCGACGGTAAAATGACCATAACTCTCTCATACGAACTTCAAATTGGATGATTCAAGATGTTCTGGAAAGCTAAGATCAAAATCTACAACTTTCGTTCTTTGAGTTTTGAGAGATTCGAATTGGATCATGGGTGAAATTGAGAAACAAGCAGCTGAAATGCCAAATTCACGCCGAAAACGCATTGATCCCAAGGGCCTTTATTTCAGTATCTACAAAACAACGTAAAAACACATAAAAGCACAAAAATACATATAAAAGTAATACAAAACTACATTACACAACAATAAGATGAAAACACATAAAACTAAACGAAATAGCTAAAGACTTACAAATTATTAAGGCTAAAAGTACCCAATTTATGTATATAAAACACACTCATCAATCACAGGTTAGTATCAAAGTTGTAGGTTATAAACCTTAAGTGGGAGAAATACCTTAGGATATAATCTTAAAGAAATTAGAGGAGTTAGTAAAGAAAACTCAGATAGAGTTTTAAAATATGAATTGAGGAAATTCATTGAATAATAATAATAATAATAATAATAATAATAATAATAATAATAATAAAAGTACAATAAAATATATTGTTATGTGATATAGTAAATATATTTTGTTGCTATGTGCTAATCAAGATATTAAAATTGATTGTAGGATGTCGGCAGATGCAGAGTTTATAGATATCCAACTGGATATTGAGGAGCTAATACCTTCACCGGTGCCTATAGTAGTGGTGCCGGTAGAGAGTGACCCGGACATGGATCTTCAATCTGATGAGGATCCGTTTGAGCATTGGGAAGAGCTGGTCGAAGAGGCTCAAGGTGCAGTGCCTGAAGCTGTATGTTTACCTAAATCTATACTAACAAAATACGTAAATATACGCAGTCCACAAGTAATAAAGTGAAAGTAGAGTATCGTCCCACAGAGAAGAATTGATTCTATAATGACAATTTCAAATTTAAATTAAAACAATTTTAGTAAACAAATAATTGATTTCGAAAGTTTTGAATTTAACTAATTAATTCTAAATTAAATTACTACCACTAGTTTGAAAACAGATTTTTAAAGACTTAAGACTATAACTTCACTTAATGCTTTATCTTGTTCAACACACTTCCCTTCGAATTATGCTAGTTGTTTTGGATTGTTAACCAGGAACTCATCACTATTTATAACCATCTCTCAATGTTTTATAAATAACTCAACTCAAATCCGCAATTGATAGACTCAAGTTAATCACCCTAGATAACTAATTCACTATATTTCTATGTGAATTACAATTAAAAAGGATTTAAAGTCCAGGTTCCCTATTTTGATTACATGCGGTGAATAGGTATATCTCTATCCTAACCACAAATTATGAATTCCATCGACAGCAGAATACACAATCACATGCTATTATGGTCAGATCTAATTCTATACTTCATCTTTCAAGTTCATATAGAATATCCTAGTAATTACTGGCCAGATAATTAAGCAATTCAGCACAAACCATAATAGACAATCCAAAAATAACTAATCATAATATTCAACGAAGCATGCTATTCAAGACTACGCATTAAGATCCATTCTAGCCTTAAAAGAAATTTAGCTCATAACTAAACTAGAATTCATCATCCACAAGTTTAATAACATCAAAAGTTTAGAGTAGAAAGAAAAGAGAAGAAACACTGTAAGCAATCCTTCAATCTCTGTCCTGCTCCTCCTTGCTATCAACTTGCTTCAAGTCTTCTCAAAATTGCTCAAAACTATGGTTTGATAATAGATATATCCCAATTACCAACTAGAAAACACCTATTTATAGTATCTGATAAAACCCCTAATTAATTACACAGTTCCAAATCCAAGTTCCGATCAAAACCAATTAAAACATCTAAAAAGTCAAATTTGCCCTCACTCGAACCGGCGCGGCCGCGCTTGGATTAAGCTTGAAAGGCGCGCGACCGCGCTACTCTGGCGGCAAATTTTTTTTCTAAGTCTGAAGTCAGGCGCGGCCGCGCTGCACCCTAGTTCATTTTGGGCGCTGCCGCACTGCCCTGCTACTCTGCAATATCAGCAACTCAGCAACTGCAATAGCGCAATCCCACCAATTCTCACCAAACTCAATCCCAACACGCGCAAGCTACAAAAACACATAAAAATGCATGAAAAGCAACTATATACCATGGAAATAAACAATAATTCGCATTCATTGGCATCCGATTCGTAGGTATAAAACCTACTCATCAAATTCCCCCAAACTTAAACTATTGCTTGCCCCCAAGCAACATAATGCAATGCAATATAGCTAACACAATGCAACACAATGCCATGAATGCACTAAAAGCTACCATGCCTAAGAATCCAACCAATAACCAGTATGAATGTTAACTGCGTGCCTCAGAGATATCAACAACTAACTTGAACAGTAAATCTAGTCAATAGAAACTAATAACCCCAATCAATCAAACAATAAACACCTATCATCACCCAGGTCGTGCGTGTGTGTTCATTAATCAAGTTAACTGCCCAAAGTTCAAAATAAAGCCACATAACCAACTCTATAACAAGAATACTCTATTTTTACTTCAATTCAAGCAAATACAACAAATCCAGCCAAAATCAAGCAAATACCGAGCATGGAGGTTCTAACAAGACTTATTCCTAACTTTATTCTTCTATGAGTGCGTTTTACGCTCCATCTCGTATTTATGCTTAACTGTGCAATGTCAAGTTCTCTTAGGCGTTTCAGAATCACCCATGTAGCAAGCGTTCAATCAGTGACTCCCAAACTAGACGGCTTTAGGGCACCAAGTGTTAAGACACCCCTAAGGATCTAATTACCCGAGTGATAAAGGCCACAAAACCCAACTAGTCAACATTTATTGTATTTATTGTAAATTGTTTTTTTTTAATTTTTTTTAGCCTTAAAAGAAACCCCCAAACTCAGCTTTTACCATATTCAGCCTTCTTTATTGATTCACCTAACAATGTGTTTCCCAATTCTCATGTAAAAATCAGTTATGCAACCCTTTGAACCCCAACAGTCAAATTAATCAAATTATTCGTGCTATCCAATAACTTAAGTTATGACAAGCATAATTACTCTCATTATCAAAATTATTTTATCCCTAACGACTTTCAAACTGTCCAAGCTAACACAATAATACCCATCTCATCATTGGCCGAGCCTAAATCATACCAACTATTCAATTGGATTAATGCAACAAACTAAATGCACCCAACACAACCAAACTAAACTATGCAAGATTCACAATAATCACAATGATATGCCAACATACTAACAGATATGATACACAAAACCAACAAACATGCTAAACAAAAACCTAAAAGAACTCCCCCAAACTTAAAACAGACAATGCCCTCGTTGGATAAAATAATAAAAGAAAAGGAAAAGGAAAGAAAAACTCCCCTAATCCGAAGTAGCATCATCTGCCTCCTCCCCATCTGAAGGTGTGTCCGGAGGCGGATAAGTTGAGGCTGCACCAAATGTCGGGAATTGTACTTGAACGCCCAACTGAGAAAAGGCCTGCAAGAAACTATCTGAAAGTTGAGTGGAGAAAGAACAAAGATCGGTCATACTCGACTGTATAGCATCCATCCTCCGAGTCATACGCCTCTCCATGCGATCCAATCGAGTCTGGGATATATGAGCTGGCTGTTCAGGTTCGGGCACCGGCTGATCAGCGGACTCCTCACTATCACTGTAGTCTCCCAGTAAAAATCCTGCTCCCCGAGCATGAGAAGGAGCTCCTTCGCACACCTTATACTTAGCAATCGTTGCATGGTCAATCGTGTTCATCGGGAGTTGCACAGGCTCACTATCAGCCCACTCCACCCCCGCAGCCGAGCATAGACGTGTAATTACTGACGCATGAGGGATACCACCGGAAGTACCACCCTGAAGGTATCAGCGAATAGACTGATGGATAACATAACCCATATTAATTGATTTCCCTTGCACAATACCATATAGCAAAATCGCCCGATCCATAGTCACGTCGTTTTGGTGCCTGGTTGGCATAAGATTGGCACAAATAAAGCTGTTCCAGGCCTTGCCATAACGACTCAAGGCAGTGTGAGGGAAGTGAAGCTTCTGATCTGTCCCTTGCTTTGTTGTCCATTCGGTACCAGGCTTGCACAAAATATTCTTGATTCGATCCAATTTAGTATCCCAATTTGTAGAGTGAAAACTTTCAGGATCAGAGAGATGAACAGAAGGCAAGTGATAGATGGCGTTGATACTCCTGCTATCATATGGCACCTGACAACCCCGCACAAAAGCAGTCCCATCCTTGGTAATCTTCGCGTTAGCATAGAATTCTTGCACAACTGAAATCGGGGCTGCCAAGGGTGTTTCAACAAACAAGAACCAACCCTTCGCTCGGATCATGTTCATCATTTGACCATCCAAATCCGGATCGGGCTTTAGCCCACGTTCCAAAACAAACGTTTTCCCAAGCAAAACCTTATGATAGAAATCCTCAGCTTTAGCAGAAACAAATCTACTCCTATCAAAATCCACTGACTCAGCCTGTGCATGAGAACTAGAAGATTCCCCACGTGGTCTCTTAGAAGCCATATCAAATCAGTCCCAATACACAATAATAAAAAGTTTCCCCCAAACTTGACAGACACCACACTAGGATTTACTCAAGCAATACCAATCCAATATACTTGCATGCACAGTATAATCACAACCAATAATCCCAATACACAATAATCCCAAGTATAAAATCTGACAACTAAATGTAATACCTTGGTACAAAGTTAAACCCTAAATCGCAATGTACTTACTTCAACCAGACCCAGTGCAATTCCTTGCTTTCCCACCGTGATGCACTGAAAATCTCCTTGAAGAACACTGAAAAAGATGAAGGATTCGGATTTTGGGGTTTGAAGGAAGAAGTCGGCTATGTGTGGTGTTGGTATGGAGAGAGAATGGAGATGAAGAGAAATAGAAGTTAGGGTTTTTGATGGGAAGTGTTTGATTTGGAGAAGGATTTTTGTAATGGTAGGATTTGGTTGTGATTCGGATTTGGAAGAGAAGAAAGGGGAGGAAACGGTTTTGAAAAGGAGAGATTATGAAGAATAAGAGTCTAAGCGGGAGAAGGAATTAAAAAGGCAGATATGGGTCGGGTTTAATCTGGGTTTTGAAACCTGGGATCCGATCGAGGCGCGGCCGCGTTGGAATTTGGCTTGAGTTGGGCGCAACCGTGCTGGTGTACCAGAAAGTTTTTTTCCAACTCTGAGATGCGGCGCGACCGCGCTGCTTTCCTTCACAATTTGGGCGCGGCCGCGCTGGTGTACCAGTTGCACATTTTTGATTTCTGAAGCAAGGCGCGGCTGCTCTTGATTTTTTCACACTTGGGGCGCGGCCGCGCTGGCCTAAAAATCTGGAATTGCGCTGTTAAGCCTTTCTTGATGATTTCTTCATGTGCAAACCTTGATGTATGACCTGTAAGCAATAAAAACCAAGAAACAAAGCATCTAATTACTACAAAATAAAAACAAAACTAAGTCTAATAATGAGTCCTAAAAATCACAAAATTTTAACTAAAAAGCAATTAAAAATTGGGTTGCCTCCCAACTAGCGCTTGATTTAAAGTCTTTCAGCCTGACTACTCCCTGTTTCAATTTCAATTGGCAAGAGTGATTGAGGTTTTCTGGCGATCAACACCACCACCCCAATAATGCTTTAATCTTTGACCATTGACTTTAAACGACTCTTCCGGATTGTTTGTAAAAACTTCAACAGCGCCATGAGGGAATGCTTGTTTGACAATGAAAGGACCCAACCACCGAGACTTGAGCTTCCCTGGAAATAACTTCAGTCTAGAATTGAATAGAAGCACTACTTGTCCTGGCTCAAACGTCCTGTCGATGATTTTCTGATCATGCCACTTCTTGACTTTTTCCTTGTAAAGCTTTGAATTCTCATATGCTTGTAACCAGAATTCATCGAGTTTGTTAAGCTGAAGTAGCCTCTTTTCCCCAGCAGCCGTGAGATCAAAGTTCAACTTTCTGATGGCCCAATATACTTTGTGTTCAAGCTCAACCGGTAGGTGACACGCCTTTCCATAGACTAATTGGTACGGTGACATACCAATGGGCGTCTTATAAGCTGTCCGATAAGCCCCAAGTGCATCATCCAATTTTGTTGACCAATCTTTTTTACTCGGATTGTCGATTTTCTCCAGAATTCTCTTCACTTCTCTGTTTGAGACTTCGGCTTGACCACTGGTTTGGGGATGGTAAGCTGTAGCAATTCGGTGGTTTACCCCATACTTAGCTAAAAGAGCCGTGAAATACTTATTACAAAAATGGCTCCCTTCATCGCTGATAATTGCTCTTGGGGTGCCGAAACGTGTGAAGATGTTTTTTCGCAGAAATTTAAGAACCACCTTGGCATCATTAGTCGGCAACGCACTTTCTTCCACCCATTTAGAGACATAATCGACCGCCAAAAGGATGTAGAGGTTGTTAAAGGACGATGGGAATGGTCCCATAAAATCTATTCCCCAAACGTCAAAGACTTCAACTTCTAAAATGGCATTCAAGGGCATCTCATGACGCTTGGAAATATTTCCCACCCTTTGACATCTATCACATCGTTGCACGAAGTGGTGGGCGTCCTTAAACAATGTTGGCCAGAAAAATCCTACTTGTAACACCTTGGCCACTGTCTTCTTGCCTCCGTAATGACCTCCGTATAGCGAATCATGGTAATGATGTAAAATACTCTCTACTTCACTTTGTGGCACACATCGTCTAATCATCTGACCAACACAATGTTTGAACAAGAACGGCTCATCCCACATGTACCTTTTTACACCATGCAGAAACGTTTTCTTTTGTTGACTGGTCAAATCAAGAGGAAGTATGTTGCTAACCAAATAGTTGACAAAATCGGCATACCATGGGACTTCTGAGTGGTTCACAAACAACTGCTCATCTGGAAAGAACTCATTGATCACCATTTTATCTCCCTTGACGTGGTCATTATTTTCTAATCTCGAGAGATGATCTGCCACTTGATTTTTTTGTCCCCTTCCTATCCCGGATTTCCAAGTCGAACTCTTGGAGTAGAAGTATCCATCGAATCAGCCTTGGCTTCGCATCCTTTTTCGAAATCAGATATCTTATGGCAGAATGGTCAGTGAACATCACCACTTTAGTTCCAATAAAGTATGACCAAAATTTGTCAAATGCATACACGACTACTAGCAACTCCTTCTCGGTAGTCATGTAGTTGAGTTGGGCATCGGACAGTGTTTTGCTAGCATAATAAATGGCGTGAAAAATCTTTTCCTTTCGTTGGCCCAAAAGAGCCCCAATAGCATAGTCACTAGCATCACACATCAACTCAAACGGCATTGACCAATCCAGTGCTACAATTACTGGCGTTGTGGTCAATTTCCTTTTCAACAAGTCAAAAGCCGCAAGACACTCATCATCAAACTTAAAGGGAACATCTTTCTCCAATAGGCTACATAAAGGCTTAGAGATCTTAGAAAAGTCTTTTATGAATCTTCTATAAAATCCAGCATGTCCCAAGAAACTCCGTATTCCCTTGACTGTAGTTGGAGGAGGTAGATTTTCTATTGTCTCCAGCTTGGCTCGATCTACCTCTAACCCGTTTGACGACACCTTGTGCCCAAGAATTATCCCCTCTTGCACCATAAAGTGGCATTTTTCCCAGTTGAGCACTAAATTGGTCTCCACGCATCTTTTCAAAACTAGGACCAGATTTTCCAAGCAACTATCAAATGTGTCACCAAACACTGAAAAATCGTCCATGAATACCTCCATGTTGCGTTCAACCATATCTGAGAAAATAGCCATCATGCATCTTTGGAACGTCGCAGGTGCATTGCATAAGCCAAAAGACATCCTCCGAAAAGGAAAAGTACCATAAGGACATGTGAAGGTAGTCTTTTTCCTGATCTTCCGGGGCAATCACTATCTGATTATAACCTGAGTAGCCATCCAACAAGCAATAGTACTCGTGCCTAGCCAGTCTATCTAACATCTGATCAATGAAGGGTAGAGGATAGTGATCCTTGCGGGTTGCCGTGTTTAATTTCCTGTAGTCCATACAAACCCTCCATCCGGTCACTGTCCTTGTCGGTATCAATTCATTATTCTCGTTTTCTACAACCGTCATGCCACCCTTTTTAGGCACGCACTGGACTGGACTCACCCAACTGCTATCGGAGATGGGGTAAATGATACATGCATCAAGCCACTTCAAAATTTCCTTTTTCACCACCTCTTTCATGATCGGGTTCAGCCTCCTTTGTTGTTCTATCGTTAGTTTGGCATCGTCTTCCAAAAGGATCTTGTGCATACAGAATGATGGGCTAATTCCTTTTATGTCTGCGATGGTCCAACCAATGGCTGATTTGTATTCCCAGAGAACTCGAATCAACTTACTTTCCTGCAATTCGTTAAGTACAGATGTAATAATAATAGGCAAAGTAGATGATTCACCCAAATAAGCATACCTCAGATGGCTCGGTAAAGGTTTAAGTTCAAGAGTAGAAGGTATTTCAAGAGATGGCTTCAAGCGCTCTAAGGATTTGTCAGTAAGTTCCAAAGGTTCATAGGGAATCTGAAATTTGTGTACTCTCGGCACTGTATCTAAAATTTGAAGAAACTCCATCATCTCAGGGTCATCCATGTCAGCCTCCCTTAATAAAACAGATTCCAACGGATCCTCAGTCAATTGCCTCAAAAACTCGTCATCCATCACTTTTTCCACCACATCTAACCTGAAACACTCTTCCTCATCCGTAGGAAATTTCATGGCTTTGAACACATTAAATGTCACTTCTTGGTCTTGCACCCTCATAGTTAGTTCTCCTTTTTGTACATCTATAAGTGTTCTTCCAGTTGCCAAGAAAGGTCTCCCCAATATAATAGGAATGTCTTTGTCCTCCTCATAGTCCAAAATGATGAAATCTGCTGGGAATATGAATTTATCCACTTTCACCAAAATGTCTTCCACGATACCTCTAGGGTATGTAACCGACCTATCAGCAAGCTGAAGAGAGATGTTGGTCGGTTTCGGTGCAGGTAGACCTAGCTGAACATATATTGATAACGACATAAGGTTGATGCTCGCACCCAAATCACACAAACATCTGCCAATTGATAAGCTGCCAATGGTGCAAGGGATAGTGAAACTACCCGGATCCTTTACCTTTGGTGGCAACTTCTTCTGCAATATCGCACTACACTCTTCAGTCAATGCTACTGTTTCATAATCCTCCAACTTTTTCTTCCTTGACAAAATTCCTTTCATAAACTTGGCGTAGCTCGACATCTGCTCTAAAGCCTCGGCAAACGGTATATTGATTTGCAGCTTTTTAAAGACTTCAAGGAATCTGGAGAATTGTTTGTCTATTTTCTGCTTGTGAAATCTCTGAGGATATGGAACATGAGGATATACTTCTGCTTGCTTTTTATGCTCCTTGTCTTTCTGCTCATTCTCCGTTTCCTTGTATTTTTCTACCAAGTTCTCTGCAGTAGTTGGGACTGGGGACGGGCGCGGCCGCGCTGCCTCCCTTTGTATTTCAGGCGCGGCCGCGCTGCTCTGCTGGAGTTGCTTCCCACTTCGAAGTGTTACAGCTTGACATTGTTCCTTACCATCTCTCTTGGGGTTGACTTCTGTATCATTTGGAAGTACTCCTTGCGGTCGATTGTTCAAGACTTGAGCCAACTGTCCCAGTTGATTTTCCAAATTCCTAATTGAAACTGCCTGGTTGTTCACATTCAAATCTACCTGATTTAACAGCTTGTCTTGATCATTCATTCTTTTCTCAGATGCTATGATAAATCTGTTAGGTTTGTATAACGCGAACATGCAATCAAATTACATTAATAAAACGGAAGCGCGATAAAATCAGATTTTAAAATTTTATACAAACCATTACCATGATCTTTCTTTATGCACAATTATTAATTAAACGAAAGAGATGGAGAATAAGAATTATACCCTTGTAGAATTCTAGCTTCCTCAGGTATAAGTTCACCTCCAATTCCTTCGCGTTCTCCTTGAATTCCACCGATTAAATTCCTTCCTCTGATCAACGTTAGCCACCCAAGTGTTTGGCCTCTAGAGGTGATCCACCAAGGAATAATACTTGTTCAAGAAGATGGGTGTTGGCAAAACCCTAGTTTCTATCTCTATAGAAATTGTAAGTACTATCTACAATTCTTATGCAAGAGTGTGTACCCCTAATCTATGATAAGAGTTCTCTTATTTATAGATGTAGGAAAACCCTTCCCTAAACTATTTAGGATTAGGGTTTCTATTCTAATTAAACTCCTTTAATTAAATTAAACTCCTAATCCAATTAGGAATTCATGTGAGAGTACTTCTATTAATTAATTCCCAATCCCTATTAGGAATTAAATAATAGTAATAGTAATAATAATAATAAGACTCCTCTTATTAATTTATATTTAATATTTCTAAAATATTAAATAATAAATATTAAGCTATTTAATTTATTCTATCTCCATAGACTAAATTAAATACACTTAACTTATTATTACAATTATGCCATTTACTTCTTAAATAAATATTTTTCTTTTGCGGTGTGACCCTTTAGGTTCTCCATATTAAACCGGTTGTGAATAAATAAATTAGAACAATTCTAATCTTATTTAAATAAATAAATTAAACTATTTAATTCATTTAAATAAATAATATTTATTCTACAATAAGGGTAAGCCCCCTTAGCGATCAACGACTTTCCAGATAATATAGATTTCAACATTAATCATAAAAGAACCTTTCAGTGCATAGTTACCGTACAATTCAATCCTTCTACCATACAATGTCCCAATTAAATATAAGACATGGAATTACTGTCAAGTCTTATTTTATTTAATTATATGTATTTCGATTCTAAAATGCACAACTCTGATAATGCAAATTAGAAACTCCTTTCTAATTTCATTTTGCTTTGGCCAAAGACTTCTGAGTCGTCATTTATCGAATCACATAGAACATTCTCTCCTTTTACTAGAAGTGGTAGATTCTTTGTTGATCATTCACCTATCTCCATGTATAACTTATTATACCCAATCATACCCTTTGATATACCCTAACGGTCTTAAGGGACATGTCAAAGTATAATTCATCATACACAAGATACTATGATGATCTCAAGTCCAAGGATCACTTGTACTACTATCACTAAAGGAATTCATATTGACAGGCGAGTAAAACTCCATTAGGTATTCCTTAGCGAGCCACGTTCAGTGAACTTATTCTCTAATAAGCACCTACATACTTTGTTTAGTGTCTCCACACAAATGATTATGAGATCAATCATCCTCTTCATAAGAGCAAGCAACGTATGTACTAATCTATCCGGATTCACTAATCCCCTTTTTAGTAATCCATCGATTAGGAACGATTTTAGTTTGTGAGCTATCTAGAATTTAGATCTCATTAGCATGATCACCATCATGATTCTAAAAGCATTGCTCAAAACTATGGGTTTATCACATTCAATATAACAGCATCATGTAGATAAAGTAAAATGCCTTTAACAAATGAATAAGATTACAAAGTATATGCTACATCATATCAAATATGATTGGCTTATGTGCATACTACTTTCAAAATCTTGCCAAAGACTCTTCTAAATTTGGTTTTCTTTTTGCATGTTGTGGAGGTTGGTTCTAAAAACCCTGGGGATTTTGTGATCTTGGAGTGGGATTTTGAACCTGAGTGTTATTGCTCCATGATAAACCCGGATGATTTTTCCACCCCGGATTATATGCATTCTGGTATGGCTGTTGCTGTCAGTTATAGCTCCCCAAGTACCGTACCGATTCCGGATTAATGGCACAATACTCCGTCGGATGTGCACCTGCACATAGCTCACACACGTAGGCCACTTGCTGGACCTTCGACTCCACCAAAGCTTCAATCTTCTTAGACATGGCTGCCATCTGAGCTGTTAATGCAGTGGCCACATCTACTTCCAAAACTCCAGCTACCTTCTGCGGATTCATTCTGGAAGTCGGCCATTGATAGTTGTTCGCAACCATAGTCTCCAACAAGGTGAAAGCTTCATCAAAATTTTTGTCCATAAGTGCTCCCCCTACAGCTGCATCAATGTTTGTTCGAGTGTTACTATTTAGCCCATTGTAAAATGTCTGGACTTGCAGCCACTTGGGTAGCCCATGATGTGGACATCTTCTCAATAACTCCTTGAACCTTTCCCAAGCCTTGTACAGTGACTCTCCATAACTTTGCTCAAAGGTAGAAATCTCGTTTCTCAACTTAGCAGACTTAGCCGGTGGAAAGAATTTTGCTAAGAATTTCTACGCCAAGTCATCCCAAGTTGTGATGGACCCCGGTGGAAGCGAATGCAACCAACTCTTTGCTTTATCCCTGAGTATAAACGGAAACAAACGTAGTCTCACCGCATCATCAGTTACATTGGGATATTTGAAGGTATCACAAATCTCCAGAAAGCTAACCAAGTGTTCATTAGGATCATCATTGGCTAATCCCCCAAACTGTACTGCATTCTGAAGCATATGAATTGTCCCCGGCTTGATCTCAAAGGAAGTGGCAGTGATAACTGGTCTCGTGATGCTTGATTTGATCTCGTCTATCTTAGGCATAGCATAGTCCCTCAAAGATTTTTGTTCTTCATTAGCCATTGCCTCTTTGTCGATTGTCTCACAGCAAAACTTTCTTAACTTACGTAACTTATTTTCAAGATCGTCCTTACTCTGCACAAGTTCCGGCTGCTTTGATCGTGTTTGCATAAACAACCGAGATCACCTCTAACAGGAAGTAAAAAGAAAAACAATGTTAGCTAAAACTGAATTAATTAAATTTAAAACTTGAAATTATAGACACAATTGATCCCCGACAATGGCGCCAAAAACTTGTTTGCCTAAATCTATACTAGCAAAATACGCAAGTATACACAGTCCACAAGTAATAAAGTGAAAGTAGAGTATCGTCCCACAGAGAAGAATTGATTCTATAATGACAATTTCAAATTTAAATTAAAACAATTTTAGTAAACAAATAATTGATTTCGAAAGTTTTGAATTTAACTAATTAATTCTAAATTAAATTACTACCACTAGTTTGAAAACAGATTTTTAAAGACTTAAGACTATAACTTCACTTAATGCTTTATCTTGTTCAACACACTTCCCTTCGAATTATGCTAGTTGTTTTGGATTGTTAACCAGGAACTCATCACTATTTATAACCATCTCTCAATGTTTTATAAATAACTCAACTCAAATCCACAATTGATAAACTCAAGTTAATCACCCTAGATAACTAATTCACTATATTTCTATGTGAATTACAATTAAAAAGGATTTAAAGTCCAGGTTCCCTATTTTGATTACATGCGATGAATATGTATATCTCTATCCTAACCACAAATTATGAATTCTATCGACAGTAGAATACACAATCACATGCTATTATGGTCAGATCTAATTCTATACTTCATCTTTCAAGTTCATATAGAATATCCCAGTAATTACTGGCCAGATAATTAAGCAATTCAACACAAACCATAATAGACAATCCAAAAATAACTAATCATAATATTCAACGAAGCATGCTATTCAAGACTACGCATTAAGATCCATTATAGCCTTAAAAAAAATTTAGCTCATAACTAAACTAGAATTCATCATCCACAAGTTTAATAACATCAAAAGTTTAGAGTAGAAAGAAAAGAGAAGAAACACCGTAAGCAATCCTTCAATCTCTGTCCTGCTCCTCCTTGCTATCAACTTGCTTCAAGTCTTCTCAAAATTGCTCAAAACTAGGGTTTGATAATAGATATATCCCAATTACCAACTAGAAAACACCTATTTATAGTATATGATAAAACCCCTAATTAATTACACAGTTCCAAATCCAAGTTCCGATCAAAACCAATTAAAACATCTGAAAAGTCAAATTTGCCCTCACTCGAACCGACGCGGCCGCGCCTGGATTAAGCTTGAAAGGCGCGCGGCCGCGCTACTCTGGCAGCAATTTTTTTTTCTAAGTCTGAAGTCAGGCGTGGCCGCGCTGCACCCTAGTTCATTTTGGGCGCGGCCGCGCTGCCCTGCTACTCTGCAATATCAGCAACTCAGCAACTACAATAGCGCAATCCCACCAATTCTCACCAAACTCAATCCCAACAAGCGCAACCTACAAAAACACATAAAAATACATGAAAAGTAACTGTATACCATGGAAATAAACAATAATTCGCATTCATTGGCATCCGATTCGTAGGTATAAAACTTACTCATCACTGTACCATCTGAGGAAGTATCAGAGGGTGCCTATATAAACCCCGAGATTCAACAAGCCCTGACCCAGTTAGGGGCATTAGTTTATCACCTGGTGGACAGGAATTCAGAACTGAACCTTGAACTGCATACTGCAGAGAATAGGGCTGTGACAACCCGAATTTTTGAAAATTATTAAAATAAGAATTTAATAAATAAAATTCTTAGTATGAGACGTGTCGGGTTTGAATGTATAAATATATATATGTGTTATATATATTTTTGTGATTTATGTGGTGGATTTAATATGTATATATATAAGTATAAAATATATACATATATTTAAAAAGTAAGATTTAATAGTTAATTTAAACTATTAAATTAGTTAGCTTGAATTGGTTAACTTGAGTTAACTACGAAATAAAATATGGAGGAGAAGGTAATTAATTAATTGAGTAAAGTAAGATATTTTCTGATAAGGAGAACTATGTTACTATAATGTAACATATATGGTATAATATTATATTAATTGGATGTGAATGAAAATATGAGATGAGATCCGATATATAAAATATTTATATTGGTATCAAGTTAGCAAATTAAATTCACATTTGAATAAATGATTTAATATATTAAATTATATATTTAATATATAAATAAATTGTTTGAAAATAATGTATGGAAGGAAAGAGATGATTAAATTTAATTATACAAAAATAAGTTGTATATATTAAATAAGTGAATTAAAATAATTGGTAGAGTGAATACTAATTATTTTAATATAATTAATTGGTGCATAAAAAGTGATAAAATTTAATTATGGACTAATTCCATAATTAATGAAATAATTTTTGTAATTATTATAAATAAATAATTATCCAATTATTGGTAATAATTGAATTTCATGATAAATTGCATATGTGAAGTAGCATTATGCGATAAGTACTGAAGGGTGTATATAATATATGTATATGTGCTTAGTCAATTACTTAGTAAACATGAGGTGTTAGCAATTTAGGAGTGTTGAGTATTAGAAAGCAAGCATGAGTTGTTAATATTAGGATGGCTAAGTCATTAACACTTAAGCAAGAGCTGGGGCATTCTTAAATCATTAAGAGACACTAAGCTAAATTATATTGTCTGAGAATGAAAGGGGAAAGCTAAGAAGCTTAAGCTGACCTTCATTCTCTCAATTCACTTCTCCATACGTTCTATACTCCTAAAATTTCTTTCTCCCAAATTATCACAAATTGACCCAAATTACTTCAAGAGATTGATTAGCAACTGAAATTGAAGGGGTAATTCATCAAAGAAGCTATCCGAAGAAGAATTAGCAAGAACATAGTGAGTCAAGAGGTAATTCATGTATTTGGTTATGTTTATGGGAATTGAATGAATATATATGTAGTAATGGTGTAATTGATAGAAGTTACATGCTTGGTTATGAATTATTGTGATGGGAAGGTTGTGTATGTTATATGAAGGCATAAGGAAGGGATTTCCATGTAGAAATCAGGGCTAGTCAATGCCTAAATTATTATGAAACCATCCTTCTAAAATTATGCACATTAAGTATTTGATTAAATGCTTCAATGAGGAAAATTAATCAAAATGTAGAAATTAATTGTTGAATATGTAAAATTATGAAACATAAATGCGTCTAAGATGACTTTATATGTGTGGAATGTATTAAAACAAGTTAAGAAGGTAATTTAAATGAATATTAAAAGATTTAGTAAAACATGTTTAGAACATGAAAAAAAGAGCATGAACTATGAGTTTGAGACAAGATTTTGGTTAGTTAATATTCCTAGAAATCTTAGATTCTCTGAAATAGTGTAGTTCTTTGTCTAAGGAATCCGTAGAGTCGAAAATGGACTCATTCGGACGCTTGGTGATGGAGTTATGAGGTTTAGATGAAGAAAGGGTCAAAATCGCATGAGAAAGCAAACTGTAGGAATTGAGTCTGCTAACCGGCGCTGCAGCGCCAGTTGCCAAGCATAATTGGGCGCCGTAGCACCAGAGCTTACTCAACGAATGTAGAGCTCGGGCGCCGCAGCGCTGTCTCCTAGAGCAAAACGGGCGCCGCAGCGCCGGTGCCTGTCTAGGCCCAGTAAATAGATTTTAAAAGGATGATCTAAGGGAGATTAACTAAATTAATTCTAATGAACATTATTCACATATTGTGATGTAATGGGTAGCTTTGAAGACTTAACTAAATGTTAAGTAACAATTAAAAGAAGTACTTTGAAATGTGAGATGAAGGTTATCATAATTAATTTTATTGAACATTAGACTCAATAGATGAAGTCATGGCAAGCCTTAAAACACTTGATTGAACATTGAGTGTCACTTAGAAGGAAACGTAATGAGACGAAAGATGTCCTAGCAAGCCTTAAACACATAATCGAACAATATGTGTTAATTTGAAAGGAAGGATTATGGAATGTAAAATAGAGTTAACATAAACGATTAATAAGCATCGACTACGTAACTAATTGTAGTATCTGCGTGCACTTAATTATGTAGGATATTTGAAGGACGAGTTATCATAACTTGGCAAGGAATGGTTAAGGCAAGCAAGTCTTTCAGTTCTTTTGTGTTATATAAACTTGATATTGAATGAGATCTTTGTAAGTATGTTGAATGTCATGTTCTGCACTATGAATTGTAAAAGTCAAATTATGACTAAAGATTGATTGAGTTATGGAACTCAATCTATATGTGATATGTTAGACATATAAAAACTGTTTAGAGATATAATGCATGTATGATTTGCATAGTAGAAAGATTATAAGATATGAACTGAGTATGGCATTCTGTGCTACGTCAAGCATGAAAACTGTTAGATTCGCTGAACTGTCGAGCTCAGTCTTGCAAAAATATACTTTTTGCAGGTTAAAGATACAATGCGATATTACTTGCCATCTGGATGATAAGCATTAAAAGACATGCAAAGGAATACATTTTTCTTTATTTAGAAATTGTATTGAATCATGATAATGGTTCTTGATGATGTGTAACTAACATTTATGTAAAGATTGAAATATTCAATAAACAGAGAATATTTGTTTTAAATGCATTGTGATGAATATTTTGAAGTAAAGCAGCATAATGGTAATACTATATAGGAAAGAATTTGTATGAAGGATTGAGTTGTATATACTCATATTTACTCTGATGAAATAAATCATAAAATGAATATAATTTGGAAATAAATAGATATCGTAAAGGTTACGGTTCAGGGAATAAAAGGAAGTTAGAAAAAGTTTAATTATCCACATTTTTAGCTGTTATTACATCTAACTATGATGTACAGCTAAATTAAGATAGTACTTAACGCACAAGATCGGGAATAGAAATAGTCTTGATTTTGGGGGGCGTTACAAGGGCCCAAGTATTAGAGGCGACAATGCAGCAACTCCAGGAGGAGACACATGCACTAAATAACTACTGGGATGAAGAGATTACTAAACGGCATAAAGCCAAGGATCAGGTCCGTGACCTGGAACAGGAAGTGAGAGTGAACAAGAGGAAGATTGACAAGATGAACTAAGCTTATAATACTTCGATAAAGCGGGTTCAAGATAGGGTGTGGTTTTACCCTCAAGAGTTAGGGCAAACTCGCCATACCATCAATCGAGCGCGTGTGGTTACGATCGCAACTAAAGAACGCACCGACTCTATTGCTAGAGGTCTAACTTTTCAACAAAATTTGATAATTGTGAAAGAATGAGAATTCAAGTTTCAATAAATGAAAGATTGAATCAATAATGCTGAGTGGTCGACAATGACCATGAACAAATACGGAGGTTTATCAGTAATTAAACTGGACCTCTTAATAGGTTTTGGTAATCAAGGGGATCAGCCTTTCATACCCGGTGAATATGAATAACACTTAATAAACAGGCAGATATTCGGTTTTTCGATATATTGCCTTAAAAAATTATTCTTTTTCTCAGCCTAAGAGTCCACACCAACAACTAGTTTGGAAACAACTTTTAAAACTTATTTGAATCAATCAAATTTAAACATGTTCGGTCTAGCTGATACAACTAGCTTCGACTTAAACAGTTCATGAATAATAGAACTTAAAATTTCTTTTACAGTTCAAAAATGAAACAAACTTTAAAGGCACGCAAGTGCAATAAACAATAATAATATCGATGTGTAATAATTTTCAATGATTAAACCATTTAGATATCTTCAAAATAGTTACAAGTCTGAATATAAGAACTTGCACTAAGTGCGAATATCAATAATCATCATGGATGTGGAATAATTGACAATAATTTTCCACTAACATGCTCGAAAAATAATAACTCAAGTTTGAGTTTGGAAACTTGCTCAACATAAAGCTTGTGTAGGATATATTTTGCACAAGATATGATCGGAAACTTGCTTAATGTAACGTTGAGTAAGATAGAACTTGCCTGATCTACTGCTTACTATTCACTCTACGTTTCTGCTTTGCGAGTACCCTACAGTAGTTACTCTCTGATTAGTCATAGCTAAGCATCAATATTAGATTAAATAGAATTACTCCAGAGACCCACACGTTCTATTCTATGACCCCATTAATTATCCATTGGTCTGTCATGATAACTCTACGATTGGTAGGGTCTTACCAAGGTCGGTAGAATCGCTCTACGATCCGTGAGGTGACTCTACGATCCATGACTAAGCTCTACGGCTTACTGGTGTAGCTCTACGATCGATAGAGTTGCTCTATGGTCGTAGGGTTCACACTACGATTGGCTAGTGAAGCTCTACGATTGACATAGTTCACTCTACGATTGACTAGTGAAGCTCTACGATCAGCAAAGTTCACTCTACAATTGACTAGTTCACTCTACGATCGACAGAGTTCACTCTACAATTGACTAGTGATGCTCTACAATCGACAAAGTTCACTCTACGATTGACTAGTGAAGCTCTACGATTGACAGAGTTCACTCTACGATTGACTCTAGGACTTACCCAACTTACTCTACGATGTGTGAGAAAAACTTTACGATAGGCTAGTGAAGCTTTACGATCGTAGAGTTCACTCTACGGCCTCTGACCGACTTGGCTGATTAACTCTACGGTTTATAAGTGCGTTCTACGATTGGAGTGAAGTCACTCTACGATCGTAGAGTCCTTTCCACAGTTTGTTGGGACTTTGGATTACTTCAAGATTTCAGCTTTGGAAACATCTTTTTGGCTGATTGGTTCAAGGTCATACATGTCTAAAGACATGGTTTGGATCTAACTCTTGCTACTAGACTCAAAAATTAGATTAAGCTCCATACCAAATGTTGTGTCTGTACATTGATAAATTGACAGGTTCTTGGACTGGTTTATTAGAAATCATTGTGCATACTCAGATACATGCTTCTGGGTCATACTAATAGCTGATCACCAGTCCACCTATCATCCTCTACGGTCTGTAAACACAAAGTCCTGAGATTTGATCATAAGAATCATTTAAAGTTGATCTTATTACTGCAATACTGATATGAGCTTGGCTCAAATCAACTGGTCTCAAACAGATGGACACACAGTTAGAGTTATCTTACTGGAATGTCACAGAACTACCATTCCCATGGTTCAACTAGGGTCCTACCATGAATTCTAATGTCCATAATCAAAGTTTGCAACAATTTATGATCATGAACCAGGGGTACATACAGTCTATAGTCCTGACTCTCAACATCATTTGGGTAAAGGGACTAAGACCACATTACCAGTTATGCATAACATATACCCAACTTATGCACACACAGATACTCGACCCAAAATAACCAAATAAACAAGATAATAATATAGATAGACCGTAACTATTGTGATTCAAATTCTTTACCTCCTTAATTTAGTTGCACTTCTTCTCTTTTTCCCTAAGTAAGTGATGAAGCTAGAGGACATCCGCTTATTAGATCCTGTTCCTTTCAGCCACCCCCTTCTTTTTGCTCTAAATCTCACAATTTTTCTCTCTATATCAGACCTAACTATCTCAACAACTTCTCATATGGAATAGGAGCTCTATTTATAGAGAAACCTTTACTCATTGGTTAAAAGAGATTAGGTAGAAGGTACCACCAACTCCTTTTCCCCCGCCATACCCACGGTAATCACTAAGTAGAGCAAGTAAATAGGCCATTGGCCTAGGTAGGTTGAGTGTACGGCACGGTAAGAAGAAAAATCCAAATGGGTGTACTGCTGCTAGGCTATACTCAGCTTATATTTTGGGTCAATTCCCAATTGGGCTTACTGAATAAATCCATTGGACCCTTCTCATATGGCTGACCACATCTAGCAAGGTTGGGCCAATTTAATAAGTTATAAGTCCAAACTACAAGTCCACTACCAATTACTTCGGATTGGGCTTGTTCAATAAACCAATTAGGCTAGTCCACTATTACTAAATTCCTAGGGGAACTATAACTTATTATACTTAATATATTTATTTCTTCCTCATCATTAACCATATACAGGTCCAATATGCAATTAATTGCTTGGGCTTATTTAAACGATTTACTTGACTAGTCCATTAAACACTCATGGACTACTAAATCAATTAACATATAGTCACACATAATCACCCAAATCATTTAAGGATTTAAATTAATTCGCAAAAGAATTTAATTCATAGTAATAATAAAAATTAAATTCTTTACTTTATTTATAATGTCGCTTAAGATTTGCAATCATTACATCCTTCCCCCTTATAAGAATTCCGTCCCCGAAATTTCAACCTAGGGCCACTCAAAAAGATGTGGAAAGTTCCTCCTCATCTTTTCTTACAGTTCCCATATAGCCTCTTCAACCGTGTGGGTTCTCCAAAGTACTTTAACTGAATGTATGACCTTATTTCTTAACGTATGCTCTTTCCTATCTAAAATTTCTACAGGAATTTCTTCATATGATAAGTCCTTCTCGACTTGGATCAGCTCATAAGAGATCACATGCTTATAGTCAGATTTATATGGTCGCAATACCAAAACGTGAAACACATCGTGGATGTGCTCAAGTTCAGGAGGTAGAGCTACCTCGTACGCCACTTCACCTATTTTTTTCAATATCTCTAACGCTCCTATGAATCTCAGACTCAGTTTACCTTTCTTGCCAAATCTTATCTTTCCTTTCTAGGGAGATACTTTTAAAAACGCAAAACTTCCCACTTCGAAATCTCTCTTCTTGCGATACAAATCTGTATACTTCTTCTGTCGATCTTGAGCTGCTACTAGACGAGCTCTTATCACTTTGATGATTTTCACAGTCTGCTGCACCAATTCTGGCCCCAACAGTCTTCGTTCACCTAGCTCGTCCCAACATAAGGGTGTTCTACACTATTTCCCATACAATGCTTCGTACGATGGCATGCCAATGCTCGCGTGTTATTATACGCGAATTCTACTAACAGAAGATGATCCTCCCAGCTTCCTCGAAGTCCATCACACAGGCTCTGAGCATGTCTTCTAATGTGTGAATCGTTTTCTCGCTTTGCCTATCGGTCTGTGGATGATAAGTGGTACTTAATCTCAATTGTGTCCCCATTCTTTCTTAAAGACTCCTCCAAAAATTTGACATGAAGCGCGGATCTCTATCAGATACAATTGATAGCGACACTCCATGTCTTAAAACTATTTCTTTAATATACAATTTGGCTAGTTGATCCAGATTGTACCTAATTTTGATCGGTAAAAAGTGTGATGACTTTGTAAGACGATCCACTATCACCCATATGGCGTCGAATCCTTTCTACATTGCTGGAAGTCCCACCACAAAATCTATCGTGATATGCTCCCATTTCCGTTCAGGAATCTTTAATGGCTGCAATAATCCGCTTGGTCGTTGATGCTCTGCCTTGACTTGTTGACAAGTTAAACATCGACTAACACATTCTGTAACCTCTCTCTTCATGTTCGGCCACCAAAAATGTTGACGCAAATCTTGATACATCTTCGTGCTTCCTGGGTGATCGAGTATCTCGTACTGTGCACTTCTTGCAAAATCTCTTCTCTTAATTTCGGTACTGAAGGTACCCAGACTCGCTCTTCAAACCTCAGTAATCCGGTGCCATCAATTTTATATTTCAATTCTTCTCCTTCGGCTAACCGTTTCTTAATGTTACCACATTCTTCATCATTTTTTGAGCTTCCTTCACCTTATCCAATAAGGTTGGACTTGCATCCATCTCCGTCAATCTCTCCTCCGAATTATTCGGATCTTTCACCTCCAACTCCATTCTAGCCATTTCTTTTACTAACTCTTCCTGCTCTGTCAATGCAAACAACTTCTCTTTACTTTTTTTGCTTAAAGCATCTGCCACTACGTTGGCCTTTCATGGATGATATAAAATCTCACAATCATAATCTTTGATCAATTCTAACCACCTCCCCTTCCTCATGTTTAACTCCTTTTGTGTAAAGATATACTTCAAACTCTTATGATTTGTAAATATCTCACACTTTTCCCCATAGAGATAATGTCTCCAAACCTTAAGGGTAAAAACTACCGCTGCCAATTCTAGGTCATGGGTAGGGTATCCCTTTTCATAATCCTTTAATTGGCGTGACGCATACGCAATGACCTTACCATGCTGCATCAATACACACCCAAGACCCTTATGTGGCGCATCACTGTACACCACAAATCCCCCTTTATTATCTGGTAGGGATAACACAGGTGCCTCATTAGTCGCTTCTTTAATTCTTGAAAACTCTCCTCACATTTCTCCGTGCATACGTACTTAACTGTCTTCCTTATCAAATTAGTCAACGACGTTGCTATCTTCGAGAAATCCTTAATAAATCTCCGATAATAACCTGGAAATCCTAAGAAACTCCTGACTTCCGTCGGTGTCTTCGGATGTCCCTAATTTTTCACCGCTTCTACCTTTGCTGGATCTATAAAAATTCCCTCCTCATCAATAACGTGTCCTAAAAATTGAACTCTCTTCAACCAGAATTCACACTTTAAAAATTTCGCGTACAACTTCTCCTTCCTTAATGTCTCTAGTACTAACCTTAAATGTTTGACATGCTCTTCTTCAGTTTTCGAATACACCAAAATATCGTCAATGAACACGACCACAAACTTATCCAGGTATTGCTTGAACACTCTATTCATTAAGTCCATAAATGCAGCTAGCACATTCGTTAGTCCAAACGACATCACTAAAAACTCATAATGGTCGTAACGAGTTCTAAATGTTGTCTTTGGTACATCCTCCTTCCTCACCTTCAATTGATGAAAACCAGTCCTCAAATCAATCCTCGAAAATACTTTGCTCCTTTGAGTTAATCAAAAAGATCGTCTATTCTTGGTAACGGGTACTTGTTTTTAATCGTCATTTTGTTCAATTCCCTATAGTCCATGCATAGTCTCATCAATCCGTCCTTCTTCTTTACAAACAATACCGATGCTCCCCATGGAGAGACACTCGGTTGAATGTACTTCTTGTCCAACAATTCCTGCAGCTAGACCATTAACTCTCTCATTTCTACCGGAGCCATCATATACGGTGCTTTAGATATTGGCGCTGTCCCCGGTACTAAATCAGTCACAAACTCTATCTCCCGATCTGGTGGAATTCCTGGCAATTCCTCTAGAAAGACGTCCACGAACTCATTAACTATAGGTATCTGCCCTATTTCAGCGTTCACTATCTGGGTATCCACTACATGAGCCAAATACCCCTCACATCCTTTCTTTAATAGTTTCTTGGCCTGCATCATCGTCAGACAACTCGTTTGTCTAGGTGACTTGCTACCATAAAATATAACCTTAGACTTATTTGGTGTCTTAAGGTGTATGCTCTTCTTCTAACAGTCAATAACTACCTCATGGTTAAATAATCAATCCATTCCTAGACATCAAATTCTCCTAAGCATATCGGAATTAAATTCACGCTTAACTTATGTCCCCTTATTTCCACACAACAGTTCCTATGGATATACTCAACAAGGATTACTTCTTTATTTGCAACCTCTATATTCATTGGGTTTTCTAACTTTTCATGAGATAAATCTAGTCTTCTAGCAAAATCATCAGACACAAATAAATAGGTAGCTCCTGAATCAAATAATATATAGACATTTATATTATTGATCGGAATAATACCTGACACCACGTCTTTTGGTGCTACTGCGTCTTGCACAGTCATGTTGAATGTACGAGTTGTCGGCTTGCTTGGCTGAACTGGTCCTCCAATAGTTAACTTACTATTGCTACCCTTGCTACTGCTTTTTCCATCAATACTCTTCTTTAATGGACAGTCCTTAAATCAATGTCCCGTTCCTCCACATGAAAAACATCCTCCCTTCTTAGGTTTAGGACAATTTGGAGCGATATTCCCCTATTGTCCGCAGTTATAACATACATTCCTTCCCTTCATGCACTCTCCCTAGTGATTCTTTCCACACTTATTACATGCCTGTTTCTTCTGCTGTGAACTTCCTTGTTGATTCTCCGAGTTATTACCACTGTTGTTGTCCCACTTGGGCTTGTTGCTGTTACTACCCTCACTGCTGACATTCTTATTTCCTCCTTCATTCTTTTTCTTATTTTTTTCTCGATTATACCTTGATACTGTTTCACTTCCCCCTTCTGCAATGATTGTATTTTCTAACAGAGTCGAAAATGAATCAATCTACAATACTGCTACTTTACTGAATATCCACGACTTCAATCCGTTCTCAAAACGTCGCGCCTTTCGTTCCTCCGTATCCACTTGATGTGGTGCGAACCTTGCTAACTCATTGAACTTGGCTATATACTCCGAAACTGTCATGTTCTCTTGCTTTAATTCCAAGAATTTAACTTCCATCCTTCCTTGTATACTTCGTGGAAAGTAGTTCTCCAAAAATAATTCTTTGAATCTCTCCCACATTATAACTCCTTCTCCGGCCCTATTCTGATTCGATTCCCACCAGAAATTCGCCTCACCTTTCATCAAATAGGTAGCAAAAGTCGTCTTTTGCTCCTCAGCGACTCTCGCAATAACGAAGGCTTTCTCTATTTCCTTTACCCATGTTTGAGCTTCGATTGGGTCTGTTGTTCCCTTAAACTCTGGCGGACCTACTACTTTAAAGTCCTTAAAATTTTCCAAACGATTCCTTGGCGAATTTCATGCGGCTGATGCTCGATTTTGTATTGCATCCGCTAACATATTCACAAAGTCTTGCATCGGGTTTGTGTTACTTCCTTTATCATTAACAGATTCTTCCACTCTTCGGTTTCGTGTTTCTCTTCTTGGCAGCATTGTCTGATTTTAAACAAAACCTTAAATTATTGCTCTGTGTTTTACATTTTATGCCACATCTCTTTATAGTGTTATCATTTAAAATTTAACGTGTAATTTAAACTCAGTCAAACATATAATCATAACACTGCATTTATATCCATATACCAAATCATAGTGTCACACACTTACAATATTTTGGTATATTTCTATAAATGCTATCTATCCCACTAAGGCAACAAAGGATGGGATGTACCCTAACTACATTCCCCCTATACACATAAAGTGGGGATGCATCATAACCATATACTACCTCTTATGGTCTGAGGTTTACATCATACCTATATAACCCTATAAACAAAAAGGGTACTAACTGCATCTATATACAATACATAACCCCTAAACTATCTCATCATTGCATGCCATGATGAGTCGCATGCTCATGCTTCTGGGGTACAACTCGATCCATCAATCTACGTCGTACCGAACGACTGGTCTCTCCCTCATCCATAGGGCACCTCCTATCCCCTCTCCTTTGACTCCCATAGGCGGTGTCTAGTGCCAACCCTAGAGTCTCGATCCTCACCTCTTCTACTTGCAGTTCTTTCTATAACTGGTCAACTTTTCTGGCTGCTCTAACCCATGCATCCTTAATTCTGATCTTGTCAGTAATTTCCAAATCGAACTCAAACTTCATAGCCTGATGTTCTATCCTCAGCTCCCTTAACTCCAACTCTTCTTGCTCTAATTTCTCTCCCAGCTCAATATTTCGGGCGACTAACTGATGAAGTAGTGGCCCCATATACTGGGCCAAAGTCACATATCCTTCCAACTGTTCCTTCATTTATGCCATCTCAGCCTGTAACTGATAGGCTAATTCCTTGTACTATACCTCCATAAACTGATGGGTTATGTTCTGCTCCTCTAAGTGAGCAACTCGGCCTTCCAACTCTGTATTTCTTTCCTCTAATTCCAAATTTCTATTCATTAACTCACCAACCACAACCCTTTCAGTATGGTCCTCAATCTCATCGGCTCCTCAATAGGGTCCACCTGCTCTTGATCAACAGTACGACTGTCTTGCCCTTCGTCAGTCATCCTATAATCATAACACCAACCACAAATAAACAATCATCAGTCATCACAATAAAATATATTCATTGATGAAATAAAATTATATTTTACTATGCACAACCCATACTCGATGAATTTCCCCAATCCATCTCCTAATATATTCTATACGAGTTTTGTTTTAAGGTTATAACCTAGGTTTCGCATCCTAACGTTTATAACCTACAACTCTGATACCAACCTGTGACACCCCTAAATCCGGGTTTCCTAACCTCAGATTCGGTGCTCATGATCTATTATCATCATACATATTCTATAAACTAACGCAGAATAAATAAATATAGATTGTTTATTATAAAAAGGTTCTACATCATACCCAAGTTCTACCAACCTTAACTTAATACATATCCTTAATATCTTAAAAGGTTTACAAAAATAATGTACACAAGTTAACAAAATAGTTAAACAAACATCTTAAACTATTCTTGAACTTTTCCCTTGCCTTTGTCCTTCTTTGAGAACTCAGGTTTCACTAAAAGAAATATCATGATATAGCAAGAGTAAGCAACTAATTTGCTCATCAAGTTTAAATACAAGAACGATATATCATGATTAGAAAAGAATTTAACTTCAAACTTTTCAACAAAATTTGATAATTGTGAAAGAATGAGAATTCAAGTTTCAATAAATGAAAGATTGAATCAATAATGCTGAGTGGTCGACAATGACCATGAACAAATACGGAGGTTTATCAGTAATTAAACTGGACCTCTAAATAGGTTTTAGTAATCAAGGGGATCAACCTTTCATACCCGGTGAATATGCATAACACTTAATAAACGGGCAGATATTCGGTTTTTCAATATATTGCCTTAAAAAAATTGTTCTTTTTCTTAGTCTAAGAATCCGCACCAACGACTGGCTTGGAAACAACTTTTAAAACTTATTTGAATCAATCAAATTTAAACATGTTCTGTCTAGCTGATACATCTAGCTTATACTTAAACAGTTCATGAACAATAGAACTTCAAATTTCTTTAAAAGTTCAATATATCGATGTGGAATAATTTTCAATATTAAACCACTTAGATATCTTCAAAATAGTTACAAGTCCGAATATAAGAACTTGCACTAAGTACGAATATCAATAATCATCATGGATGTGGAATAATTGACAATAATTATCCACTAACATGCTCGAAAAATAATAACTCAAGTTTGAATTTGGAAACTTGCTCAACATAAAGCTTGTGTAGGATATATTTTGCACAAGATACGGTCGGAAACTTGCTCAATGTAACGTTGAGTAAGATAGAACTTGCCTGATCTGCTGCTTACTATTCACTCTACATTTCTACTTTGCGAATACCCTAAAGTAGTTACCCTCTGATTAGTTATAGCTAAGCATCAATATTAGATTAAATAGAATTACTCCAGAGACCCACGCGTTCTGTTCTATGATCCCATTAATTATCCATTGGTCTGTCATGACAACTCTACGATTGGTAGGGTCTTACCAAGGTCAGTGGAATTGCTCTACGATCCATGACTAAGCTATACGGCTTACTGGTGTAGCTCTATGATCGACAGAGTTGCTCTATGGTCGTAGGGTTCACACTATAATTTGCTAGTGAAGCTCTACGATCGACATAGTTTACTCTACGATTGACTAGTGAAGCTTTACGATCGATAGAGTTCACTCTACGATTGACTAGTGAAGCTCCACGATCAGCAGAGTTCACTCTACGATTGACTAGTAAAGCTCTACGATCGACAGAGTTCACTCTAGGGTTGACTCTAGGACTTTCCCAACTTACTCTACGATGTGCGAGAAAAACTTTACGATCGGCCAGTGAAGCTCTACGATTGTAGAGTTCACTCTATGGCCTCTGACCGACTTGGCTGACTGACTCTACGGTTTATAAGTGCGTTATACGATTGGAGTGAAGTCACTCTACGATCGTAGAGTCCTTTCCACAGTTTGTTGGGACTTAGGTTACTTCAAGATTTCAGCTTTGGAAACATCTTTTTGGTTGATTGGTTCGAGGTTATACATGTCTAAAGACATGGTTTGGATCTGACTCATTGCTACTAGACTCAAAAATTGGATTATGCTTCATACCAAATGCTATGTCTATACATTGATAAATTGATAGGGTCTTGGACTGGTTTATTAGAAATCATTGTACATACTCAGATACATGTTTCTGGGTCCTACTAATGGCTCATCATCAGTCCAACTATCATCTTTTACGGTCTATAAACACAAAGTCCCGCGATTTGATCATAAGAATCATCTCAAGTTGATCTTACTATTGCAATACTGATCTGAGCTTGGCTCAAATCAACTGGTCTCAAACAGATGGACACACAGTTAGAGTTATCTTACTGGAATGTCACAAAACTACCATTCCCATGGTTCAACTAGGGTCCTACCATGAATTCTAATGTCCATAAAACGATTTATGATCATGAACCAGGTGTACATACAGTCTACAGTCCTGACTCTCAACATCATTTGGGCAAAGGGACTAAGACCACATTACCAGTTATGCATAACATATACCTAACTTATGCACACACAAATACTCGACCCAAAATAACCAAATAAACAAGGTAATAATGTAGACAGACCGTAACTATTGTGATTAAAATTCCTCACCTCCTTGATTTGGCTGCACTTCTTCTCTTTTTTCCGAAGTAAGTGATGAAGCTAGAGGGCATCCGCTTGTTAGATCCTCTTCCTTTTGGCCACCCCCTTCTTCTTGCTCTCAATCTCATAATGTTTCTCTCTATATCAGACCTAACTATCTCAGTAACTTCTCATATGGAATTGGAGCTCTATTTATAGAGAAACCTTTACTCATTGGTTAAAAGAGATTAGGTAGAAGGTACTACCAACTCCTTTCCCCCTGCTATACCCACGGTAATCACTAAGCAGAACAAGTAAATAGGCCATTGGCCTAGGTAGGTTGAGTGTACGACACGGTAAGAAGAAAAATCCAAATGGGTGTACCGCTGCTAAACAGTACTTAGCTTATATTTTAGGTTAATTCCCAATTGGGCTTATCGAATAAATCCATTGGATCCTCCTTATATGGCTGACCACATTTAGCAAGGTTAGGCCAATTTAATAACTTATAAGTCCAAACTACAAGTCCACCATCAATTACTTTGGATTGGACTTGTTCAATAAACCAATTAGGCTAGTCCACTATTACTATATTCCTAGGGGAACTATAACTTATTATACTCAATATATTTATTTCTTCCTCATCATTAACCATCTATAAGTCCAATACACAATTAATTGCTTGAGCTTGTTTAAACGATTTACTAGACTAGTCCATTAAACACTCATGGACTACTAAATCAATTAACATATAGTCACATATAATCACCTAAATCATTTAAGGGTTTAAATTAATCCGCAAAAGAATTTAATTCATAGTAATAATAAAAATTAAATTCTTTACTTTATTTATAATGTCGCTTAAGATTTACAGTCATTACAGGGGAAGTGAGGCGTTGACTAAGTTCAACCAAGAGAAGAAGAATAAGAAGAAAATAGAAGGCGGAAGCAAATCTAAGGGAAGCAGAAGAAATGGAGGAAACAAAAGAAAGTGGAATAATTTCAGGAATACCGGGAATAAGCAAGGAGACCCAAAGAAAAAGGTCGAAGCTTGCAAGAACTGGGGGAAGAATCAACTGGGAGTGTGTTTGAAAGGGAAAGCGATATGTTATAAATGTGGGCAGGAGGGGCACATCTCTCCTAACTGTCCCAATCCGAAGAAAGGAGCGTGTGCTTTAATTGCGAAGCGCTAGATCACATTATAAGAAATTGCCCAAAGAAGGGAGCAGATGGAGGAAACAAAGGGAATAGTAGTGGCAAGCTGACTATAATTAATCCAGCTCCACCAAGTAGACCGACAGCCTGGACCTTCAACATGACGGTCCAAGTGTTAGGTTTGTATATTACGTGAGCATGCAATCAAATTACACAAATATAGTGGAAGCGCGATAAAATCAAAATTTAAAATTTTATACAAACCATCACCATGATCTTTCTTTATGCACAATTATTAATTAAACGAAAGAGATAGAGAATAAGAATTATACCCTTATATAACCGTGCTTCCTCGGGTACAAGTTCTACTCCAAATCCTTCGCGTTCTCCTTGAATTCACTGGTTATATTCCTTCTTTTGATCAACGTTAGCCACCCAAGTGTTTGGCCTCTTGAGGTGATCCACCAAAGAATAATATGTATTCAAGAAGATGGGTGTTGGCAAAACCCTAGTTTCTATCTCTGTAGAATTTGTAAGTACTCTCCCAAATCTTATGGAAGTGTATGTATGTAACCCCAAATCATAATAACACTCCTCTTATTTATAGATATGGGGAACCTTCCTAAACTATTTAGGATTAGGTTTTTATTCTAATTAAACTCCTTCATTATATTAAACTCCTAATCCAATTAGGAATTTATGAGAGTACTTTTATTAATTAATTCCCAAACCCTTTTAGGAATTAAATAATAATAATAGTAATAATAATAAGACTTCTCTTATTAATTTATATTTAATATTTCTAAAATATTAAATAATAAATATTAAGCTATTTAATTTATTCTATCACCATAGATTAAATTAAATATACTTAACTTATTATTACGATTATGTCATTTACTTCTTAAATAAATATTTTCCTTTTGCGGTGTGACCCTTTAGGTTCTCCATATTAAACCGGTTGTGAATAAATTAATTAGAATAATTTTAATCTTATTTAAATAAATAAATTAAACTATTTAATTCATTTAATTAAATAATATTTATTTTACAATAAGGGTAAGCCCCCTTAGCGATCAACGACTTTTCAGACAATATAGATTTCAACACTAATCATAAAAGAACCTTTCACTGAATAGTTACCGTACAATTCAATCCTTCTACCATACAATGTCCCAATTAAATATAAGACATGGAATTACTGTCAAGTCTTATTTTTATTTAATTAAATGTATTTCAATTCTCAAATGCACAACTCTAAATAATACAAATTAGAAACTCCTTTCTAATTTCATTCTGCCTTGGCCAAGGATTACTGAGTTGTCATTTATCGAATCACATATGACATTCTCATCTTTTACTAGATGTGGTAGAATCTTTGTTGACCATTCACCTATCTCCATGTATAACTTATTATACTCAAGCATACCCTTTGATATACCCTAAAGGTCTTAAAGGACATGTCAAAGTATAACTTATCATATACAAGATACTATGATGATCTCAAGTCCAAGGATCACTTGTACTATTATCACTAGAGGAATTCCTATTGACAGGCAAGTAAAACTCCATTAGGTATTCCTTTAGCGAGTCACGTTCAGTGAACTTATTCTCTAATAAGCACCTACATACTTGCTTTAGTGTCTCAACACAAATGATTATGAGATCAATCATCATCTTCCTAAGAGTAAGCAAAGTACCAATCTATCCGGATTCACTAATCCCATTTTTAGTAATCCAACGATTAGGAATGACTTTAGTTTTAAGCTTTCTAAGAATTTAGATCTCATTTGCATGATCATCATCATGATTCTAAAAGCATTGCTTAAAATTATAGGTTTATCACATATAAAATAACAAAACCATGTAGATAAAGTAAAATGCCTTTAATAAATCAATTCTTTTATTTGTTTACACTTCGGCTTGGCCATTCGTCTGGGGTGATAAGCTGTAGCAATCCTATGATTCACCCCATACTTAGCCAAGAGAGCTGTGAAGTATATATTACAGAAGTGGCTCCCCTCATCACTGTGAAGCCCCCAAATCCGGGTTCTCTAACCTCGGATTCGGTGCTTACGATCCATTATCATTATACACATTCTATGAACTATTGCGGAATAATAAACATACATTGTTCATTTAAATAAAGTTCTACATCAAATCCCAAGGTCTAATAACCTTAACTTAAAACATACCCTTAATATTACAAAAGGTTTATCTAAAATTATTACATCAGATAATACGATAATTAAACATTCACATAAGTCTATTCCTGAGCTTTGCCTTTTCCTTTATCCTTCTTGGAACTTTCCGGTCTAGCTGAAATAAACGTCATGATATAGCAAGGGTAAGCAACTAGTTTGCTTAGCAATTTTAATTACAAAGGAGATATATCATGATTAGAAAGGAATTTAACCTTTGAAACTTTCAACAATAAATATCAATTGTGAAAGAATAAGAGTTCAAGTTTCAATATTTGAAAGATTGAATCAATGATGCTAAGTGGTCAACAACGACCGTGAACATATACGGAGGTTCTCAGTATTTAAACTGGTCTTCTAATAAGTTTTGGTAATCGAGGGGATCAGCCTCTCATACCCGGCGAATATGCATAATCACTTAATATAGCGGGCAGACAATTGTTATCCAATATAATGCCTTAAAAGTTGTTCCTTTTCTCAGTCTAGAATCCTTACCAAATTAATTGGTTAGGAACAGCTTTTAAAAATCGATTTGATTTAACAAATTTAAACATGCTCGATCTAGCTGATACAACTAGCATAGATCTATCTCATAAACATTTCATCAATAAAAAAATCTTTAACTAATTCACAGTTCAATAATAATAGAACAGGAATTCGGTTGCACCAAGTGCGAATAACAATAAATATCATGGATGTGGATTATTCAACAATAATTATCCACTAGCAAGCTTTGAAATAATATCTCTAGGTTGAGTTAGAGAACTTGCAATATGTATAGATTTATAACAATAATAAGGAACTTGCACAAGGGTAGGAAACTTGCCTTGGTCATTGTCTACTGCTACACAATTTTAATATAACTTCTTTTGAAAGACCTATCAGTTATAAGATTGATCTCTCAATTAGTATCACATATCTCACCCATAATATCATTAATTTACATTACATTGTCTAATAGTCAGTCACATAGTTAATATTAGACATTACATCACAATCTTAGTGTTATAATTATCCTTTGATAATCTTTTAATCACTTCATTATTTAATCTTTCCTTATATAAGTCTTTCTTTATGATATAGTAGGTTAACTACCCAATCCAGCAAACTAAATGGCAATCTAGCAAATTGGATGCCAATCTAACAAACTAGATTCCAACCTGGATTACAATCCAGCACCCTAGATTCAAACTTACCTTTAATCCAGCATCCTGGATTCACACTATTCAATTCATCAAACTGTTTTCCCCAATCCAGCAACCTGGATTCAAACTAATCAATTCAACAAGCTGGATTCACACAATCCAGCAAGCTGGATTGGAAGCCTGCATTCTTAAAATGATTTAACCTCTTTTAATAATTGATTTTTATTTTCTTCAAGTCTTTCCACACATATGAACATATATTCCTAACTTAAAAATACTTTCCTTATGAAAATTTTCAATTTCTTTTAACATTGTTCACACGTCCGTTTTAACTTTCGAAACTAAGAAAAATGATCACTATCTTGCACAACTCCGATGACTCCAAATTTTTAATAGTTTCTTATACATATTAACAAGTACTCCCAGTTAAAATTTCGTTGTCATCGAATTTATAGAACTCCAATTTTAGCCGTTTTCGTCGGAAAACTCTACGTTTTTATTTTAGCCGTAGATTCTTCATTACAAGTCGGAATTCGACCAATTTTGGACAGGTGGTACATAACGTCCTATAGTTTTAGTGGTAAAAAGACCGAAATTTATTGCACTTTCTAAGGGTTCGAAACAGTGCACGGCAGCTAGGGGTCAGCGGGTTTTGTCCCGTTTCCAGTTTTGAGGCCCCTTACGGAAACACTCATAAAATAAAATTTATAACTCAGATTAGGGTTTAGTAGGACCCGTTGGATTCGTATCTTTCCGAACTACAATTTCCTATCATCAAAAACTAAATTTGGACAAGTTTTGGTCACTGAAACGTGCCCGGGAGTGGATTGTTCCGACAGTGCTCCAACAGTTAGCACGTTTTGGGAAAAATTACATAACTCTCTCATTTTAACTTCTTTTTCATTGATTCCAATGAGGTTCTTTTCTTAACTTACCCTTAAAACTCAAAAAAAAAGAAAACCAACAATATCATTTATAGATTTCAAAACACATAATTTATTCGAACAAGCTACGGTTTGTGCGTGGGTAAAAATGTTTTCAAGCTTTTAGCCTAACTTTTCTACACAAACCCATACCCTTTCATACCACAACCACATATCATCAAACATAAACATATTTAATATGATTCTAAATATTTAAAACATAAATTTCAAACTTCTAACATAAGGTTTCACCCATAACCCAAAATTAGGGTTTTTACGGTTTTTAGGATAGTTTTTATACCTTCTTTGCTTGATGGCTCTCTTCCTTTTCTTTCCAAAGTATGAGATGAACTTATGGAACATCCACAAGCTATCCTTCTTCCCCTCTAGGTGGCGGCAACCCCTCTCCTCTTTCCCCCCACAAGAACTCTCTCTCAAAGTATTTTCTCTCTACTTTCTCTATAGTTTTCTCTCTCTCTAAACTACCAAGGAAGAAGATGAATAAGACTCATGCCTTACAATCTAATTACTTACTATAATCTATAGATACATAGGTTGTATCTATCTATTTTACCATTATTTGTAAGTACAAACTTTTGACAACTTGGTGATAGCTTGTCATTATCAATTGTATTACTTTATCAATCTTAACAAGCAAGCTAGCAAGAGACCAACAACTCACCCAAGTGGGCTAACAATTTGGGCTTTGTTTTAAATCAATTTGGGCTCACTTTTAATCTAACTTGGGCTACTAGTTGCCAAGGTTATTAACCCATGCTTGGCTACTAGTTCAATTAGTTGTTGGGCTAATTTAGTTAGTCCACACATTAATTATCCAAGTTCATGTTCAATTTAAATGAGTGGGCTTGGTTAATTAATCCATTAGGCTAGCCCATTAGTGTTTTCTTACTAAATGGACTATTAAAGTTTATTATTCATATTTCACATAATCCTCATTAATTAATACTCATATTAATTAATTTACACATTTTATTTACTAACTATATTCAATTGAATTGAATATTTAATTAACTTATTATCTTATAAATTACTTGACATTAAAATTCTTAGGTTAGTCCACTAAATTGAATAACTATTAGTGGGACCTCCTTTAACTAACAATTAGTCACATAACTCATTAATCACATATTCATTCTGTATATGTCATAAAATTTTCAATATCATTAATATTTAATTAATATATTCATTTACAATGTGACTTAAAGTTCTGGCTATTACATTCTCCCCTCATAAGAATTCCGTCCTCGGAATTTCACATAAGGTTACTCAAAAAGATTAGGATAATTCTTCCTCATCTTTTCCTCGAGTTCCCACGTAGCTTCTTCAACTGCGTGGTTTCTCCAGAGCACTTTGACAGAATGTATAACTTTATTCCTTAACTTCTGCTCTTTCCTATCCAAAATTTCTATAGGAATCTCTTCATACGATAAGTCCTTCTCGACTTCAATCGGTTTATATGATATAACATGCTTGTAATCAGGCTTATACGGATGCAACATTGACACATGAAACACGTTGTGGATATGTTCCAGTTCAGGAGGTAGAGCCACCTCGTACGCCACTTCACATATCTTCTTCAGTATCTCGAACGGTCCAATAATCTCGGACTTAATTTGCCTTTCTTGCCAAATCTTATTTTCCCTTTCTAGGGAGATACTTTCAAAAACACATAGCTTCCTACTTCGAAGTCTCTCTTCTTGCGATGGAAATCTGCATACTTCTTTTGACGATCCTGAGCTGTTACCAGCCGAGCTCTTATTATCCTGATGATCTCTACGGTCTGCTGCACCAATTCAGGCCCCAACAGTCTACGTTCACCTACTTCATCCCAATACAAGGGCGTTTTACATTTCCTCCCATACAGTGCTTCGTATGGTGGCATTCCAATACTCGCGTGATAACTGTTATTATACACAAATTTTATGAGCGGAAGATAATCCTCCCAGCTTCCCTTGAAGTCCATCACACAGGCTCTGAGCATATCTTCTAATGTTTGAATTGTTCTCTCGCTTTGCCCATCGGTCTGTGGATGATAAGCGGTACTTAACCTCAATTGTGTCCCCATTCTTTCTTGAAGACTCTAAAAATTTGAAGTGAAGTGCAGATCTCTCACTACAAGATAAAAGGTCAATTTCGACGGAATTATCTCCGACGGACAAAATTCTCTCGGAATTAATATATTTTCGACGGAACAGTCCGTCGGATATACTTCCGTCGGAAATAATTTAGTTACGACGGAATTCCGTCGGAAATGAGAGCCTCTTCTTGGCGCCAACATTCCCGCCAGCGCCAACACCATTTACGACGGAATAGTTTCTATTTGCGACGGAAGGTCCGTCGAAAATAACTTACTTCCGACGGACTTAAGTTCGACGAAAAATCCGTCGAAAATAAATTATAAAACCTAACCAGTTAAGCCAAGCCGCCGCTGCTGCTAAAATCATTTTCTCTCTCTCTCATTTGGGCAACTCTCTCTGCTCTCTCTTTCTCCCTCAACTGTCGCTCCTCACCTCCTCACCTCCGCCGGATTTTGCTGCTACCTCCCCACCTCCTCCGAAGCTACCGCGCTACCTCCCCACCTCCGACGCCATAGCTTCCAACTGATCCTCTCCACTTCCGGCGCAGCAATCCTCCGGTGCCGCTGTAACTTCGTCATCTCCTTCTCATCCTTTATCTCCATTTGTACCTAGATTAAAGGTACGTATGTGGTCTAATTTTTTTATTTAGTTTCCCCTAAATACAGTTGGGATTACATTATATTGCTGAAATTGGTTTATTGAAATACATCTTGGAAATATTGGTTTGAGTATTGGAGTATGGGATTATTATTACATTATTGTTGCTGAAATGGGAAAATTGCTAATTTTTGACAAACTGCTGTTGTTTTTAAACATGAGAAATTCCTAAATTTTTGACCTCTTAGGGCATACGACTTTGTCTTCGCCCTGATATTGCAGTACTTTTCTAAATTATTTTTCTAAATTAATTTGTTGTGGCACATTATATTTGTTGTTGGGATTAAATTTTGCTAAAATTGAGATTTATTTTAATTTATTGTTGTTGTGTATTGAAATTGAAATTTTGTTGACAGAGTACTATTAGTTTATGAATCAAATTCAATTTGTGTTTCTTTTTGATTTATGGTATAATTTGAATGTTATTTGTACATGTAAGATTCTGATAAATTAAAAATGAGATATTTCATTTAATTTGGGACTTCATATTAGTTGTTGCTGTCAGGATGTTGTTGCTGTCAGGATTTTATAATTTTGGGATTGCCTTATGTTAGATATTGATATTTGCTATTTCTGACGGAATTCCCGATGGAATTTCTGTCAGAATTCTTCAACTGCAAAATTTGTGGGCCCTACTTCATAATATTTAGGAATTTTAATTAGTTTCCAATATTGAATTGAACTAAGTAGCATTTACTTAGTTTGGCATTACTAAATAAAATAATATAATAATATAATATAAACTAAGTTTAACTAATATAATATAAGATAATATAATATAAAATAATAAAATCAAATAACTTATGTTAAAAAAAATAATTTCATTTCATTGACTTGTAATTAAATTTAATCAAACAATATGATAAAATATAATATAATACAAAATAAAATAATTTAAAATTTAATATTAAGTTAAGTTTAACTAAAGTAAATTAGATTAAATAATAAAATATAATAACATATAAATTAAAAAGGAATAAATTAAAACAAATCCAATTAAAATAAATAAATAAACTAATTAATTAATTAAATTAAATTAAATTAAGTTATACAAATAAAATAAAATGAATAAATTAATTAAATAAATTAATTAGTTAACAAAAATTAAATTAATTTTAGTAAATTAAATTAATATAATATAATACAAAATAAAATTAAAACATAAAATGAAATAACTTATTTAAAATAAATAAATAAATTAAATTAAATAAGAGAAAATAAAATATAATAAATAAATTAAATAATTAATTAAAAAAAGGTAATTAACATAATATAATATAATACAAAATAAAATGAAAACGAATAAAATAAAATAAAATAAAATAAAATAAATTAAATTACTATCAAAAAATAAAATAAAATAAAATAAAATTAAATGAAATTAAATGAAATTAAGTTAAGTTAAGTTAAGTTAAATTAAAATAAATTAAAATAAATTAAATTAAATTAAATGAAATTAAGTTAAGTTAAATTAAAATAAAATAAAATAAAATAAATTAAATTAAATTAAAAGTAAATAAAATAAAATAAAATAAAATAAAATAAATCAGTCTATATTTAAAATTAAATAAAGTAAATTTACTACAATAAATTGAAGCATTGAGATTAATTTTATTAAATTAATATAAATTACATAATAAACTAAGTAGCATTTACTCAGTTCCACTAATACACAGAATAAAGTAGAAAAAGTATAATATATTCAAATGATTGTACTAATATTAAACTGAGTAGCACCTACTTAGTTTATCATTGGAAAAATAAACTAAGCAGCATTTGCTTAGTTTTCCACAATTACAATAAACTGCATATAATTAATACGCATGTAGTATAGTTTGGAGCATAGAAACCCGTTTGACATTCACTCATTAGGAGTGAATGTCGAATAGTCCCCAGTTTGGGACTGTGACTGGATGTTATGTCTCTCACTTAGGCCGGTGTCAATGAGTTCAGTACGTTTTTAATTATTTTGATGATTTTTCGACGATTATCTCTACATGTTCTTCGAGTGCATACTTAGACTAATTTATCTTAGTCTATTTCGTGTACTTGGAGACCATGGGGAGGTGCTGCCGAAATTTTATTGAAACAGGTAGAAACGTCCTGAACGTGTTGACACTAGTGAGGAGACGCATCCAGGAACGGGATAGAAGCCTAACCCCTGTAGAGTGGAGATACTAGGAACATATAATTCATGCATGGACCACATGAATGAATATCCCTGACCTAAATGTGTCTTTTGTTCAGTTAAAGATGTCAGTCGATCGGAGTTGGATGTACCATAGGATACCCATTGACGGGAGGGGATTAGTGGAAGCTTACCGTGAAGGGGTGTGCTACTTTCTGGACAAAGCCATAGAACATGCTGATGATCTGAACGGGAAGATGAGATGCCCGTGTGTCAAGTGTAAAAACTTGATATGGAAGAAAGCCGACGAGATTAAATTCGACCTATTTTCTCGTGGTTTTGTGGAAGGGTATTCTGTATGGATCCATCACGGGGAACTGACCAGCTTAGTAGACCAACCAGTTCATGGTGATTCAAACGCCGATGACTATGATGTTGTGGAGATGTTGGTGGATGCTTATGGGCCTAACAATATCAAGTGGACTGAAAACGATCATTCTTCAGGTAGTGCTCGACAAGAGCCAAATGACACAGCTGCTGCCTTTTACAAGATGCTATCTGAATCGGGGGTCCCATTGTATCCCGGAAATGATCAGCACACCAGGCTATCTGCAGTTACAAAGCTCTTACACTTCAAGAATGAGCATAACTGCAGTGAGAGGGGTTTCAATGCTTTGCTCTCTCTTATCAGCGAGTTCTTACCCAAGAATCACACTTTGCCCTCGAACTATTACGAAGTGAAGAAGATGGTAAAGGGGTTGAATATGGGTTATCAGAAGATCGATGCTTGTGAGCAGGACTGCATGTTATACTATGGGACAGACAAAGATAAGGTGCAGTGTTCTATATGTAATTGCACTCGGTACAAGGTGACAAAGCGTGGGGGGAAGGAGAAACATGTGCCCAAGAAGATCCTACGGTATTTTCCTCTTGCGCCGAGGCTGTAACGGCTATTCATGTCGTCTCACACGGCTCATCATATGAGTTGGCATAGAACAAGAGACGTCGTGCCTGGTCAACTGACACACCCTGCAGATGGAGATGAATGGAAGAAATTTGATGAAAATTTCCCACTGTTTGCGGAGGAAGTTAGAAATGTGAGGCTCGGCATGGCTACGAATGGATTTTGCCCTTTTAATAATTTTAGTCAGCCTTACTCAGTTTGGCCAGTCATAATGGTAGCTTATAATCTTCCACCGTCAATGTGCATGAGGGATCCGTATTTGTTCTTGACTTTACTCATACCGGGTGATAAGAGTCCTACAAAAGACATAAACGTGTACCTCAGGCCGTTAGTCGATGAACTAAAGATGCTATGGGAGACGGGGGTCCAGACGTATGATAGATCAATTGGGCAGAATTTTTTGATGAAGGCAGCCTTGTTGTGGACTATCACTGACTTTTCGGCTCTTGGGATGATTAGTGGTTGGTCGACTCACGGGAAGCTGTCATGTCCAGTCTGTGTGGGGGATGTGCAAGGTCATCAGTTGCAGCATGGGCGAAAATGTAGTTTCTTTGGAACAGCTCGTAGATTCTTGCCTGTTGATCACAACTACAGAAAGATGTCTGCACAGTTCAACAGAAAGACAGAGAAGAAGGGGGTTGTTGGTAGACTATCGGGCAACGAGGTCTTGACCTGGCTGAACGAGTTGACATTTCCACCGTCAGGCAAGGGGCACAATACACTGAGAGCAATTGGTTACGGGAAGACTCATAATTGGACACACGTCCCCATATGGTTTGAGTACGTTATCGTTGAAGATGATAATGACAACGAATCTGATATCGATGATGATGAGGAAGAGACTGAATCCGATGATGATATTGATGTTGAATCTGATGGATTTGACGACGTACAACCTCTAAACGTATTTAACATTAGTAAATAATTTAATATTAATATATTAGATTTAAATAGTAATAATATATTATATTTCCGTTATTTCAGTAGAATATTTATGGCTAGAAATAGCGGTGGCGGTTGTCGCGGCAGGGGGCGATCAGGATCCGGAGACGCGAGCCAGGCTGGAGGCTCGTCTTCAAGAGCTAGTAAGTGGTTTGATTCGTGTTAACGTATAATATATCTCAATATAAATTAGTTTATGTATTTTGACTAAAGTTTAATAATATAATTACAGATGCTCGTCGTCGACGAGACCGGCAGACTAACCTCGGTCTCTTCGGTCGTCCACCGGCAGTTCCACATGTAGTTCGAGTGGATGTCGGCTCTTCCCAGTAAGTATTCTACTATGACTTAAAAATTAAGAGTTAAGTTTATATAATTTGTTGCATTAAACATTTAAAGTAACAATATTCAATTGTTTTTACTGTAGTATACTAGACCCGGTCGCTAAGGCGACCATACACGCTATCTGCCTGACGCACCTCCCGACTGGGTGTATGCGCTTCAGCCAGTACAGCCTTTACGATCCCGCGTTTATGGTCACTGTCTTGCGGGAGTTTCACGTAAGTTAATTTTCTTATACGTACATAGTTGTTGCACAATAATTTAATGGTTCCTAACTTTTAAACTTTTGTTATAGAGATATTTTAGATATGATTCGGGCATCTCTCAGGCAGCCGGCGATGATGTTGTTATTGCACACATCGCCAAGAACTACGCCGGCTGGCTGTATGAGATGCGACAGAGGGCAGCCCGGGCAGTTGATGACCAGCCCGGGACCACGCTTAGAGATCACCAGCCCCGCATAGTCTCTGATGCAGTGTAGGAGGCTATGTGTACGCACTGGGATGCTGACGACTTCAAGAAGAAGTCAGAGCAGGCAAAGAAGAACCGTCGTCAGCTCCGAGTGGTACACACTACTGGCTCGCAGTCTTTTGAGGAGGCGAAATCGGTAAGTGTCATATACTTAGTTGTTTAGTAACTCATTTGTCACAAGTAAACTTCATAACTCCTTTATGAATGTATTTATTAGGCCATGCGACAGAGCTTAGGCCGACCTCCTTCTATGTTAGAGTTCTGGGATAGAGCCCACACGCCAAAGGACTCTACTATGTCTCCCGCAGCATTAGCTATACGGGTAAGTGTAATCGTAATTTTACATAATGTTTAATATTAGTTAGTTTATAAAATGATATAATTAACTTACGTATAAGCCAAAAATTACAAGACCGATTTCAGGTTAGTCGGGACCAGCGTGTAGCTGAGTTGCAGGCTGCTAGGAGGGACTCTGAGATGTTAGATTCTATCGTTCCTCGGCCCGAGATTGAATTATCTCGGGATGAGGAGCTGGCATTATGGGTCGCGTCTCAGGATCCCCCTACTGGCAGTACCAGCAGATATCGAGTGCTGGGATTGCCGAGGATACCAGCGTATACATTACCTGGAGGTAATATTTTTTCTAATAAGTTAAGATTAAGTAACTGCATATATTAGTAGTAATGATATATTTATTTGTGCAGGCTCTAGCCAGCGTCAGCGCCCGAGATCTTCTGTCGGACCATCTCATACCGGCGGTGGCTTGGACGACGAGATTTTCCAGAGGGTTATGGCGGCGGTGTCGGAGACGTTCCGTACGGATCCGGTCATCCGTCGTCAGGAGTTGCCCAGTCGAGCTCGCCTTCACCAGCTCACCCAAGATATTGCAGCAGGGGCCACCGTCGATAGTACGGGTATCCCACAGGAGCAGTTCATCGCGATACGCGATGAGGTGCTCCGGTTGGTGGTTACATTACTATCGGAGGCTTTTGGCCCGATTGGGAGTCAGCAGCCCCCGCCTACCCAGGTATATTATATTTACTTTTAATTATTTAATTTGCATGTTATTCAAATAATTATTTCATACGGACTAATGCGTTATATTTTTAATTGTATCAACAGGGTGGCGATGGCGATGGCGATGACGACGGCGACGGCGACGGAGGTCATGCTGATGTTGATTTGCATACACCATAGTCATACGCCCATGTTATATATATAGTTTAGTTTGTTTAGGTGTTTTGTATTTAGAACTTACTTAAATATTTTGTAACTCATATATTGTAAAGTTTAGTTTGATTCTTTGTAAATCAATGTAATATTCTTTAGTTTTGAATGTATTTCGGGACATAATGAGTTATTTTTTAGAGTTTTTAACGTTATGAGTTGATTCTGATATACGTTGTTCTTGGAAGCAGCTATTGGTGTTGTAATATATGTATTGTTGGGATAAAGCAGGTTACAGGTACAAAAATGGGGTTTAAAAACCTGGAAATTTAAAAAGCAAAAAAATTGTTTTAAAAAAAAAAAGGGTATTTCCGACGGAATAAGGTATTTCCGACGGATATTCCGTCGGCCTTAAACATTAAAATTTATACCAAAAAATACTTATTTCCGACGGAAATATATTATTTCCGACGGTAATTCCGTCGACATTAGCTAAATAATAAAACGACCCAGGAGTGCCACGTGGCTTTTTATCGTCGACGGACTTATTTTCGACGGACTATATTCCGTCGAAAAAGTCTTATTTCTGACGGAGGTTTCGTCGGAAATAATTCGTCGGAAATATTATTATACCGACGGAAGTTACGACGGACTTATTTCCGAGGGCTGTATTTCCGACCGAATTTCCGACGGAATATTCCGTCGGAAATAGTGTAAGATCGACGGAATAGTACTATTTCCGACGGAATATTCCGTCGGAATTAGACCTTTTTCTTGTAGTGTCTATCAGATACAATTGATACCGGCACTCCATGTCTTGAAACTATTTCTTTGATATACAAATTGGCTAGTTGATCCAAATTGTATCTAATCTTGATCGGTAAAAAGTGCGCTGACTTTGTAAGACGATCCACAATTACCCATATCGCGTCGTAACCTTTCTGTGTTGCTGGAAGCCCCACCACAAAATCCATCGTGATGTGCTCCCATTTCCATTCAGGAATCTCTAGCGGCTGTAATAATCCACTCGGTCGTTGATGCTCTACCTTGACTCTCTGATAGGTTAAACATCCGCTGACACATTCTGCAGCCTCTCTCTTCATGTTCGACCACCAAAAATATTGACGCAGATCTTGATACATCTTTGTGCTTCCTGGGTGTATCGAGTATCTCGTACTGTGGGCCTCTTATAAAATCTCTTCTCTTAATTCCAGTACTGAAGGTATCCAAACTCGATTTTCGAATCTCAACAATCTAGTGCTATCAATCTTATACTTCAACTCTTTACCTTCAGCTAACCATTTCTCAATGTTACTACATTCTTCATCATTCTCTTGTGCCTCCTTCACCCTGTCCAATAAGGTCGGACAAGCTTCTGTTTCTATTACTTTATCTGAATTCCTCAGATTTTTCACCTCCAACTCCATTTTCTCCATCTCTCTTACTAACTTTTCTTACTCTGTCAACACAAACAACTTCTCACTGTTCTTCCTGCTTAAAGCATCTGCTACTACATTGGCATTTCCTGAATGATATAGAATCTCACAATCATAATCCTTGATCAATTCTAACCACCTTATCTGCCTTATGTTTAACTCCTTTTGTGTAAAGATATACTTCAAACTTTTGTGATCTGTGTATATCTCACACTTTTCTCCATAGAGATAATGTCTCCAAATCTTAAGGGCAAACACTACCGTAGCCAATTCCAGGTTGTGGGTAGGGTATCCCTTTTCATAATCCTTTAAGTAGCGTGACGCATACGCAATGACTTTACCATTCTACATTAACACGCAACCCATTCCCCTGTGTGATGCATCACTGTACACTGTAAAACCTCTCGTACTATCTGGTAAGGATAACACAAGTGCTTCACTTAGTCGCTTCTTCAACTCCTAAAAACACTGCTCACATTTCTCCGTCCACACATACTTAACTGTCTTCCTGGTCAAATTTGTCAATGGCGTCGCTATCTTTGAGAAATCTTGAGTAAACCTCCGGTAATATCCTGCCAATCCCAAGAAACGTCTGACCTCTGTCGGTGTCCTTGGTTGTCCCCAATTTTTCACTGCTTCTACCTTTGCTGGATCAACAGAAATTGCTTCGTTGTCGATAACATGTCCCAAAAACTGAACTCTTTTCAACCAGAATTCACACTTTGAAAATTTTGCATATAATTTCTCTTTTCTCAATGTCTCCAGTATTATCCGTAAATGCTCGACATGCTCTTCTTCAGTCTTCGAATACACCAGAGTGTCGTCAATGAACACAACCACGAACTTATCCAGGTACTGTTTAAATACTCTGTTCATCATGTCCATAAAAGCAGCTGGCACATTCGTCAGTCCAAACGACATCACTAGAAACTCATAATGGCCGTAACAAGTTCTAAATGTTGTCTTGGGTACATCCTCCGTTCTCACCTTCAACTGATGATAACCAGTCCTCAAATAATTCTTCGAAAAATACTTCGCTCCTTTAAGTTGATCAAACAGATCGTCTATTATCGGTAACGGATACTTGTTCTTGATTGTCACGTTATTCAATTCTCTATAATCTATGCACAACCTCATCGATCCATCCTTCTTCTTTACAAACAACACTGGTGCCCCCCACGGAGATACACTAGGTTGAATGTACTTCTTGTCCAACAAATCCTGCACTTGAACCATTAACTCTTTCATTTCTACCGGAGCCATCCTATACAGTGCTTTCGATATCGGCGCTGTCCCTGGTACTAAATCAATTACAAACTCTATCTCTTGATCTGGTGGAAGTCCTGGCAATTCCTCTGGAAAAACATCCACGAACTCATTCACTATAGGTATCTGCCCCATGTCAGAATTCACCATTCGTGTATCCACTACATGAGCCAAATAACCCTCACATCCTTTCTTCAACATCTTCCTGGCCTGCATCATCGTCAGACAACTCGTTTGTCTTGGCAACTTGCTACCATAAAATACAACCTTAGACTTATTGGGTGTTTTAAGGCGTATGCTCTTTTTCTGACAGTCAATAACTGCCTCATGGTTAAACAACCAATCCATTCCTAGGATTACATCAAATTCTCCTAAGCGTATCGGAACTAAATTCACGCTTAACGTAGGTCCCCTTATTTTCACACAACAGTTCTTATGGATAAATTCTACAGGGATCACTTCTTTATTTGTAACTTCTATGTTCATTGGGTTTTCTAACTTTTCACAAGGTAAATTTAACCTTTTAGCAAAATCATCAGACACAAATGAACAGGTAGCTCCCGAATCAAATAATACATTGGCATTTATATTATTGATCGGAATAATACCTGACACCACTTCCTTTGATGCAACCGCGTCTTGCACAGTCATGTTGAATGTTCTAGCTGTTGGCTTGCTCTGCTGTACTGGCCCTCCAATGGTTAACTTTGGGTTACTACTCTTGCTGCCGCTTCCTCCCTCAGTATTCTTCTTTAGCGGAAAATCCTTGAATCGATGACCCGTTCCTCCACATGAAAAACAACCACCTTTCCTTGGCTTAGGGCAATTTGGAGAAAGATGTCCTTCCTGACCATAATTATAACAAACATTCTTCCCCTTCATACACTCCCCAAAGTGATTCTTTCCACACTTGTCACATGCTTTCTTCTTCTGCTGAACACTCCCTTGTTAAGTTTCTGAGTTGTTGCCACCGCTGTTCCATTTGCGTTTCTTGCTGTTGCTACCTTCACTACCACCTTCTGCAATGATAGCTTTCTCTAACAGAGTCGAAAACGAATCAATTTGTAATACTGCCACCTTGCTAAAAATCTAGGATTTCAACCCGTTCTCAAATCTCCGCGCCTTTCACTCCTCGGTATCCACCTGATGTGGTGCAAACCTTGCTAACTCATTAAATTTGGCTGCGTATTCTGAGACTGACATATTTTCTTGTTTTAACTCCAAAAACTTAACTTCCATTCTTCCTTGCATACTTTGTGAAAAATAGTTTTCGAAAAACAATTCTTTAAACCTTTCCCACGTTACCACTCCTTCACTGGCCCTATTTTGATTTGATTCCCACCAAAAATTAGCCTCACCATTCATTAAATAGGTAGCAAAAGCTGTCTTTTGCTCTTCTGCAACTCTTGCAATAATAAAAGCCTTCTCCATCTCCTTTATCCATGTTTGAGCTTCAATAGGATCTGTTGTCCCCTTAAACTCTGGCGGACCTACTGCTTTAAAGTCCTTAAAATTCGCCAATTGGTTCACTGACGGATTTCCTGCTGGTGGTACTTGATTCTGCATTACTTCTGCTAACATGTTAATAAAGTCTTGCATTGGGTCCGCTTGACCCCCTTCGTCATTAACAGATCTTTCCTCCCTTTGGTTTCGAGTTTGTCGTCTCGGCGACATTGTCTAAATAAACAAAACCTTAAGTTACTCCTTGAGTTTTATGTTATGCCATACATCATTAGTGCTAGCATTTAAAATGTAATACATAGTTGAAAATCATATAATCATATCGTTGGGTTTTAAAATTCAGCTTACCGGATTTGCCAATATGGTTTTCTGAATTAACCAATACGATTTGCTGCATTAACTAATACGGTTCGCTGTATTAACCAATACGGCTTGCTGAATAAACATTTTTCGGATAGACAACTTACTAACTTAATTCTCAAACCTTATTTACTCAACCACACCTGTAGTCATAATATTGCATTTATATTCATATATCGAATCTTAGTGTCATACACTTTATATGCCTGGCATATTTCTATAAATGCCAACTATCCCATTTTAACTTCAAAAGATGGGATCTACCAAAAGATATACTCCTCTATACTCATAATACGGGGATACATCCTATTTACATACAGGCTCTGAGCATATCTTCTAATGTGACTTAAAGTTCTGGCTATTACAATCACTGATTATTGCTCTTGGAGTGTCGAATCTAGTGAAGATGTTTTTATAAAGGAATTTTAGCACAACTTTGGCGTCATTGGTCGGTAACGCACTGGCTTCCACCCACTTAGTCACATAGTCGACTGCCAAAAGAATGTAGATGTTGCTACAGGATGATGAAAATGGCCCCATAAAGTTTATTCCCCACACTTCAAATATTTTCACTTCCAAAATTGTATTTAGTGGCATCTCGTGGCGTTTGGAAATGTTACCCACTCTTTGGCATTTATCACAATTCTTAACAAACTGATGGGCGTTTGTGAATAAGGTAGGCCAATAGAACCCTGTTTGAAGCACTTTAGCGGCAGTTCTCTCAATCCCATAGTGACCTCCATATAGTGAAGAATGACATGCATGTAGAATACTTGCAGTTTCACCATATGGGATGCATCTACGAATCATTCGGTCTGCATGTAACGATCGGGAATTTTAATTTCCTTGTAACCCGGGTTTATGTGTGAATAAAGTGAATTTTTATTTTTATTTATATTATTATGTGTTATGTGCTTATAGGTTATGTTATAACCTAGAATATGTGTATGTGTTGAATTTTACGTGTTGCAGTGACGTTAGGGTGAATATACTGACTTCGCGAAAAATCACAAAAAATCACTATTCACGAGGCACATTTACCGAGGCACTGTTCACACCATAACATTTTGCGTCTTTTTTGACCTTAATAAATTTCAATAATACACCTGTGCGAAGTGATAATTTCTCCAAGTGTCAGATTTTCATTTTGAGCCTAATCGTGTTTTATTCGGTATCCGAAATGTATAATATGACTGTTCGGAATATTTGGATAAATCCCATAATAATTATTGTTATGTGTCCCAATAATTTGTGGGAGTACCCATTTTAATTTTGGGTAGAGTTATTTACCAAATTGGGTACAAAAGTGGGAGTATTCGGGTACATTTTTGTGTATTTGGGTATTTATTTTGGCTTATTATTCTAAGTGGGAACCAACATAAACCCTTGGACCAATCAAATGCAAGGACTAGAGTGGATAGCCGGCAGCACGCTGCCATTTGATGGGCTCAATGCCCTAATTTTCCCAAATGCTAGACTTTCTTGAGCTACTCCCTTTCATTGTCCCGAAGCCTCCAAGCTGTCATCCCATTCAAACTTTCAACTACCAAACTTTGTGCTGCAGAAAGAGTGAGAGCATAGTAGAGAGAAGAGAGGTGCAGAAAAAGAAAGAAAGAGGAGGAGCTCGGGTGTTGAACTCCTTCATTCTCCCAAGCCTTATTCATCTGACTCCTTTCCTTTCATTATCTTATACTCGGCTTATTTCCAAGCTTAGTCCTTTTGCTAGCAAGAAGAGAGCTGCAGAGAGGGAGGGAGTGGTATAGAGAGAGAGAGAGAGGAAGAACAAGAACAAAGGGAGAGGAAGAGGAAAAAACTTGAAGGAAGAAGAAAGGAGAGACACACGGGTGGAGAAGAAAGGAGCCAAAGAAGTGAAAGGAGAGTCTCAAGCCTAGCTTGCTAGCTCTCTAGCATCTTAGATGGATTACAAGAGGTAATCATCTCACTTAACATATTTTCATTTGATTTTGGTTAAGGTTTTCAAAGTTTCAGGGTTGTAAAGCTTTTGAGCTTATGGGTTGGCTTTGCTGCGATTTTTGTTGTTGTTATTTATTTTGGATGTTTGTAAATGTTGTTAAGAGACTATGTAAGCTGTTAACAACATCAAAGTGGAACAAAAAATGAAAGAAATCCCTACCTTGGCTTAATGGAGCAAGAACAATGAACTGTTGAACAAGGACATGGACTGTTGGACGAATTTAGAGAACCATGGTAGATATTTTTCATGTTTGATAATTTTGGTTAATGCTATAAGTGTATGAATCTATAGGAGACTTATAGTTCATGTTGTAAGCTTTTCATAGCCTCTGAAATGGCCTAATTCCGAGTAGTAACGAAGAAGTTACGAAGGTTTGAAGTTTGGGTGCCAAAACAGAGCTTGTTGGCGAGCTCGGCAGAGAGGAGCCCTCCGGGGCGAGCACAAGCTCATCCGGGGCGAGCACCAGCTCTCTAGGGCGAGCACCAGCCCTCTGGGGCGAGCACAAGCTCCTCCGGGGCGAGCACAAGCCCTCTGGGGCGAGCACAAACACTCTGGGGAGAGCACAAACACTCTGGGCGAGCACAAGCTCATCTGGGGCGAGCATACACCCTCTAGGGTGAGCACAAGCCCTCTGGGGCAAGCAGAAGCACTTTGGGGCGAGCACAAGCACTTCGGGGCGAGCTCGTTGTGCGACGCTGACATCCTTTAGTAAAACGGACCTAACTTTCTCATATAAACTCCAAATTGGATGATTCAAGATGATCCGGAAAGCTTAGAGATAGACCTATAACGTTCATTAATTAGAATTGAAATTTACTACATGGAGAAATTTTGAAATTAACCGTTTTTATGGATGTTGTGCAAATAGAAGGCGTCGGTCATGCATGCGTGCAACGTGTAATGCTTCCAACAATAAAAGACATTGTTCTAAGTCCAAAAACATGAATGTTATGATTTATATTGATACTTAGCATTAACCCAATGAGTATTAGATAAATCGAATGGGCGTGCTAGGCGTACGCAATTGCATGTCGCTTGGGCATTCGAATAGGCGAGGTTGGCGTGCGGACGCGCAAGCGTCATAAAGCTGTAACTAGTGTGTATAATATTGTTTAATATTTTGTTTCTTATAAGAATGAAACATGATAGAGTAGTATAAACTTTTATTTGGTATCCAATATGTGACTAATTGTTATGTGAATATGTACTTAATTGTGTAGGATATTAAGGAGCGTGTGTTGTAATATTGTAGCAGGCGCACCAGGCAAGTTTCCTAACGCTTGTCTAACCCTTGAGTTGGGCAAGTTCCCTAACTTCATTCTTTCTATATATTGAATGCAAATTTTCTTAACCTTATTCTAGCTATTTATTGAGAAAGTTCCATCTTACCCAAATTATAATTGGACAAGTATTCTATATTATTGCAAGTTCCTTACCCAACTATTATTTTTTGAGCAAGCTTCCTATCTTATACAAATGTTGTATATTATTGCAAGTATTACTCTATTAAGCGAGTTTCTTATCTTATTCAAGATATTCTGGACAGGTTCCTTTACTTCAATCATTGTCGTATTGCAACTACTCTTAGAATGAACTGTTAATCGTTCATGTTACCTAGCCATGCTTCAACGCATGTTATTAAAGCTTTCAAGTTCTATATTCCATGAACTATATGAGATAGATGTCAAAGCCAATTGTTTCGGCTAGACGTATGTTTAATCATCATTATTGTTAAGTAAAGCTATCCGATCAAATTGTTTGGTTTGGATTCCTATGTAAAGCTGAGATGAACAACCCTCATAGCAGGGGAAACAGTATGTATGTCGGGGAACCGACACGCGCGCGAACAGTATGTAAAAGGGGTTATGCATAACACCGGGTAAATTAGGTTGATCACCTATTGTATTAGTATGTTGGGTTATCAGATTAATTTCTGGTGATTCTAGTAAAAGTTCAGTGTCATGATGACTACTCAGTATATAATATTTCCTCCATTTAAGAACATTGAAATCATTCGATCCATAGAGGCCCTACAATTGTGTTAAAGAGATCATTCGTAGAAATTGTTCAAGTTTTGGACCTATCTTTTATTCTCTTGATTCTTGTAAGTTATAAAGTATTCATTTGATGATTCATGATTATTGTTATTATACTTACTGAGCAAATTTGTTGCTCACCCTTGCTTTCCTTAAAATATTTCAGTTAGTGGAGCTCGTGGTGAAAGCTCAGGGAAGGATAAAGGCAAAGGCAAAGCTACGGATTAGCTTTGTACTATTAAGATTACTATTTTGATTATATATTAAGACTCGTTAACTCTTGTGATGTATTAAGACTTAATTACCCTTATGTATTAAGTTGCGTTTTGTAGAAGTTTTGGTTTCGAGACTTGGGACAAGATTATTTATGTTATATCAATATAAATATTCCTTTATTCCGCTATATATTGTCAATGGCATGATGTATGTTCTAGAAAGTGACGAACCAAGTCCGCGGTTCTAGTGACCCGGATTTGGGGGCGTCACAGGTTGGTATTAGAGCCTTAGGTTATAAACCTTTAGAGAGAGGTCTTTAGGCTATAACCTTAGGAAGTGTATAGAGAATAGGAGTAGATAAAACTCATGTAGAGTTTTGGGGCGATCTTAGATAGACGAATCCTAGAGAATTGTGAAAGGTATTTACATTCCTTAAATGAAGCTATATTTCATCGCGAGTTGCTAATAGAGTGTGTCGCCTTGTTGTCTACTTGTAGTACTCATGATAGATATTCTCGTAGTATGATGAGATGATGACATTAAGCTTTCTTACGTTTAGCAGAAAATGCCGCCCAGACGCAACGTACCACACCCAACAACACCTGAGGGATCGGTTAACAATGGAGGAGGTCCGACGGACCCCATGCAGCGGTTAACAGATATACTGGAGAGAATGGAAAGGATAAATGTTGTACCCATGAATCCCAACCCACCGGCAGCACCCATAACAAGTTTCAAAGACTTCAAAAGCGTAGGACCCCCAGAGTTTAGGGGAACGACTGATCCGATTAAAGCCCAATCTTAGGTGAAGGAAATGGAGAAGGCTTTCGTTATCGCACGCATGGGGGATGACCAGAAGACGGCATTCGCCACTTATATGATGAAAGGAGAAGCAAATTATTGGTGGGAAGCTAACCAACAATGAGTAGGCGAAGGAGTAATACCGTGGGACAAGTTCAAGGAATTATTTTTCGGGAATTATTTCCCAAAGAGCATGGAAAGACAAATGGTACTGAAATTCTTGGAGTTGAAGCAGGGAGACATGACGGTGGCTCAGTACGCCGCCAAATTCAATGAACTTGCACGTTTTGCACCACTTCAAGTAAGTACTGAAGAGCTGAAGGCGCAAAGGTTTGAACAAGGGCTGAAGCCATGGTTGTATAACAAGGTAGTTGTTCATCAGATTTAAACCTTTAGTGCACTGCTGGAAAAAGCCATCATCACTGAAGGAGGGATTGAGGCCCTAAATCAACACAAAAAGAATAAGAAGAGTGGAGGAGACTACTGGGGAGGTGGCAGTAGCGGTGGAAGCAATTCGGGAAAGAGAAAATGGGACGGTGGCAATAGCAACAACACCAACACTAATCAGACAGGAATAATCAGGGAGGATTTAAGAAGAGGATTGAAGCGTGTTCCAAATGTGGAAAAAATCACAAGGGAGAGTGCTGGAAAGGGCGCAATATCTGTTACAATTGTGGCCAGGAGGGGCACATGGCACCAAACTGCACAAACCCAAACAAGAACCGTGGATGTTCTTCTTGTGGATCAACGGAGCATCAGATCAAAGACTGCCCAAAGAAAGGAAGCAGTGGTGGAAACGGCAATAGAGGAGGAGGCAGCAAACTGACAATTAGAGGACCGACTCCGCCGAACCGAACCCCTGCCCGAACCTTCAACATGACCGTCCAGGATGTAGTGATTGCTAAGGACGTGGTGTCAGGTATTATCCCAATCAATAATATAAATGCCTGTGTATTATTTGATTCGGGTGCTACCCGCTCTTTTGTGTCTGAAGATTTTGCTAAACGGTTAAATTTACCCCAAGAACGGTTAGAAAATCCTTTGAGTATAGAAATTGCGAATAATGAAGTAATTCCAGTAAAGTTTATTCTTCGTAATTGTCGCGCTGAGATTAGGGGATATAATTTTTGCGTGGATTTGATCCCAATAAGGTTGGGAGAGTTTGATGGAATATTAGGAATGGACTGGTTGTATGATCATGCGGCAGTGATTGACTGTCAGAAGAAAAGTGTGAACCTTCAGACCCCTAACCGATCGAGGGTAGTGTTTAATGGTAGCACATCGCCGAGACGTTCTTGTTGTCTTACGATGATGTAGGCCAAGAAGTTGTTAAAGAAAGGATGTGAAGGCTATTTAGCCTACATCGTAGATACAAAGAAAGAAGGTGTAGAAATTAAGAATATACCGATAGTAAGAGAGTTTTCAGATGTGTTTCCAAGTGTATTACCCGATCTTCTGCCAGACAAGGAAATTGAATTTGCAATAGACTTAGTGGCAGGGACTACCCCAATTTTGAATTCGAAGGCTCCGCATCGTATGGCGCCAGTGGAAATGAAGGAATTGTTGATACAACTTAAGGAATTGCTGGATAATGGGTATATTCAGCCAAGTGTGTTCCCATGGGGAGCCCCAGTTTTGTTTGTTAAGAAGAAGGACGGATCGATGAGGCTCTGTATCGACTACCGAGAATTGAACAAATCAACGATCAAGAATAAGTATCCATTGCCAAGAATTGACGACTTGTTCGATCAACTAAAAGGAGCCAGACACTTCTCGAAGATAGATTTGAGGACCGGATATCATCAGCTAAAAGTAAGAAAAGAAGATGTACTCAAAACTGCGTTTCGGACAAGATACGGTCACTACGAGTTTTTGGTGATGTCTTTCGGTTTGACTAATGTGCCGACAACTTTCATAGACTTGATGAACCGAATTCTGAAGCCATACTTAGATAAGTTTGTGGTAGTTTTTATAGACGACATTTTGATTTATTCAAAGACCGAAGAAGAGCATGTCGATCATCTGAACAAAGTACTAGAGACACTGAGAAGGGAGAAGTTATACGCGAAATTATCCAAGTGCGATTTCTAGATGAAAAGAGTGCAATTTTTAGGGCATATGATCGACAAAGACGGTATCTTAGTGGACCCTGCGAAAGTAAAGGCAGTTAGTAACTGAGAACAACCGAAGACGCCGACAGAAGTGCGAAGTTTCTTAGGGCTAGCCAGGTACTATCGAAGATTTATCCAGGATTTTTCGAAGATAGCAACCCCGTTGACCAATCTGACGAGGAAGACGGTGAAATTTGTATGGTCTGAAAAGTGCGAAGACAGTTTTCAGGAGTTAAAAAAGAGGTTAAGTGAGGCGCCCGTATTGTCCTTACCAGATGATACGAGAGGTTTTGTAGTGTATAGTGATGCATCACACAAAGGTCTTGGCTGTGTGTTAATGCAACACGGCAAGGTCATTGCGTACGCGTCACGACAGTTGAAGGATTACGAGAAGCGATACCCTACCCATGACCTGGAATTAGCAGCTGTCATCTTTGCATTAAAGATTTGGAGACATTACCTTTATGGGGAGAAATGTGAGATATACACGGATCATAAGAGTTTGAAATATATCTTCACACAGAAGCAGTTGAACATGCGACAGAGGAGGTGGTTGGAATTAATCAAAGATTACGACTACGAAATTCTTTATCACCCGGGAAAAGCAAACGTAGTAGCAGATGCATTGAGTAGAAAGGGGAACGAGAAATTGTTTATGTTGACAACTCACGATGAGTTAATACTGGAAATGGTGAGACTGGAGATTGAAGTGAAAAGTTCGACAGAGGCAGCAGAGAAGTTATTCGTAATCGAAGCTCGTCCGATGTTACTCGACAAAGTGAAAGAAGCACAAGAAAAGGATGAAGAGTGCGAAAGGATACAGAAAAGGATCGCAGAAAATGAGGAAGAGAAATTCCGAATAGACAAGGATGGTATCTTGAGATATGAGGAGCGAGTGTGGGTGCCAGCCGTAACTGAATTAAGAGATGAGATCTTACATGAAGCACATAATTCAGCATATTCTGTACACCCAAGGAGCACGAAAATGTACCGGGATCTTCGTCAATATTTTTGGTGGCCCAATATGAAGCGGGACGTAGCAGAGTACGTCAGCAAGTGTCTCACCTGTCAACGAGTCAAAGCAGAACATCAGAGACCGAGTGGGTTACTTCAGCCACTGAATATACCGAAATGGAAATGGGAGCACATCACTATGGACTTCGTGGTAGGACTTCCAGTTACACAGAAGGGTTATGATGCCATTTAGGTTATCGTGGATCGATTGACGAAATTAGCACACTTTCTACCGATAAAGATCCGATTTAATTTGAATCAATTAGCCAAGTTGTATATAAAGGAAATTTTTTTACGACATGGAGTGCCCGTGTCAATTGTCTCAGATCGAGATCCACGTTTCACGTCAAATTTTTGGAAGAGCTTGCAAGAGAGAATGGGAACACAGTTACGACTAAGTACTGCTTACCATCCTCAAACTGACGGACAGAGCGAATGAACAATTCAGACACTAGATGACATGTTGAGAGCTTGTGTGATGGATTTCAAGGGAAATTGGGATGACCATTTACCACTTGTGGAATTTGCTTATAACAATAGCTTTCATGCAAGTATCGGTATGACGCCATATGAAGCCCTCTACGGAAGGAAGTGCAGAACACCGTTAAGCTGGGATGTGGTTGACGAACGGCGACTGTTGGGACCAGAATTGGTGCAACAGACAGCAAAAGTGGTCACAGTGATTAGGGCAAGGTTAGTTGCAGCCCAAGACCGACAAAAGAAGTATGCAGATCAACATCGCCAGACGAGAAACTTCGACGTCGGTAGTTACGTGTTTCTGAAGGTATCTCCCTGGAAGAGGAAGATACGTTTTGGGAAGAAGGAAAAGTTAAGCCCGAGGTTCGTAGGACCGTTCGAAGTATTGAGAAGACTGGGTGAAGTGGCGTACGAGGTAGCCTTGCCTCCTGAACTGGAGCATATCCACAACGTTTTCCACGTTTCAGTGTTACGACCATACAAGCCCGATTATAAGCATGTGATATCCTATGAGCCCGTCCAAATAGAGAAAGACCTAACGTATGAGGAAATTCCTATACAGATAATCGATAAGAAAGAGCAAGTATTAAGAAATAAGGTTATACCTTCTGTAAAAGTAGTTTGGCGAAACCACAATGCCGAGGAGGCTACGTGGGAGTTAGAAGATAAGATGAAGGAGAATTACCCTCAACTTTTTGCTTAACTTTATATTGTGATTCTGGAGACAGAATCCTTATAAGGAGGGGAGAATGTAACGATCGGGAATTTTAATTTCCTTGTAACCCGGGTTTATGTGTGAATAAAGTGAATTTTTATTTTTATTTATATTATTATGTGTTATGTGCTTATAAGTTATGTTATAACCTAGAATATGTGTATGTGTTGAATTTTACGTGTTGCAGTGATGTTAGGGTGAATATACTGACTTCGCGAAAAATCGCAAAAAATCACTATTCACGAGGCACGTTTACCAAGGCACTGTTCACACCATAACATTTTGCGTCTTTTTCGACCTTAATAAATTTCAATAATACACTTGTGCGAAGTGATAATTTCTCTAAGTGTCAGATTTTCATTTTGAGCCCAATCGTGTTTTATTCGGTATCCGAAATGTATAATATGACTATTCTGAATATTTGGATAAATTCCATAATAATTATTGTTATGTGTCCCAATAATTTATGGGAGTACCCATTTTAATTTTGGGTAGAGTTATTTGCCAAATTGGGTACAAAAGTGGGAGTATTCAGGTACATTTTTGTGTATTTGGGTATTTATTTTGGCTTGTTATTCTAAGTGGGAACCAACCTAAACCCTTGGACCAATCAAATGCAAGGACTAGAGTGGATAGCCGGCAGCACGCTACCATTTGATGGGCTCAATGCCCTAATTTTCCCAAATGCTACACTTTCTTGAGCTACTCCCTTTCATTCTCCCGAAGCCTCCAAGCTGCCATCCCATTCAAACTTTCAACTACCAAACTTTGTGCTGTAGAAAGAGTGAGAGCATAGTAGAGAGAAGAGAGGTGCAGACAAAGAAAGAAAGAGGAGGAGCTCGGGTGTTGAACTCCTTCATTCTCCCAAGCCTTATTCATCCGTCTCCTTTCCTTTCATTCTCTTATACTTGGCTTATTTCCAAGCTTAGTCCTTTTGCTAGCAAGAAGAGAGCTGCAGAGAGGGAGGGAGTGGTATAGAGAGGGAGAGCGGAAGAACAAGAACAAAGGGAGAGGAAGAGGAAGAAACTTGAAGGAAGAAGAAAGGAGAGACACACGGGTGGAGAAGAAAGGAGCCAAAGAAGTGAAAGGAGAGTCTCAAGCCTAGCCTGCTAGCTCTCTAGCATCTTAGAGGGATTACAAGAGGTAATCATCTCACTTAACACATTTTCATTTGATTTTGGTTAAGGTTTTCAAAGTTTCAGGGTTGTAAAGCTTTCGAGCTTATGGGTTGGCTTTGCTGCGATTCTTGTTGTTGTTATTTGTTTTGGATGTTTGTAAATGTTGTTAAGAGACTATGTAAGCTGTTAACAACATCAAAGTGGAACAAAAAATGAAAGAAATCCCTACCTTGGCTTAATGGAGCAAGAACAATGAACTGTTGAACAAGGACATGGACTGTTGGACGAATTTAGAGAACCATGATAGATATTTTTCATGTTTGATAATTTTGGTTAATGATATAAGTGTATGAATCTATAGGAGTCTTATAGTTCATGTTGTAAGCTTTCCATAGCCTCTGAAATGGCCTAATTCCGAGTAGTAACAAAGAAGTTACGAAGGTTTGAAGTTTGGGTGCCAAAACAGATCTTGTTGGCGAGCTCGGCAGAGAGGAGCCCTCTGGGGTGAGCACAAGCTCATTCGGGGTGAGCACCAGCTCTCTAGGGCGAGCACCAGCCCTCTGGGCCGAGCACAAGCCCTTTGGGGGCGAGCACAAGCCTCTGGGGGCGAGCACAAGCCCTATGGGGCGAGCACAAGCTCCTCCGGGGCGAGCACAAGCCCTTTAGGGCGAGCACAAACACTCTGGGGCGAGCATAAACACTCTGGGCGAGCACAAGCTCATCCGGGGTGAGCACACACCCTCTAGGGCGAGCACAAGCCCTCTGGGGCGAGCAGAAGCACTTTGGGGCGAGCATAAGCACTCCGGGGCGAGCTCGTTGTGCGATGCTGACCTCCTTTAGTAAAACGGACCTAACTTTCTCATATAAACTCCAAATTGGATGATTCAAGATGATCCGGAAAGCTTAGAGATAGACCTATAACTTTCATTAATTATAATTGAAATTTACTACATGGATAAATTTTGAAATTGACCGTTTTTAGGGATGTTGTGCAAATAGAAGGCGTTGGTCATGCATGTGTGCAACGTGTAGTGCTTCCAACAATAAAAGACATTGTTCTAAGTCCAAAAACATGAATGTTATGATTTATAATGATACTTAGCATTAACCTAATGAGTATTAGATAAATCGAATAGGCGTGATAGGCGTACGCAATTGCGTGTCGCTTGGGCATTCGAATAGGCGAGGTTGGCGTACGGACGCCCAAGAGTCATAACGCTGTAACTAGTGTGTATAATATTGTTTAATATTTTGTTTCTTATAAGAATGAAACATGATAGAGTAGTATAAAACATTATTTGGTATCTAGTATGTGACTAATTGTTATGTGAATATGTACTTAATTGTGTAGGATATTAAGGAGCGTGTGTTGTAATATTGTAGCAGGCGCACCAGGCAAGTTTCCTAACGCTTGTCTAACCCTTGAGTTGGGCAAGTTCCCTAACTTCATTCTTTCTATATATTGAATGTAAATTTTGTTAACCTTATTCAAGCTGTTTATTGAGAAAGTTCCATCTTACCCAAGTTATAATTGGACAAGTATTCTATATTATTGCAAGTTCCTTACCCAACTATTATTTTTTGAGCAAGCTTCCTATCTTATACAAATGTTGTATATTGTTGCAAGTATTACTCCATTAAGCGAGTTTCTTATCTTATTCAAGATATTCTGGACAGGTTCCTTTACTTCAATCATTGTCGTATTGCAAGTACTCTTAGAATGAACTGTTAATCGTTCACGTTACCTAGCCATGCTTCAACGCATGTTATTAAAGCTTTCAAGTTCTATATTCCATGAACTATATGAGATAGATGTCAAAGCCAATTGTTTCGGCTAGACGTATGTTTAATCATCATTATTGTTAAGTAAAGCTATCCGATCAAATAACCGAATAATCGAATACCAAAATATTGAAATTACTATTCAGTTATTTTGGTATATAACCGAAATTGTAAACCATTTTCACCAATTTTCATGAACAGAGTACGAATTGTTTTGAAACTTATAGATGACCGGAGTACTATTTGCTGCACTTTATAGATGAATAGAGTCCTTAATTGTAGATGAATAGAGTACTACTTTTAAAACTTATAGATGAAGTGAAAAAGTGCGGGACCCAACACATGCAAACCTATATTAGATTTAAAAGATTGTAAAACCAAATCTTCATTTGAGGAGCTATCAAGGTCAAAAGGATTAAAATCAGCCCCTTTCAAGCTAGAGAGAGTTGAATTGAAGTTACTTCTAGATGAATCAAGAGATGAAATCAAACCTTTGCCAAAAGATCCACGGACCGTAACAGATCTGGCCTTCTTAGAAGAGGATATAGAACCAGATTTTGATTTCTTTTCTTTTCCCATGACAATAAAGAGAACAAAAAGAAAGAACACTAAATTTTGCCCAAATCAGATTGGAACAAAAAATAAAAGCCTTGCAATGATAGAATTAATCACTAAATGAAAGCCTTACAAGATCAGAGTGGAACAACAAGGGATGGAACCCCGACAGACATAAGTTTAAATCATAAGATAAGAAGTGAGGAAAAGAAAGCTAGAAAGAAGGAGGAGCTTCTCTCTCTAGCCATCTCTCGGGAAACCTTGTCTGAGTAGCCTTAGTCTACGGTCTAAAATTATTTTTTTTAATTAATAAGTTCGGTTATTCGGGTATCCGAATAGACCGATTTTCATAACCAGACCCGAAACCGAATACTAAATAAAAAATTAGATATAACCGAATTTAGCAAAAAAATCGAATAACCGAAATAATTCGGTTTTGTTCGGTTATTCGGTTTTACCCATTTTTTGCTCACCTCTAACCGTAATACCAAAGAAGCTGTGTGGGAACTTAAAGGAAAAGATGATGGGAATTATATTTGTCTTTTGATATAATTTTGTAATAGTGTTACGGGAACGAAATCCTTATAAGCGGAAAGAATGTGACGACCCGAGAAATCGAATAGCCTTGTAATTAGGTTTTCAGTGTGAATATCTAATAAAATAATTTTTTATGGATATTATTATATGTAAATGTGATTGTTATGTGATTTAAAGTCGATTAATGACCTAGTTTACGTGTTACATGATTATGTATGACTATTGGGAGTTTTTGGGAGAAAATAATTTTTTTTCGAGAAAAACGCTAAAACACTATTCATAAAATATAGAAAACGCTAATAAACGTTTATTTTCGAAATATCGAATTACATCATAGCGTTTATTCGGGAAAGAGAGATGAAATCTCTAATAAAAGTTTTTTCAGGAAAAATACGTTAAAATACTATTCACACTAAAAACGCCTTTTTCGTTTTTTCGACTTTTCGAATTATGTAATAGCGTTTATTTGGGAAAGGGAGATGAATCCAATAAAATGAATGGTTTTGGCTAAGAAACGAGTAAGGAAAATTTAACTAGAAGAAAAACAAACGAGTTACGAAATGTAACTAAAAACGTAACGAGAAGACTAACTACGGTTAGGTTAATGGGCAGGTTAATTTACTAGCCTAAGTATTAATTTAATTAAAAGCCCAAGCATGGATTTAATAAAAGTTCAAGAGTATGTTTAATTAAGGCCCAAATGATTATTGCATGGAAGCCCATATATTTATTAATTGACCCCAATTGTAGAATTATTTGTGGCCCAAAGCAAGCTGTAATAAAAGTGGTGAGCTAGCCTATGGGGAAGCCCAAACTAATTAATATAGCAAGCCCAAAATTTGGTCCAAAAGGGAGCCCAAACCAAGTCCAATTTGGTGAAAGTCAAAATTGGTTAAAGTGTTAGTTTACTAACTATGTAGGTATGCATGTGAGATAAAGCAAAACAAAGGAGGGTGAACTTGGGGATGGAGTATCCTGATGAGAGGAGGAGGGGACCAAAGTGGTGACTCATTTACTTAGTTGTTAAGACTTGAGGCAAAAAGAGACAAAGCATTAATTGCTTGTCCCCCCATTAAGATCCTCTTAGCCAATAAGAGATTGATAGCTAGCTTTTGTCTACCTATGGTTAGCCTAATTATGGATGGTTAGTTAACCATTAGAAGCTTGGTTAAGTTAGTTGTAGGGTGATTCACTTAAATCATCCAACACATAGCCACTTTTCTTCATTTCATTTCATTTGCTAATAGAGAAAAGTAAGAGAGAATAGAGAGAAAGGCTCACAGGCAGAAGAGAAGAGGAAGAAGGAGCTAACAAGCTTCACCATTTAATCATCTAAGCTTAAGCAAGAAGGAGAAAGAACAAGAAGGTAACACATGAAAAACCCTAGTTCATTCATCTTTTCTTTTAAGCTTTTTATTGTACTTTGATTGTTGGGTTGTTGTTGTTGTTTATGGGGATCATGATGGATCCAGAAGTGATAAGGAGGGTATGATGGTGGTAGTATGATTAAACCATATAATAATGCAAGAAAATGGAAGAAAGTGAACCTAAGCATAAAGGAATGGAATAAACCTAATTAGTGACCTGTTTTGGGACTAATTTTTGTAGTGCTCCAAAACTGAAAAATTAGTTCCAAGGTGTTATGTTATGCTCTTGTGAGTTATGAACACCACCCAATTAGAATGAGGGTAAAATCTTTTGTAACGAAGTCATGGCTATTTTGTTTTGTAAAACTAGTTAAAAGATTTAAAAATAGTTTGTGCACTGGCTTTTGAGTCAGTTTTTTGGGTAGTTAAATCTTCTAGAAATTGGTTATTTTCTAAGGGTTTTGTAGTTTGTAGTATAAGGAAGCCGTAGGCTCAAGAACGGACTCATTCCGGCTTGGAATGAGCGAGTTATGACATTACGAAATAGGTACGACGAAAACTGCCAAGGTGATGATGTCACTTGCAGTGAGTTTAAGGCATAAGTAGACACCCAACAGATAGGTGATGCACTGTCTATATTATAACGAAAAGAAAATTTAGCCTAAAGCAGACACCTAAACAGAACGAGTTAAGCTGTCTAGATTGGGTGATGTCACTTACAGTAGGTTTTGTTAGTAAACAGACACCTAAGCAGATAGGTCTTACCTGTCTGGATGTTAACCAAAGAAGATCTAGTCTAAAGCAGACACCAAACCAGACGGGTTCTACCTGTCTTATTTGGACCTGTAGCGAAGAATTGAAAAGTTTGGTCGCATTAACTAAATTTATAAAACGCGAATGACCTAAAATGAGAAAAATTGTAAAGTAAACCAATATTTGGGGTCAATACTTGACTAATTGGTATATTCGACCTTAATGATACATGTAGGTCAATTAAAGAGCAAGTCAGCGTAAACTATTAACGCGCACTTGAGGCAAGTTTTCTAACTTCAATCAATTTATGTATTGAATGTAAGTTTCCTATCTTGTACAATTGATTATTGTGTGCATGTATCTCAATGTTTTGCAAGTATTCTATGATCTTGTACAAATTTATTGTTTTGTGCAAGACACGAGCTTAAACTGTTGAATTTTATTTGTTATATAAAATGCAACGTATTATGTGATATGAGTTATGAAAAGGAGTTATTAGCCATTTGATTCGGCTTAACTCAATTGTTGAGTTATTCTAGTCGGAATAATTATTGTTGAGATATGAAATGTGATAAGATATGTATGCTAAATCAAATAATTTGGGCAAGTATTCGTATGTATTGCACCCCATGCAATAATGTGTTATTTGAGTAATTGTTGTTATGATTGTAATGAAGTAGCTACATGTTGTGTCATATTAACGAAGTAGACACGGTTGGTGTCAAATTTAAGAAAGAACAGAGAATGAGAGTAATGTCCTGAGGATTGGTCAATATGTTGATTCAAAAATGTTACATGAAAGGATATTGTCCTATTTATTCAAAGCTGCTTCACAACTATTGTTCAGTTATTGAAGTTTTCAGAGAATATGCCAATATTCATTATGTTGTTGATTGTTTATTCAACTGTTATACTTGCTGAGCAATTAAATGCTCACTCTTGCTTTAAATAAAATATTTTCAGCAAAGTTAGAACGAAACATGGAACTAGATGAAGATTACTGAAAGGATCAAGTATTTGATTTGAAGAAGTACATGATCAATTATATGTATTTGTTGTGACGGATATAAGTCACAAATGTTTTGATGTAATAGATAAATGATATAATATTCATTATTTCTATGTTATGAGTATATAAAGGCCTTAGAACTTGGGATTAGAAGGTGACATATTATAATATATTTAAATTATATTTATGTCTTAAGATTATATGGGTGTTATGTGGAATGGATATTACCGTGTCGCACTGGACCTGGGTTTGAAGGTAAACCCGAATTTGGGGCGTTACAGGTTAGTATCAAAGCTGATAGGTTATAAACCTTGGGTGGGAAAAACCTTAGGTGGGAAAGACCTTAGGCTATAACCTGAGAGAAATGACGAAGATAATAAAGAGATAAACTCATATAGAGTTTTTAAGAGATGAATCAAGGAAATTTATCAAAAGAAGTAAAAGTAACATAATAAATTGTTATATGATAATAATAAATATATATTATTATTAGTTAAGTTATGAGTTTTGGAGATATACGTGAGTTCTTAAAACTCATACTTATGGTAAGTTCGTGATTCATAATCGTATGGTATGTTTTTGAGCCCATAGGCATATGGACAGTTCTTGATTTATTCTTGAACTATATATTACTATGACAGGTTCCTAAACTCATATTATTATGGCAAGTTCCTGAACTCATAACGTATGGTATGTTCTAGGAACAAAGCGTTATTTCTGAATTTGCAAGCCTTAAAGAAGTAAAAGCTGTTAATTGCTAAGTGTTAACCAAGATATTAAAATTGATTATGGAATGTTAAAAGAAGAGATTAGAGATAATCATGTTATTAATGAGATGATAATAGTTGTACCTAAACAAATAGCTGGGGTAGTTGTTGAGAATGAGAAAGAAAAACAGAGATAGCAAACTCTGGTGTGAGTCAGAGATAAACAACCCTGTTATTAGGGGTATTTCTTAATCAGGTGATAATGAACTAGGCACTGGTGTTATGTCATAAAAAACTAGACACTAGCGTTGTGTCATAATAAACTAAACACTGGTGTTGTATTATAATAAACCAAACACTGGTGTTATGTCATAATGAACCAGACACTAGCGTTGTGTCATAATGAACTAGATACTGACGTTGTGTTATGATAAATTAAACACTGGAGTTGTGTTATAATGAACCAGACATCGGTGGTGTCAATATAAACCCAAATAGTCGTTTAAGGTTTTGTAAGAAATTCAGAAAGTTTTGGAGGTGTTTGCCTAAATCTATACTAGCAAAATACTCAAGTATACACAGTCCACAAGTAATATAATGATAAGAGAGTGTCGAACCCACATAGAATTATTTAATAATAATTACCAAGTACTAACTCATAATCAAATTAATTTTATTTAAACAATTCGATAAAAAGTTGTTGAATTTTGAAAATAAAGTACTAAACTAACTAATCACTAACTACCAAGAATTGAATTCAGAATAAAGGCTTAAGATCATAATTTTCCTTAATGTTTCACTTCAATTAATATACTTCCTGTTAAGTTATGTTAATTATTTTGGATTGTTAATCAAGAACTCATCAATATTTATAACCACCTCTCGACGCATCATAAACAAATCAACTTAAATCCACAGAAGATAGAATTAAGATGAACACCCTAGTTAACTAATTCACTATATCTCGATGTGAATTAAAATTAAAAAGGATTTAAAACACATGTTTTCTTTCAGATTACACGCGGCATATAGGTATATCTCTATCCTAGACATAACTTATGAATTCTATCATATGCAGAAAACACAATCACATTCTATTATAATCAGATCTAGACCTATAATCCATCTTTCGAGTTCATATAAATTATCACGGTAATTGTTAATCAGGCAATTAAGCAATTAAACACAAACCATAATAGACAATCCTATAATAATTAACAATAATTAACAATGAAGCATATCAATAAAACCTACGCAATAAGTTCCATTGTAATCTTAAAAAGAAATTAGTTCATGACTGAATTAAAATCCATAATCCACAAGTCAACCATCATCCAAAAATTACAAAATAAAAAGATAAAAGAAAAACGAAAAAACTCTTTTGAAGCAATCCTTGATATCCTCCTTAGCCTCCTATCTTATTCTTCTTTCGTGATAATCTCTTGCTTCAAGCCTCTAATCCTTCTTAAATTATAGGGTTAGCAAAAAGTAGCAAGATTCCCCTATTCTATGTCTCACATCATGTATTTATAGGTTACAAGTCCAATTTCTAAGCTTAGGAGGAAAAATAATCTAATTTGGAGTTAAAAACATGCAAAAATGCGTCAAAACTTGGTCATGCAAAATTGCGTTTCCTTGCTTCTTCCTACAAAATAACATAAAAACACTATAAATACCTAATAAGAACTTAAAATACTAAGAACTCACAAATTATCAAGTCAAACGCACTCAATTCGTAGGTATAAAACTCACTCATCAAATACCCCCAAACTTAAATCTTTGCTTGTCCTCAAATAAAACACTAAGAATACAACTATAACAACTAATTCTCAATAGCAACTCACGCGACTCGAGCAATGAATTAATACAAATTTGCATAATAGCCTCAAAGATTTCCTTTAATGATAACTCATGAATTTTTTTCGAAAACATGCAAAGCCTAAAATTTCAACCGAATCATCAGTTCCACAACAACTGTGTATCTGTAACGCCCCCCGAATTCGAGGGCTCGCCGCCCGAACGAGAGTCGACGTTATCTCGTACATCTTTCGTAACTTAACCAATGATCTCATAATCATATTGGTTGAATTAGTCTATTATAGACTATAAAATTATAAATTTCCTTAACTTCATCCCTGAATCTTAACTGGATCTTGATCTCATTCTTTCTACAAGTATGAACTTGTAGTTCATTCGTCTATATATATATATATATATATATATATATATATATATATATATATATATATATATCGGTCAAATTTCAACCTTGAGATTCAGACATTCTATAATTTTACATATCCAAGTTTCACAATATTAATAACAAAGATTGTTCCTGACAACAGAGGGGCGCATTTCGGTAATTTTGGCATCTCACCGGCGCTCATTAGTGTAACCTCAATGCTTACAAATCTCCCAATATCATTCAATACTCTCACTTAGACATATATCCTTATAGATATATCTCTTCATATCGATATTTCCTATTAATCTGAAATTTCAAAATTCGGAGAACAGTTCTCGAATGAATAGTGTTTTTTGGCTTTTTCGTAGGAAAAATATTATTAGTTCATTGGTCTCTAAACCACGTATAATTACTATGTCGTGAAATATAATAAGTCAAAATGACGAAAAGAACTGATCAAAAAGACGAAAAGCATTTTCTCGAAAATCGTGTTTTTTCCTCGTCTTTTTCTCGAAAACTTTTATTGGCTCTCTGGGTTCTATGACTCATATAAACACTATTTCGTGTAATGTGAAAAGTCCCAAAAGGATGCAAGATACATTTCATGAGCATATCTGATTTCTAGGTTTTAACCCTTAGGGTTTAGGTTTTAACCTTTTCCCAAAATTGGTGTTAGCCTTAAATTAACTTCTTGATTTTAATAAGTGTTAAGGTTAACTACTGAAACCAAAACACAAAATCTTACACATAGCAAAAATCATATAACACATTTAAAGCTCAATTTAAGCTTATTTATTCATATAACACATAGCTTATGTTATAGTTCTAACCTCTAATCGTATACGATCGTATCTACGAATCATTTTTTAATCTTTCAGATAACTCAACGTATACTTGAGTAATCGTTCTTCGGTTTTAAATTGATAACCTTTATTAGATCTTGTCAGATCACATTTGAAATATTTGGGATATTACATTCAACCCAACTTACAAGAATTTCGTTCTCGAAATTAACTTTACAAATAACTTTAGTCATTCAATATCATATTTATATGTTCTATAAATATTCAGGATATTACATTTTCTACTCTTTATAAGAATTTCGTCCTCGAAATTATAGTATAATCATCTCTATTCTTTTCTCCACTTGATATGAATTTTAATTCATATAACTTAACTCATTACGAGTTTATCTCATTTTATGAATTTTCTTAATTCATCATAAACTTACATTAAATTCCTAATACTTAAATTAGGTCAACAATGTTCACTTATCTATACACATTTCATTTCATAACTCTAGGTTTTAAACCTTTAATCATATTCTATCTTTTCTTCTTTTAGAGGATCACTCTAATAGGTACTGAGGGTCCATAAGACCTTGGACCTTTTTTCATATTCTATGGGTACTATAACCCACAAACGTTTGACAATCACAAGGACTGAAAAACTCTTAACTATTGTCCATAACATTTTTATCATAATAATAACTGAGTGGTTATTTAAACCAAAACTTTTCTTTCAATACTCGTCAAAATTATATTATTCGACATCAGGGCAACCTATCGGAATCATAGTGTTTGATCTCATGGCAATCCATCGGAATCATAGTGTCTGATCTCAGGCTTAACTTTGAACATATATCGTCTAATACTTACGTCGAAATCATGTGCCCGACCTGAAGTATTCCCCTTTAGCAGGTTTGCTTATTTTTAGTTACTATTATGACCAAACATAAGCTTGTTCATCCTTAGTCTATATTAATTTCTAACTACATATTTATCTAGGTCATTACCTTTTTGGTCTGATACTATCATTAGCAATTCAATATATATATGAGAAAAGAATCAACTTCTCAAGATATATATAAAGAATACTTTGACACCAGATTTTAATCAATTATCAATATAGTAAACTGAGTGCTTCCTCCACACAAGAACTAATGAATCAGTTCCCCGTCTCATTAACACTGCCACAATTGTATTAACAGTGCGTATCGGCTTTACGATACCTCAATAATGCACAACTGTGTCTTTAGTGAGTTAGATCGGTTCCCTAACGCATATTAAACTCCTGCCCATACAAGAGAGTCGTTCAATTATTACCCCTACCCATACAAGAGTTTTTCATCTCAGACACTATCATGCGTTTTTAATTGAAATCCCTACTCATTTCTTAACTATCTTATGAATTTCTTTAATCCATATTACTAGCATTTTTCTATGAGTTTACTCCTCTACTTACTTAGATTTTATGCAAAATAATATAATTTAAACATAATTCCAAACACATAACTTTAATCAGATAACACTTGATTTATTTCAACGTTACTCTTTAATCAGTATATTTCTTTCACATAATGTTTTTATGTGTTAAGATTTAGTAAGATTTATTCATATCTTTTACTTATCTATGGACTCTTCACAAGTCCATTAATTCTTAATCCATCAGATTATACTCCAAGGTACTCGTTACCTCAAAACTATAACCTATTGCTCTGATACCAACTGTAACGCCCCCTAATTCGAGCGCTCGCCGCCTGAACGAGAGTCGACGTTATCTCTTACATCTTTCTTAACTTAACCAATGATCTCATAATCATATTGGTTGAATTAGTCTATTATAGACTATAAAATTATAAATTTCCTTAACTTCATCCTTGGATCTTAACTTGATCTTGATCTCATTCTTTCTACAACTATCAACTTGTAGTTCATTCGTATATATGGATAACACCATATATATATCGATCAAATTTTAACCTTAAGATTCAAACATTCTATAATTTTACATATCCAAGTTTCACAGTATTAATAACAAAGATTGTTCTTGACAATAGAGGGGCGCATTCCGGTAATTTTGGCATCTCACCAGCACTCATTAGTGTAACTTCAGTGCTTACAGAACTCCCAATATCATTCAATACCCTCATTTAGACATAAATCCTTATAGTTATATCTCTTCATATCGATATTTCCCACTTATCTAAATTTCACAATATTAATAACACACTTGTACTTGGAACAGAGGAACCTTGCGATGAATTTGGTGTCTTCATCGGTGCTAGATCTCTGGTCTTACAGTACTCACAATGTTATTCAATATCCTCATTCAGATTTATAGTTCTTTATCAACATTGTATTAATATTTTACTATCTATCTGAAGTTCAGAGTATCAGCATAACATGATCAGTCCATACCCTCACCTAGATTTATAGTTCTTTAGCAATTCTAAGTTATATCAAAGTAAAGACATAACAATACTTGATGATAATATTAATATCATTTCATAATATTCGGTTACATGGTTTACTTGTTCGTATTACAATAGTCATTATGACTTCATACAAATAAAAGACAAGTAAATAATCTAGTCTATGCATTTTACTTTACGTCCATGATCTTCTTATCATTCTTCTTAACTACAAATAAAGTTTTATTCGCAAGAATGAGTACTACGACTTAGCAAGTCTAACTAATAACACATAAACAGTTTATGCTTTCATATAAACTTTAACATGCCTTGACATATCACATATATCAATTTGATATTACAAAAAACTTTTCATTCAACAGTTTATATCACGTTGTCACACAAAGCGTATAAATCACATATATATAACTTATAAAAATAACATATAAGAGTTAGAATATTTGCCTCGTATATCTTTTATAGTTAATATAGCGTCTAAACGTTCGTCGTAAATCCTACACGATTAGCGGTGTACTAAACTAGTTAGACGTTTAACGAATAACTCTTTTAAGTTTTTATTTCGGGTATTATAACCGCTTATAAATAAAACTCCTTCTACTATACATGAAATAATTTCAGCATTGTAACTGCTTATAAAATGAATATTTATCAACTATATTTAAAATAAATTGAGCATTATAACTGCTTGTAAAATGAAAATTCGTCTACTGTGTTTGAAATAAATCGGGCATTATAATTGTTTATAAAATGAATATTCGGCTATTATATTTGAGATAATTTCAGCATTATAACTGCTTATAGAATAAATATTCTTACTAAATAGTTGAAGAAAATTGGACATTGTACTGCTTATAAAAGTATATTTTTTACTTTATAAGAGAAATAAATCGGACATTATAACTGATTGTAAATAGGACTTTTGTACTATATACATAAAATAATTTGGGCATTATAACTGCTTGTAAAAGTATATTTTTACTAAATATATAAAGAAGAATGAAAATAATAACCACTAGAGTAATACCTCTTGTAGTTGCTAGTTTTACTTCAATCGCGTAGAACTTCGACGCTTGAAAACTAATGCAAATAATGAAGGATGGAGGTTGCTATTTATAGGGCTTGCAAAGTAGGGGTAAAATAGTCTTTTAGGCCATAAAATATCTTTCACCAAGCGACATCATTGTGACATCATGATGACATCATCTTTGTGCTTCTTTGAGTCTTATGTCATGCCATATCATGCTTACATCATCATTCGCTATGATTGGTCAAAAATAATTCACTTGGATCACCAGTTAGCTTTCCTTGGTTTTGTTTGGTCCATTTCAATTTTCTTGGATTTAGTTACTAATTAGTTAGTCTAACTAGGTTTTCTTTCCCTAGTTTGGTTACACTAACTTGGTATTATCAAGCTCAGTTCTGATTGGTCTAAACCATTTCACACGGATAACCATACTTGATCGTGATTGGACGAAAGTAAATCACTTGGATTCCCAGTTACATACTAGTTTGATTTCAACTAATTAGTATAATACTTAAGTATTTATACGCATTTCTTTCATATATACTTCGTATAATATTCGTAATCTACTCGTATTATACCTCATATTAATCTTGTATCAATCTCGTATAATCTTCAGTATAATTCTCGTATTATACTGTATATTATATTATTCTTCGTATTCTTACTGTATTCGATCCGTATACGCCCCGTACTCGTCTTGTATTTGCGAATATATAACCCCGGACCCTAAAACTAATAAAAATTTTATTGGCCGAAATACATCGACTGTCCTTAAAATCATTATTTAGGAATCTAAAATTTTAAAATTTGGAGAACAGTTCTCGAATGAAGTGTTTTTCGGCTTTTTCGTAGGAAAAATATTATTGATTCATTGGTCTCTAAACCACGTATAATTACTATGTCGTGAAATATAACAAGTCGAAACGACGAAAATAACTGATCAAAAAGACGAAAAGCATTTTCTCGAAAATCGGGTTTTTTTCTTGTCTTTTTTCTCGAAAACTTTTATTGGCTCCCTGGGTTCTATGACTCATATAAACACTATTTCGTGTAATGTGAAAAGGTCTAAAAGGATGCAATATACATTTCACGAGCATATCTGATTTTTAGGTTTTAACCCTTAGGGTTTATGTTTTAACCTTTTCCCAATTTAGGTTTTAGCCTTAAATTAACTTCTTGATTTTAATAAGTGTTAAGGATAACTACTTAAACCAAAACACAAAATCATACACATAGCAAAAATTATATAACACATTTGAAGCTCAATTCAAGCTTATTTATTCATATAACAGATATCTTAGGTTATAGTTCTAACCTCTAATCGTATACGATCGTATCTACGAATCATTTTTTAATCTTTTAGATAGTTAAACGTATACTTGAGTAATCCTTCTTAGGTTTTAAATTGACAACCTTTATTAGATCTTGTCAGATCACATTTGAAATATTTAGAATATTACAGTATCCAAATGTTCAAACTAGTCATAACTCACATAAGATCATATAACCAAATTACTCATAAAAGATTTTCAAAATTAACTCTAAAAACCTTCTTATCACATCAATACCCGCTAATCAAGACAAAACATAAAATTTAGAGGATCACAAGGATATTCCGCACATTTAAGCACATTTGTACCTTTCCCAAGTAATTCAAAACATAATTTTTTTTCTCTTTATTTCTTTTTTTTAGTGAGTGTGTTTTACGCTCCATCTCACTTCCCATTAAATGAGTGTGTTTTACGCTCCATCTTGCTGCTTGTGTTTATGAGTGTGTGCGTTTTACGCTCCATCTCGACCCACCACATGATTCATTTTTTCTACTCGGGAAGTTTCAAAATTTAAAATTTTCATTAACCCAAGATTTCCCCCAAAACTTATGTTAATGCCTAAATTTCACTTTAACTGATGCTCAAATAAATTTCTAAAGTTTCAATGATATTTTTCATAAATATTCAACCAAAATGTTTTCCTTAAGACAGAACTAGCTAAACAGATGGATATGTGCTTTGAAGTGTAAAAAGATCACAAACAGTGTAAACCTAACTCATAAGTCAAAATATAAACTAAGCATGCTTCTCAACTTCACAAGAGTTAAAAAATTAATCAATTTTTTTTTCTTATCCTTATCGGCCATAATCAAATTCAATCAAACCATTACTCAACTATCCTAAAAACATACTAACTAAAATGCAAATCTAATAACCTAAAACACACAAGTACTAGATAAAATAAGAACACACCCCCATATTTAAACTGGACATTGTCCTCAATGGTTAAGATAGAAAAAAGTAAAACAAAAGACTTCCCTGAAAATCGCTGATTGGCCACTTCAGCGTCCTCCTTGTCCACTAAATCTGGAGCATATTCCATATGTTGGCTATTTGGTACCTAAAGATAATTGACTTAACCAATTAAAATGCAATTAAATGAAAACTAAACAACTAAACTACAATAAACTAAAAATAAAAAAATAAAAATAACACTTGGGTTGACTCCCAAGAAGCGCTTATTTTAAAGTCGCCAGCCGACTTCTTCCTCTTTCTATCTAATTCCCCTTCAATAATTGAGTAACCCTCCATCCATTAGTAGCAATGTAACATCTGAGGGTTTTGCTTCTGTAAGGGTCATTGTTTCAATTTCACCTAACTTGTTGTTTTTAGATAGAACCCCTCTTAAGAACCTCAAGTAACTAGACGCTTACTCCATTGTGTCTGTGAACGAATTATTGAATTGAAGCTTCTTAAACGTAACTGGATCTTCATCTATCTTCTCATGGACCCCTTTCTCATCCCACCATGACTCCAAATTTATGCCAGCTCCCATGTCACATAGAGCTTTACCGACGAAATGACTACTTGATAGACTTCACAGCACGCTTGCGTAAGGTAGTCGTCGCCCGGATCGTTTCCAGCAAGTTATGAAAGTGGAACGCTCACAACACCTCAACCCTTCGATTATATTGAGACGAGAACCTTGGTACAATTGCTCTGCGCTAGGAAGCTTGCGTTGAATGGAATACCAACAACACCTTGACCCAATGTCTATAAAGAGACAAGAACCAAAAGTACAATCGACGCTTGATGTATGATAGAATGACGCCACAAATAACTATGAATTGTTGTATGATAAGTCGATAATTGAATCTCAAGAAAACTAAGAAATTAATCTAGGAATTCTCAAAGAACCAAAAGATGAGAAAAATCTCACAAGAATTTTATTAATCAAAAGTAATCTAATGTCTAATGTCTATTACATAACCCATGTATTCTATTTATACTAATGGAATAAAACCTTAAGAAACTCTAAATCCTAAAAGGAATAGAAATCCAATTGGAAATCAAATTCTACCTAACTAATTAATATGGAACTCAAATCATATATAATAAATATCCTAATTACATTAGAAATCTAAAAGATATGATAAATCCCTAAAAATATGGAAATTGAAAAATTTGGAAAGCACGTGCCTCGAAAAACGCGCTGAAACTTTGATGCCCTGGCGCGGGGCGCGTCGGAAATGGCCTTGCCCTAGCGCGGGGCGCGCTGCACCTACAGAGCCTCTAACCTCCCTGGCGCGGGAGCGCCCTGGTCTGATGGAATTGACTGTCTTGTCCTTTTAAGTCCCGAACGTGACTTTTTGCTCCTCTCTTGCTTCCTCCACCAAACATATACCAAATTAAAGAGCTTAGAATCATATCCTAAATGGAATATCTTGCCATGTAGCTTGAATCCTTCTCCATTGTTCCGTGCATTGCTCCTCGACTTATCTTGTGTTGATTGGGTCTTACTAAATAGATGGTATCTAACAATCCCAAATCACATAGTTGATCCTCCTCTCGTGATCCTCTTGAATTGAGATCATTATCAACTTTCTCGAACAGATTTCAGCCCAATTACTTGCGATCAACTGATGAATCCTTGAAGCTAGAGTTGAGTGATGAATATTTGATGCGAGCCTGGTCAGGATCTCATCACTACTAATTGTGTACGGGATTGCAAAACTACCCGGATCCTTAAACTTTGGTGGAGAAGGTACATGGGGCACTATCAAAATTGGCTCATCTGTGTTGGAACTCAAGGTTGGATTTTCTCCGGCCTTCTTTTCCTGGTCCCCACTATTCGTCTCCTTTTTTTCATCCACATCTGTTGGCACGTCCGGTTTCAGCTTTGGCATGGGTAATCCATCAGTCTCGGGAACCATGCTGCTTGGCAACACACATTGTGAATGATTGTTAAAGGCGTTGATTAGCTATCGCACTTGGTTCTCAAGATTTCAAATCGATATCTCCTGACTATTCTGCTGCTCCTCAATCAAAACCATGTACTTGGAGAGAAGTTCCTCCAAGTTTGATAGCCTTTCTTCTTCATATGGAGGACCTTAATCTTGAAATTCTGGAGTATATGATTGGCTTGAAGCAAAGGTTAGGACATGATTATTTTGGCTCCATGAAAAATTCGGATGATTCCCCCAACTATGATAATAATTACTTGAATAGTCATAATTGTTGGGGTAATCGCCAAAGTTGCTGCCATACTGTACCGACTCGAAACTGATGGCATATTGATGACTCAGATAGTTTCCAGCATAATAATCACAAATCACCGCTACACTTTGAATAGGTTGTGCTACTAAAACGTCAATCTTCCTTGAAAGTGTCTCTATTTGTGCTAACAATTCATCGAGTTCATAAATCTCTATCGATCTTGGTTGAGTCATTCTCGTATAAGGCCACTGATAGTCATAATTGGCCATGGTATACCTAAAAAGGAAGTAAAATAGAAAAAGAAAAAAAACGTTTAAATTAAGATTAATTTGATTGAAATTAATATTGGCAAACATTATTAAATTAATTACCTGGCAACGACGCCAAAAACTTGTTTGCCTAAATCTATACTAGCAAAATACGCAAGTATACGCAGTCCATAAGTAATATAATGATAAGAAAGTGTCGAATCCACATATAATTATTTAATAATAATTACCAAGTACTAACTCATAATCAAATTAATTTTATTTAAACAATTCGATAAAAGTTGTTGAATTTTGAAAATAAAGTACTAAACTAACTAATCACTAACTACCAAGAATTGAATTCAGAATAAAAGGCTTAAGATTACAATTTTCCTTAATGTTTCACTTGAATTAATACACTTTCTGTTATGTTATGTTAATTATTCCGGATTGTTAATCAAGAACTCACCAATATTTATAACCATCTCTCGATGCATCATAAACAAATCAACTTAAATCCACAGAAGATAGATTTAGAGATGAGTACCCAAGTTAACTAATTCACTATATCTTTATGTGAATTACAATTAAAAAGGATTTAAAGGTTTGGTTCTCTTTCATATTACATACGCTATATAGGTATATCTCTATCCTAGACATAAATTATTAATTCCATCATATGTAGAAAACACAATCACATGCTATTATGATCAGATCTAAACCTATAATCCACCTCTCGAGTTCATATAGATTATCACCGTAATTTTTGATAAGGCAATTAAGCAATTAAACACAAACCATAATAGACAATCCTATAATAATTAACAATAATTAACAACAATTAACAATAAAGCATATCAATAAAAGCTACGCAATAAGTTCCATTGTAATCTTAAAAAAAAATTAGTTCATGGCTGAATTTAAATCGATAATCTACAAGTAAACCATCATCCAGAAATTACAAAATAAAAAGATAAAAGAAGAAAGGAAAAACTATTCTGAAGCAATCATTGATATCCTCCTTAGCCTCCTATCTTGATCTTCCTTCGTGATAATCTCTTGCTTCAAGCCTCCAATCCTTCTTAAATTTTAGTGTTAGCAAAAAGTAGCAACATCCCCCTATTCTATGCCTCACATCATGTATTTATAGGTTACAAGTCCAATTTCTAAGCTTAGGAGGAAAAACAATCCAATTTGGAGTCAAAAACATGCAAAAACGCGTTAAAACTTGGTCTAGCCGCGACCTGGGCGCTGCAGCGCCGATTTCCTTCATGTTTTGGGCGCTGCCATGCTGAAAATCTTGTGTTCTGGCACTGCAGCACCGGAATAGTACTAGAAATGGGCGATGTCACGCCGTGTAATTCTGTGGAATTTTCTGCTTCGACGTCTGTTGGTAAAGATGTTTCGGAAAGCTAAGAAGTAGATATACAACTTTTTTTATTTGAGAATTGAGATATTATATCTGGATCAAGGCCGAAATTGGGCTTCAAGTGACTGCTATGAAAATTCAAACATGAAAACTCCAAGCTTTGATCTATGTTAATAAAAATGCCATAACTTTTGATCTGGAGGAGTTACGGGGCATGCCACCTATCAAATCGAAGCTCTCGACGAGTTCTGCAATATAATTCAAATCCCAAACAAAGAACATGCATCCAACTTGGCATTGAAAACTCTTCAATCTTCCTTTCTTGCATTTGCTTACATATTTTACTCCAAAAGATGTTCGGATTGCGTTTCCTTGCTTCTTCCTACAAAATAACATAAAAACACTATAAATACCTAATAATAACTTAAAATACTTAAGAACTCATAAATTATCAAGCCAAACATACTCAATTCGTAGGTATAAAACTCACTCATCAAATACCCCAAACTTAAATCTTTGCTTGTCCTCAAGAAAACACTAAGAACACAACTATAACAACTAATTCTAAATAGCAACTCACGCGAATCGAGTAATGAATCAACACAAATTTGCATAATAGCCTCAAAGATTTTCTTTAACGATAGCTCAAGAAAAAGTTTCAAAAACATGCAAAGCCTAAATTTTTAACCTAATCATTAGTTCCACAACTACTCATGATTCTTTAAGTGAGTGTGTGTATATCCAAATGTTCAAACTAGTCATAACTCACATAAGATCATATAACCAAATTACTCATCAAAGATTTTCAAAATTAACTCTTAAAACCTTTTTATCACATCAATCTCCGCTAATAAAGACAAAACATAAAATTTAGAGGATCACAAGCATATTCCGCACATTTAAGCACATTTGAACCCTTTCCAAGTAATTCGAAAACACAATTTTTTTTTCTTTATTTCTTTTTTTTAGTGAGTACGTTTTACACTCCATCTCACATCCCATTAAACGAGTGTGTTTTGCACTCCATCTCGACCCACCACATTTTTCCTAAACTTATGTTAATGCCTAAATTTCACTTCAAATGATGCTCAAATAAGTTTCTAAAGTTTCAATAATATCTTTCATAAATATTCAACCAAAATTTTTTCCTTAAGACACAACTAGCTAAACAGATGGATATGCGCTTTGAAGTTCAAAAAGATCACAAACAGTGTAAACTCAACTCATAAGTCAAAATATAAATTAAGCATGTTTCTCAACTTCACAAGAGTTAAAAAATTAATCAATTTTTTTTTTATCCTTATCGGCCATAATCAAATTCAATCAAACCATTGCTCAACTATCTTAAAAACATACTAACTAAAATGCAAATCAAATAACTTAAAACGCACAAGTACCACATAAAATAAGAACACAACCCCAAATTTAAACTAGACATTGTCCTCAATAGCTAAGATAGAAAAACGTAAAGCAAAGGAATTCCCTGAAAATCGCTGATTGGCCACTTCAGCGTCCTCCTTGTCCACTAAATCTGGAGCATACTCCATATGTTCGCTATTTGGTACCTAAAGACAATTGACATAACCAATTAAAATGCAATTAAATAAAAACTAAACAACTAAACTACAATAAACTAAAAATAAAAAATAAAAATAATACTTGGATTGCCTCCCAAGAAGCGCTTGTTTTAAAGTTGTTAGCCCGACTTCTCCTCATTATATCCAATTCCCCTTCGATAATTGACTTCTCATGGACCCCTTTCTCATCCCACCATGACTCCAAATTTATGCTAGCTCCCATGTCACATAGAGCTTTACCGATGAAATGACTATTAATTGTGCACGAGATTGCAAAACTACCCGAATCCTTAAACTTCGGTAGAGAAGGTACATGGAGCACTATCAAAATTGGCTCATCTGTGTTGGAACTCAAGGCTGGATCTTCTTCGACCTTCTTTTCCTGGTCCCCACTATTCGTCTCCTTTTTTTCATCCACATCTGTTGGCACGTCCGGTTGCAGCTTTGGCGTGGGTAATCCATCAGTATCGGGAACTATGCTGCTTGGCAACACACCTTAAGAATGATTGTTAAAGGCGTTGATTAGCTATCCCACTTGGTTCTCAAGATTTCGAATCGACATCTCCTGATGTAGCGCCCCCAAATCAGGGTCTCTTGAACCTCGGACCTAGTGCGTTACAGTACATCGTCTTCAAACATAATCTATAACTAATGCGGAAGATATAAACATAAATTGTTTATACAATTAAATTTATAACATAACCCAAGGTTTCTAACCTTAACTTAATACATACATTCAGTAACTTAAAAAGTTTACAATATCATTTACATCAGATAACTAAATAGTTAACGTGCATAACCATCTAATCTTGTCCGTTGCTTTTGTATTTGTCTTTCCTCGAACATTCGGCTTAAATCTAAAATTTGTTATCATGATATAGCAAAGGTGAGCAACTACTTTGCTCAACAAGTTTAAATACAAGAAAGATATATCATGATTGAAAGAAGAGTATAGCTTCTGAATTTTTCAACAATATAATAATTGTGAAAGAGTATGAATCATAATTTCAATAATTGAATGATTGAACCAATAATGTTGAGTGTCAAAAATGACCATGAACAAGTTTAATTGAACCTTAAGGTAATGAAGGTGATCAACCTTTCATACCTGATGAACATATGCAACATGCACTAAGTGCGAATCAATAATTTAAGGAGGTAGAATAATTATAAAGAATTAAACCACTAGCATGCTTGAAATATAACAACTCAAGTTTGAGTTAAAAGGAACTTGCAATAACGTAAGAAGTTTAGGGTTAGGAACTTGCTCAATATAAATTTGAGTAAGATTAGGGAACTTGCATGTACCGTCGATTACTACTATGCAATCTAACTTAATCTCTTATGAAAGACCTATCAGTTATAAGATTGATCTTTCAATTAGCATATCATATTATACCTTATAACACTACTTCTAATATTTAAGCACATAATCAAATATTAGATAGCAGCTTAACACCATACGTATTCATAATTTTAAAACTAACACACATCGAGTCTTTAACAGTGTTCAATATAGTATACTGAGTGGTTTCCCACAAACAACCAATAAACTAGTTTCCATCTCGTCTACACTGTTTTCACAGTGAGTTAGATCGGTTAGTAGTTCGTATATACCTCCGCTCTCTAAAGGAATCGTTTAGCTCAACTACTATACATCAACTATTAAAGAGTACGACTGTACCACTACTTTATCATATACCTTATGAAGTAACACTAAGTCTTTCATTTTATAAGTTTTTTTTATAATCCATTAAGTCTGAATACCTAATCCAGCAAGTTGGATTATCCAAACATACCAATCCAGCAAACTGGATTCAAACTGACATCCAATCCAGCAACCTGGATTCAAACTATTCTACAATTCAGCAAACTGGATTCACTAATTCAACAAGCCGGATTCAATAATTCAGCAAATCGAATACCACAATCCAGCAAGTTGGATTCAACCTATAATCCCTTTTTAAACGTATTGAATTTTTAATTCAATATACTATTCAATATAGCTTATTGAATGTCCAATCAATAACTTAACTCCTCTTTTAAGCGCATATTTAATATTATTAATTATTTAATAATATTCATATCACTTACTAATATTTATTAATTATTAAATAATATTTTAAATCAATGATTTAATAATACTTTAATCTCAATGTTATCAATCACTTGATAATATCTTAATCTAATATTATTAACCTCTTAATAATATTTTAATTATTTATTAAACCAATTAAACAATTTATTTTAATTGTTTAATCATTACTAATTCATTTATTTAATAACCATAAAAGGCCATAAATATAATATCTCATCAGTAATGACCAACTCGCCTTTCAAAAATCTGCATATAGCATATCTAAGGTTCTCAAGCCATAAAATCTTATTTTCCAAATTTTTAACATCACATAATTAATTTAATTCATTTATTCATAACTAGATCATGTCCATGAAAAATATCAAATTCATTCCAAAAAAGTTTCTTTTCTGGGATTTGATAGATTATGTCACCGTTATAAACATATATTATTCCTAAAATTTTTGAAGATCATTTACTATATTTAAATATTCTAAAATAGCCAAATATTCCTACATTTATCATAAATCAAAATTATAACAAACAATTCTGAAATTTACAGGGTATGCTCCTGTTATATATATATATATATATATATATATATATATATATATATATATATATATATATATATATATATATATACTCCAAGTAATTATTTTATAATTTTTGAAGTTAACCATAATGAGTTATTCAGGTATATTTTTGAAAATAGTCATTCACCATAACAGCCATAACTTTCCATATTATCACTTTAAATTTTCTAAAATTTTTAGAGTACAAAAAGTTGACGAAACTACCCCCCGAAGGGACTAACTTGTAGCAGCCTTTTTTTTCTTTTTGAAAAATCTGGATTGTTTTTACCAAAACAGTCCCTACGAATTTTGTACTCATTATTTTTGAGTTCTACTACTTGAGTTTAATACTTAACTTATATATCTAACACCTCTCTTTGACGGATCGCAAAAAGAGTGTATAGATTTCAAATGGTAACTATATAAAGTGAAAGAAAACTAAGGTTTTCTAACTTTTTTTTAAAACGAACTAGTTTTCTTTTCTTTTCTTTTCAACAAATCAACACTCAAACTTGTAAGATATATGCATAATACACTTATTAACATGAAAATCTAAGGTTTCTTTACACATATAACTCAAGAACATTATCATAGCCATGAAAATGAATAAAATGGAAGTTAAGGTTTTTAAAGCTTACTTCTTGAAGTTAACTCCTTTTAGATGCTAGATGATAATCTAAAGCTTGCTAGGATGCTCTCCTCTACTTCCTTGATCCTTCCCGTAGCTCAAATCAAACTTCTTCAACAAACCCATTCCTTTCTCTCCCTAGGATTTTCAAAGCTTCAAGATAAGAGATGATGAATAGTGGTTATGGATGTTATATAAAAGATGTTTAAATGCTATAAACTTGCTAGAACTTACCTAGAGTTTGATTTCCATGCTTCATGAGCTCTCTCGTAGGTTTTTCTTCAAGCTTCTCCATCCACCCATTTCATTCTCTCACTATTTTGTCTTTCTCTCTCCACATCTCTCCTTTCTCTTTCCTTATCAAAACAAATCTTCCATATCTTTGAAAAATAATTTCACATGTGCCAAATCTCTAATAAAGATTTGGTACTTCCCCCTTGGTTTTTGACCATTTTTGTTATATTTTTAAATGCAATATATGCTTAATCAAGTGACCATAAGGCCCCTCTTCCATTGGGCTAAGATTGGGTCATTCCTTTAATTCTTTTGAGCTTGAAATTAATTAGTTTAGGCTACTAATTAAAATAGTTTGGGCCATATTAAAATAGCATGGTCTAATACATTAATTTTACCTTACCCTAATTATTTAATTAGGGTTTCTAATCCACTCATTTTAAATAATTAATTCAATTATTCATTTAATGCTTTTGTTAAGTAATTTAATTACCCAATATTAGTAACTTAATTTAATCAAATAAGTTACTACATAAATTGTTAGGTTTGTATATAACGCAAGCATGCAATCAAATTACATAAATAGGGCGGAAGCGCGATAAACGGATTTTAAAATTTTAATACAAACCATCACCATGATCTATCCTTGTGTTCAATTATCAATTATACGAAAGAGAAAGAGAAAAAGAATTATACCCTCGTAGATCAAAGCTTCCTCGGGTACAAGTTCAACTCCTAGTCCTTCGTATTCTCCTCGAATTCCATCGATGAGATTCATTCCTTTGATCAACGTTAGCCACCCAAGTGTTTGGCCTCTAGAGGTGATCCACCAAGGAAGAATAGGTATTCAAGAAGTTGGGTATTGGCAAAACCCTAGTTTCTATCTCTATAGAAATTGCAAGTACTCTCCACAATCTAATGCAAGAGTGTGTAACCCTAATCTATGATAAGACTTCTCTTATTTATAGATATAGGAAAACTCTTCCCTAAATTATTTAGGATTAGGGTTTCTATTATAATTAAACTCCTTTAATTAATTATGCTCCTAATCCAATTAGGAATTCATGTGAGTGTACTTCTATTAATTAATTCTCAATCCCTATTAGGATTTAAATAATAGTAATAGTAATAATAATAATTAGATTAGGAGCATTTAATTTTTATTAATTTATATTTAATATTTCCAAAATATTAAATAATAAATATTAAGCTATTTAATTTTTTCTATCTCCATAGACTAAATTAAATACACTTAACTTATTATTACAATTATGCCATTTACTTCTTAAATAAATATTTTCCTTTTGCGGTCTGACCCTTTAGGTTTTTCATATTAAACCGGTTGTGAATAAATCAATTAGAACAATTCTAATTATATTTAAATAAATAAATTAAACTATTTAATTCATTTAAATAAATAATATTTATTTTACAATAAGGGTAAGCCCTCTTATCGATCAACGACTTTCCAAATAATATAGATTTCAACATTAATCACAAAAAAATCTTTGAGTGCATAGTTACCGTAAAATTCAATCCTTCTACCATACAATGTCCCAATTAAATATAAGACATGAAATTACTGTCAAGTCTTATTTTATTTAATTATATGTATTTCGATTTCCAAATGCACAACTCTAAATAATGTAAATTAGAAACTCCTTTCTAATTTCATTCTGCATTGGCCAAGGACTACTGAGTTGTCATTTATCGAATCACATAGGACATTCCCATCTTTTACTAGACGTGGTAGATTCTTTGTTGATCATTCACCTATCTCCATGTACAACTTATTATACCTAATCATACCATTTGATATACCCTAAAGGTCTTAAAGGACATGTCAAAGTATAACTCATCATATACAAGATACTATGATGATCTCAAGTCCAAGGATCACTTGTACTACTATCACTAGAGGAATTCATATTGACAGGCGAGTAAAACTCCATTAGGTATTCCTTAGCGAGCCACGTTCAGTGTACTTATTCTCCAATAAGCACCTACATACTTACTTTAGTGTCTCCACACAAATGATTATGAGATCAATCATCCTCTTCCTAAGAGGAAGCAACGTATGTACTAATCTATCGAGATTCACTAATTCCCTTTTTAGTAATCCAACGATTAGGAACAATTTTAGTTTGTGAGTTATCTAAAATTTAGATCTCATTAGCATGATCACCATCATGATTCTAAAAGCATTGCGCAAAAATATGGGTTTATCACATTTAATATAACAACACTATGTAGATAATGTAAAATGCCTTTTAAGAAAATCAATTCTTTTATTAAGAAATAAATAAGACTACAACGTATATGCTACATCATATCAAATATGATTGGCTTGTGTGCATACTACTTTCATAAATCTCCTGAAACTATTTTACCCTCATGAAATCATATAATTTATATAACCCATCTTTAATATATAAATTATATAAAACATAACATAACATACTTAAATTACACATTTATTTTATAATTGCAAAATAAGTATGCTACACATAATTTCTCATGTATATATAATTATTTACTTACTTAAAATATTATAATAAATATAATATCCTTACTCATGTACATTTAATTTCTTAACCCAATTAGACTTACTTTAATTTGGTTATAAAATTAATTAGTTGAGATATATAAAATAAATCTCTTAGAATTAGTATTTATTTTAAATACTATTATTCTCTCATACCATAACCCTTTAGGTTATTTAATTTTCATATCTAATATATAATGATTAGGTTACACTAGTTTCCTTTTATTTGTAACATTAGGCTACCAAACTTTCTTTAATTCTCTGTATATGCTAAATAAATAAATACACATTCAAATAATATATATTTATTTAATCATTTACATAATTTACCAAAGTCATAACCTATTTATCATCATCATTCCTTTTGCTACAATATATATAGCACATCACTAAGTATATATATGTACCAATACATATTTTCTTTAATCTTATAACATCTCTTCATTTAAAAATTTATTTTCTTAATAAATTTTCCACTTGTATCATTATAAAATTTATTACATCATTTAGTTCACATTAAATTTTATAGGTATTGTAATACCTTATCCATAATATTCTTTCAAATACATATGAATTCATTTCTAGAGTTTTGAAATTTTATAACCCATATTTTCTCTATTCTCTTTCAAAGAGTAAACCATATAGGTTTTTCTTAAATATTTTAAATAAATCCACAAATTCCCATCTAGGTTTTATTCTTTAACCTTTAATTCAATCATTCAAGATCTTATAAATTTTCGGGTTGTCACACCTGACTATTCTGCTACTCCTCGATCAAAACCATGTACTTGGAGAGAAGTTCCTCCAAGTTTGACATCCTTTCTTCTTCATGTGGAGGAGCTTGATCTTGAAATTCTAGAGTGTGTGATTGGCTTGGAGCAAAGGTTTGGACTTGATTATTTTGGCTCCATGAAAAATCCGGATGATTCCCCTAACTATGATGATAATTATTAGAATAGTCATAATGGTTAGGGTAATCGCTAAAGTTGCCACCATACTGTACCGACTCGAAACTGATGACGCATTGATGACTCAAATGGTTTCTAGCATAATAATCATAAATCACCGCTACACTTTGAATAGGTTGTGTTGCTAAAACGTCAATCTTCCTTGAAAGTGTCTCTATCAGTGCTAACAATTCATCGAGTTCATAAATCCTTGCCGATCTTGGCTGAGTCATTCTCGTATAAGGCCACTGATAGTCATAGTTGGCCATGGTATACCTAAAAAGAAGTAAAATAGAAAAAGAAATAAATAAAAATAAAAATAAAACGTTTAAATTAAGATTAATTTGATTAAAATTAATATTGATAAAAATTATTAAATTAATTCCCCAGCAACGGTGCCAAAAACTTGTTTGCCTAAATCTATACTTGCAAAATATGCAAGTATACGCAGTCCACAAGTAATATAATGATAAGAGAGTGTCAAACCCACATAGAATTATTTAATAACAATTACCAAGTACTAACTCATAATCAAATTAATTTTATTTAAACAATTCGATAAAAGTTGTTGAATTTTGAAAATAAAGTACTAAACTAACTAATCACTAACTACTAAGAATTAAATTCAGAATAAAAGGCTTAAGATTACAATTTTCCTTAATGTTTCACTTGAATTAATACACTTCCTGTTAAGTTATGTTAATTATTCCGGATTGTTAATCAAGAACTCATCAATATTTATAACCATCTCTCGATGCATCATAAATAAATCAACTTAAATTCACAGAAGATAGAACTAAGATGAACACCATAGTTAACTAATTCACTATATCTCTATGTGAATTACAATTAAAAAGGGTTTAAAGCACATGTTCTCTTTCAGATTACATGTGGCGTATAGGTATATCTCTATCCTAGACAAAAATTATGAATTCCATCATATGCAGCAAACACAATCACATGCTATTATAATCTGATCTAAACCTATAATCCATCTCTCGAGTTCATATAGATTATCACGATAATTGTTGATCAGGCAATTAAGCAATTAAACTCAAACCATAATAGACAATCCTATAATAATTAATAATAAAGCATATCAATAAAAGCTAGAAAATAAGTTCCATTATAATCTTAAAAAGAAATTAGTTCATGACTGAATTAAAATCCATAATCCACAAGTAAACCATCATCCAAAAATTATAAAATAAAAACATAAAAGAAGAAAGGAAAAACTCTTTTGAAGCAATCCTTGATATCCTCCTTAGCCTCATATCTTGATCTTCCTTCGTGATAATATCTTGCTTCAACCCTCCAATCCTTCCTCAATTCTAGGGTTAGTAAAAAGTAGTAAGATCCCCCTATTCTATGTCTCACATCATGTATTTATAGGTTACAAGTCCAATTTCTAAGCTTAGGAGGAAAAATAATCCAATTTGGAGTCAAAAACATGCAAAAACGCGTTAAAACTTGGTCTAGCCGCAACCCGGGCATTGCAGCACTGATTTCCTTCATGTTTTGGGTGCTTTCGCGCTGAAAATCTAGTGTTCTGGTGCTGCCGCGCCGGAATAGTACTAGAATTGGGCCCTGCCGCGCCGAGTAATTCTTTGGAATTTTCTACTTCGACGTCTATTGGTAAAATGGTCATAACTCTCTCATCCGAACTCCGATTGGGACGATTCAAGATATTCCGGAAAGCTAAGGAGTAGATATACAACTTTTATTCTTTAAGAATTGAGATATTCTGTAACGAATGCAATTTTTTTTGTGATTGAATAAAAATATTTATTGAATTATATAAATATTTTAATTAATTTATTGAGCTAAATAAATAATTTATTAAGTTTTTGTGAAATGGGTATATGTTAAGTTTAATAATGTTAAATGTTATTTGAATGTGATTTGTTATGTTTATTCTAATTTAATTTAATGATTAAATTAGATGATGAAAAGGTTTATTTGAATAAAAGATGTATTTGAATAAATGATTTATTTGAATAATATAATTCATTTGGTGTTATTGTTAATGGTTAAATAAATTTATTATTTGAGTTAATAAGGTTTAATTGAATTTATTTAATAATAAGTTCAATTAAATTAAATGTGTGACATTTTAAATTATATGTTATAATGGTTTATTAAAATAAATGAGAAAGTGTTTAATTCAGTTTTTACCAAATAAGGCCCTATTATCTTTGTTTGGAAATAATGGGTTATTTTATTTGTGTTTTACCAAACAAGGCTTAAGACCTTTAGTTAGAATAATAGATTATTTTAATTTGTATTTGCAAAACAAGCCTTGTGGCTTTTGAAATTTTATAACTGATGATACGTTATTATTATATTAAGTATCAGTTTTTATTTGTTTTTATTTTCATCAGTTTTATTTTTTTAAAGTACGTCAGTTAAGAAAAGAAAAGAAAGAAGAGAAAGAACAAAGTTCTAAGAGAAAAGAAAAATACAGAGAAAACAAGAGAGAGCTTGAGAGTTGTGAGAAGAGAGAATTGAGAGGTTTGTGAATTGAGAAAGAGAAGGAAGGGAAGTGCTAAGCTAAGGAATTATATACATAGCTTGAAGGTATAATTCTTATTAGTTTTGTTTTTCATTATATTCTTATTATTTTACTTCTCTGTATATGATTTTTATTTCACTGTATATAAATTTATATGCTAAATACATGAGTTACTTGGTTATAATTGTTAGTAAGCCTGTATTAGAGATTATGTGATGATTATAAACTAGTTTGAAGAATTAATTCATGAAAACATGCTTTAGAATTGAGTTCTTAGTTTTACAGAGCTTTATTTCATGTATGGCATATTTGTATGAAAATTGATGATTCAATTTGGTTATTAATCGGTGATTTAATAATTGTTTATGATTATGTGATGAAAAACAAGAATAATGCAAGAAGAATGGTTTTAATTGGTTGAAAAATGAATTTACAGAGTTTAATTTCATGAGAACGGTTAAAACATGAATATTTGGTTTTAACAGAGAATGTTTGATTTAAATTGGTTGTTTATGTGTTAGAATGATTAAAATGTTTAGAAAACATGTTGGGTAAATGTTTTGTATCATATATGATGTCTGGGTATATTTAATTTGTTTACTGGATGGTAGAATTCGAACAATTTGGCCAAATTTGGTCTAAGTTTTCACTGGTTCGCGAGCTGGGGAAGACAACTGCCGAGTCTCTCGCCCCGGCGAGAGAAATGTGCTGATTTTTCTTCGCCCCGGCGAGCCTCTCACCCCGGCGAGCCTCTCGCCCCGGCGAGAGTTTTGTTAACAAAATCTTCGCCCTGGCGATTGTTAAGATTTTTTCCCGCCCCGACGGTGGAATAGTACAAAATATATATATATTTTATTAATCTATTTTATGGTTCTTGCTACGTGTTAAGACCCATAATAATGTATTAAGTAATTAATGAAATTCTAAGATAATTGAAACTTGTTGATTATGGTTTGCTAAATGAGATATTATAATAAAATGGGATAGAGAGCAAGCCTAGAATGCTTTTAGTTTTGTGACTAATTGTGTTACCATCTTATAATTAAATGTATAGGTTGTTTAAGGATCGTAAGATATTTAATTTGTAATCTACGCTTGAGGCAAGTTCCTTATCTCAATCTATTACTTTTACGTTGAGCAAGTTTTCCTCCCTTAAACTTGAAAATTATTTATAGCAAGTTAATCTTTCCTTTTAACTTGTTAATTTATTCAATGCAAGTTTATTTATATTGAGCAAGCTTATGACCTTAGCTTATTGATATTCAAGCAAGGTTACTATCATGTTACGTACTTAAGCTTTATTCCAATCATTGTTGTTATTCAAATTTCGAGTACAGTTTCTATTGAACAAACTCTATTGATGAACTAGACTAGCAAACCCTTATTGATTCAGCTAGTCCTTAGTTGATGAGCGTTTCAAAGACTTAGAATATTTTAAACTTATTCCAAGCCAAGTTCCTTTTGGTATGGATTCAGACGATAAACTGAGATGAACAACCCTAATATAGGGGATTACTTACGCGACAGCATTAAAATGTTTGTGCACAATACATTGTACAAAGGGCTGATCCCCCTGAGTACGAGATGTTGGTCCATAGTCTATATGGCTGTTAAAGGTTGCAGTAGAAATACCTGTTAACCTAGGACATAGTTCGAGGTCTTGTGACCCTCAGATATAATTTCTAAATCTTGAATTATATTTTCCATGGAATTAAGCATTCTAACGAGCTTTTAGACTTTGATCATTTATTGACTGAGATTCAGAAAACTATTATTCCTTAGTTGAAATCCATATTATTGTTATCGTACTTGTGAGCAATTGTTTGCTCACTCTTGCACTAAACATTGCAGCTAAGCCAGAAAAGCAGGACGAGCCATCCACGAGTAAAGGCAAGGGCAAGATGCTAAAGTAGCAAGAGATTTATCATCCACTTGATGTTTATTTGTATCAAAGACTTGTTTAAAATTATGTTTTATTCCGCATTTGATGTATTAAGGTTAAGATAACATGGGATTTGATTGTTTAATAGTTGGTGATGTAACCCATTTTGGGAAGATGTTTCTTTAAGTTTATTTTATTGTTCTTCATATTGGATAATTAGATGTGATTGAATGAGATAGTGAACACCAAATCTGTGGGAATTAAGTACATGGATTTGGGGGTGTCACTGGTTGGTATCAAAGCTGTAGGTTATGAACCTTTAGGTGGGGAAAACCTTAGGGTAGTAGCCTTTTAGAAGATAGAGAATATAGAGGTGATAAACTCTTATCGAGTTCTAAGGAATGAATTACGAAAATTCATAAAAGACAATAAAACGATTATGTGCTATGTGCTTATATGATAATAAACTTATGTGCTCGCGAGTATTATCGACTAGTAATTAAAACTTAAAATTTTGTTGTCAGGATGACTGATAGAGGAGAGCCCAGCCAGGCTAGGGAGGAGGAGCCCCGAGATATTCACGTAGTTCATGAGCAGCTAGTGCAGAGGGAGCCATCCCCATTGATTACAGTTACAGGTCATGAGTATGAGCCTGAGACTGATCCTGAGGAGGATCCGGAGGAGGTTGAGGAGGAGGAGGAAGACCCTGAGGGGATATCACTATCTTCCTTAGGTGTTCAGATGTATGAGCAGGTGTATGATCGCAACATTGAGTTGCAAGATAGGGTGGAGGAGTTAGAGAGGCAGCTGGCCGAGCGACAGACTGTCTTGGAGCAGAAGAACGGTGAGATAGAGGAGCTAGATATACGTCTTGGAGACGTGGAGTGGAAACTGGTTCATGTAGAGAGTGAAAAGGAGGAGATAGAAGAACAGGTTGCGGAACGTCAAGTCACTTTAGAGCAGAAGGATGCTGAGATTCAAGACCTTTCATCACGTCTTGCAGAGGCTGAGCAGAGGCTAGCACAGTCTGAGTATCGACGAGGATAGCTGATAGCCAGAAATGAAATTGTACGAGATTAGTTGAAAGAGGAGTCAGCTAAGCGGGCGAGAGCTGAGACTGCTTGGTTGAGGGAGGCTAACCGCGCAGATTGTGTTGAATGTGAGGTGCGGTCAAAGAAGGCCAAGATTGATGATATGGAGTATATTTTTCACACCACAGTGGATAGAGCTCTAGATCGAGTTCATCGTCATCCAGATATGGTGGATCGAAGGATGGTGACTCGTATTATGGAGCAGGAACGCAAGGAAGCTGTGCGCCGTGGGATGTCATCATAGATTATGATTAGTTATGTTATTATGAAATTTATGAGTTAATAAGTTGTAAATCCCAGATTTATATAATGGGATAGAATAATGATGTAGTCCTGAAACTTTATGATTTCAGGATAGATGATGTACATAACTATGATGTTATCCATATTATGTTTTGAAGCAGTTAATGAATAAAATGTGAAAGTTTATCAGATGTGTTATGTGTTTAAGTATTGTTTATAAATATTTAAGTTAAGACTTAAATGTTTAAACAATTGAATAATAATCTAATAACGCGAATTCTTAACAGTAAGATGCCGCCAAGAAGACAAACCCGTCAACAGACCCCTGGGGGATTTACCAACAACAACGAAGAAGCTAACGCTAATCCGATGTAGCAGCTGGTGAATCTGCTAATGGGAGCATTTGCTAATCAACCTCAAACTCAGGCTACAACTTTTAAAGACTTCAAAGCTGTCGGACCTCCGGAATATCACGGCTCTATGAATCCGATCGAGGCACAAACCTAGGTCATGGAGACGGAGAAGGTGTTTGATGTCGCTAGGGTCAATGAGGACCAAAAGACGGCATTTGCAACCTTTATGCTGAAGTCAGAAGCTAGCTACTGGTGGCAAGCTAATAAAACCCGAGGTGGGCAAGGGATTATTCCGTGGGAGCGATTTAAGGAGATGTTTTTCGAGACCTACTTTCCGGCAAGTGCTCAGAATCAGATGGAGGTGCAGTTTCTAGAGCTGAAGCAAGGTACTATGATGGTGCCTGAGTATGCAGCAAAATTCAATGAGCTGGCAAGGTTTGCGCCATATCAGGTAAACACGGATGAGCGAAAGGCTAGAAGGTTTGAGCAGGGATTAAAGCCCTGGTTATATAGTCGAGTTTCATTGTTTCAACTGAACTCCTTTGCGGCGGTGCTGGAGAAGGCAATTATCGCTGAAGGAGGCAGTGATGCTCTGTCCAAGTATAATCAGGAGCAGAGGAAGAAGAAGAATGAGAGTGAAAATAAGGCAAGTGGTAGTCACGGAGGAAGTGGCCAGAAAAGGAAACAGAATGATAGTAACTCTGCGGAAGTCAGCAGAGTAATTAGACGAAGAAGGTGGAGGTGTGCAGCAACTGTGGAAAGAGCCATATGGGTGCTTGTTTGAAGGGTAAGAGGGTATACTTCAACTGTGGACAGGAGGGTCATATTTCACCAAATTGCCCTAATCCAAAAAAAGGAGCATGTTTTATCTGCGGGTCAAAGGATCACTTTGCCCGGGATTGCCCTAAGAAAGCAACTACAGGAGGAGCTGGTGCAGGAAAAGGAAACAGCGGTGGTGGCAACCTTACTATCACAGGACCGGCACAGCCCAACCGACCTACCGCTAGAACATTCAACATGACGATACAGGATGCTGTGCAGTCAAAGGATATAGTGTCAGGTATCATTCCAGTCAATAATGTTAATGCTTATGTATTGTTTAACTCGGGTGCTACTTGCTCATTTATATCCGATGAATTTGCTAAGAAATTAGAGTTACCTTAGGAAGAGTTAGATTACCCCATGAATATAGAAATTGCGAATAAGGAAGTGATTCCTGTTAAGTTTGTACACAAGAACTGTCAGATAGATATTAAGGGTCATGTGATGACGGTCAACTTAATCCCAATTCGTCTTAGGGAGTTTGACGTTATTTTGGGTATGAATTGGTTGTTTAACCATGGGGCAGTTATTGACTGTCAAAAGAAGTGTGTAAACCTTATGACTCCGTCAAAGGTAGTGTTTTATGGCAGCAAGTCGCCTAGAAAAATGAGTTGTCTGACGATGATGCAGGCCAGAAAGATGTTGAGACAAGGATGTGTGGGATATCTAGCCTACATAGTTGATACCCGAAAGGTGGGTGCAAAGTTGGAGGAGATACCAATAGTTAGGGATTTTGAGGACATGTTTCCTAATGATTTGCCAGGATTACCGCCAGATAGGGAAATCGAGTTTGTGATTGATCTAGCACCGGGTACAACCCCTATATCAAAAGCCCCATATAGAATGGCTCCGGTAGAATTAAAGGAGTTGATGGTGCAGCTACAAGAGCTGCTAGATAAGAAGTATATTCAACCAAGCGTTTTGCCATGGGGAGCGCCGGTATTGTTTGTTAAGAAGAAGGATGGATCAATGCATCTTTGCATTGATTATAGAGAGTTGAACAAGGTCACGATCAAAAATAATTATCCGTTGCCAAGAATCAATGATCTGTTTGACCAACTGAAGGGAGCGAGATATTTTTCAAAAATAGATTTACGAAGTGGGTACCATCAGTTGAAGGTGAGAACGGAAGACATACCAAAGACGGCATTTCGAACTAGATATGGTCACTATGAGTTTTTGGTTATGTCATTTGGTTTAACGAATGCGCCTGCAGCATTCATGGACTTAATGAATAGGGTGTTCAAACCATTTCTGGATAAATTTGTGGTGGTATTCATAGGCGACATTTTGGTCTACTCTAAAACTCAGGAAGAACATGTGGAGCACTTGAAGGTGACATTGGAGGCGTTAAGGAAGGAGAAATTGTATGCAAAATTTTCAAAGTGCGAATTTTGGTTGGAGCGTGTTCAATTTCTTGGACATGTGATCGATAAAGACGGGATTTCGGTGGATCTAGCTAAAGTGGAAGCTGTGATGAACTGGGATCAGTCGAGGACACCGTCAGAAGTGAGGAGTTTCCTAGGTTTGGCAGGATACTATAGACGTTTTATTCAAGATTTCTCCAGGATCGCCACTCCGTTAACAAATTTAACAAGAAAATCAGTGAAGTTTGTTTGGACGGAGAAGTGCGAAGAGAGTTTCCAAGAACTAAAGAAGAGACTAAGTTCGGCACCTGTGTTGTCTTTGCCAGATGATACAGGAAATTTTGTGGTGTATAGCGACGCATCGCATAAAGGACTTGGTTTTGTGTTGATGCAGAATGGTAAGGTTATTGCATATGCATCGCGCCAACTAAAAGACTATGAAAAAGGGTATCCGACCCATGATTTGGAGTTAGCAGCCGTAGTGTTTGCTTTAAAAATCTGGAGGCACTATCTCTATGGAGAGAAGTGTGAAATATATACAGACCATAAAAGTCTGAAGTATATTTTCACGTAGAAGGATTTGAATATGCGGCAGAGGAGATGGATATAATTGATCAAAGATTATGACTGTGAAATTCTATAACATACAGGGAAGGCTAACGTGGTTGCCGACGCTTTGAGTAGAAAAGGTAGGGAGAAACTATTTTTGTTAACTGATCAGGAGAAACTCGTAGCGGAAATGGTTAAATTGGAGCTAGAGGTGAAGTGTTTGCCAGAGTCTAGTGAAAAATTGTTCCAGATGGAAACCCAACTAACTCTGGTGGACAAAGTCAAGGAAGCGCAACTCCAGGATGAGGAGTGTGTTAAGATACGGAAAAGAGTGCTTGAAGGTGAAGAGCTCAAATATAAAATCGATACCAAAGGGTTACTGAGATTTGAAGGCAGAATCTGGGTACCGTCAGTATTGGCAATCGGAGAGGAGATTTTGAACGAAGCTCATAGTTCAAGATTTTCGATTCACCCGGGAAATACAAAAATGTATCAGGATCTTCGACAAAATTTTTGGTGGCCAAACATGAAAAGAGAGGTTGTCGAGTGTGTTGCGAAGTGTTTAACTTGTCAGAGAGTTAAAGCGGAGCATCAACGACCAAGTGGTTTGTTACAGCCCTTGGAGATACCAGAATGGAAGTGGGAGCATATCACAATGGATTTTGTGGTAGGGCTTCCAACTACTCAGAAGGGGTATGACGCAATATGGGTCATAGTTGACAGATTGACGAAATCAGCACATTTCTTGTCTATCAAAATCAGATTCACTTTGGATCAGTTAGCGAAATTATACGTCAAGGAGATTATCTCAAGGCACGGTGTTCCAGTGTCAATAGTGTCAGACAGAGATCCACGTTTCACCTCAAAATTTTGGAGGAGTTTGCAAGCTTGTTTGGGAACGCAGTTGAGAATGAGTACAGCCTACCATCCTCAAACCGATGGCCAGAGCGAAAGAACAATTCAGACGTTGGAGGATATGCTTCGGGCATGCGTCATGGATTTTAAAGGCAACTGGGATGATCATTTACCTCTGGTCGAGTTTGCTTACAACAATAGTCATCACGCTAGTATCGGCATGCCGCCCTACGAAGCATTGTACGGAAGGAAATGCAGAACTCCATTATGCTGGGATGAGGTGGGTGAACGACGACTATTGGGACCCGAGCTGGTACAACAAACTACTGAAAATGTCAAGGTGATAAGAGCCAGACTGATAGCCGCTCAAGACAGATAGAAGAAGTATGCTGATCAACACCGACAAAATCGCGAATTTGAAGTCGGGAGCTTTGGGTTCCTCAAAGTATCTCCCTGGAAGGGAAAGATCAGATTTGGTAAAAAGGGTAAACTCAGTCCGCGGTTTATTGGACCCTTCGAAGTGCTGAAACGAATAGGCGAGGTGGCTTATGAGGTAGCTTTACCTCCTGAGTTAGGTCACATTCACAATGTCTTCCATATATCGGTGCTACGACAGTATAAGCCCGATTATAAACATGTAATAGAATATGAACCGATACAGTTTGAGAAAGATTTGTCTTATGAAGAGATACCTGTTCAGATAGTGGACAGGAAGGAGCAAGTACTTAGAAATAAAGTGATACATTCTGTTAAGGTAATCTGGAGGAACCACAGTGCTGAAGAAACAACGTGGGAACTCGAAGAGATAATGATGCAAAATTTTCCTCAATTATTTGTTTAATCTTTATATTGCGATTCTGGGGACAGAATCTTTGTAAGGAGGGGAGAATGTAACGGACGATTTAATTGCGTTGTGATTCTGGGGACAGAATCCTTTTAAGGAGGGAAAGATGTAACGAATGCAATTTTTTTTGTGATTGAATAAAAATATTTATTGAATTATATAAATATTTTTATTAATTTATTGAGCTAAATAAATAATTTATTAAGTTTTTGTGGAATGGGTATATGTTAAGTTTAATAATGTTAAATGTTATTTGAATGTGATTTGTTATGTTTATTCTAATTTAATTTAATGATTAAATTAGATGATGAAAAGGTTTATTTGAATAAAATATGTATTTGAATAAATGATTTATTTGAATAATATAATTTATTTGGTGTTATTGTTAATGGTTAAATAAATTTATTATTTGAGTTAGTAAGGTTTAATTCAATTTATTTAATAATAAGTTCAATTAAATTAAATGTGTGACATTTTAAATTATATGTTATAATGGTTTATTAAAATAAATGAGAAAGTGTTTAATTCAGTTTTTACCAAACAAGGCCCTATGATCTTTGTTTGGAAATAATGAGTTATTTTATTTGTGTTTTACCAAACAAGGCCTTAAGACCTTTAGTTAGAATAATAGATTATTTTAATTTGTATTTGCCAAACAAGCCTTGTGGCTTTTGAAATTTTATAACTGATGATACGTTATTATTATATTAAGTATCAGTTTTTATTTGTTTTTATTTTCATCAGTTTTATTTTTTTAAAGTACGTCAGTTAAGAAACGAAAAGAAAGAAGAGAAAGAACAGAGTTTTAAGAGAAAAGAAAAATACAGAGAAAACAAGAGAGAGCTTGAGAGTTGTGAGAAGAGAGAATTGAGAGGTTTGTGAATTGAGAAAGAGAAGGAAGGGAAGTGCTAAGCTAAGTAATTATATACATAGCTTGAAGGTATAATTCTTATTAGTTTTGTTTTTCATTATATTCTTATTATTTTACTTCTCTGTATATGATTTTTATTTCACTGTATATAAATTTATATGCTAAATACATGAATTACTTGGTTATAATTGTTAGTAAGCATGTATTAGAGATTATGTGATGATTATAAACTAGTTTGAAGAATTAATTCATGAAAACATGCTTTAGAATTGAGTTCTTAGTTTACAGAGCTTTATTTCATGTATAGCATATTTGTATGAAAATTGATGATTCAATTTGGTTATTAGTTGGTGATTTAATAATTGTTTATGATTATGTGATGAAAAACAAGAATAATGCAAGAAGAATGGTTTTAATTGGTTGAAAAATGAATTTACAGAGTTTAATTTCATGAGAACGGTTAAAACATGAATATTTGGTTTTAACAGAGAATTTTTGATTTAAATTGGTTGTTTATGTGTTAGAATGATTAAAATGTTTAGAAACCATGTTGGGTAAATGTTTTGTATCATATATGATGTCTGGGTATATTTAATTTGTTTACTGGATGGTAGAATTCGGAAAATTTGGCCAAATTTGGTCTAAGTTTTCACTGGTTCGCGAGCTGGGGAAGACAACTGCCGAGTCTCTCGCCCCCGGCGAGAGAAATGTGCTGATTTTTCTTCGCCCCGGCGAGCCTCTCACCCCGGCGAGCCTCTCTCCCCGGCGAGAGTTTTGTTAACAAAATCTTCGCCCCAGCGAGATTTTGTTAAGATTTTTTCCCACCCCGGCGGTGGAACAGTAAAAAAAACTATATATATTTTATTAATCTATTTTATGGTTCTTGCTATGTGTTAAGACCCATAATAATGTATTAAGTAATTAATGAAATTCCAAGATAATTGAAACTTCTTGATTATGGTTTGCTAAATGAGATATTATAATAAAATGGGATAGAGAGCAAGCCTAGAATGCTTTTAGTTTTGTGACTAATTGTGTTACCATCTTATAATTAAATGTATAGGTTGTTTAAGGATCGTGAGATATTTAATTTGTAATCTACGCTTGAGGCAAGTTCCTTATCTCAATCTATTACTTTTACGTTGAGTAAGTTTTCCTCCCTTAAACTTGAAAATTATTTATAGCAAGTTAATCTTTCCTTTTAACTTGTTAATTTATTCAATGCAAGTTTATTTATATTGAGCAAGCTTATGACCTTAGCTTATTGATATTCAAGCAAGGTTACTATCATGTTACGTACTTAAGCTTTATTCCAATCATTGTTGTTATTCAAATTTCGAGTACAGTTTCTATTGAACAAACTCTATTGATGAACTAGACTAGCAAACCCTTATTGATTCAGCTAGTCCTTAGTTGATGAGCGTTTCAAAGACTTAGAATATTTTAAACTTATTCCAAGCCAAGTTCCTTTTGGTATGGATTCAGACGATAAACTGAGATGAACAACCCTAATATAGGGGATTACTTACGCGACAGCATTAAAATGTTTGTGCACAATACATTGTACAAAGGGCTGATCCCCCTGAGTACGAGATGTTGGTCCATAGTCTATATGACTGTTAAAGGTTGCAGTAGAAATACCTATTAACCTAGGACATAGTTCGAGGTCTTGTGACCCTCAGATATAATTTCTAAATCTTAAATTCTATTTTCATTGGAATCAAGCATTCTAACGAGTTTTTAGACTTTGATCATTTATTGACTGAGATTCAGAAAACTATTATTCCTCAGTTGAAATCCATATTATTGTTATCGTACTTGTGAGCAATTGTTTGCTCACTCTTGCACTAAACATTGCAGCTAAGCCAGAAAAGCAGGACGAGCCGTCCACGAGCAAAGGCAAGGGCAAGATGCCAAAGTAGCAAGAGATTTATCATCCACTTGATGTTTATTTGTATCAAAGACTTGTTTAAAATTATGTTTTATTCCGCATTTGATGTATTAAGGTTAAGATAACCCGGGATTTGATTGTTTAATAGTTGGTGATGTAACCCATTTTGGGAAGATGTTTCTTTAAGCTTATTTTATTGTTCTTCATATTGGATAATTAGATGTGATTGAATGAGATAGTGAACACCAAATCTGTGGGAATTAAGTACCTGGATTTGGGGGTGTCACATATTCTATATGGATCAAGGTTGAAATTGGGATTCAAGTGCCTGCTATGAAAATTCAAACTTGAAAACTCCAAACTTTGATCTATGTTGATAAAAATGCTATAACTTTTAATTCGGGAGGAGTTACGAGACGTGCCACCTATCAAATCGAGGCTCTCGACGAGTTCTACAATACGATTCAAATTCCAAGCCAAGAACATACATCTAACTTGGCATTGAAAACCTATTCATCTTTCTTTCTTGCATTTGCTTACATATTTTACTCTAAAAGATGTCCGGATTACGTTTCCTTGCTTCTTCCTATAAAATAACATAAAAATACTATAAATAGCTAATAATAACTTAAAATACTTAAGAACTCCCAAATTATCAAGCCAAACATACTCAATTCATAGGTATAAAATCCACTCATCAGGAGGTAAGAGGGGAGACCCCAAGAAGAAGGTCGAAAGGTGTAAGAAGAAAGATCAAGTCCGAGAATTATAAGACTTTTTGAGGTAATAGAGAAATAAGTATGAAATAGCAAAAAACTTTAAAATGTAAAGTACGGTGTACTTCTAGATGCATATTAATATAAATAAATTTATCAATATGTGTTATGTGATAAGTAGATTTTTAGCATTAATAATGAATGCTTTAACATAAAGGATGAGAAAATAATATATTTTATTAAATAGAATAATTCCGCCAAGAAGAAGTCCAAGTGACCAAGAATAGGCAGATAACGAGAATAGAGATCAAGCAAACCCTATACAGCAGTTTGTAGATCTTTTAGTAGGGGCTTTAAATAGAAATCCCACCGGAGTCAATGTTAATCCTCCAGCTGTGCCGGTGGCAAGCATTAAGGATTTTAAGAGCGTGGAACCGCCCGAGTTTAATGGGACCACTGAGCCTATAGAGGCTCAATCATGGATTAAGGAGATATAAAAGGCGTTTATTATCGCCAAGGTCAGAGAGGAGCAAAATACAACTTTTTTTACCTATATATTAAAGGGAGAAGCCAACTTCTAGTGGGAGGCAAACCAAAACAGGGCTGGAGAAGGTGTGGTCGCCTGGGAACGGTTTAAGGAGTTGTTCTTCGAGAACTACTTTCCCAAGAGCACGCAGAGTCAGATGGATTATGGTTTCTGGAGTTGAAACAAGTGGACATGTCGGTACTCCAATATGCTGCCAAGTTTAATGAATTGGCAAGATTTGCTCCACATCAAGTGGACAAGAAAGAGAGGAAGGCGTGTAGGTTTAAGCAAGGGTTGAACCCCTCGCTCTACGATAAATTATCGGTGTTGTAGATTCATTCGTTCGGGACGATCCTAGAGAAAGCTATAATAATGGAGGGATGAAATAAGGCGTTAAGCCAATTTAGTCAGGAGGGACAAAGCAAGAAAGACAAGGAAAGATTAAGAAGGATCAAGGAGAAAGTAAAGCTGAGGGAAGGAATAAGAGGAAATGGTGTAACCATTCCGAAGATAGGCAAGAAGACCCGAAAAAAAGGGTCGAAGGGTGTGAGAACTGTAGAAAGAATCATACGGGGGTATGAAGAAAAGCTAAGAAGACGTGTTATAATTGTGGGCAAGAGGGACATATCTCTCCTAATTGCCCCAATCCAATGAAAGGTGTATATTTTAATTATGGATCGGAAGATCACCAAGCGAGGAACTGTCTAAGGAAAGTGACGGATGTAGGAAGTGGAAGTAAGGGAAAAAGAGATGGAAAATTAACACTAGTCAAATTTTTGAAGAAGTAAAATAATACCTTCGGTGAAGGTAGTATGGAGTAACCGCAATGCCAAAGAAGCTATGTGGGAACTCGAAGGAAAAGATGATGGGAATTATATCCGTTTTTAATGTAATTTTGTAATAGTGATTCCAGTGACGGAATCCTTATAAAGGTGAAGAATGTGACGACCCGAAAAATCGAATAGACTTGTAATTAGGTTTTCAATGTGAATATCTAATAAAATAAATTTTTATGGATATTATGATATGTAAATGTGATTGTTATGTGATTTAAGATCGATTAATGACCTAGTTTACATGTTACGTGATTATGTATGACTATTGGGACGTTTTGGGAAAAATAATTTTTTTTCAAGTAAAATGCTAAAATACTATTCATAAAATGCAGAAAACGCTAATAAACGTTTATTTTCAAATTTTCGAATTACGTCATAGCATTTATTCAGGAAAGAGAGATGAAATCTCTAATAAAAGTTTTTTTCAGGAAAAAGACGTAAAAACACTATTCACATTAAAAATGCCTTTTTCATTTTTCGACTTTTTGAATTTTCGAATTACGTAATAGCGTTTATTTGGGAAAGGGATATGAAATCTCCAATAAAATGAAAGAATGAAAAATTTCGCGGTTTTGTCTAAGAAACGAGTTAGGAAAATCTAACTAGAAGAAAAACGAACGAGTTACGAAACGTAACTAAAAACATAACGAGAAAACTAACTAGGGTTAGGCTAATGGGCTAGTTAATTTACTAGCTTAAGTATTAATTTAATTAAAATCCCAACCATGGATTTAATAAAAGTCCAAGAGTATGTTTAATTAAGGCCTAAATGATTATTGCATGGAAGCCCATATGTTTATTAATTGAGTCCAATTGTAGAACTATTTGTGGCCCAAAGCAAGGTGTAATAAAAGTGGTGGCCTAGCCTATGGGGAAGCCCAAACTAATTAATATAGCAAGCCCAAAATTTGGTCCAAAAGGGAGCCCAAACCAAGTCCAATTTGGTGAAAGTCAAAATTGGTCAAAGTGTTAGTTTATTAACTATGTAAGTATGCATGTGAGATAAAGCAAAACAAAGGAGGGTGAACTTGGGGAGGGAGTATCCAGATGAGAGTAGGAGGGGACTAAAGTGGTGACTCATTTACTTAGTTGTTAAGACTTGAGGCAAAAAGAGTTAAAGCATTAATTGTTTATCTCTCCCCATTAAGATCCTCTTAGCCAATAAGAGCTTGATAGCTAGCTTTTGTCTATCTATGGTTAGCCTAATTATAGATGGTTAGTTAACCATTAGAAGCTTGGTTAAGTTAGTTGTAGGGTGATTCACTTAAATCATCCAACACATAGCCACTTTTCTTCATTTCATTTCATTTGCTAATAGAAAAAAGTAAGAGAGAATAGAGAAAGAGGCTCACGGGCAGAAGAGAAAAGGAAGAAGGAGCTAACAAGCTTCACCATTTAATCATCTAAGCTTAAGCAAGAAGGAGAAAGAACAAGAAGGTAACACATGAAAAACCCTAGTTCATTCATCTTTTCTTTTAAGCTTTTTATTATACTTTGATTGTTGGGTTGTTGTTGTTGTTTATAGGGATCATGATGGATCCAAAAGTGATAAGGAGGGTATGATGACGGTAGTATGATTAAACCATGTAATAATACAAGAAAATAAAAGAAAATGAACCCAAGCATAAAGGAATGGAATAAACCTAACTAGTGGACTGTTTTGGGGCTAATTTTTATAGTGCTCCAAAACTGGAAAATTGGTTCCAGGGTGATATGTTATGCTCTTATGAGTTACGAACACCACCCACTTAGAACGAGGGCAAAAGCTTTTTGTAACGAAGTTATGGCAAATTTGTTTTTGTAAAACTAGTTAAAAGATTTAAAAATAGTTTGTGCACTAACTTTTGAGTCAGTTTTCTGGGTAGTTAAAGCTTCTGAAAATTGGTTATTTTCTAAAGAATTCGTAGTTTGTAGTATAAGGAAGTCGTAGGCTTAAGAACGGACTTATTCTGAGTTGGAATGAGCGAGTTATGACATTACGAAGTAGGTACGACGAAAACGAAAACTACATAGGTGATGATGTCACTTACAGTGAGTTTAAGGCATAAACAAACACCCAACAGATGGGTAACGAAAAAAAAATTTAGCCCAAAACAGACATCTAAACAGAACGAGTTAAGCTGCCTAGATTGGGTGATGTCACTTACAGTAGGTTTTGTTAGTAAAAAAACACCTAAGCAGATAGGTCTTACTTGTCTGGATGTTAACTAAAGAAGATCTAGTCTAAAGCAGATATCAAAGCAGACGAGTTCTACCTGTCTGATTTGGACCTGTAGCGAAGAATTGAAAAGTTTGGTCACGTTAACTAAATTTATAAAATGCGAACGACCTCAAATGAGAAAAATTGTAAAGTGAACTAATATTTGGGGTCAATACTTGACTAAATGGTATGTTCGATCTTAATGATTTATGTAGGTCAATTGAAGAGCAAGATAACATAAGCTATTAATGAGCGCTTGAGGCAAGTTTTCTAACTTCGTTCAATTTATGTATTAAATGCAAGTTTCCTATCTTGTACAATTGATTATTGTGAGCAAGTGTCTCGATGTTTTGCAAGTATTATATGACCTCGTACGAATTTATTATTTTGTGCAAGACATGAGCTTAAACTGTTGAATTTTATTTGTTATATAAAATTCAACGTATTATATGATATGAGTTATGAAAAGGAGTTATTAGCTATTTGATTCGGCTTAACTCAATTGTTGAGTTATTCCAGTCGGAATAATTATTATTGAGATATGAATTGTAATATTTCTATGAAATGTGATAAGATATGTATGCCAAATCAAATAATTTGGGCAAGTATTCGTATGTATTGCACCCTGTGCAATAATGTGTTATGTGAGTAAATGTTGTTATGATTGCAATGAAGTAGCCATAGGTTGTGTGACGCCCCCAAATTCAGGTACCTCTATCTCGAACTTGGTGCTTCACGATTCTACTCATATCATAACTAATTAACACTTCATAGCGGAATAATAATGGTTTTCATAAATAATTTATAACGTAATCCCAGGTAATCTCAACCTCCATTATTACAAAACATACTTAAAGTAATACCAATAACTAATTATAAGTCTTAGTACAATTAGTACATAATCTTCTTAAAGGATAACAGGCTAAAGTTAATCTGTAGCTTTGCCCTTCCCTTTGTCCTTTCCGGAGCCATTGCCCTGCCCAGCCTTAACTGAAAAGTTTATGTTAAATCAAGGGTGAGAAACGAGTTTGCTCAGCAAGCATATACCAATAATAGATAGATATACTCAAGGCTCAATGATATCGAAGTTTAAATCGATTAATAACAGATTATGAATAAACGGTATAGTATAAGGATAAGGAATATCATAATTTAACTCACAACACTTTTTCTTACTGAGAGGTCATAAAGAACCATGAACACATAGAAGGATAAATAGTTATTCTACTGCAAAAACCTCCGAAACAGGCACATGAGGTGATCAGCCTCGTAGCACCCACATTATGCATACCGTTCAAACATAGCGCATGTGTCAGTCCCCCGACATAATAAAATACCCCTACAGTGAGGGTTGTTCATCTCAATTTTCACAAGAGTCCCATACCAGACCAACTGGTTGGAATAACACATCCACGATAAAGTCGATATAACAACATTTCACTATTTGTCTAGCCGAATCAAATGGCATAGACTTCTTCTTCAATTTCAGTTATAGTTCAATCATCATTAAGGGTCGAATACCAAAACAGATGTAAGTAATCAACCCTATTAATTCACTTACGAAGAAACAATTCTACTCAGATAGTTGCACAGCTTAATATAACCTATCTAATGCGTACACGAGAATAATTCACAAGATTCAAGGAATTTATACACAATATTCATAGTCTATGTAGAAATTTGCACAACATAGAAGGTTATGTAAGTTAGGAAGTTGCTCAATGTAAAGACTGAGTAAGAGGGTACTTTTACAAAAGAATATTTGAATCGGATCAGAGAACTTGCCTGACCTGCTGCTTACTACTCAAGTCTACGATTCTGCTCTTTGGAAAACCAACATTAACCATAGTCATCCCAATATTTAATCCCTATTAAATCCACATAAGGATTTTATGTAGACATAACTTTAAGACTCTCATCACTATACTAGTGAATGGCAGTTGTTGGATCGGTCCTTAATAGTCATCCTTTCATTCTTAGTCATTCTTATTACTTCAATTGGTCAAATATATCCTGGGCAGATATTCCTTTCACTTCAGGAATGATTGGGACAAGATGCTTGGTGTCATGCTATACTGCAGGATACTCTACGATCGTGAGAGTCACTCTACGATCAGTAAAGTCACTCTACGACTCAATTGGAATCATTCCATGACTTGGTATTGTTATCTTATTAATCTTATAGAAGTATTCTGCTATCACGTAGGAATACTCTACAATCGGTTGAGTTGCTTTTATGGTATGTGAAATTAGTCTTATGATTAGTAGAGTCACTCTACGATCAGTGAAGTAACTCTACGATACATGGGATCACTCTACGATCAATAAGTAAGACTCCACGACTTTGCAATCTTGGCACTCTACGATTTATTGGGGTGACTTTGAAATCATGTCAAGTCACTCTAAAAACACATGGAAACATTTCATGGTCTGTTGGTTATCTGTATGACCGGCGTAGGTTCTCTATAATCTGTAGGAGTTACTCTACGATCATATCTGGCATCTTACGATTTAACTCTACGATTGCATCTAGCACTCTACGATTGACTCTGTGATTGAGCCTGGCACTCTACGATTGTGTCTGGCACTATACGATTGACTCTACGATTTGATGAGTGAAGCTCTACAATTGGTAGAGTCATTGTACGACCAACGAATGAACTCTATGATCGGAGTGAAGTCACTCTACGATCGTAGGGTTCACTCTATGATTACCACTTTCTGACTTGGCTAGTTCAATCTACGATGACTGGTTCATTCGACGGTTAATGAGTGAGCTTTACGATCAGAGTGAAATCACTCTACGATCCTAGAGTTCACTCTACGATGACTGAGACTAAGGCATGCATTAAAGTTTCATTTTAAAGGGAGTCTTTGATTGTCTGATCTAAGGTCATACTCATTTCATTTGAGCAGACTTAGAAACTTGGTCTAACCTGGGACACAAGATCCTTGGTTTAATGGGTTAAAACTACAATCGAGTTCACCACAGTGCATGAAAGGTTAAAGTGTGATATAGAGACCAACTTTAGTCTATCACTCTACGGTTTCTGAAATTGGTCACACCTACACTTTTCAAAATTCAACAAGGCTCAACTGACTCATTGGGAAGGTCATTGATAGCAGGTTTAAGCCAACGGGTTGACAGACCGTCTGGGCTATTGATAAGTAGGTTTCATACCTACTTATTGGGTACTATTCTACTTCATTTGTTGCTTAACTAGTAGCTCCATAGTATGTTTTCATGCATTTTTTTCTTCTTTTTGGTATCGCTTCACTATTTGCATTCTATGGCTTTTGCACAGTTTTTGGTTATTTTGACATGAGTTATGATGCATTTGTTGTTTGGGAGCTAATTGAATAATTGTTGCTTGCATCGTGCACGAGAATCGAGGAAACGGACTAGGTACAATAGCGCAGCTGTGCCTAGCTTGGCCTTGAGGTCGGTGAAAGAAATCTATAGATCCTAGATTGCATTGGTACAGTTTTAAATCATAATCAGAAGTCAACCATGTACAACACCATACATGAGTTTGAAATCCAAAAGAAATTATCACAACTCTACAAATCATCATATGGTTCCTCAAGATGCTAGGCTGAAATCATAGTAATCTATCAATAACAAACCAAAAAAGATTTATCTCTTTAATTTCGTGGTGGCAATGTTACACGTCCTTTTTTGTGTCCATATTGGTACGTGTTTTGTTCAAACATTGTTTCAAAATAAGAATTCAACAATAGCTCAAAGCTAATACCTAATCATCTCACCTCCTCATAATAGAATGATCAGCATGACTAATATTTTCAACATCTATTAAGCTTTCCATAAGGTAACTCATAATGTTGAAATCAACACATAAGTGCATGCAGTTCTCATATGACAGTCATCTTGGATCTTTCAACATTAACCAAGGGCATCTTAAATCAGACCGGCAAATCCACAAGAAAATAACTCAGCTACAGATAGTAATAAATAAGAAAATAAAAGACCACCTTGTCTAACCCATTTCATTTGAATTAGATCTGCACTCACTAAAAATTCTTCTAGTAAACATATAAGTAACTCATTACCAAATGCAAACATAGTACTAGGTAGTTAGAACTCAGAAGAACTGGAATAACCAATAAACAAAATATATTTGAATAAATGATTTAAGAGTTTAGTCAAAATGTTTAAGAGTCAAAAATATATCCTGCAAAATGAGATAAATTATTACACAAGAGATAATAGTGATGTACATTAAATCAAAATTTATTACAATTTACAAAGCCACATAATACAATTAATTTTACAAACCTCAATGACTAAATACTCTAGTTTCTTTTCCAAAATCAACCTAGGAACAATGCACTGTAGACAACTACACACAGATTAATAACATTTAAAAACAACAAAAGAGAGAACAAAACACAATCCATGAAAGCTTTAACTAGCAATAGAAGATCACATAAAAAGAGAAAATGCATGTACCTAATCAACACAGTAAAAGTAACACCAACAAATAAAAAAGGTAAGAAGACAGGAAGTAATTACCAAACTTCATATCAACACTATCAACCTTCCCGTATCTTTGAAAAAGTCTCTCCAGATCAGACTGTCGTGCATCATATTCAAAGTTCCCGCAGAAAATGGGCTTCATGTCACCTAAAGAACGATAGAATTGAACTTATTGTAAGCTTCATAATTAGACTAAAAGACAAAAAAATAAAAGCAAAAGTGTGATTGTGCTTCACAAGTCTTTAGTTTGTACACTAATTTAACTAGTGCATTGGCTACAAATTAATCAATTAATATTATTGAGTACTCGTATTAGAAGAAAAGAATTACTAACAACAGAAAACATTGATTTGGTACATCATTACATCACTTATTCCAATTTCCAACAAAATTTATATATCAAGTTTCCAACAAACTACAAAATTTAGATAATAGTGCTTCCCATTCTCACAAAATCTAAAATTCTTTTAGATGATTAACCAAACAAATATAATACTTAACTAAATCACCTATCCATGGCATCATCTTCAACAAAAATCATTTCTTCCTAATGTCGTAAACAGTAAACCGAAAATGAATCTCATATTTAATACCTGAGTAGATAAGAAAATAAGATAAAATTGAAGTTTCGCACAGGAACAATCATTATGAGTAACAGATCGAGTCAAATAACAATTGAATCTAACCGATTACGGAAACAAACCTCAGACCGAAAAGCAGTGATCTATTTTAACGCGACAACAATATTATAAATCTCAATTCAGTTATTAGTTCTCAAAATTATCCTTACTTCCATAATATTCTCTAACAGATCTGCAAAAATTGGTGCTTGAATTTGAGAGGAAATTGAGTGCGGTATTACCTTTCTTAATTACAACCGGAGAAACCCTAACTGAGGCTACAGTCTGAACAGAGGACGTCGCCGGTTGGACTTACTGTGACGTCGTCGGCTTGTGTGAGAGAGAGAGAAACGCGTGTCGCCGGTCGGTGAGGGGTGAGGAAACGACGGAGGGAGGAGGGGAGAGTGGCCAGTAAGGGCTTGAGAGAGCTCAGGAAAGAGGCGAGGAGAGAGATAGTCTGTAAATGAAATGAGGCAACTGAACAATTAGGTTTTATTTTAAGTTTTTCACTTCCGCGCGATTTTTTCAAGCTCCGTGTTTTTTAGATAGATAACGTTTTTAAAAAAAACGTTATCTAGTTAAAACCAAAAAATGCCCTTTTTAAATACATAACGTTTTTTCATATATATCTACAACATTTTGTTAAAAAAACGTTGTGTAAAAATATACCATAACGTTTTTTTATAAAAACGTTGTGGTTTTAGTGTTGTCTATTTACTACTTTGTAGTAGTGGGATTCCGGCGCAGCTGCGCTTGTCGCCAGCCGACCATGCAGACACGTTCCAGACAGCGAAGCAGCACTACCAAAAATCATGCAATGCCAGATTTTGAGGAATTAGTGGAACGAAGCTTTATCAGTGGGGAATCAAAATAAGTCAAAAGAAGACAAAATGAGCATGTAATATATTGATCTGAGAACTTAATTGAAGAGAGCTCCTCACTACACGAAAATTGGCAAGTTTACTGCATTCTTAGTTCTAAAATTGAAATAATTATACTGATCATTAAATTCACTTAGGAACTGAAGAATAAAGAGACATGGATGCTGAATTGAGGATTGGGAGCAAGAAAGCAAGAATCAACGCAACTTGGAAAATCATCAGATGTTGCAGAAACAGAGGAACTGAAGCAGGGAGTTTTATAATTTTCTGTTTTTGATTAATTTTTGTTATTCTGTAATTATGATGATGAACCAATTGTGTATGATTAATGCTATTATTTTCATTATGAGCTAAACTTAATTCTTGGGATTATAATGGATCTTTTGCATTACTAAAAATTGAAATGCTTCCTTATTATTGCTAGTTGGTTATGAAATGAATGTCTAGCATAATTTATACTAAATGTTTAATTGCTTGATCACCAATTACAGTGATAATTTATATGGAATTGAGAAAGGAAGTATAAATTGAGATCTGATTATGCTAGCATATGTTCATAATTTTTACATTCCTCGTGAAGTTATGTTTCGTGCTTAGGATAGAAATATATACTGAAGCACCATATGTGGCCAATTGAGAACTTATACTTCAACCCTCTTGATTGTAATTCACATAGAGATATAGTGCGTTAGTCATCTAGGGTGTTCACATTCATTCTATCAATTATGGATTTAGTGTGATACGAATATGGTGCATCGAAAGATGGTAATATTTTACATTCGTGTTCTCGACCAATATTCCATATTAATCAATTAGCAACAATAGGAAGCATGGAAGTCTAAGTTTGCAATAAGTGAAATTATAATCCCAAACTCATAAAATCTGTATTTATACAATCATAATTTGTTCTATTTGTTTCTTTAATAATCATTAGACAATTTCTTCATTATTCTCAACTGTTTAAAGAGACCAAAATAATTATAAAATCGGTGTTTGTAGTCGTAAATGCAATTCTATTCCTCGTGGGATCGATACTTTACTTACTTTATATTACTTGTGGATCACGTGCACTTGCGTGTATGAGTCATATTTGTTATACATACAAATATCCCACCAAGTTTTTGGCGCCGTTGCCGGGGAATTGCAATTGCGTTTATAACTTTCATCATCAGTTTAAATTAGATTGGTTTTAGTTAAACAAAATCTGTTCTTGTCTTAATTCTATTTTATTTTCTTTTATATTGTCATAGGTACTATTGAGTGGTGTATGCATACTCGATCGAAGAATCCTGACCTATTGCCTTTCGTGGATAACATCGAGAAAAGGGTTCAACAGTCAAGAAAGTGTGCTGAAACTACTCCAGAGAATCTAGACCAACTACAAGCAATGGCGGGTGAAGCACAAAAAGCATTGAGAGATTATGCTACGCCAAGGATCAATGAATTGCAATCAAGTATCTCAAGGCCGGCCGTAACAACCAATTCCTTTGGAATCAAACTAGAAACTATCCATATGATCCAAAATTCTGTCTAGTTTGGGGGAACAGCGGTTGACGATCCAAATGAGCACTTGATGAGCTTTCTAGAGATCTGTGATACATTCAAATTCAGTGGAATTTGAGAAGATGCAGTGAGATTGCGGTTATTCCCATTCACATTGAGGGATAAAGCAAAGAGTTAGCTACATTCACTACCACCGGGATCCATTACAACTTGGCAAGATTTAGCGCAGAAATTCTTAGCAAAATTCTTCCCACCAGCCAAAACTGCTAAGTTGAGAAATGACATCTCTTCATATGAACAACATCATGGAGAATCCTTGTATGAGACATGGGAGCGGTACAAGGAACTATTGATAAAGTGTCCACATCACGGTTTGCCACAATGGATGCAACTTAACACATTTTATAATGGGTTGAATATTCAAACACAGGCAGACATTGATGCAGCTTCAAGAGGAGCATTCATGGCTAAAAACTATGACGAAGCTTATGAACTTTTGGAGACCATGACTGCGAATAACTATCAATGGCCATCTTCTAGATCCAGCCAACCAAAAATAGCAGGGATATTGGATGTTGACACATCCACATCACTTCAAGCCCAGATATCTGCTATAGCCAAAAAGTTTGACAACCTATATGAAGGAAAGGGGCAGGAAGTTCCCATGATTTGTGAGCTTTGTGCAGGTTCACACTCTTCTAACCAATGTGCCATCAACTCCGAATCAGTGCATTTCGTGAGCAACTATCAGTGGCCAGCAAATCAATATCAAAACAACTACAATCCGGGGAATAGGAATCATCCTAACTTCTCATGGAGCAACCATCAAGACTACCCACAAGCTCCAAAACCTCACAATCCTCCGGGGTTCCATAATCAGCAGCAAGCTACAGCTACTGATAAGAGGGTTGCTGATATGAATGAAAGGTTGGAAAGATACATGGCCAAAACAGATAAGTTGGAGCAAGGCCAAGCATTGGGTTTCAATAATTTGGAAAACCAAATGAGTCAATTGTTCAGCTTGTTATCTAATAGACCTGAAGGGGCTCTTCCTAGCGACACAGAAATCAATCCAAGGAGAAATGGAAAGGAGCAATGCCAAGCTGTCACCACCAGAAGTGGGAAGCATACTCTGCCAACCAGCGCAGCTGCACCCATTTCACAGAAGAATCCAGCGCAGCTGCGCCCTTCTCCAGAGGTTGATCCTGTTGGCACAGCTGTGCCCAGTGTGCAAGGGGAGCCAGTGCAGCTGTGCCCTTCCCCAGAAACTTACTCTACTGAAATTTTTGGAGAGGAATATAGCATAGAGAAATCTGAGCCCATATCAATAAAAATCACAGAAAAGACTCAACCCCCTCCCACCAGATATTATCCACCAGTTCTGTACCCTCAGAGGCAGCAAAAGCAGAAATTGGACAAACAATTCTCTAAGTTTCTTGAAGTTTTCAAAAAGCTTCAAATCAACATACCATTTGCAGAAGCCTTGGAGAAAATGTCGAGCTATGCCAAGTTCATGAAGGGGATTCTGTCAAGGAAGAAGAAGTTACAAGATTTTGAAATTGTAGCTTTGACAGAAGAATGCAGTGCGGTACTACAAAGAAAGCTACCTCCAAAGTTAAAGGATCCGGGCAGTTTCACCATTCCTTGCACCATTGGAGACCTGTCATTCAAGAAATGCTTAAGTGATCTTGGTGCGAGCATTAATCTCATGCCATTGTCCGTCTTTACTCAGTTGGGATTACCGGTACCCAAGCCAACAAATGTCTCTCTTCAGCTAGCGGATCGTTCAGTTACCTACCCGAGAGGAATAGTGGAGGATGTCCTTGTTAAAGTTGATAAGTTCATATTCCCAGCTGACTTCATAATTCTAGACTTTAAGGAAGACAAGGATATTCCCATCATACTTGGGAGGCCATTTCTAGCTACCGGGAGAACTCTTATTGATGTGCAAAAGGGAGAATTGACAATGAGGGTTCAAGACCAAGAAGTCATCTTTAATGTCTTTAAAGCGATGAAATTCCCGGTCGAAGAGGAAGATTGTTTCCGAGTAGATATTATTTAAAGTGCAGTGACCGAGGAATTCATGAAAGCCACACGTAGTGACTTACTTGAGATAACACTGACAGGAGACATCGACTTGGACGAGCCCAAAAACTGTGAGTATGTTCATTTTCTAGAGGCAATACTCAGGATGGAAAAGTTCAAGGTACCAATTGAGCCCTTGAAAAGCTCAAATGAATCCTCATCTCATTTAAAACCATCTAAAGAGGTACCTCCTAAACTTGAGCTTAAGCCTCTGCCTAATCACCTCAGGTATGCATATCTAGGCACGTCACATACTTTACCTGTCATTATTTCCTCTGCACTAACCTCTTTACAGGAAGGCAAGCTGATAAGAATCCTTCAAGAATTCCAAGGAGCCATTGGATGGATCATCGCTGACATAAAGGGAATCAGCCCCTCGATTTGCATGCACAAGATTCTGATGGAAGATGACAGCAAACCTACCATAGAGCATCAAAGAAGGCTAAATCCCATCATGAAAGAGGTGGTGAAAGCAGAAATTCTAAAATGACTAGACGCTGGGATCATCTACCCCATCTCTGACAGTCCGTGGGTGAGCCTTGTGCAGTGTGTACCAAAGAAGGGAGGAATAACTGTGGTTAGAAATGAGAACAACGAGTTGATACCTACTCGAACAGTCACTGGATGGAGAGTCTGTATGGACTATCGAAAGCTCAACAAAGCCACGAGGAAAGACCATTTCCCACTTCTATTCATAGATCAAATGTTGGACAGACTAGCATGGCATGAATACTACTGTTTGCTTGACAGATATTCTGGTTATAATCAAATTGCCATCGCTCCAGAGGACCAAGAGAAGACAACTTTTACTTGTCCATATGGAACTTTTACTTTCAGGCGAATGTCCTTCGGTTTATGTAATGCTCCAGCCACATTTCAACGGTGCATGATGGCAATATTTTCTGACATGGTAGAAATCAACATGGAGGTTTTTATGGATGATTTCTCAGTGTTCAGAAATTCCTTCGACAGCTGTCTAGAAAATTTGATCATGGTACTAAAGAGATGTATGGAAACAAACCTTATGCTTAATTGGGAGAAATGTCACTTCATGGTTCAAGAAGGAATAATATTGGGACACAAAGTCTCAGTAAAAGGTTTGGAGGTGGATAAAGCAAAATTAGAAACCATCGAGAAATTGCCTCCACCAACTTCTGTAAAGGGAGTTCGGAGTTTTTTGGGCCATGCTGGATTCTACCGCAGATTTATCAAAGACTTCTCCAAAATCACAAAACCCATGTGCAATCTATTGGAAAAGGATGCCCCATTCATATTCGATGAAAATTGCTTAGCAGCCTTTGAGCTGTTGAAAAAGAAGTTGACAACAGCACCTGTGATAGTGGCACCGGATTGGTCTCTACCATTTGAACTTATGTGTGATGCTAGTGATTACGCTATGGGCGTAGTATTGGGACAGCGCAGAGATAAGATTCCACAGGCAGTCTACTATGCCAGCAAAACACTCTCAGGCGCCCAAATGAATTACACCACCACCGAGAAGGAACTACTCGCTGTTGTTTATGCATTCGACAAGTTCCGGTCCTATCTCATTGGAACAAAGGTAGTGGTGTACACTGACCATGCAGTGATCCGATATTTGATTTCAAAGAAAGATGCCAAACCAAGATTAATCAGGTGGATCCTTTTGCTCCAAGAATTTGACTTGGAAATAAGGGACAAGAAAGGCACGGAGAACCTTGTAGTTGATCATCTCTCCAGATTAGACAACCCGGAGCGGGAAGGTAAAGATAAGGCTGAATTTGACTTGGTATTGTTATCTTATTAATCTTATAGAAGTATTCTGCTATCACGTAGGAATACTCTACAATCGGTTGAGTTGCTTTTATGGTATGTGAAATTAGTCTTATGATTAGTAGAGTCACTCTACGATCAGTGAAGTAACTCTACGATACATGGGATCACTCTACGATCAATAAGTAAGACTCCACGACTGTGCAATCTTAGCACTCTACGATTTATTGGGGTGAGTTTGAAATCATGTCAAGTCACTCTAAAAACACATGGAAACATTTCATGGTCTGTTGGTTATCTCTATGACCGGCGTAGGTTCTCTACAATCTGTAGGAGTTACTCTACGATCATATCTGGCATCTTACGATTTAACTCTACGATTGCATCTAGCACTCTACGATTAACTCTGTGATTGCACCTGGCACTCTATGATTGTGCCTGGCACTCTACGATTGACTCTACGATTTGATGAGTGAAGCTCTACAATTGGTAGAGTCACTATACGACCAACGAATGAACTCTATGATCGGAGTGAAGTCACTCTACGATCGTAGGGTTCACTCTACGATTACCACTTTCTGACTTGGCTAGTTCAATCTACGATGACTGGTTCATTCTACGGTTAATGAGTGAGGTTTACGATCAGAGTGAAATCACTCTACGATCCTAGAGTTCACTCTACGATGACTTAGACTAAGGCATGCATTAAAGTTTCATTTTAAAGGGAGTCTTTGATTGTCTGATCTAAGGTCATACTCATTTCATTTGAGGAGACTTAGAAACTTGGTAGAACATGGGACACAAGATCCCTGGTTTAATGGGTTAAAACTACAATCGAGTTCACCACAGTGCATGAAAGGTTAAAGTGTGATATAGAGACCAACTTTAGTCTGTCACTCTGCGGTTTCTAAAATTGGTCACACCTACACTTTCAGAATTCAACAAGGCTCAACTGACTCATTGGGAAGGTCATTGATAGCAGGTTTAAGCCAACGGGTTGACACACCGTATGGGCTATCCTAATAGGAACATCACTACTTATGACACGGTCAATATGTTCATATGATCTATAGGTTTACTATCAAGTTTACAGTTTGCATGAAACATGAACATAGAGCACTTGTACTCATACCAACTTTTGTTTGGTTTACAAATTTATACAGGTACGTGTTTTTCTTTTTATTCAGCTAAGTGGTCCACACATTTTATCATACACTTAACAGGTGATCTCCATTAACAGTCACCTTATAACTTCAGAATCCACCATGATTCTCACACATAATCCTCTCACAATCAAGCATGCAAGATTACTATATAATAGACTCATACTTTAATTAAATCAAGGGCTTATAGTTAGAGGTTTGTACCTTCTTGAAGCAAACACGGGTAAGTTATTGACTCTCTAAGCTTCTCCAATCACCGAACTATAGGAGTTTCCCTCTCGGCTCTCTCTCTCTCGCACTAGCACTCAACAGATGTAACAACTTTGAGACATGAATTGGGAGCTTCTATTTATAGGGGAACTTCTCTACATATTTTATCCACATACGTGTACACATACAAGTATTTATCCCAACACAAACTAGTTTTATCCAGCACAAGTTGAGTTTGTCTAGCGGTTAAGGAAAGATTAGGTGAAAAGCTTTCACCTAACCACCTTTTGGCCATGCTGCAGGTTATCATTCTTACTTGCCTGAGATTAAGCAACATAAAGCGGCTCTAGGCCACTGGTTGGGTCTGGAGGCAGTACTATTATTATTATTATAATATTCATTATCATTATTCCCATTTTCTGGAAGTTGTACATTTAATCTGAGTCAATTGATTGGGCTTACCACTGGACTTGTCTGCACTTTAATACTGACTGGGCTTGACTACACCTCATACCAGTCTACCACATTGGACTGGTGCACACTTCGGGGACTCTATTAGCCTATATGCAACATCAATCAATTGGGCTAACTAGATTATTCTATGGTACTCAATATTAAGCAACTACTCAAGGCAGTCCATTACCCTATACCATCGGATTATTAAATCACTTTAGAACTCACAATTGAACTTAGTGAAGTCATAAGCAACATCTAATACTTAATAATTCTCTATACATGGTTAACTCAATATCACCAACCTGATACCCAATATCACAACCATTCTTCACAGTTCATTTAAACACTTGATGGTGCCACACAAGGCCCATTCCTTTAAGCTTAGTTAATTCACAACTTAAGCTTCTCACACATTTTAATCTCTTCTCATAATGCATGATGAGATTTCATAACCACATATCACACATAAACGAAAGTAGTATGCACACAAGCTAATCATATTTGATATGATGTAGCATATACTTTGTAATCTTATTCGGTTATTAAAGGCATTTTATATTATCTATATAGTGTTGTTATATTAAATGTGATAAACCCATAGTTTTGAGCAACACTTTTAGAATCATGATGATGATCATGCTAATGAGATCTAAATTCTAGATAGCTCACAAACTAAAATCGTTCCTAATCGTTGGATTACTAAAAAGTGGATTAGTGAATCCGGATAGATTAGTACATACGTTGCTTGCTCTTAAGAAGAGGATGATTGATCTCAAAATCATTTGTGTGGAGACACTAAAGCAAGTATGTAGGTGCTTATTAGAGAATAAGTTCACTGAACGTGGCTCGCTAAGGAATACCTAATGGAGTTTTACTCGCCTGTCAATAGGAATTCCTCTAGTGATAGTAGTACAAGTGATCCTTGGACTTGAGATCATCATAGTATCTTGTGTATGATGAGTTATACTTTGACATGTCCCTTAACACCTTTAGGGTATAACAAAGGGTATGATTGGGTATAATAAGTTGTACATGGAGATAGGTGAATGATCAACAAAGAATCTATCACGTCTAGTAAAAGATTTGAATGTCCTATGTGATTCGACAAATGACAACTCAGTAGTCCTTGGGCAAGGCAGAATGAAATTAGAAAAGAGTTTCTAATTTACATTATTTAGAGTTGTGCATTTGAGAATCGAAATACATATAATTAAATAAAATAAGACTTGACAGTAATTCCATGTCTTATATTTAATTGGGACATTGTATAGTAGAAGGATTGAATTGTACGGTAACTATGCACTGAAAGGTTCTTTTATGATTAATGTTGAAATCTATATTATCTAGAAAGTCGTTGATCGCTAAGGGGGCTTACCCTTATTGTAGAATAAATATTATTTATTTAAATGAATTAAATAGTTTAATTTATTTATTTAAATAAGATTAGAATTGTTCTAATTGATTTATTCACAACCGGTTTAATATGGAGAACCTAAAGAGTCACACCGCAAAAGAAAAATATTTATTTAAGAAGTAAATGACATAATTATAATAATAAGTTAAGTGTATTTAATTTAGTCTATGGAGATAGAATAAATTAAATAGCTTAATATTTATTATTTAATATTTTAGAAATATTAAATATAAATTAATAAGAGGAGTCTTATTATTATTATTACTATTATTTAATTCCTAATAGGGATTGGGAATTAATTAATAGAAGTACTCTCACATGAATTCCTAATTGGATTAGGAGTTTAATTTAATTAAAGGAGTTTAATCCTAATCCTAAATAGTTTAGGGAAGGGTTTTCCTACATCTATAAATAAGAGAAGTCTTATCATAGATTAGGGTTACACACTCTTGCATAAGAATTGTGGAGAGTACTTACAATTTCTATAGAGATAGAAACTAGGGTTTTGCCATCACCCATCTTCTTGAATAAGTATTATTCCTTGGTGGATCACCTCTAGAGGCCAAACACTTGGGTGGCTAACATTGATCAAAGGAAGGAATTTAATCGGTAGAATTCAAGAAGAACGCGAAGGAATTGGAGGTGAACTTGTACCTGAGGAAGCTAGAATTCTACAAGGGTATAATTCTTATTCTCCATCTCTTTCGTTTAATTAATAATTGTGCATAAAGAAAGATCATGGTGATGGTTTGTATAAAATTTTAAAATCTGATTTTATCGCGTTTTCGCTTTATTTATGTAATTTGATTGCATGTTCGTGTTATACAAACCTAACAGTGGTATCAAGAGCCAAACTTTATGCGAATTATTAATTGTTTTGATTCTGTATATACATTGATATGTGTTTAGAACAATTTAATTGGGCATAATTGTTTGTGTAAAATTATTATTATTATTTTTTTATTTTTTATTTTTGTAAATTAAAATAAAGGAGTTTATTTTGATTTGGAATTTGATTAAAAATAAAGGAGTTTATTTTTTTTATTAAAAATTAGATAATTAAAATAAAAGAGTTTATTTTGATTTGGAATATGATTAAAATAAAGAAGTTTATTTTAATTGAAATTGGATTTCATGATAACTAATTAGAGTTGGAATTGGATTCCATGATAATTAATTGGAGTTGAAATTGGATTTTATACTAACTAATATTGCCCATTAAATGATATCAATGCATATATGGAATTGTTTTATTATTCATGGGATGAATGTTATTTATTGATATATATAGAGATATGTATGATAATAAATAAGGATTGATTATGGACTATTGACCAATGTGTGATTGGATTTATTTTAGTGGATGCTTGAATGTATGGGTTTTTATAAATGGGGTCTGCGTACCTCGTCTTCTCTAATTTTTTCTTAATGTAAATTTTATCTCCCACCTATGTACTTCCCCTTGACTGCTGATCAAGATTTCTATTTATTGTAAATAGTTTTTGTAATAGGACTAGTTAGAATTAATTTTGAAGAATTGGAGATAAAGGAGCAAGGAGCGCTTGAAGACCCGTTTGTAATAGAGCCCGGGTTTAAATGTAATAGTTATATTTAGATTTAATTATTGCACCCTAGGTTTGACCTTTTGTTTCACTTGGTGGCTCTAGTGAACCAAACTAGAATAAAAGTCCATAATCAATCCGGGTAGAATATAGTATTCTGTATGTGCATGCTTACTATATATATATATATTATATATTATACAACATGTTTCGCATGTAAAATAATATGACGCGTATTTTATATATATATGTGCATGCGCGCTAAACAAGATGAGACAAATAATAATTACAAACCCCTCAAAGAAATTATATTAACTCCTAAGCGTTCAAAGATATTTGGAATATCGAACGTCGCCTTCTACCATGGTAAAGCGATAGAGTATTAAATATTTAATATGAGTTTGTTGTGTCACACAAGACAAGTATTAAATATTTAAGATGTTGCTTTATCACATTTGATGCTTATAAATAGACTGAACGATGCTGCTTTGTTGTGTCACACAAGGACAGTGTTTTTCTTTCGAATATATGGAAGTGCTAGGTTGGACTTAACTTAAATAATTTTGATTCGGATGTGTCACACTTGATCAAAATAATCTAAGAGGCAAAATACAAGGAATTACATAGTGATGTAATTGACAATAGTTGTCTACCTATTTATTTATATATAGTTTGTTGTGTCACACAAGGCTATATACATTTGAGATGGGATCCTTATTCTCACTAGCAAATCTTTAATTAGATTTGTCGAACTATATATAATGAGGGTAATATAGTTTGATGAAAAAGTGAGAGATACCAATTTAAAATAAAGACCTAATTTATTTTGGTAATTAATTAAATGAATGTATGATAAAATATTGTTAAATTACAAATTTATTTTACAGAATTTTACAACGTCTAATTCACTATCACTGCGTAGCATATTAAATGCTAATTAATCGGACCGAATTACACGGACTGGTTAAGGAATCTAAGAATAGTTCTCAAGGCTGAAAAGCTATCTTATATCCTTAATATGCTTATCCCTGCAATAGTTGCAGACAATGCCTCTGAGGAAGAGATTGCTACTTTTAGAAAGTGGCAAGATGATGCATAGTTGGCTCAATGCATCATGCTCGCATCCATGAGTAACGAGCTTCAGCGTCAGCATGAAACTATGGATGCTCTTACTGTACTCCTGCACCTTCAAGGAGTTGAATGGTGAGGAAAGTAGGACTGCTAGATATTAGATATCTAAGGAGCTCTTCCAATCTAGAATTACCGATGGCACTACAGTATAGACAAATGTCCTAAAATGATCAATCTGATTGAACAATTGGGACAACTAGGTTTTAATGGATGGAGAGTTGATCCAAGATTTGATCTTGCAATCAACTTCCAGACTCTTTCTCACAAATTGTTGTGAAGTGCCACATGAACCAACTATATGTCAGCCTGCCTGAGTTGCTTAAACATGTTGAAAACTATAAAGAGTCACTTTCCAACCAAGAAAGACCAAGTCTTACTGGTAGATGATTCTTCTAGCAAGTGGAAGAGGGCCAAAGGATCTTCTTAAAAGAAGAACAATTTAAAGAAGGTAAATGGAAAGGCAAAAACAAAAGACAATAAGAACAAGACTGATACAGATAGCAAAGGAGTTTGCTTCCACTGCAATAAGCTCAGATACTGGAAAGGAAACTGTAAGGAGCATCTTGTAGAGGCTAACCAGAAGAAGCTTAGTGAAGCTTCGGTTACAAATATAGGTTTGTTCATCATTGAAATAAATCTTTCTGTAAGTCAAGGTTCTACTTAGGTATTGCATACCGGCTATAGTTCTCACGTATGAAGTCCAATACAGAGACTAAGTAGAAGTAGAAAGCTAAACAAAGAGTAAGTAATCTTACGTGCGGAGAATGGAGTAATGGTTGCTACATTAGCCTTAAGAACCTATAGTTTAGCGTTGCCTACGGGCAAGTCTGTTAAGTTAATAAGTTGTTATTATGTTCCAGTTCTCTTAAGAAACATTATTACTTCCGTTGTTGGACAAGGAAGGTTCTGGTATTATATTTAAGAACAATTGTTGTTCTATTTATAATGATAATGTGTTGTTTAAAACTGGAAGATCATTTGATGGACTTTGTAAACTTGACTTACATGAAAAATAATTTTGCAAATTGAACAAACTAGTAAAAGAAAAGGAGATGATCATTCAAAGAGTTGAATATATGTATTTGATGAAATACAAGTCTGAATCATTTGAAAGGTTCAAAGAATTCAGAAGTGAAACAAATTGACAAAGTATTAAAATTCTTTGATCAGATCGAGGAAGGAATACTTGTGCAATAAGTTTCTAGATCATCTCAAAATGGTATTTTTCTCATAATGGACATTTCATGATATGCAATAATTGATTGGTGTATCTAAAAAGAAAATTATACCATGTAGAACATGGTGCGGTACATAATGATTTTTACCGACATTCCAGTATCTTTCTGGGGTTATGCCCTAGAAACAACTGCATATCTACAAAATAAGGTAACCTCAAAATCCGGCCCAAGACTCTATAAAAGTTATGGATAGGGAGGATTCCTAGTCTTAAGTATGTTAAGATAAGGGGTTGCCCAACTTATGTGAAAAGGTTTCAAAAGATAAGTTTGGGACACAATTTGACAAGTGCAGAGTTGTGGGATATCCTAAAGAAAGTTTAGGGCATTATTACTATAATCCTATACGATGCCTTCTTGGATAAAGTTGTTTATCATTGAAGGAGCTAGTGAGAGGGTAATAGATCTTGAAGAAGTTCAAGAACCACAAAGTACTACAAGTCAAACTGAGGAACTTGTAGATAGACCTATTATACCACAACCAAATCGTAAATCTGGAAATGTACCGAAGATACCTAGGAGGTATGTTGGGATATTTGTATGTATAACAAATACGACTCATACACGCAAGTGCACGTGATCCACAAGTAATATAAAGTAAGTAAAGTATTGATCCCACGAGGAATTGAATTGCATTTATGACTACATACACCGATTTTATAATTATTTCGGTCTCGTTAAACAATTGATTTTAGTGATGAGATTATCTAACGATTACTAATGAAACAAATAGAACAAATTATGGTTGTACAAATACAGATTTTATGGGCTTGGGATTATAATTTCACTTAATGCAAACTTAGATTTCCATGCTTCCTATTGTTGCTAATTGACTACTATGGAATATTGGTTGAGAACACGAATGTAAAATATGACCACCTCTCGATGCACCATATTCATATCACACTAAATCCACAATTGATAGAATGAATGTGAACACCCTAGATGACTAACACGCTATATCTCTATGTGAATTACAATCAAAAGGGTTTAAGAGCAAGTTCTCAATTGGCCACATATGGTGCTTCGGTATATCTCTATCCTAAACACGAAACATAACTTTACGAGGAATGTAATAATTATGAACATATGCTAGCATAATTAGATCTCAATTTATATTTCCTTTCTCAATTCCATATAAATTATCACTGTAATTGGTGATCAAGTAATTAAACATTAAGTATAGATTATGCTAGACAATCTTTTTATAACCAACTAGCAATAATAAGGAAGCATATCAATTTTCAGTTAAGCAAAAGAACCATTATAATCCCAAGAATTAAACTTAGTTCATAATAATAATAATAGAATTCATCATACACAATTGGTTCATCATCATAATTACAGAATAGGAAAAATTAATCAAAAACATGAAATATTAATACTCCCTGTTTCCGTTCTGCAACTTTTGGTGATTTTCCAAGTTGTGTTGATTCTTGATTTCTTGCTCCCAAGCTTCAATTCAACATCCATATAGCTTCATTCTTTAGTTCCCAAGCAAAATTGAAGCTCAGTTGGAGTGTTTTTATTTTTGAGCTAATAATGTAGTAAACTAACTAATTTTCGTAGAGAAGGAACTCCCTCAAAATTGAATTCTCTATTGAATATATTACATGCATAATTTGTGTTCATTTGACTTATTCTGATTCCCACTAATAAAGTTTTGCTCCATTAAAACCTCAAAATCTGGCATTGCATGATTTTATGGAAGTGCTGCTTCGCTGGCTGGAACGTGTCTGCATGGCTGGCTGGCGACAGGCGCAGCTGCGCCGGCGCCCTTTGTAAAGGGGGCACAGCTGCGCCGGGGGGCAGGGAAGGAAATGGAGGGGTGCAGCTGCGCCGGCCTCAAGGCCAAGCAGGGCGCAGCTGCGCCGGTTGCCAGTCTGCTGCTGTACTACTGTAGCCTGATTTCTCGATTCTCGTGTCCTGTACAAACAACAAATAATCATTTAGCTCCCAAACAACGAATGCATCAAAACCCGTGTCAAACTACCCAAAAACCGTACAAAAGCCATAGAATGCAAATAGTGAAACAATACCGAAAGAAAGGGAAAAAATGCATGAAAACGTACTAAGTAGCTATTTGATAAGCAACAAATGAAACCAAATAGTATCCAATAAGTAGATATGAAACCTACTTATCAAGGTATGGATTCATCATAGAGGATGATGATGAGGTACGCATCATAGAGGATGATGATCCAATTATATACGATGAGGCTATGAGTAGAAGACACTCGGAGAAATGGCAGATGACCATGAAATCCAAAATGGACTTCATGTATGAGAACCAAGTATAGACTCTGGTTACTCCACCAAAAGGCATAGTGTCTAGAGGGTGTAAATGGGTTTTTAAAGAGAAAGACTAGGGCAAATGGCAAGGTGGAGACAAATGCCACAAAACTAGGCTAACCAAGCATTTATTCAATGTTTTTTTTTATATCAACGAATGCGTTTTACGCTCCATTTCGTTGCTCACATGCTCTACTAAGTTTTCCCCTAAACTTAAACACGTGTGGTCTCAGCTAATACTACCCACAATTGCTTCATTCATTAATAACACAACAAATTCCCCCCAGAACTCAATTATGCGAATCTTTAGGCTACTTAGTGAGAGGACTACTAAAAACGTGCTAATCGGTTCTATCATAATCAACACAAGACCAGAGTTGCAATGTATCATGGCATTCGACCCAAGTCTTAGCAATTAGCAAATATCAAAAAATTTCATCACAGGCACGTGAGGATGTTTACTAATCAAGATAAAAGGATCATTCAACTAAACTACATGATGTGATATAATATGTATGAGAAATTCACCATTTTTTTTTGTTTTTTTTTTGTGCAAATATTAATAAGAATTAAAGAAAACCAACAACTAAACTACCAAAACAAAAACGGATAATTAAAAGCATCACAAATAACTAGGCAAGCCTAATACCCCCAAACTTAAAATATCCAATGTCCTCATTGGAGATAAAAGGGTAAAGAGTACTCCCCTAAGAAGCGTCATCGGCGCCGCTAGGCGGCATGTCAGGCGGAGGAAAAGGGATACCGGAACCGAATATGGGAAACTCGACGTGGACCCCCTGCTGACTGATTGCCTCCGATAATGCACCTGCAAAGGAGACGCTATAATCTCTAAAGCTCGTGTGCAACGCGTCCATGCGGCGCTGCAGGCGGCGCATCTCGCGCTCATGTCCACCGACTCCCCTCTGCTGCACTGGCGGGGGAGGCACATCCTCCTCATTGGCCTCCTCCTCCTCATCAGCCATAATAAAACCCAACCCACTAGGCCGGGACTCTCCACCGTGCCATACATTGTCATTTCTGATCGTGGCGTTGTCAATGTCCCGAATGGGCAACTGGAGGGTCTCCTCGCCCCATTCCACGTTCGCTGCTAGATATAGGCGTGTGATAATCGAGGTGTGTGGAATGGCACTGGAAGTGACAGCACGCATGAAACGAAGCATGGACTGGTGAATGATATATCCCAAGTCAATGCTCCCCCCACACAGAATGCGGTGTAAGAGAACTGCACCGTCCCGTGTCACGTCCTGGTGATGGGTGGTCGGCAAGATGCTCGCGCAAATGAAGGCGTACCACGCCTTGGCATATCTGTTCAGCGCTGTCTGAGGGAAGTGGACCTTCAGAGTGGTGCCTGGCTGAGTCCTCCACTGAGTGCCCGGCTGGCACATCTCTCGTACCAAAGCGTCGAGGTCAGTCTCGAAACGGTCATGCTCCACCTAGTTGGTGGCCTCAGCAGTAGTAGACGGCAGGCGAAAAAGTTCATTGATAGCCTGCGCAGTGTAGGAGACCTGCTTTCCCCGCACGAAGGAAATCCCATTATGCGCTTCCCGGGCGTTGGCATAGAATTCCCGAACAATGGCCATCGGGGCTAACTTTGGTGTCTCAATAAAAAACAACCAGCCTAATTGCCGAATTTGGTCAAGAATACGCCCATCTTGTGCCTTGGGCTTCAAACCCCTCTCTGGTATGAAGGATTTGACGCTTAATACTTCCCAGTAATAATGCTGAGCAGAGAGATTGACGAACTTGGTGGCATCCAGCGTGTTGATGCCACCACCTGTGGATTCGGAGCCATTGCTGCTTGAAGAGGAAGGCTGGGGAGTGCGTGCTCTCTTAGGCATGGTTGGATGGGATTAGGGATTAGTGAAGGGTTGAATGTACTAGGGTTTATGGGGAAGTGAAGGAGAAGAGAAGAGAGGGTTTAGTTGCTGAGAGGGAAAGGTTTGGTTTTAGGGTTTGAAGTTTTTGATGTGACATGAATGAGGTGGACGGGTCCTATTTATAAAAAAAATTTAGTCGATCGACACAGTTGCGCCATATTTGTACTGGAAAGGGGGCGCAGCTGCGCCATAGTTGTACTGGAAAGGGGGCGTAGCTGCGCTGAGGCTCAGATTTGACTCAGGCAGATAACGGCGCAGCTGCGCCGCTGATGAACTGGTGGTGGGGCGCAGCTGCGCTGATGCCCAGTTGCCGCATGCTGAAGGGCTCCGGCATAGCTGCGCTGATGATGTACCGAATGTGGGGCGCAGCTGCGCTGGTGAACAGGCTACCTGGAATTTTTTATTTTTTTTTTACACACTTGACACACATTAAATATCTAGTTGAAAAACTCAATTCTTATTAATATCCAACAAATCTAAAAGGAAATGAAAATCTCAACTCAAACTAGTACTTACGAACGATGCATACGCAATGTAATGAAACTATGCACCCCCAAACTTAAAGTCTGTTTAAGTCATATGGTTGAAGGCGCGATTTGGAATCCTGAAAAGCAAACAAACATGTTAAAATAAAATCATGCAAACTGAATTAAAATCACACACTAATAAAAAGTAAATAAAAGTAATTTCGGGTTGCCTCCCGAGAAGCGCTTGGTTTAAAGTCGGTTAGCTCGACTCTCCATTGTTGCTCAACTCATGGCTAGGATAACTGAGGATTCCTGGCGATCGACATCGCCTCCCCAATAGTGCTTCAGCCTTTGGCCATTCACCTTGAATGGTTGTTCACTGTCCTTTCCGACAATTTCGATGGCCCCGTGTGGGAATACAGCTGTGATGGTAAAGGGACCCGACCATCGGGATTTGAGCTTTCCCGGGAATAACTTGAGCCTGGAGTTGAATAGCAAGATCGCTTGGCCAGGTTCAAATTTTCTCTCGATGATTTTACGGTCGTGCCATCTCTTTACCTTCTCCTTGTATAGTTTAGAATTCTCATAGGCTTGTAAACGAAATTCATCAAGTTCATTTAGCTGTAGAAGTCTCCTCTCTCCTGCTGCAGTCGGGTCGAAATTCAACTTTTTTATTGCCCAATAGGCTTTGTGCTCTAGCTCGACCGGGAGATGACAAGCCTTGCTGTAAACCACATGGTTTGGGGACATGCCGAGGGATGTCTTATAGGCAGTTCTATATGCCCATAATGCTTCATCTAGCTTCAATGACCAGTCTTTACTGGAAGGATTAACAATCTTTTCCAGGATTCTCTTGACCTCTCTATTTGACACTTCGGCTTGCCCATTTGTTTGTGGGTGGTATGCTGTGGTGATTCTGTGCCTCACTTCGTATTTGGCCAGGAGGGATGTGAACTGTTTGTTGCAAAAGTGACTGCCCTCGTCACTGATGATCGCCCGAGGAGTGCCAAATCTAGTGAAAATGCTCTTTTGTAGGAATCTGAGAACCACCTTAGCATCATTGGTTGGCAAAGCAGAAGCTTCCACCCATTTGGACACATAATCAACCGCAAGAAGGATATAGAGACTGTTGCAAGATGACGGAAATGGTCCTATGAAGTCTATGCCCCATACGTCAAAGATCTCCACCTCCAAGATCACATTTAGTGGCATTTCATTGCGGTTGGAGATGTTGCCCACCCGTTGGCATCGATCACAATTCTTTATGAATTGGTGGGCATCTTTGAACAAAGTGGGCCAATAGAACCCGGCCTGGAGTACTTTGGCTGCAGTCCTTTGCATTCCATAATGGCCGCCATACAGAGAAGAATGACATGCATATAATATACTGGTAGTCTTGACATCGGGAATGCACCTTCGGATCACAAGATCTGTACATTACTTGAACAAGTAAGGCTCGTCCCACATATATCTCTTTACATCATGCAAAAATTTCTTCTTCTGCTGAGAAGTTAGATCCGGTGGTAGCACATAACTCACAAGATAGTTGACAATATCAGCAAACCATGGGATCTCAGATGTGATTGCAAACAGCTGCTCATCAGGGAAGCACTCATTTATTTCAACCTTCTCTTTGCTCTCCAATTCCGGATTGTCTAATCTGGAAAGATGATCAGCAACTAGATTCTCCGTGCCTTTCTTGTCCTTAATTTCCAAATCAAATTCTTGGAGCAAAAGGATCCACCTGATTAATCTGGGTTTGGCATCTTTCTTAGAGATCAAATACCGAATTGCTGCATGGTCAGTGTACACCACTACCTTTGTTCCAATGAGATAGGACCGGAACTTGTCGAATGCATAAACAACCACGAGTAGTTCCTTCTCGGTGGTGGTGTAATTCATTTGGGCCTCTGAAAGTGTTTTGCTGGCGTAGTAGAATGCATGTAGAACCTTATCTCTGCGCTGTCCCAATACCACGCCCACAGCGTAGTCACTAGCGTTGCACATAAGCTCAAATGGAAGAGACCAATCCGGTGCCACAATCACAGGTGCCGATGTCAACTTATTTTTCAACAACTCAAAGGCTACTAAGCAATTTTCATCGAATATGAACGGAACATCCTTTTCCAATAGATTGCACAGGGGTTTTGTGATTTTGGAGAAATCTTTGATAAATCTCCGGTAGAATCCAGCATGGCCCAAAAAACTTTGAACTCCCTTTACAGAAGTTGGTGGAGGCAATTTCTCGATGGTTTCTAACTTTGCTTTATCCACTTCCAACCCTTTTGCTGAGACTTTGTGACCCAAGATTATTCCTTCTTGAACCATGAAGTGACATTTCTCCCAATTAAGCACAAGGTTTATTTCCACACATCTCTTTAGTACCATGACCAAATTCTCTAGACAGCTGTTGAAGGAATTTCCGAACACCGAAAAATCATCCATGAAGACTTCCATGTTAATTTCCACCATGTCCGAAAATATTACCATCATGCACCGTTGAAATGTAGCAGGAGCATTACAAAGACCAAAAGACATTCGCCTGAAAGCAAAGGTTCCATATGGACAAGTAAAAGTGGTCTTCTCTTGATCCTCTGGAGCGATGGCAATTTGATTATAACCAGAATATCCGTCTAGCAAACAGTAGTACTCATGCCATGCAAGTCTGTCCAACATTTGATCTATGAATGGAAGTGGGAAATGGTCTTTCCTCGTGGCTTTGTTGAGCTTTCGATAGTCCATACAGACTCTCCATCCCGTGACTGTTCGAGTTGGTATCAGCTCGTTGTTCTCATTTTTTACCACAGTTATGCCTCCCTTCTTTAGCACACACTGCACCGGGCTTACCCACAGACTGTCGGAGATGGGATATATGATTCCAGCGTCTAGCCATTTTAGAATTTCAGCTTTCACTACTTCTTTCATGATGGGATTCAGCCTTCTTTGATGTTCAATGGTGGGCTTGCTGTCATCTTCCATCAGAATCTTGTGCATACAAAATGAGGGGCTGATTCCTTTTATATCTGCAATGGTCCATCCAATAGCCACTTGGAATTCTCTAAGGATTCTTATCAGCTTGCCTTCCTGCAAAGAGGTTAGTGCAGAGAAAATAATGATAGCTAAAGTATCTGAAGTGCCTAGATATGCATACCTGAGGTGACTTGGTAAGGGCTTAAGCTCAAGCTTTGGAGGTGCCTCTCTAGATAGCTTCAAATGAGATGAGGCATCATTTGAGCTTTTCAAGGGCTCAATAGGTACCTTGAATTTTTCCATCCTGGGTATTGCATCTAGAAAATGGACATACTCATAGTTCTCAGGCTCGTCCAAGTCGATGTCTCCTGTTAGTGTCATCTCAAGCAAGTCACTATGTGTGGCCTTAATGAATTCCTCGGTCACTGCATTTTCAATGATATCGACTCGGAAACAATCTTCTTCTTCGGTCGGGAATTTCATAGCTTTAAAGACATTAAAGGTGACTTCTTGGTCTTGAACCCTCATTGTCAATTCTCCCTTTTGCACATCAATGAGAGTTCTCCCGGTAGCTAGAAATGGCCTCCCGAGTATGATGGGAATGTCCTTGTCCTCCTCGAAGTCTAGGATTATGAAATCAGCTGGGAAAATGAACTTATCAACCTTAACAAGAACATCTTCCACAATACCTCTCGGATATGTGACTGAACGATCTGCTAGCTGAAGAGAGACATTTGTTGGCTTGGGTGCTGGTAATCCCAACTGAGTAAAGACGGACAACGGCATGAGATTAATGCTTGCACCAAGATCACATAAGCATTTCTTGAATGATAGGTCTCCAATGGTGCAAGGAATGGTGAAACTGCCCGGATCCTTCAATTTTGGAGGTAGCTTCCTTTGTAATACCGCACTGCATTCCTCCGTCAAAGCTACAATTTCAAAATCTTGCAATTTCTTCTTCCTTGACAGAATTCCCTTCATGAACTTGGCATAGCTCGGCATTTGTTCTAAGGCTTCTGCAAATGGTATATTGATCTGAAGCTTTTTGAAAACCTCAAGAAACTTAGAGAATTGCTTGTCCATTTTCTGCTTTTGCTGCCTATGAGGGTACGAAACTGGTGGGTAATATTTGGTGGGAGGAGGTTGAGTCTTTTTTGTGCTTTTTGTTGGTATGGGCTCAGATTTCTCAAGGCTATCCTCCTCTTCAAAAAGTTCAGCAGAGACAGTTTCTGGGGAAGGGCGCAGCTGCGCCGTCTCCCTTTGTAAAATGGGCGCAGCTGCGCCGGATGAATCCAACGCTGGAGAGGGGCGCAGCTGCGCTGTCTTCTCGTGTGACATGGGCGCAACTGCGCTGGTTGGCAGGGTCTGCTTCCCACTTCTGGTGGTGACAGCTTGGCATTGCTCCTTTCCATTTCTCCTTGGATTGATTTTTGTGTCGCTAGGAAGAGCTCCCCGAGGTCTACTACATAACAAGCTGAACAATTGACTCATTTGATTCTCCAAATTCTTGAAACCTAATGTTTGGCCTTGTTCCAACTTATCGGTTTTGGCCATATATCTCTCCAAGTTTTCACTCATTTCAGCAACCTTCTTATCAGTAGCTGAGACTTGTTGCTGAATGTGGAACCCAGAGGATTGAGAGGTTTTGGAGCTTGTTGATGATCTTATCGGTTGCTCCATGAGAAGTTGGGGTGATTCCTATTCCCCGGAGTGTAGTTATTCTGATATTGATTTGTTGGCCGCTGGTGGTTGCTCACAAATTGCACAGATTCAGCATTGATGGCACATTGATCAGAAGAGTGTGAACCTGCATAAAGCTCACAAATCATGGAGACTTGCTGCCCTTTTCCTTCATATAGGTTGTCAATCTTTTTGACTATAGCCGAAATTTGGGCTTGAAGTGAAGTGGTTGTGTCAACCTCTAATATCTCTGCTACTTTTGGTTAGCTGGATCTAGAAGATGGCCATTGATAGTTATTTGCAACCATGGTCTCCAAAAGTTCATAAGCTTCGTCATAGTTTTTACCCATGAATGCTCCTCCCAAAGCTGCATCAATGCCTGCCCGTGTTTGAATATTTAACCCATTGTAAAATGTGTTAAGCTGCATCCATTGCGGCAAACCGTGATGTGGACACTTTCTCAATAGTTCCTTGTACTTCTCCCATGTCTCGTACAAGGATTCTCCATGATGTTGCTCATATGAAGAGATGTCATTTCTCAACTTGGCAGTTTTGGCCGGTGGGAAGAATTTTGCTAAGAATTTCTGCGCCAAATCTTGCCAAGTAGTAATAGATCCCGGTGGTAGTGAGTGTAGCCAACTTTTTGCTTTATCCCTCAATGTGAATGGGAATAACCGCAATCTCACCGCATCTTCTGAAATCCCACTGAATTTGAATGTATCACAGATTTCTAAAAAAGTTATCAAGTGCTCATTTGGGTCATCAACCACCATTCCCCCAAATTGGACAGAATTTTGGATCATATGGATAGTCCCTGGTATGATTTCAAAGGAATTGGCTGTTATGGCCGGCCTTGAGATACTTGATTGCAAATCATTGATCCTTGGCGTAGCATAATCTCTCAATGCTTTTTGTGCTTCTCCCGCCATTGGTTGTGGTTGGTCTAGATCCTCTAGAGTATTTTCATCACACTTTCTTGACTGTTGAACCCTTTTCTCAATGTTATCCACGAAAGGCAATAGGTTAGGATTCTTCGATCGAGTATGCATACACTACCCAAGAGCACCTATCACAATGTAGAAGAAAATAAAATATAATTAGGATAAGAACATATTTGTTTAACTAAAACCAATCTAATTTAAATTGATGATGAAAGTTATAAACGCAATTACAATTCCACGACAATGGCGCCAAAAACTTGTTGGGATATTTGTATGTATAACAAATACGACTCATACACGCAAGTGCACGCGATCCACAAGTAATATAAAGTAAGTAAAGTATCGGTCCCACGAGGAATTGAATTGCATTTATGACTACATACACCGATTTTATAATTATTTCAGTCTCTTTAAACAATTGATTTTAGTGATGAGATTATCTAACGATTACTAATGAAACAAATAGAACAAATTATGGTTTTACAAATACAGATTTTATGGGCTTGGGATTATAATTTCACTTAATGCAAACTTAGATTTCCATGCTTCCTATTGTTGCTAATTGACTACTATGGAATGTTGGTCAAGAACACGAATGTAAAATATGACCACCTCTTGATGCACCATATTCATTTCACACTAAATCCACAATTGATAGAATGAATGTGAACACCCTAGATGACTAACGCACTATATCTCTATGTGAATTACAATCAAAAGGGTTTAAGAGCAAGTTCTCAATTGGCCACATATGGTGCTTCGGTATATCTCTATCCTAAGCACGAAACATAACTTCACGAGGAATGTAATAATTATGAACATATGCTAGCATAATTAGATCTCAATTTATATTTCCTTTCTCAATTCCATATAAATTATCACTGTAATTGGTGATCAAGCAATTAAACATTTAGTATAGATTATGCTAGACAATCTTTTTATAACCAACTAGCAATAATAAGGAAGCATATCAATTTTCAGTTAAGCAAAAGAACCATTATAATCCCAAGAATTAAACTTAGTTCATAATAATAATAATAGAATTCATCATACACAATTGGTTCATCATCATAATTACAGAATAGGAAAAACTAATCAAAAACATGAAATATTAATGCTCCCTGTTTCCGTTCTGCAACTTCTGGTGATTTTTCAAGTTATGTTGATTCTTGATTTCTTGCTCCCAAGCTTCAATTCAACATCCATATAGCTTCATTCGTCAGTTCCCAAGCAAAATTGAAGCTGAGCTGGAGTGTTTTTATTTTTGAGCTAATAATGCTGTAAACTAACTAATTTTCGTAGAGAAGGAACTCCCTCAAAATTGAATTCTCTATTGAATATTTTACATGCATAATTTGTCTTCATTTGACTTATTCTGATTCCCACTAATAAAGTTTTGCTCCACTAAAACCTCAAAATCTGGCATTGCATGATTTGATGGAAGTGCTACTTCGCTGGCTGGAACGTGTCTGCATGGCTGGCTGGCTGGCGACAGGCGCAGCTGCGCCGGCGCCCTTTGTAAAGGGGGCGCAGCTGCGCCAGGGGGCAGGGAAGGAACAGGAGGGGCACAGCTGCGCCGGCCTCAAGGCCAAGCAGGGCGCAGCTGCGCCGGTTGCCATTCTGCTATTGTACTGCTGTAGCCTGATTTCTCGATTCTCGTGTCCTGTACAAACAACAAATAATCATTTAGCTCCCAAACAACGAATGCATCAAAACCCGTGTCAAACTACCCAAAAACCGTACAAAAGCCATAGAATGCAAATAGTGAAACAATACCGAAAGAAAGGGAAAAAATGCATGAAAACGTACTAAGTAGCTATTAGATAAGCAACAAATGAAACCAAATAGTATCCAATAAGTAGGTATGAAACCTACTTATCAAGGTATGGATTCATCATAGAGGATGATGATGAGGTACGCATCATAGAGGATGATGATCCAGTTATATACGATGAGGCTATGAGTAGAAGACACTCGGAGAAATGGCAGATGGCCATGAAATCCGAAATGGACTCCATGTATGAGAACTAAGTATAGACTCTGGTTACTCCACCGAAAGGCATAGTGTCTAGAGGGTGTAAATAGGTTTTTAAAGAGAAAGACTAGGGCAAATGGCAAGGTGGAGACCTATAAGACCATACCTGTTTAAAAGGTTTCAAATAAAGTCAAGGAGTTGACTGTAATAAAACCTTATTACCGAGTAATGCTCAAGTCCATTTGGATTTTGCTTGTGATTGTAACTTTATTACGAAATCTGGCAAAATGGATGCGGAGACGTCCTTCCTCAATCAAGACTTGAGGAGAATGTATGTATGATACAGCCAGAGGAATTTGTTTCGAAGGTTGAAGCAAATCGTGTTTTAAGCTACAATGATCCATTTATGGATTGAAGCAAGCTTCTCAAAGATGGAACGATCATTTTGATGAGACAATCAAAAGAGTTTGATTTTATCAAAAATGAGAATGAACCTAGTGTGTACAAAAGGGTCAGTGGGGCGGCATTTTGACCATTTCCTAGTAATTCTATGTTTCTGATATACTACTGATAAGGAATAACACACCAATGGCTACAATCAGTAAAGATAAAAATTGTCTAAACATTCCTCTATGAAAAAATAACTTGGGAGGGAGCAATCCCTTATAAATTGGGGATATAAATCTATATAGATAGAATTTATAAGGATGTTCCGGGCCTTTGACCCAATGGAACGTTATATTCATTTGATAGGCTAAAGGCGTTTTAGCATGGCACCCCACTCCCAAGAGAGGGTCTTATGGATGGGAGAGGATTTTTTGAGGGGGGGGGTTTTTATCAATAGAGTGTATTATTCTCTAAAATTGTCCCCAACTTAAAAGAGAGATCACATGAAGTTTACTAATCATGTATGGCAATGAAATTATACAAGGCCTGATGTTGATCAGATCAATATTCTGGAGAAGATGGGACTATAAGACAGTGATAAATATCTTAAGTACCTTAACTGGTATTAAAGATATGAATCATGGATTCCATCGGTTAGGTCTGAAATTTTAAAACTAGAGGGGCTAAACAGACTCAAGGTTTTCAGACTGACCCAAAACGGATAACAAATCCATTTTAGTGGTAAAATTGTTACCTTTGAATGGTGGTTTGCAGTGAAATTGGGAAAAGGTTCCAAAAATAGCCAAATAGATTTATGCTGATTTAGTGACAAAGACAAAGTATATAGCTGTAAGTGAAGCTGCAAGTTGTTTGTTTGGATGAAAAAGTTCATCACATAACTAGGAATAGTTCTTAAGTCTCATCTTGGATTCAAACATGTGTTGCGGCACTTTCATTTGATTAGAGGAATCATTGAAAGAGGAAAAGTCACTATAGAGATAGTGGACTCTCAAGAACAACATTACATATCCATTTACTGAAGCTTTATCCAAATGGCAGGATGATCGTCACTTAGAGAAGAAGGGTATTAGATACCATGACGATTGGCTTTAGTGCAAGTGGGAGATTGAAAGTAGTATGCACACAAGTCAATCATATTTAATATGATGTAGCATATACTTTGTAATCTTATTCGGTTATTAAAGGCATTTTATATTATCTACATAGTGCTGTTATATTAAATGTGATAAACCCATAGTTTTGAGCAACGATTTTAGAATCATGATGGTGATCATATTAATGAGATCTAAATTCTAGATAGCTCACAAACTAAAATCGTTCCTAATCGTTGGATTACTAAAAAGTGGATTAGTGAATCCGGATAGATTAGTACATACGTTGCTTGCTCTTAAGAAGACGATGATTGATCTCATAATCATTTGTGTAGAGACGCTAAATCAAGTATGTAGGTGATTATTGGAGAATAAGTTCACCGAACGTGGCTCGCTAAGGAATACCTAATGGAGTTTTACTCGCCTGTCAATAGGAATTCCTCTAGTGATAGTAGTACAAGTGATCCTTGGACTTGAGATCATCATAGTATCTTGTGTATGATGAGTTATACTTTGACATGTCTCTTAAGACCTTTAGGGTATAACAAAAGGTATAATTGGGTATAATACGTTGTACATGGAGATAGGTGAATGATCAACAAAGAATCTACCACGTCTAGTAAAAGATGTGAATGTCCTATATGATTCGATAAATGACAACTCAGTAGTCCTTGGCCAAGGCAGAATGAAATTAGAAAAGAGTTTCTAATTTACATTATTTAGAGTTGTGCATTTGAGAATCGAAATACATATAATTAAATAAAATGAGACTTGACAGTAATTCCATGTCTTATATTTAATTAGGACATTGTATGGTAGAAGGATTGAATTGTACGGTAACTATGCACTGAAAGGTTTTTTTATGATTAATGTTGAAATCTATATTATCTGGAAAGTCGTTGATCGCTAAGGGGGCTTACCCTTATTGTAGAATAAATATTATTTATTTAAATGAATTAAATAGTTTAATTTATTTATTTAAATAAGATTAGAATTATTCTAATTGATTTATTCACAACCGGTTTAATATGGAGAACCTAAAGGGTCACACTGTAAAAGGAAAATATTTATTTAAGAAGTAAATGGCATAATTGTAATAATAAGTTAAGTGTATTTAATTTAGTCTATGGAGATAGAATAAATTAAATAGCTTAATATTTATTATTTAATATTTTAGAAATATTAAATATAAATTAATAAGAGGAGTCTTATTATTATTATTACTATTACTATTATTTAATTCCTAATAGGGATTGGAAATTAATTAATAGACGTACTCTCACATGAATTCCTAATTGGATTAGGAGTTTAATTTAATTAAAGGAGTTTAATCCTAATCCTAAATAGTTTAGGGAAGGGTTTTCCTACATCTATAAATAAGAGAAGTCTTATCATAGATTAGGGTGACAGTTAGAATTGTGGAGAGTACTTACAATTTCTATAGAGATAGAAACTAGGGTTTTGCCAACATCCATCTTCTTGAATAAGTATTATTCCTTGGTGGATCACCTCTAGAGGCCAAACACTTGGGTAGCTAACGTTGATCAAAGGAAGGAATTTAATCGGTGGAATTCAAGGAGAACGCGAAGGAATTGGAGGTGAACTTGTACCTGAGGAAGCTAGAATTCTACAAGGGTATAATTCTTATTCTCCATCTCTTTCGTTTAATTAATAATTGTGCATAAAGAAAGATCATGGTAATGGTTTGTATAAAATTTTAAAATATGATTTTATCGCGCTTCCGCTTTATTTATGTAATTTGATTGCATGTTCGCATTATACAAACCTAACAATAAATACACATAATCATTATTAAATAATTCCTATTTCATTGATAAAAATTTTGAAAATGCTCGGATATTACATCCTCCCCCCTTATAAGGATTTCGTCCCCAGTATCATCACAAGTTAAGGTGAAGAGATGGGGACAATCTCTCTTCATTCTATCTTATAATTCCCACGTAGCCTCCTTGGCATTGTGATTTTGCCATACTACCTTCACTGAAGGTATCACCTTATTTCTTAGCACTTGCTCCTTCCTATCAACTATCTGCATAGGGATTTCCTCATAAGTCAGATCCCTCTCGATTTGAATAGGCTCATAAGATATCACGTGCTTATAATCGGGCTTGTATGGTTGTAACACTGACACGTGAAACACATTGTGAATATGTTTCAATTCGGGAGGTAGAGCTACCTCATACGCCACTTCACCTATCTTTCTCAATATTTGTAATGGTCCTATGAACCTTGGACTTAATTTCCCTTTCTTTCCGAACCTTATCTTCCCTTTCCAAGGAGACACTTTCAGAAACATGAAACTGCCAATTGCAAATTCCCTGTCCTGATGATGTAAGTCAGCATACTTTTTCTGTCGATCTTTAGCTGCCACGAGTATGGCACTTATTACTGCAACAATCTCTGCCCTTTGTTGAACCAATTCCGGACCCAAAAGTCGTCGTTCTCCTACTTCGTTCCAACATAAAGGTGTTCGGCATTTTCTTCCATAGAGAGCTTTGTACAGTGGCATACCGATACTCGCATGATAACTATTATTAAACGAGAGTTCTACTAAAGGTAGATGGTCATCAGTCTGAGGGTGATATGCAGTGCTCCACCTCAGTTGTGTTCCCATTTATTATTGTAAACGTCTCCAGAAATTTGACGTGAAGCGCGGACCCCTATCTGATATGATCGATACCCGCACTCCATGTCGCAATACGATTTCCCCCACATATAATTTAGCTAACTGATCCAAGCTAAATCTCACCTTGATTGGCAAAAGGTGCACAGATTTCGTTAAACTATCTACAATTACCCATATTGCATCGTAGCCTTTCTGAGTGACGGGAAGTCCCACAACGAAATCCATCGTAATGTGTTCCCATTTTCACTCTGGTATTTCTAAGGGTTGAAGCAACCCGCTCGGTTTTTGATGTTCAGCTTTTACTCTTTGACAAGTCAAACATCTGCTGACGTACTCTGCAACTTTGCGCTTCATATTAGGACACCAAAAATATCGGCGAAGATCTTGGTACATTTTTATGCTTCCTAGGTGAATAGAATACGTTGTATGGTGTGCTCCTTGAAAAATTTCTTCTCTCAATTTGGGTACTGCTGGCACCCATATTCGGTCTTCAAATCTTAACATTCCGTCTTTATCAACCCTGAACTTCTCTTCCCTACTATTCGTTATCCTTTTCTTTATCCGTTCACACTTTTCATCCTTCTCTTGCGCCTCTTTCACTCGGTCAAATAGCGTTGGACAAGCTTCCATGGTATACAATTTTTCTTTCGACTCTCCCGGACTTCTCACTTCAATTTCTAATCTTGTCATCTCCCTTATTAACTCTTCCTGAGTTGTCAACATCATTAGTCTCCCTCTACTTTTCCGGCTCAACGCGTCTGCTACTACATTCGCTTTTCTTGGATGATAAAGGATTTCGCAATCGTAATCCTTGATCAATTCCGGCCATCTCCTTTGACACATATTCAACTCCTTCTACGTGAAGATATATTTTAGACTTTTATGGTCCATATATATCTCACACTTCTCTCCATATCTCCAAATATTTAAGGCAAACACCACTGCTACTAACTCCAGGTCGTGGGTGGGGTATCTACTTTCATACTCCTTCAGTTGTTGTGAAGCGTACGCAATGACGTTGTCATTTTGTATCAGCACACAACCATGTCCTTTATGCAACGCATCACTGTACACCACAAAACCTCCTGTATCATCTGCCAGGGACAACACAGGTGACTCACTTAACCTTTTCTTCAACTCCCGAAAACTCTCCTCACATTTCTCCGTCCACACAAACTTCACTACTTTCCTGGTTAAATTGGTTAACGGGGTTGCTATCCTCGAAAAATCTTGGATGAATCGACGATAGTACCCTACTAGTCCTACGAAACTTCGTACTTCTGTTGGCGTCTTCGACCGTTCCCAGCCGATCACTGCCTCCACCTTCGCAGGATCCACCGATATCCCATCCTTATCAATCACATGACCCATAAATTGTACCTTCTTCAACCAAAACTCACATTTAGAAAATTTGGCATACAACTACTCCTTCCTTAAGGTTTCTAATATTACCCTAAGGTGTTCGGCGTGCTCTTCGTCGGTTTTTGAGTAGATTAAGATATCGTAAATGCAGATTACCACGAACTTGTCCAAAAATGGTTTGAAAACTCGGTTCATCAAATCCATGAATGTTGCTGGGGTGTTAGTCAAACCGAATGACATTACCAAAAATTCGTAATGTCCATATCGGGTTCTGAATGCTGTCTTTGGTACATCCTCCTCTCGTACTTTCAACTGATGATATCCCGTCCTCATATCTATCTTTGAAAAACACTTGGCTCCCTTCAGTTGATCAAAAAGATCGTCAATTCTAGGCAAGGATATCTATTCTTGATTATTACTTTGTTCAACTCCCGGTAGTCGATATAAAGTCGCAAGGATCCATCCTTCTTCTTAACGAACAAAACTGGTGCTCCCCACGGAGACACACTCGGTCGAATGTACCCTTTATCTAGCAATTTTTGTAACTATACCATCAATTCCTTCATTTTCACGGGTGCCATTCGATACGGAGCCTTTGAAATTGGTGTCGTTCCTGGTGCTAATTCTATTGCAAATTTGATCTCCCTATCTGGCGGAAGACCGGGCAAGTCATTTGGAAACACATCTAGAAACTCTTTTACTACCGGTACAGTAGTCAATTCTACTCCCACTTTACAAGTATCTACAATATGGGCGATATAGCCTACACATCCTTTTCTTAATAATTTCTTGGCCTGCATCATCGTCAGACAACACGTTTGTCTAAGTGATGTGCTACCATAAAATACTACCTTAGACTGATCTGGGGTCTGAAGGTTCACACTTTTCTTTTGGCAGTCAATTACTGCACCATGGTTAAATAACCAATGCATTCCTAAGCTTACGTCAAACTCTCCCAATCTTATCGGAATTAAGTCTACCTTCAACTTATGTCCCCTAATTTCTGCACAACAATTCCTATGTATGAAATCTACAGGAATCACCTCGCTATTTGCCACCTCTATATTTAACGCATACTCTAATTGTTCTTGGGGTAAGTTCAATCTTTTAGCAAATTCTTTAAACACAAAAGAACATATAGCTCTCGAATCAAACAACACGTAAGCATTTATATCGTTAATCGGGATAATACCTAACACGTCTTTTGAGGCTACCGCACTTTGAACAATCATGTTAAACGTCCTTGCTGTCGGTCGGTTAGGTTGGGTTAGTCCACCAATCATTAGCTTACTGTTGCTCGCCCTGTTGCTGCTTCCATCGTTTGTTCCTTTCCTCGGGCAGTTCTTGACCTGATGCTCTGTTGATCTGCAAGCAAAACATTCTCTTATCTTCATTGGCCTTTGGCAATTTATGGAAATATGCCCTTCCTGTCCGCAATTGTAGCAAACGCTTTTGCCTTTCCAGCATTCCCCAGGGTGGTTCTTCCCACATTTACCACACTCCTCCCCTCTCTTCTTGAATCCTTCCTGCTTACTTCCTGATGGATTGTGATTATTGTTGACAAAGTTGTCCCACTTTCTCTTATTCATGTTACTTCCTCCACTACTTCCCCCCTTATTGTCCCCTCCAAACTTCTTATTCTTCTTCTCTTTATGGTATTGGTGTTAAAGCCTCGCTCTCTCCCTCAGCAATAATAGCCTTTTCCAACAGTGTATTGAAGGCATCGATTTTGAAAACAGATACCTTACTATACAACCATGGTTTCAGCCCTTGCTCAAAACGGTGCACTTTTTGTTCCTCTGTATCTACTTGATGTGGAGCGAATCGCGCAAGCTCGTTAAATTTTGCTGCATACCGAGCGACTGTCATCTCTCCCCTGCTTTAGCTCCAAAAACTTCACTTCCATTCTGTTTTGCATGCTCTTCGGGAAGTAATTCTCGAAGAACATCCCTTTGAATCTTTCCCATGGTATGATCCCTTCCCCTACACGTTGTTGATTCGCCTCCCACTAATAGTTAGCTTCGCCCTTCATTAAGTACGTGGCGAAAGCTGTCTTCTGATCCTCTCCTACCCTTGCGATAACGAATACCTTTTCTATTTCTTTGACCCAAAACTGGGCCTCGAGAGGATCAGTCGTGCCTCTAAACTCTGGGGGTCCCACACTTTTGAAGTCCTTGAAACTTGTTATAGGAATCGTTGGGGGATTCGGGTTTACAGGTCCGGTATTTCTACCTTGAAATGCCCCTTCTAGTAGATCCACTAATTTCTGCATAGGGTCGATTTGTCCCCTCTCGTTGTTCACCGACTCTTCTTGAGTGGGTTGAGCTTGTTATCTACGTCAGGGCGGTATTTTCTACTTCTTAAATAAAAAGGGAAGTTTAAATATAATAATCCCGTTATACACTCTAGCATATGTATCTAATGCAACATTTTTAGAGAAGAACGTTTATATTCATATGCTAATCGATAGTTACATCATTCCATAACATACTGCTATAAACGCTATTCCACATCCGTTAATATTACAAAAGAAGGGGATTCACATCTATCCTACCCCGCTGCTTACAAAAGTTGGGGTTTACACATACTATTCCATGTCTTACACGAAAGACTGGAAGTTACACATCAATACATACATATATAACTACTAACTACTAACTACTAATCACATAGTTAGTCTACTTATCCTAGCTTCCCACGCTCTACAGCGCTCTCATACTCCAGCTGTCCCATGTGAATCATCAGATCTTGACTCAGTGTGTACCGAGTCTGTCCTTGCTCTACTGGATAGTGATACACACCATCCATCCACCTTTCAATAGCAGTGCGGAATGCATAACTTATTTTGTTCATCTTCCTCTTCTTATTTCTCACCTCATTCTCTAAGTCGCCAGCACGTCCTATGGCTTCATCCCACTGTTCCTCTATCTATACCCGATCTGCTACTTCTTCTTCCAACTGAGCTCGCAATGCTTCCTTTTCCAACTGCAGGCTAGCCATCTGATGTTCTAACCACTCTATCGTACCAATCAGATCAACGTTTCTTTACAAAAGGCGGTGGACCATAGCCCCTAACTGAGTAGAGACTCCTCTCCGCCCTTGGACTTCTTGCTTCAATTCTTGGATCCTATCGCTCTGCTCAAGGATGTGATCAACATATTCTTCTATCAAATCTTCTTCAAATATGGTGTCTACATGGGGCACCTCCTTAGGTTCGTCTAGGGGTTCCCTGTCTAAAGGGTCCTCCTCCGGGTCCTCTTCCGGATCTTCTTCTGGATCAGACTCTACCTCAGGCTCCTTCTCAGTTGGAATAACAGCTGAAATGGGCTTAACTATCAAGGGAGTCTTGAATACCATGTGGATGTCACATGGTTCTTCCTCCATGATTCTACTAGGTTCGCTTATTTCTGCCATTCCTACAAGCATAGCCACAAAACGAACAACCCTATTAGTATTTCTGACAAACATATAATCTCTCTGTATTCCATGAAAGTATATCTCTCATTTCTTCTGACTTCTTAAGACAAGTCTACGTAAGATCACTTCATAAAACTCTATATGAATCTTATCTTCTCTATTCCCTCTATTTCTTCTAAAGTTATGGCCTAAGAAGTTCTCTTTCCTAAGGTTTATAAAATATAGCTCTGATACCAACCTGTGATGCCCCCAAATTCAGGTACCTCTACCTCGAACTTGGTGCTTCACGATTCTACTCATATCATAACTAATTTACACGTCATAGCGGAATAATAACATTTTTCATGAATAATTAATAACGTAATCCCAGGTAATCTTAACCTCCACTATTACAAAACATAAAGTAATACCAATAACTAATTATACGTCTTACTACAATCAGTACACAATCTTTTTAAAGGATAGCAGACTAAAGTTAATCCGTAGTTTTGCCCTTCCCTTTATCCTTTCCAGAGTCATTGCCTTGCTCAGCCTTAACTGAAAAGTTTATGTTAAAGCAAGGGTGAGCAACGAGTTTGCTCAAGAAACATATACCAATAATAGATAGATATACTCAAAGCTCAACGATATCGAAGTTTAAATCGATTGATAACAGATTATGAATAAACTATAAAGTGCAAGGATAAGGAATATCATAATTTAACTCACAACACTTTTTCTTACTGAGAGGTCATAAAGAACCATGAACACATAGAAGGATAAGCAGTTATTCTACCGTAAAAATCACCGAAACATGCACATGAAGTGATCAGCCCCGTAGCACCCACATTATGCATAACGTTCAAATATAGCGTGCGTGTCGGTCCACCGACATAATAAAATACCCCTACAGTGAGGTTTGTTCATCTCAGTTTTCACAAGAGTCCCATACCAAACCAACTGGTTGGAATAACACATCCACGATAAAGTCGATATAACAACATTTCACTGTTTGTCTAGCCGAATCAAATGGCATAGACTCCTTCTTCAATTTCAATTATAGTTCAATCATCATTAAGGGTCGAATACCAAAACAGATGTAAGTAATCAGTCCTATTAATTAACTTACGAAGAAATAGTTCTACTCAGATAGTTGCACAACCTAATATAACCTAACTAATTCGTATACGAGAATAATTCACAAGATTCAAGGAATTTATACACAATATTTATAGTCTATGTAGAAATTCGCACAATATAGAAGGTTGTGTAAGTTAGGAACTTGCTCAATGTAAAGATTGACTAAGATGGTACTTGCACAAAAGAATATTTGAATAGGATCAAGGAACTTGCCTAATCTGCTGCTTACTACTCAACTCTACGATTCTGCTCTTTAGAAAACTACATTAACCATAGTCATCCCAATAATTAATCCCTATTGAATCTACATAATGATTTTATGTAGACCTAACTGTAAGACTCTCATCACCATACTAGTGCATAGCAGTTGCTGGATCAGTCCTTAATAGTCATCCTTACATTCTTAGTCATTCTTATTACTTCAATTGGTCAAATATATCCTGGGCAGATATTCCTTTCACTTCAGGAATGATTGGGACAAGAAGCCTGGTGTCATGCTATACTGCAGGACACTCTACGATCGTGAGAGTCACTCTACGATCGTGAGAGTCACTCTACGATCTGTAGAGTCACTCTACGACTTAATTGGAATCATTCTATGACTTGGTATTGTTATCTTATTAATCTTATAGAAGTATTTTGCTATTACGTAGGAATACTCTACAATCGGTTGAGTTGCTTTATGGTCTATAAATCAGTCTTATGATTAGTAGAGTCACTCTACGATCAGTGAAGTAACTATACGATACATGGGATCACTCTATGATCAATAAGTAAGACTCCACGACTGTGCAATCTTGGCACTCTACGATTTATTGGGGTTGTGACACCCCGAATATTTTTACGGCTAAAAATATAGTTTTAAATGATTTATGTGATAATATTGGATGGTTATCCTTAAATAAGGATAACTAATTATGTAAGAATATGGTATGGTATGTCTTAAATGCGATTAATGATTATTTTGTAATAAACCTATAATAAGGTAATTGTGACACCCCCCAAATTCAGGTACCAATACCTCGAATTTGGTGCTCACGATAAAATACATCCATACACCTCTAAACAACATAAATTAACTAATGCGAAATAAATAAACATATGTTGTTCATTACAAAAGGTTTACTACGGTCCCAAGTTCTATAACCTTAAATAAATACATCGCAGAATACATTAATAATACAAAACTATTCCACGATTACATAACGGGATAGTACATATAACTATTCCTTAAGCTTTCCTTTGCCTTTGTCCGCTTTGGAACTCCCCGGCTTAACTGCAATAGGTTTATGATATAGCAAGGGTGAGCAACTACTTTGCTCAGCAAGTTTAAAAGTAAGAATGAAGATATATCATGAATGAATAAGAATAATAGCTGCATAGATCAACAATTTATGAACATTGATGAAATAGCTGAAATGACATAATCAAAGTCTAAATGAATCAATGAATAATGATTATTTACTGCTGAGTGGTCCAACCGACCATGAACTTTTGTACACCATGTATATGCATAACATTTAACTCTGACTGCATCGAACAACCGACACATTATAATCCCCTAATAAGGGTTGCTCTCTCAGTCCAAGAATCCATACCAACTACTGGTTTGGATAGCTTTTAAAATAATAACCTGTACATATCTAGCCGAAACAAATGGCGTAGACTATTTCCTTAAACAGTTCACGAATAAAGAACTTACAGGCTTCACAATCCAACAACAGATAATGAATTCAAATGCATAAGCTGCGAATATCAATAATTATCTTGGAGGTGGAGTAATTAACAATAATTAATCCACTAATATGATTCAAAAGTAATAATTCCATTTGAGTCATGAAACTTGTAACAATATACAACACCTGTATAAAATATGAAACCTGCTCAAAATATAATTCGAGTAAGGTTAAGAAAACTTGCCCAACACAAGGGTTAGACAAGCGTTAGGAAACTTGCCTGAAGCGCTGCTATAGTATTACAACACACGCTCCTTAATATCCTACACAATTAGGTACATATTCACATACAATTAGTCACATACGGAATACCAAATATTTCTTTACACAACTCTATAATGTCCCATTCAAATAAGAAACAAAATATTAAACAAGGTTATGCCCACTAGTTACGGCGTTACGACGCTTGCACGTCTATACGCCCAACTTGCCTATTCGAATGCCCAAGCGACACGCAATTGCGTACGTCTAACACGCCCATTCGATTTATCTAATACTTATTGGTTAATGCTAAGTATCATTATAAATCATAATAATCATGTTATGAAGGTTAGAACATCACTTTACAGGGTCGGGGGCATCACGTGTGCAAATGCGCATGCCCGACGCCCTCCGATTGACCCCAATTACGCATCAGTCCTATAAATGGCTAATTTAAGCCATGATACAGACCTCAAAACCAAAAAGGTAAAGAATGAAAGTTGTAGGGCTACTCGTTCTCTTTCCGAATCATCTTGAATCATCTCAATCCGAGTTCGTATGCAAAGGTTATGGACATTTTACTACAGGAGGTCAAAGCAGTCCACTCGGGCACGTCTGCGCCTGACACGTGTACGGCGCAGCTGCGCCCCTTTTGGCCTTATGAACAGCGCAGCTGCGCCATGCATACAGGCCGTAATCTGCAGAAATCTCCAGACGCGAATTTTCGACCTCTTTCCACTCCGATCTCCATAACTCCTTCCATACACGTTCAAATTGGTTCATTTCGGACTCTATGGACTCCTAACTCATGGGGCTACAACATATCAAAAATTTAGAAGTACCCATAAACATTAACATGGCCAAATCTTAGGCCAAAGTACTAGGCTCATACTCTGTTTTACGTGTTCTAAGTGTTCTTCACTAAAATCAACACCAAATCTTCGTTTTTACATCTTTTTACTTGATTCCAGTTGGATTAGCTTCGTAACCCATGGAGCCACAATACCATAACAAAAAATAAAATTAACAAACACGAAATCATAGCTTTATAGTCCTCTAAAAAGTCCAAATGTCCAAAAGTCCATTGTTTTTCATGTTCTTCAACCTCCTTATGCATAGGTACGGATTTCTTCTATTTTTGTTCCACTTTGATGTTATTAATGGCTTCTATAGTCTCTTAACAATATTTACAAACATCCAAAACAAGAATCACAAGAAAATCGAATCACAAGCTCAAGAGCTCAAAAACCTTTAAAACTCGAAAATCTTTACAAAAATCAAATGGAAACGATTTTGATTGCTTGTTTACCTCTACAAATCTCTGCTAGAGGTTAATAAGATGGCTAGGCTTTGCTTTGAGTCCTTCTTGCTTGCTTCGACTTCCTTCTCTTTTTCACCCGTGCACCACCTCTCTCTCTCTCTAGACTTCTTCTTCTTCCTTCCTTCTTCTTCCTTCTCTCTCTAACAGCTGCTCTCTCTCACTCTCTCTTGCTCTCTATCTGCTGATGGACCAACTAGGAATGGAATGCAAGGGAAGTGGCATGGGAGGAAATGAAATGGAAGAGAAGTGGGGAGGAATTTAGGGAATAAAATGGGTTTGTGGCTCAAGGAGGCCACAATTCAAACTTGCCGGCAAGCTCATTTCTCTCTCCTCATTTCCTAGCAATTTGATTGGTTTAAAGTGGTTGGGTGGTTCCCACTTGGAATAACAAGCCAAAATAAATATCCGAAAATACCAAAAATATATCCGAAAACTCTCACTTTTGTACCGAAACTGGTAAATAACTCTACCCAAAATTAAAATGGGTATTACCATAAATATTGGGATGGGTAAAAATAATTATTATGGGATTTGTCCAAATATTCGGAACACCCATTTAATACATTTCGGATACGGATAAAATCACGTATCAGCTCAAATAAAATTTTCGACACTTGGAAAAATTATTCGTACACATACACGTATTTATGAAATTTACTAACATCGAAAAAGGCACAAAAAAATATCTGGCATGAATAGTGCCTCAGGAAACGTGCCCCGTAAATAGTGATTTAGCGACGCTGCGCGAAATCAATTATTCACTTAAACAAAACTATAACACGTAAAATTTCATACATTCACATAATCTAGATTGTCACACAACCTTTAAACACGTAACACAAATATAATATTAATAAAATATAAAATATTCATTAATATTTAAAAATTCGAATTACAAGGCAAATTTCAGAATTCTCGGTCGTTACATCCTCCCCCCCTTATAAGAATTCTGTCCCCAGAATTACAGTCTAGGTACGAAAAACTTAACGGGTTCACTCAAAAAGATGCGGATAATTCTTCCTCGTCTTCTCTTCTAGCTCCCACGTAGCTTCTTCAGCTGCGTGGTTCCTCCAAAGTACTTTGACGGAATGAATGACCTTATTTCTCAACGTTTGCTCCTTCCTATCTAATATCTGGACAGAAATCTCTTCATATGACAAGTCTTTCTCAACTTAAATTGGTTCATAGGATATCACATGCTTGTAGTCGGGTTTATATGGCCGCAACACAGAAACGTGAAACACATTGTGAATGTGCTCAAGTTCAGGAGGTAAAGCTACCTCGTATGCCACTTCACCTACCCTCTTTAAAACTTCAAAGGGTCCTACGAACCTGGGACTCAATTTTCCCTTCTTTCCAAATCTGATCTTCCCCTTCCAAGGAGATACCTTTAAAAACACAAAGCTGCCAACTTTAAAGTCTCGTTTCTGACGATGCAAATCGGCATATTTCTTCTGTCGGTCCTGAGCCGCTACCAATCGAGCTCTTATCACCTTGACGACGTCCACAATCTGTTGTACCAATTCAGGTCCCAATAGTCTCCGTTCACCGACTTCGTCCCAACATAAAGGTGTTCGGCACTTCCTTCCGTATAATGCTTCGTATGGCAGCATTCCAATACTCGCATGATAACTGTTATTATAGGCAAACTCCACCAACGGTAGGTGATCGTCCCAGCTGCCTTTAAAATCCATCACACATGCTCTAAGCATGTCCTCAAGCGTCTGAATCGTTCGTTCACTCTGCCCATCAGTTTGAGGATGATATGCCGTACTCAACCTCAACTGGGTTCCCAACCTTTCTTGTAAGCTCTTCCAGAAATTCAACGTGAAGCGCGGATCTCTGTCAGATACAATAGATACCAGTACTCCATGTCGTGACACAATCTCTTTCACATATAACTTTGCTAGCTGCTCCAAATTGTACCTTATCTTGATCGGTAGAAAATGTGCAGATTTTTTTAAACGATCCACGATCACCCAGATCGCGTCGTAACCCTTCTGAGTTGGTGGAAGCCCCGTCACAAAATCCATCGTGATATGCTCCTACTTCCACTCCGGAATATCCAGTGGTTGTAGTAGTCCACCCGGTTTCTGATGTTCTGCTTTTACCCTCTGACATGTCAAACATCGTCCAACACATTCCGCGACCTCCCTCTTCATGTTCGGCCACCAAAAATGTTGGCGCAAATCCTGATACATCTTGGTACTACCAGGGTGTATCGAATACCTTGTAGAATGAGCTTCCTGCAGAATCTCTTCTCTCAACTCCGGAACCATTGGTATCCAGATCCTCCCTTCAGACCTTAGCAGTCCTGTGCCATCAATTTTGTACTTTAATTCCTTTCCTTCTGAGATTCGCTTCTTTATGGCGATACATTCATCATCCTTTTCTTGAGCCTCTTTTATCTTGTCTAATAAAGTCGGACTCGCCTCCACTGCGAACAGTTTCTCATCTGCATTCATCGGATATTTGACTTCCAACTCCAGTCTTTCCATATCCTTGATCAGTTCCTCTTGAGCTGTCAGCATCATCAACTTATCTCTGCCCTTCCTACTTAGAGCATCGGCTATCACATTGGCTTTACTGGGATGGTATAGAATCTCACAATCATAGTCCTTGATCAACTCCAACCATCGTCGCTGCCTCATATTTAGCTCCTTTTGAGTGAAGATATACTTCAAACTTTTGTGGTCTGTGTATATTTTACACTTCTCCCCATACAGATAGTGCCTCCAAAACTTTAGAGCAAACACCATTGCCGCTAGTTCCAGGTCATGAGTCGGATATCCCTTCTCATAGTCCTTCAGCTGTCGTGACGCGTATGCAATGACCTTCCCATGCTGCATCAGTACGCACCCAAGGCCTTTGTGTGACGCATCACTGTACACCACAAATCCCCCTGTATTATCTGGCAGTGATAACACAGGTGCTTCACTAAGTTTCTTCTTCAACTCCAAGAAACTCTCTTCGCACTTATCCGTCCATACAAACTTCACAATCTTCCTTGTCAAATTTGTCAACGGTGTCGCTATCTTTGAAAAGTTCTGAATAAATCTCCGATAGTAACCTGCTATACCCAAGAAACTTCGGACTTCTGTCGGCGTCCTTGGCTGCTCCCAGTTTATTACTGCTTCTACCTTCGCAGGATCTACCGATACACCATCCTTCTCAATTACGTGCCCCAAAAACTGCACCCTTTGTAGCCAAAATTCACACTTAGAAAACTTTGCATATAGCTTCTCCCTTCTTAGTGTTTCCAGGGCTATTCTCAAATGTTCGACGTGTTCCTCCTCCGTCTTCGAGTAGACAAGAATGTCATCTATGAAAACGACGACAAATTTATCTAGGTATTGCTTAAAGACTCTGTTCATCATGTCCATAAATGCTGCTGGCGCGTTCGTCAGCCCAAACGACATCACCAAAAACTCAAAGTGTCCATATCGAGTTCTGAATGCTGTCCTTGGAATATCCTCTTGCCTCACCTTCAGTTGGTGATATCCTGTCCTCAAGTCAATCTTTGAGAAGTATTTTGCTCCCTTTAATTGATCGAACAAATCATCAATTCTGGGCAACGGGTACTTGTTCTTAATCGTGACTTTGTTCAACTCCCGATAGTCAATGCAAAGCCTAAGCGATATGTCTTTCTTCTTTACGAACAGTACTGGCGCTCCCCATGGAGATACACTTGGACGAATATACCCCTTATCTAGCAACTCCTGTAATTGAACCATCAGTTCTTTCATTTCCACTGGTGCCATTCTGTACGGTGCCTTTGAGATCGGTGCGGTTCTCAGTACTAAGTCGATCACAAATTCCACTTCTCTATCCGGCGGCAACCCCGGTATCTCATCTGGGAAAACATCTGGGAATTCCCTTACTACAGGTATCTGACCCAGCTCACCCTCTACTCTTTGGGTATCAACCACATGAGCCAGATAACCTATACAACCTTTCCGTAGCAATTTCTTCGCTTGCATCATCATCAGACAACAAGATTGTCTCGGCGATTTACTACCGTAAAATACGACCTTCGACTTATTCGGAGTCTTTAGGTGTATACTTTTCTTCTGACAATCAATCATAGCCCCGTGACTAGACAACCAATCCATCCCAAGAATTACATCAAATTCTCCTAGTCGTATCAGAATCAAATCTACGCTCAGTTTATACCCGTTTACCTCAGCACAACAATTTCTATGAATATGTTCTACAAGAATAACTTCCTTATTAGCTACTTCCACATTCATTGGATTCTCTAATTTCTCACGAGGTAAGTTTAGCCGTTTAGCAAATTCGTCCGACACAAATGAACAGGTAGCTCCCGAATCAAATAATACATATGCATTAATATTATTGATCGAAATAATACCTGATACCATATCCTTTGATTCCATCGCATCCTGCACTGTCATGTTGAAGGTGCGTGCTATTGGTCTGTTCTGCTGTGTTGGTCCTCCGGTAGTGAGCTTACTGTTGTTCCCGTGGTTAGCACTACCTGCATCACTCTTCCTCTTTGGGCAATCCTTCTTCTGATGATCTAAAGCGCCACAAGAAAAACAACTTCCTGCCTTCGCCTTTGGGCATTGTGGGGCAAAGTGCCCCGGTTGACCACAATTGAAACAGACTCCTTTTCCTTTCATGCATCTACCAAAGTGATTCTTCCCACATTTCTCGCATTTATTGCCCTTCTTTGAATCCCCTCCGGATTTGCTTCCTGTCATCTGACTGTCGTTCCATTTCCTCTTATTTGGATTACTTCCCCCGCTGCTACCTTCCTTATGACCATCATGGCTCTTCTTCTTTTTCTGATCTTGGTTGTGCCTGGCCAAAGCTTCGCTTCCTCCCTCAGCAATGATTGCTTTCTCAAGTAACTTAGAAAATGTGTTGATCTGCAAAACTGCAACCTTACAATACACCCAAGGTTTCAGTCCTTGTTTAAATCTCTTTGCTCGTCTAGCTTCGGTGTCCACCTGATGTGGAGCAAACCTAGCTAACTCGTTAAATTTTACGGCATATTCCGTAACTGACATGCCTCCTTGCTTTAGTTCCAAGAACTTTATCTCCATGCTTGCCTGCATGCTTGCTGGAAAGTAACTTTCAAAAAACGGCTCCTTGAAACGAGCCCATGCAATCGTGCCTTCCCCAGCTCGACCCTTGTTCGCCTTCCACTAGTAATTTGCCTCACCTTTCATCATGAAAGTGGCAAACGATGTCTTCTGCTCTTCGGCCACCCTTGCGACCTCGAACACCTTTTCCATTTCTTCCACACATGTCTGGGCTTCTATCGGGTCTGTAGTCCCGCGAAACTCTGGCGGTCCTACCAATTTGAAGTCCTTAAAGTTTGTCATATGACTTCCTGGCTGATCAACCGCAGCGGCTTGTCTGCCCTGCATTACTTTTGTTAATAAGTTAACAAAAGTCCTCATAGGGTCTGCCTGACCCTCCTCGTTATTCACTGACTCCTCAACCCTTTGGTTACGCGGTCGTCCTCTTGGCGCCATGATCTATTAAAAGAAAACCGTCGGCTATTACTAATAGATCTAGGCCTCATGCAATAAGTCATTTAAGTCAATAATTAAAAGTAAAAGCATCTATCAAACACATTTGATTTAAATAAAACAATTGCATTTATAAACATACACCACTATCTTAATACAACCAGAATCAACATATGGCGTACTTCTATAAACGCTAAATGACATAGCCTGCCAACCATTAACTATCCCCTAATGAACAAAACTGGGGAATAATAACCTTCCACCCCTCTATCAGGAACAAAATTGGGGGTTCAACTACTATCCTATGCACACTACAAGCATAGGGATTTACAACATAAGTAAGCCCCTAATACAATAAAAGTGGGACCTACTACAAACATACTGCTAAAAATAACACATCACCGCCTACTACGGCGAATTGCAACCCTGAGCTCCCGTCGAGCCAGCCTGTCGACCACTCGATGCCTAATCACGCGCCTGCTGCTCCCCTCATCCCTGGGGTACCTCCTCACCCTATCCCTCAGCCTGCCAATGGAAGTGGTAAGCCTGACCTGAGGGAATCAATCTCTGGAGTCAGGGCTGCCAAGTGCTCCATAGCCTCATCTCGCTCTAGACGAGTAGTCTCTAGCTGATCCTCTACCCGCTCTATTTGTCCTACCAGCATCACATTCCTCTCTAGGAGGTCATAAACCATCACGCCAAACTGAACAGAAACCCCTCGGTGACCGTGAACCTCTGCCTCCAATTCGGCAATCCTCTGGTCCTTTTCCTGTAACTTCTGGGTCAACTCAGTCTTTTCCCCCAAAGTCTGATATGCCAATGACCTGTACTGCTCTTCTCGGTCCTGGTGCTCCTGGTTCTGCTCCTCTAAGTGAGTTACTCGATTCTCGAGCTCCTCCTTCTTATTTGTCAGCTCTTCGATAATATCACTAGCAGTAGTGCCCATGCCATCTGCATACTCAGGTGGCTCATCATCCTCCGTCAATGGATCCTCCTCGGGGTCCTCATCCTCCCCCTCGTCGCTTAACAGCCTCAGCACTCTTCCAGTAACTGGCTCCTCCTCAGAACCATGCTCGGCCTCGGACTCATCCCTAGTGTCCATCATCTTTGGCTCACTCAGCTGCACCTCCACTAACTGCCCTGCGTCCACATGAATGTCCGTGAACTCTACCTCCCTAGTAGGACTGTACTCTCCCATCTCAGACATCCTACAGCCACAGACAAAAACAAATAAACAGCAAGATGTCAGTGCCACAATAAAATATATTCATTGATAAAATGAAGTGATATTTTATCATGTATAAATCGGCTCGATGGATTTCCACAACCCACCTCCAGACATAATCACCAAATGAATCTCCGTGATCCATCACCTAGCGTACTCAATATGAGTTTAATACTAAGGTTATAACCTAGGTTTCGCATTCCTAAAGTTTATAATCTAAAGCTCTGATACCAACCTGTGACACCCCCAAATTCAGGTACCAATACCTCGAATTTGGTGCTCATGATAAAATACATCCATACACCTTTAAACAACATAAATTAACTAATGCGGAATAAATAAACATATGTTGTTCATTACAAAAGGTTTACTACGGTCCCAAGGTCTATAACCTTAAATAAATACATCGCAGAATACATTAATAATACAAAACTATTCCACGATTACATAACGGGATAGTACATATAACTATTCCTTAAGCTTTCCTTTGCCTTTGTCCGCTTTGGAACTCCCCAGCTTAACTGCAATAGGTTTATGATATAGCAAGGGTGAGCAACTACTTTGCTCAGCAAGTTTAAAAGTAAGAATGAAGATATATCATGAATGAATAAGAATAATAGCTGCATAGATCAACAATTTATGAACATTGATGAAATAGCTGAAATGACGTAATCAAAGTCTAAATGAATCAATGAATAATGATTATTTACTGCTGAGTGGTCCAACCGACCATGAACTTTTGGCCAAAGAGTCAATCATTCAACTAACTCCTTTAAAATCCTGGCCCCGTCAGTTGTACTCGAGGGGATCAGCCTCTTGTACACCATGTATATGCATAACATTTAACTCTGACTGCATCGAACAACCGACACATTATAATCCCCTAATAAGGGTTGCTCTCTCAGTCCAAGAATCCATACCAACTACTGGTTTGGATAGCTTTTAAAATAATAACCTGTACATATCTAGCCGAAACAAATGGCGTAGACTATTTCCTTAAACAGTTCACGAATAAAGAACTTACAGGCTTCACAATCCAACAACAGATAATGAATTCAAATGCATAAGCTGCGAATATCAATAATTATCTTGGAGGTGGAGTAATTAACAATAATTAATCCACTAATATGATTCAAAAGTAATAACTCCATTTGAGTCACGAAACTTGTAACAATATACAACACCTGTATAAAATATGAAACCTACTCAAAATATAATTCGAGTAAGGTTAAGAAAACTTGCCCAACACAAGGGTTAGACAAGCGTTAGGAAACTTGCCTGAAGCGCTGCTACAGTATTACAACACACGCTCCTTAATATCCTACACAATTAGGTACATATTCACATACAATTAGTCACATACGGAATACCAAATATTTCTTTACACAACTCTATAATGTCCCATTCAAATAAGAAACAAAATATTAAACAAGGTTATGCCCACTAGTTACGGCGTTACGACGCTTGCACGTCTATACGCCCAACTTGCCTATTCGAATGCCCAAGCGATACGCAATTGCGTACGTCTAACACGCCCATTCGATTTATCTAATACTTATTGGTTAATGCTAAGTATCATTATAAATCATAATAATCATGTTATGAAGGTTAGAACATCACTTTACAGGGTCGGGGGCATCACGTGTGCAAATGCGCATGCCCGACGCCCTCCGATTGACCCCAATTACGCACCAGTCCTATAAATGGCTAATTTAAGCCATGATACAGACCTCAAAACCAAAAACGTAAAGAATGAAAGTTGTAGGGCTACTCGTTCTCTTTCCGAATCATCTTGAATCATCTCAATCCGAGTTTGTATGCAAAGGTTATGGACATTTTACTACAGGAGGTCAAAGTAGTCAACTCGAGCACGTCTGCGCCTGACACGTGAACGGCGCAGCTGCGCCCCTTTTGGCCTTATGAATAGCGCAGCTGCGCCATGCATACAGGCCGTAATCTGCAGAAATCTCCAGACACGAATTTTCGACCTCTTTCCACTCCGATCTCCATAACTCCTTCCATACACGTTCAAATTGGTTCATTTCGGACTCTATGGACTCTTTACTCATGGGGCTACAACATATCAAAAATTTAGAAGTACCCATAAACATTAATATGGCCAAATCTTAGGCCAAAGTACTAGGCTCATACTCTGTTTTAGGTGTTCTAAGTGTTCTTCACTAAAATCAACACCAAATCTTCGTTTTTATATCTTTTTACTCGATTCCAGTTGGGTTAGCTTCGTAACCCATGGAGCCACAATACCATAATAACAAATAAAATTAACAAACACGAAATTATAGCTTTATAGTCCTCTAAAAAGTCCGAATGTCCAAAAGTCCATTGTTCTTCATGTTCTTCATCCTCCTTATGCATAGGTACGGATTTCTTCTATTTTTGTTCCACTTTGATGTTATTAACGGCTTCTATAGTCTCTTAACAACATTTATAAACATCCAAAACAAATAACAACAACAAGAATCGCAAGAAAATCGAATCACAAGCTCAAGAGCTCAAAAACCTTTAAAACTCGAAAATGTTTACAAAAATCAAATGGAAACGATTTTGATTGCTTGTTTACCTCTACAAATCTCTGCTAGAGGTTAATAAGATGGCTAGGCTTTGCTTTGAGTCCTTCTTGCTTGCTTTGGCTTCCTTCTCTTCTTCACCCGTGCACCACCTCTATCTCTCTCTAGACTTCTTCTTCTTCCTTCCTCCTTCTTCCTTCTCTCTCTAACAACTGCTCTCTCTCACTCTCTCTTGCTCTCTATCTGCTGATGGACCAACTAGGAATGGAATGCAAGGGAAGTGGTGTGGGAGGAAATGAAATGGAAGAGAAGTGGGGAGGAATTTAGGGAATAAAATGGGTTTGTGGCTCAAGGAGGCCACAATTCAAACTTGCCGGCAAGCTCATTTCTCTCTCCTCATTTCTAGCAATTTGATTGGTTTAAAGTGGTTGGGTGGTTCCCACTTGGAATAACAAGCCAAAATAAATACCCGAAAATACCAAAAATATATCCGAAAAGTCCCACTTTTATACCGAAACTAGTAAATAACTCTACCCAAAATTAAAATGGGTATTACCATAAATATTGGGATGGGTAAAAATAATTATTATGGGATTTGTCCAAATATTCGGAACACCCATTTAATACATTTCGGATACGGATAAAATCACGTATCAGCTCAAATAAAATTTTTGACGCTTGGAAAAATTATTCGTACGCATACACGTATTTATGAAATTTATTAACATCGAAAAAGGCACAAAAAAATATCTGGCATGAATAGTGCCTCGGGAAACGTGCCCCGTAAATAGTGATTTAGCGACGCTGCGCGAAATCAATTATTCACTTAAACAAAACTATAACACGTAAAATTTCATACATTCACATAATCTAGATTGTCACACAACCTTTAAACACGTAACACAAATATAATATTAATAAAATATAAAATATTCATTAATATTCAAAAATTCGAATTACAAGGCAAATTTCAGAATTCTCGGTCGTTATAGTAATGCGTTAAGTTATTCAACGATGATTGCGAAAGAGATTTAGTGAAAACGAGTAAGGGAGGTTTCGTTGATTCCGGGGACGGAATCCTTATAAGGGGGGAAGGATGTGACAACCCGAATTTTCAGGAATTATTAAATAAGAATTTAGCAAATAAAATTCTTATTATGAGATGTTTTGAGTTTGAGTTTGAGTGGGAGGCCCCCAAACTCGGGTCCCTTGAACCTTGGACTTGGTGCATCACGATACATTATATTTACAACTACTGCGAAAGATATAAACATAAATTGTTTATACAATAATCTCTGCTACATATCCCAAGGTCTATAACCTTTATTTTCATACATATTTACCTTTAGATTCACAAAAGGTTTACACAATTAACTTACATCAAATAACTAATTTGGTTATCACACTATAATCTTGTCCTTTGCTTCTGTCTCTGTCTTTCCTCGAACATTCGTATTAATCTGAAATTTGTTATCATGATATAGCAAGGGTGAGCAACTACTTTGCTCAGCAACTTTAAATACAATAAAGATATATCATGATTGAAAGAATGATTAAGCTTTTGAATTTTCAACAATATAATAATTGTGAAAGAGCATGACTCAGAATTTCAATAATTGAATGACTGAATTCAATAATATAGGGTGTCAATAATGACCATGAACAAATTTAACTTAACCTAGGTAATGAAGGTGATCAGCCTTTCATACCTGATGAACATATGCAATATGCACTAAGTGCGAATCAATAATTTAAGGAGGTGGAATAATTATCAATAATTAAACCACTAGCATGCTTGAAACATAGTAACTCAAGTTTGAGTTAAAAGTAACTTGCTCACTATAAAAGTTGAGTAAGATGGAACTTGCATTTCAATATAAAAATGAAGTTAAGATACTTGTACAAGGATAAGAAACTTGCTCAATATAAAAGTTGAGTAAGATGAAACTTGCTCAATATAAACTTGAGTACGGTTAAGGAAACTTGCTCAATATAAACTTGAGTAAGGATAGAGAAACTTGCATGTACCGTCGATTACTGCTACGCAATTTAACTTAATCTCTTATGAAAGACCTTTCAGTTATAAGATTGATCTTTCAATTAGCAACACATATACCTCATAACACTACTTCTAATATTTAAGCACATAAGCAAATATTAGATAGCACCTTAGTACCATACACGTTCATAATTCTAAAACTAGCACACGTCGAGTCTTTAACAGTGTTTAATATAGTATGCTAAGTGGTTTCCCACAAACAACCAACAAACTAGTTTCCGTCTCGTCTACACTATTTTCACAGTGAGTTAGATCGGTTGCTAGTTCGTATATATTTCCGCTCCCTGAAGGAATTATTTAGCCTAGCTACTATACATCAACTATTAAAGAACACGACTGTACTACTACTTTATCATAAATATTATGACTTAACACTAAGTCTTTCCTTTTATAAGTTCTTCTTTATAAACCATTAAGCCTGAATACCTAAACCAGCAAGTTGGATTATCTACACATACTAATCCAGTAACCTGGATTCAAACTAGCATCCAATCCAGCACCCTGGATTCAAACTATCCTACAATCCAGCAACCTGGATTCATTAATTCAACAAACTATTTTCTAATCCAGCACATTGGATTCAAACTAGCCTATAATTCAGTAAGCTAGATTCACTAATTCAGCAAACCATATTCATTAATTCAGCAAACTGTTTTCATTAATTCAGCAAACTGAATACCACAATCCAGCAAGCCGAATACCACAATCCAGCAAGCTGGATTCAAACTGTAATCCCTTTTTAACATATCAAATTTCCAATTCATCAAACCAAATAATACTACAGCACATCGAATGCTAATACAGCAAATCGAATGCTAAAACATTAACCAAATATGAATACAACAAACTGGATTGGAAGCTGCATTCTTAAAATGACTTGACCTCTTTTAATAATCAATTTTTATTTTCTTCAAATCTTGCCACACATATGTACATATATTCCATACACAAAAATACTTTCCTTATGAAAGTTTTCAATTTCCTTTAACATTTTTCAAACGTCCGTTTGAACTTTTGAAACTAAGAAAAATGATCACTATCTTGCACAACTCTGATGACTCCAGATTTTTGATAGCATCTTATACATATTAACAAGTACTCCCAGTTAAACTTTAGTGGCCATCAGAGTTAAAGAACTCCAATTTTAGCCGTTTTCGTTAAAAAACTCTACGTTTTTATTTTAGCCGTAGATTCTTCGTTACAAGTCGGAATGCGGCGATTTTTTGCCAGGAGCTACATAACTTCCTATATTTTTAGTGGTAAAAAGCCCTGAATTTATTTCACTTGTTAAGTGGTCAAAAAAGTACACACAAGAAAGGGGTCAGCGGGTTTTGTCCCGTTCTCCGACTTAAGGTCATTCGCCATAAAATCCATAACTTTCATTCTATAAGGCCAAAAATTCTCAAATTTTTACACGACTCATATAACTTATCATATTATCACTCCCCATGTTTTCAGAATTTTTTGAGTAAAAAAGTTGGACGAAAATACCCCTGGATGGGACTGCCCTGTAGCAGCCCTTTTTCCCCTTTGAACCACCTGGACTGTTTTGGTAAAAACAGTCCCTACGAATTTTTTACACATTATTTTTGAGGTCTACTACTTGAATTTAGTAGTTAACTTATATATCTAACTCCTCTATTTGACGGATCGCAAAAAGAATTTATAGATCTCAAGTTATGAACTTACAAAGTGCTACAAAGTTAGGGTTTTCTCATTGTTTTCAAAACATAGTTTTGTTTCTTTTCTTTTCTTAACCATCCAAGCACAACAATACACAAGTTGAGTACAACCAAGCATAAAATATCATCTAACATATAGATTAAGGGTTTTATACCCTAAGATCATAACTTCATACCATCAAAAATCAAATCAAAACAAAAAGAAACAAACTAGATTAAAGTTAGGGTTTGTTATACCTTTTTCTTAGCTTGGTTTCCTTCCAAATGACTATGAAACTTTGAACCATCTTTTCCTTTACTAGCCGTGAGCCTCTCCCTCTTCTCTCTCAAAATATTATTTTGGAAAGAATGGTAGATGAAAGAGAAAGGAGTAGTTTTTAATTTTCTCTCTCTTCAAATTAGGAAATATAAAATGAACAATACTAACCCAAAAGACTACTTACTTGTAATATCTATAGATATAGAAACTATATCTATATATTTTGCCATCATTAGTTAGTACACCACTCTTACACCATGTGACAAGCTTGTGAAGTGCCATAATTACAATTGTACTTCTTTTCCCATCAATACAAGTAAGCTTTAATTAAACAACACCTCACCCCTTTTTAGTACATAGGTGGCCGGCTGACCCCTTCCTCTTTTTGCTTCATTTTTGCTTTTCTTTCATTATTTTAATGGAGAATTAAGTTGCTAGAAGTGTTCCCCAATTGGGCTAACAACTGGACTTCAATTAAATTCTTTTTGGGCTCACATTAACTAGTTTGGACCACTAGTTTTTCAATTTTATTATTCCATGTTTGGTTACTAATTTAATAAGTGTTGGGGTAATTTAATTAGTCCACACATTAATTATTCAAGTCCACAATTAAATAAATTAGTGGTTTGGTTAGTAAACTATTTAAGCTAGTCCATTAGTTTTTCTTACTAATTGGACTATTAAAATAAATTATACATATATCACATAATTCTCATTAATTAATACTCATATTAATTAATGTACAAAATTTATTCATTTACTATATTCACTTTAATTGAATATTTAATTATCTTATTATCTTATCAATTGTTTGATATAAAAATTCTTAGGTTAGTCCACTAAATTAAATAATTATTAGTGAGACCGTCATTAACTAACAATGATTTGGGCCATGTATTAAATTAGGTCCAACACATTTAATATTATTCTATCCTAATTATTTAATTAGGGTTTTTAGTCCCCTCCTTTGTAATTTTAATCCTTACTCATGTACATTTAATTCTTAACCCAATTAGCCTTACCTTAATTAGGATATAAAATTGATTAGTTGAGATATATAAAATAAATCTCTTAGAGTTAGTATTTATTTTAAATACTATTATTATCCCATACAATAACCCTTAAGTTACTTTAATTTTTATACCTAATATATAATTAGGTTACAAGGCCTTCATTTGTTTGTTTATATAAATAACAAATATAAACAAACACATAATATTCATATTCATACAAAATAATTTAACACATTGAGATAATAAAATAAATCTCTTTGATTAGGTCACTAGTATCTAATTAAAATAATAAGACTACTAAATAAAAATAATCCTTTTGTTCACATCAAATTTATAGGTATTGTAATACCTTATCCATAATATTCGTTCAAGTACATATAAATTCATTTCTAGGGTTTTGAAATTTTATAACCCATATTTTCTCTATTCTCTTTCAAAGAGTAAACCATATAGGTTTTTCTTAGAAATTTTTAAATAAATCCACAAATTCCCATCTAGGTTTTATTCTTTAACCTTTAATTTAATCATTTAAGATTTTATTTATAAATTTTATAAATTTTCGGGTTGTCACATTCTTCCCCCCTTATAAGGATTTCGTTCCCGAAATCACTATTACATCAAAAGTACATATAAAATTTCATTACTACCTTTATCAAAGATATATTCTTACATATCTACTAATTTAGCAAGTGTTAGATTACCACTGCTCTTTCCACCTGTCCCTCTCCTTGGACAATTCTTTGCCTGATGATCCGCTAATCCACAAGTAAAACATATGCCTTTCTTTAGGTTGGGGCAATTAGGAGAGATATGTCCCTTTTGCCCACAATTATAGCACATCTTGGTTTTACTTTTCTTCGAGTCTCCTCGCCCTTTATTAGAATATTCTTCCCATTTTTGCTTACGATTTCCCTCCGTCTGATTCTTCTTGACCTTACCTTTACAATAGAGTTGATCTAACTCTTTGCTTCCTCCCTCGGCTATCATAGCCTTTTCTAAGAGCGTCCCAAATGAGTCGACTTGCAATACCGATAATTTATCGTAGAGTGGAGGTTTTAAACCTTGCTCGAACCTACGCGCCTTTCTTTCTTCAATGTCCACTTGATATGGAGCAAACCTTGCTAGCTCATTAAATTTGGCAGCATATTGGGAAACCGTCATGTCCTCCTGCTTCAGCTCGAGAAATTTTATCTCCATCTGACTCCGCATACCTTTAGGAAAGTAATTCTCGAAATTCTTTGAACCGTTCCCAAGTTACTATTTCCTCACCAGCTCTGTTCTGATTGACCTCCCACCAAAAACTAGCTTCACCTTTCATCATATAGGTAGCAAAACCTGTCTTTTGCTCCTCTCCCACATTGGCAACGACAAATGCCTTTTCAATCTCCTTAATCCAAACTTGAGCCTCTATAGGCTCAGTAATCCCCTTAAACTCAGGTGGTCCCACATTCTTAAAATCCTTAAAGCTTGCTACTGGCAAAGTTGGAGGATTATTTATCCCAATGGGGTTTCTATTTATAGCCTCTATTAGTCGATCCACAAGTTGTTGCATAACATCTGCTTGCTCTCTATTCTCGTTCTCTGCCTCGGATTGATTACGCTGATTTCTCCTTGGCGGCATTATTCTGTACAATAAAAATACATTATTTTCTCATCCTTCATTTTAAAGCATTCAATATTAATGCTAGAATTTAATCACCTCATAGCATATATTAATACATATATTTATATTAACATGTATCTCCATGTATACCTATCTTTTTATTTTATAGTTTTCTGCTATTACCTATGCAATCTTCTTATTACTTTGAAAGTCCTATATCTTCGGATTAAATCTTTTGAGCTTACAATTTTAAGGTCAACTTCCTCATATCCCATAACTAGAGTATTCCTTATCATCTGATCAGGAAATCTCTTATCTACATCCTTAAACGACTATACGCGTTTTGGTTCGATATCAACTTATATCCACTATACCCCAACTGGTATATTTAACTGACACCAACTTGTGTTCGTTTAATATCAAATTGCATTACCTTGACACCAACTTGTGTCAATTTGATACCAATTTGTATCACGTAATGCTGACACCAACTTATGTCGGATACCAACTTGCATCCATTTGATACCAACTTGCATTAACTTGACACCAACTTGTGTCGGACTGTTGCATTGACACCAACTTATGTCAGATACCAACTTGTATCATATGTTTGAGTCAACATAATATTATGTCTATTTTATTAGAACATCATTTGAGTCTGCTATTTACTTTAACATCTTTTATGTTAATTTAATAAATCATTACAACATTTGTTTAGCCGAGTCAAATAGCTTAGACATATACCAATAATTCGAATACCAATCGAAACATTTATCTAGCCACTTTTAATTGGCATTGACTTTCCTTTAACTGGTTTAAAATTCTGAAAATCATTTGATGACGTCATGATACTGCACTGTATTTACAGTCCGTTGAGGATTCCGTCATTTTGTGACTTTGTCATACTACATCATACCATAGTGGGTTGACGATACTATGATCACATCTAACACTAGGTTAATCTGTATTGATGACTCCATCGTCTATCATTCTACACCAGGTTCCATGATGCATTGATGACTATTTAAAAATACCTTTTGATATTTTAAATAATTTTTGTCTAGCCGAAACAAATAGCGTAGACTCTTCTTTAAACAGTTTTAGACCAACAAAAAAAATTATTTTTGGTGTTATCATGCCGTAACAGGTAACGATGCGTTAGTGGTTCGAAGCCCACTTCTACACACACGTCACTCTGTTTTGAGGATAACAAAATTTTCATTTTTATTTTTAAAGGCACTTTAGTGCAAATTTAGCTTGATGTCAAAAATTTCGAAGTCTAGCATAGCTAGAAGATTTGGAATACCTATGCTTCCACCATCAACTTCAATTTCTCCAATGATCTATTGCTTAATAATTATATCTAATTCTATCATCCTTAAAGCTTACTATACTAAAAATCCTTAATTCTTCATCCACAACCTTTCTATACCCTAGTATAGTTCATCAAACATGTCACACGTTATGAGTTCAGGAACTTACCATAATCATATGGGTTTAGGAACTTATCCTAGTCAGACCAAAATCGTCCATTCGCTGAGGGGTTCCAGCATACGATTATGAGTCATGAACTTACCATACGTATGAGTTTAATGAGCTCGCACCTAATCTTAATATTCTCTAACTATTAAATATAAATATGAGAAAAGAATCACCTTCTCGTCATACGTATATCGATAGCGCAACACCAATATTTCAATGATTATCAATATAGGAAGCTAAGTGGTTGTTAAACCAAGCACAAATTCCCCGCCCATACAAGGAATTGTACAACTCAGCCACTAACATGAGTCCTCCATTGAAATCCCACCTAATTTTAACTTTCCCTTTACTCAATACGAATTTTATTTAATTCGTATATCAACATTAATCACTCTTTTATGAGTTTACATAGTACAATTTTATAGTACAACTTTCGTACAACAATTCTGCTATAAGATTTTCAATCATTTGATTAATCATCTTTCATTCCATGTCTCAATCAGATCACGTTGTGATCTTTCTTATAATCGTATTATATTACGATTCTTTTCTATCTTATGATCGTTTTGTTTTACGATCTTCTTATCTTTCCCTTTAATCATATTATATGATTTTATTTAAGCTTTTCATCTTTACTATTGGAGTCAGGTAACTCAGATTCTTATCTTTATAACTTTTCAAGATTCTTCTTTGAATCTTATTTATCTTTTTCTTTACTTAATAATGAATTTTAAAAAAAAATCATCTTTTAGCACTTAAACTCTATTTGAGTTTATTCCTTATCCTCATCCCTGCGGTTATAGCCTAAGGTACCCCTACCTAAGGTTTATAACCTACAGTTCTGATACCAAATGTAGCGCCTCCAAACCCGGGTCCCTTGAACCTCGGACTTGGTACGTCACGATACATTATATTTATAAGTACTGCGGAAGATATAAACATAAATTTCTTATACAATAATCTCTGCTACATATCCCAAGGTCTATAACCCTTATTTTAATACATATTTACCTTTAGATTCACAAAAAGTTTACACAATTAACTTACATCAACTAACTAATTTGGCTATCACACTATAATCTTGTCCTTTGCTTCTGTCTCTGTCTTTCCTCGAACATTCGTATTAATCTGAAATTTGTTATCATGATATAGCAAGGGTGAGCAACTACTTTACTCGGCAAGTTTAAATACAATAAAGATATATCATGATTAAAAGAATGAATAAGCTTTTAAATTTTTAACAATATAATAATTGTGAAAGAGCATGACTCAGAATTTCAATAATTGAATGACTGAATTCAATAATATAGGGTGTCAATAATGACCATGAACAAATTTAACTGAACCTTAAGGTAATGAAGGTGATCAGCCTTTCATACCTGATGAACATATACAACATGCACTAAGTGCGAATCAATAATTTAAGGAGGTGGAATAATTATCAATAATTAAACCACTAGCATGCTTGAAACATAGCAACTCAAGTTTGAGTTAAGAGTAACTTGCTCACTGTAAAAGTTGAGTAAGATGGAACTTGCATTTCAATATGAAAATGAAGTTAAGATACTTGCACAAGGATAGGAAACTTGCTCAATATAAAAGTTGAGTAAGATGAAACTTGCTCAATATAAACTTGAGTATGGTTAAGGAAACTTGCTCAATATAAACTTGAGTAAGGATAGAGAAACTTGCATGTACCGTCGATTACTGCTACGCAATTTAACTTAATTTCTTATGAAAGACCTATCAGTTATAAGATTGATCTTTCAAATAGCAACACATATACCTCATAACACTACTTCTAATATTTAAGCACATAAGCAAATATTAGATAGCACCTTAGCACTATACACGTTCATAATTCTAAAACTAGCACATGTCGAGTCTTTAATAGTGTTCAATATAGTATGCTGAGTGGTTTCTCACAAACAATCAACAAACTAGTTTCCGTCTCGTCTACACTATTTTCATAATAAGTTAGATCGGTTGCTAGTTTGTATATATCTCCGCTCCCTGAAGGAATTGTTTAGCCCAGCTACTATGCATCAACTATTAAAGAACACGACTGTACTACTACTTTATCATAAATCTTATGACTTAACACTAAGTCTTTCCTTTTATTGGATTATCGACACATACTAATCCAGTAACCTGGATTCAAACTAGCATCCAATCCAGCGCCCCAGATTCAAACTATCCTACAATCCAGCAACCTGGATTCATTAATTCAACAAACTGTTTTCTAATCTAGCACATTGGATTCAAACTAACCTAAAATTCAGTAAGCTAAATTCACTAATTCAGCAAACCATATTCATTAATTCAGCAAACTGTTTTCATTAATTCAGCAAACTGAATACCACAATCCAGCAAGCTGGATACAAACTGTAATCCCTTTTTTAACATATCAAATTTCTAATTCATCAAACCAAATAATACTACAGCACATCGAATGCTAATACAGCAAACTGAATGCTAAAACATTCACCAAATATGAATACAGCAAACCGAATTGGAAGCTGCATTCTTAAAATGACTTAACCTCTTTTAATAATCGATTTTTATTTTCTTCAAATCTTGCCACACATATGTACATATATTCCATACACAAAAATACTTTCCTTATGAAAGTTTTCAATTTCCTTTAACATTTTTCAAACGTCCGTTTGAACTTTCGAAACTAAGAAAAATGATCACTATCCTGCACAACTCCGATGACTCCAGATTTTTGATAGCATCTTATACATATTAACAAGTACTCCCAGTTAAAATTTCGTGGCCATCGGAGTTATAGAACTCCAATTTTAGCCGTTTTCGTCGAAAACCTCTACGTTTTTATTTTGGCCGTAGATTCTTCGTTACAAGTCAGAATGTGGCGATTTTTTGCCAGGAGCTACATAACTTCCTATATTTTCAGTTCTAAAAATCCCTAAATTTATTTCACTTGTTAAGTGGTCAAAACAGTGCACACAAGCAATGGGTCAGCGGATTTTGTCCCGTTTTCTAACTTGAGGTCCTTCGCCATAAAATCCATAACTTTCATTCTATAAAGCCAAAAATTCTAAAAATTTTACACGACTCATATAACTTATCATATTATCACTCCAAAGTTTTCTGGAATTTTTTGAACACAAAAGTTAGACGAAAATACCCCTGGATGGGACTGCCCTGTAGCAACCCTTTTTTCCCTTTGAACCACCCCCTACGAATTTTGTACACATTATTTTTGAGGTCTACCACTTGAATTTAGTAGTTAACTTATATATCTAACTCCTCTATTTGACGGATTGCAAAAAGAATTTATAGATCTCAAGTTATGAACTTACAAAGTGCTACAAAGTTAGGGTTTTCTCATTGTTTTCAAAACATAGTTTTGTTTCTTTTCTTTTCTTAACCATCCAAGCACAAAAATACACAAGTTGAGTACAACCAAGCATAAAATATCATCTAACATATAGATTAAGGGTTTTATACCCTAAGATCATAACTTCATACCATCAAAAATCAAATCAAAACAAAAAGAAACAAACTAGATTAAAGTTAGGGTTTGTTATACCTTTTTCTTAGCTTGGTTTCCTTCCAAATGACTATGGAACTTTGAACCATCTTTTCCTTTACTAGTCGTGAGCCTCTCCCTCTTCTCTCTCAAAATATTATTTTGGAAAGAATGGTAGATGAAAGAGAAAGGAGTAGTTTTTAATTTTCTTTCTCTTCAAACTAGGAAATATAAAATGAACAATACTAACCCAAAAGACTAATTACTTGTAATATCTATAGATATAGAAACTATATCTATATATTTTGCCATCATTAGTTAGTACACCACTCTTACACCATGTGACAAGCTTGTGAAGTGCCATAATTACAATTGTACTTCTTTTCCCATCCATACAAGTAAGCTTTAATTAAACAACACCTCACCCCTTTTTAGTACATAGGTGGCCGGCTGACCCCTTCCTCTTTTTGCTTCATTTTTGCTTTTCTTTCATTATTTTAATGGAGAATTAAGTTGCTAGAAGTGTTCCCCAATTGGGCTAACAATTGGACTTCAATTAAATTCTTTTTGGGCTCACATTAACTAGTTTGGACCACTAGTTTTTCAATTTTATTATTCCATGTTTGGTTACTAATTTAATAAGTGTTGGGGTAATTTAATTAGTCCACACATTAATTATTCAAGTCCACAATTAAATAAATTAGTGGCTTGGTTAGTAAACTATTTAAGCTAGTCCATTAGTTTTTCTTACTAATTGGACTATTAAAATAAATTATACATATATCACATAATTCTCATTAATTAATACTCATATTAATTAATGTACAAAATTTATTCACTTACTATATTCACTTTAATTGAATATTTAATTATCTTATTATCTTATCAATTGTTTGATATAAAAATTCTTAGGTTAGTCCACTAAATTAAATAATTATTAGTGAGACCTTCATTAACTAACAATGATTTGGGCCATGTATTAAATTAGGTCCAACACATTTAATATTATTCTATCCTAATTATTTAATTAGGGTTTTTAGTCCCCTCCTTTGTAATTTTAATCCTTACTCATGCAGATTTAATTCCTAACCCAATTAGCCTTACCTTAATTAGGATATAAAATTGATTAGTTGAGATATATAAAATAAATCTCTTAGAGTTAGTATTTATTGTAAATACTATTATTATCCCATACAATAACCCTTAAGTTACTTTAATTTTTATACCTAATATATAATTAGGTTACAAGGCCTTCATTTGTTTGTTTATATAAATAACAAATATAAACAAACACATAATATTCATATTCATACAAAATAATTTAACACATTGAGATAATAAAATAAATCTCTTAGACTAGGTCACTAGTATATAATTAAAATACTAACCCATATTTTCTCTATTCTCTTTCAAAGAGTAAACATATAGGTTTTTCTTAGAAATTTTTAAATAAATCCACAACTTCCCATCTAGGTTTTATTCTTTAACTTTTAATTTAATCATTTAAGATTTTATTTATAAATTTTATAAATTTTCGGGTTGTCACATTGAGTATGTGTATATATGTGATATGTATTGTGAAATATGTGATTTGGTGTGAAAAGAATTATATATTCATGTATTTGGGAAAAAGAGGTTTAATAGTTAATTAAACTATTGAAGAAATTAAATGAAATTGTTATGAAAAAGAATTAACTGAATAATATTAGTTAATTTAATTAATTAAAATTATATTATGAGTTAATATAATTTGATGGTTTTGCCTTGTGGGCAAAGAATATTATTATGAGCTAAGTTTTATTAATAATGAATTGATGAGAATATAATTATTTTAATAAATGAGAGATTAAAATGTATTACATATAAACGTAATATGTTAATGTAGTAAGATTGTGAGTTTCGTAAATAGTTAAAATATTTATCGAATAAAATAAATATTTTAATTGGGATGTTTATTTAATAAATATTTGATGAAAATTATTGTGGAAGTATTTATTTAAGTATGATGATATTAAGTAAATTGATGATAAATAATTTTATAATTGGTGCGTATTTTTACTACGCTAAAGGAATGGTAATGTTCTAATTTAATTAAATAATTAAATTAGAGGATGAATGATTTATTAAATAAAATAATTTATTTAATAAAATTATAATTTGGCTAAATTGAATTATAATTTTATTAGTAAGGTTTAATTGGGCTTATTAAGAAAATAAGTTTAATTAAATTAAGTGTGATATTTGTGTATCATATAATAAGAAGAATAATAAATAAAATAAAGTTTAAATTGGGTTTAACCAAACAAGGCCTTGAGACTATTGGTTTTTGTAACTGACAAATTAAAACAAAATACGTTAATATATTCATCAGTTAAGGGGTTGTCAGCTTTATTTTTGAAAAGGCTGAGAAAAAGAGAAATTGAGAAAGATTGAGAGAAATCCTCTATGATTTTGAGAGAAAGTTTGAGAACTCAAAGAAGAAGAAGAAGGAATTAAGCAAATTCTAGCCATCTAGCTAATTAAAGGTAAGTTTTCTAAGTTTCTAAGTTCTTAGTTTATGTTCTAAGTTCTTTGTATAAATCAATTTGACTATGTGATTGATATATATGTTGTTGGGTATGTATAATCTATTATACATATCATCTATAATGGATTGTGTAGTAATCAAATTCAAATAATAGGAAAATTAGACTTTTGGTTTACTGTATACCAAGAATTTGATTTTTAGTTTACTGTATATTGAACGGTATACTCTAGTGGCCAAAATTGAGTATGAAATCATGTTTAAAGTCTTAAATTGATGATGGATGTTGCTAGCAAGTTGAATGAATCAAATTGGTTAAAAAACGAATTCGTGGTGAATGATTTCGCTAAACATGTTAAAACATGAAAATTTGGTATGAACTCTGAAATTAGGTCATTAGAATGGTTTGTTAATGTTTATGAAAGATGTATGTAGTAATTGATGTTGTAAAATCGAAGAGAAGATTGGTTTTGGTTATCTGGTATAATAAGTTAACATCTAAGAAGCATGCTCGAAAGATTTGAGAATTAAGTTCCGCTAAAACAGAACCTGTCTGCGTCTGAACCCGAAGTGGCGCAGCCGCACCACTTCCAAGGTATAATACCAGCGCGGCCGCGCTGGTCTACAGTAATGTCAAGATGATTTATTTAAAATCTGAGTTTCTGGGCATGAGTACTCGAGTTATTTATACTCTATTATGTACCATATATGACTTTTAGTCTAACGATGAAGGTATTGGCATAGCTAAGTTAGAATTGACAAGAGTTTTAAAAAGAGAAATTAAGTTATTTTGAAAGATAAAACTTGTCATGTTTGTAAAAGATTCTAAATCTGGATTTAAGTTCCAAAATTTTTTGAATATTATGTTGGTTATTAAATGACCTTGGATTGATAATGGTTGCACAGAGTTAGAAATAACTCAGTCTGAGCTTTTATAGGAGCAGTGCGGCCGCGCCACTCCTAAGCTTATTCTCAGCGCGTCGCGTCGTGCTGCAGAGTTGCCAAGAAGCTTTGTTTGTTAAACCAAGCTTTGGGGCATGTGTGTTTAAGTCCTATAAGTAAGAATACATGTCAAGTATGGTGTCTAACATGTCCAAGTATAGAATGAATATGTCAAGCGAAGAGTGAATAAGAAATTTCTAAATAAAAACAAAGAGTTCTCGAAAATAAAAGCAAGTTAGAATGTAAATACAATTACATGACTTATGTGTGACTAAGTATAGAATGTATCTATGATCAAGTTTGTTATGCAAAACGAAACAAGATTTGCAAGTTTCAAATGAAAATGGATAAGACAAGCTTAAGAAGAATGTAGACTGTAGTTACCTTAATGGTATGACTAATTATATGTCTTGAATATATAACTGATGTTTAGTATGCGTGGACATATGCTATGTAGGATTCGTGAAGCACAAGTAGCGGTAGTTGTAATCAACTCGTAAGGCAAGTCTTTCAGTTCCTATTTGTTATATGAACTTGATGTTTGATTTATTGAAATCTATACTGTAAAGAGCGTGTTGAATTGCCTATGTTTTAATAAGAATTGCGAAAGTCAATATATGACTATGCTGATTGAGTAAGAAACTCAATCTTATTATATGATATGTGAGATGCAGCATGTAAGGTATGCTAGAATTAAAATGTTTATGATTGTATAAACTGAGCATGTTGTTTATGTGCTATGTGATGCATGAAAACTGTTAGATTTTGCTGAGCTGTCAAGCTCATTTTTGCAAATAACCACTTTTGCAGGTTAAGGATACAAGCTAACGTTTTGTGTTGTCTGAATGGCATGAATCAGATATAATGCATGAAGATCAAATGTTTAACTTAAATTTATATTTTTGAACCATGATTAAGGTTTTTGATAATGTATTTGATGATGTATTAAATGTAACAAATGTTGAGTTGTAAAATTTGTATTGACTTGTAATTTAATTTTTATCCGATGTATAAAGGGTATTGAATCTAGAAGTACGTTTATTTTAATTATAACTCTGATGAAGCGAATCATTAAGTAAATATGATTCTAGAGTATGTAAATAATTAAAGGTTATGATTCAGGGAAAACAAAGAAAGAAAACTGAAAAGTTTAAAATTATTCCGCATTTTATTAAGTTTAACATTGAATAATGTTGTAAAGTCAGAATGAGGATGTATTGTTAACGACCGATGTGGAGAGTTGGATTGTTCAGAATTTGGGATCGTTACAGTTGGTATCAGAGTTGATAAGTTAGAAACTTTAGGTAGAAGTACATTAGGCTTTAACCGTAGAAACGACGATAGGGATGATGAGGAATGAACTCGAACAGAGTAAGCGATGTAATACGAGAATAAGAAGTTAAGTATAATTATGGTGCAATCGTATTTCTTTAATGGTTGATGTATGGTATCTGGGCTAAATAATTCCTTCAGAGAGCGGAGGTTGATACGAACTAGCAACCAATCTAACTCACTGTGAAAGACAGTGTAGACGAGACAGAAACTAGTTTGTTAGTTGTTTGTGGGAAACTATTCAGGTGTTGTACTGAGCACTGTTGGAGACTCGATGTGTACCGAGTATAGAATTATAGATGAGTATGATTAAGAAGTGATTCTATGACGAACGAGAATTTTGTAATTTAATTTAAATATTTATTGAATTAAATAAATATTTTTCGATGATTTAATTATTGAATTAAATAATTAATTGATGAATTTGTGGTAGATTAATTTAATTATATGTGTTACATTAGTTAAATTGATGTGGAGAATTTTTATATTCAAAGTATGTGTTTAATTGAGTTTATTTGATTAAATGCATTATTTAAATAAGCATAATATTATTTCTAATTAATTTAATAATTAATTAGAAATTTAATAATTTGTCATCATTAATAAAAGAGAATTTTATTTATGTGATTATGTGATTTAATGTAGAATTATTCTATTTTATTTAATTGATTTAAATGGGATTATTTAATTAATTAAATATGTGACATTAACTATATTATAAGTAAATTATTAGAATAAATTAGAAAGGAGGAATAATGAGTAGCCAAACGAGGCCTTAGTGGGAGTTAGTGCCAGTTATTAACTGACACCATGTTCTGCCATTTAATTTTCACGTATTATTATTATACGCATCATTGTTCATCAGTTTCTAAAAGTTAATACAAAGAAAAAGAGAGAGATTTGAGAGAATCTGAGAAGGGAAGAAGAAATTACTTTATTTGTTGCTTAATCTAGGCTACTAATCAATGTAATCCTTAAATTAAAGTCTTTGATTATGTTCTTCTTTAATTTCTCCATGAATGTACGTTTTGAGTTTTCTGTAAATTAAATTCTATGGTTAATTTTCTTATAAAATTGATGTTAGATGTTTGTAAGCATGACTAAATGTATTTTATATGATTTATATGTAATTTAGAGTAATTAAATCCATGAAATCATGTTTATGTTAGAGTTTTGGAAATTACAGAGTAGTTATATACGAATATGGCTTAAATGTATGAAATCGATGCTTGTTTTGCATGTTAATCGGTTAAATTGATAATTGATTATGTTTGTGCATGTAAAAACGAAGAAAACAAGAGTTTAACGGATTAATTTGGTTAAGAAACGAATTCACAGTGATTAATTACGTCAACTGTATCAATATGTAAATACAAAATATGAACAATGGATTTTTAGCCTTTATTTGGTTGTCTAGATTGTCTGTAATGTTAAAATCGTTGTGTATGTAATCAGTTTTGATTTTATAACACATATGATGAATGGGTAGACTTAAATTTGTCATTCGACGAAAAACTTTGGCCAAATTTGGTATTTTTCTGCGTTCTTCGCGAACTGTAGGAACTGGGTTTCGAGTCCACCGCCCCGGCAGTGGAATTACTCTAGGATTGCCGCCTCAGCGGTGTCACCGCCCCGGCGGTAGAAATGAACTAGTTTGGTCGCCCTGGCGATGACATCGCCCCGGCGCCCAAAATGAACTGCAATTGTCGCCCCGACAGTAGAATCGCCCCGGCGGGCATTTTGTAAAGGAAACCACCGCCCCGACGGTGGAACAAAAAAAATGAGTAAAAAGAAGAGAGTAAAAATTTTCTTCTTTCTTTGTGGTCATGCTATGTTATCGTAGACATACCTAAAACTTAGACTAATGTATGAAATGAATATTAAGATACTGTGATGAGTGGTAAGCATATACCCATTGGTTATTCGATGACTATTGAGATATTAAAATGAAAATTGGATGAGAATGAATCTTGAAGTGTTTATAATACTGTGACTAATTATTGTTACTGCTTTATAAACGTAATTTATAGGTTAATTAAAGAACGTGAATTTTAATTTGTAATCTATGCACGAGGCAAGTTTTCTACCCTTAATCTTTTATTTCGTTGAAAGCAAGTTTTCTAAACTTCACTCTTATATTGAGCAAGTCTATTACCTCTATTGTTCATTGAGCAAGTTCCTTACCATAAATCGTTCAAGTTCATGAATTCAAATATGTTATTCTTATTCCTTTTAAGTAATATTTTAGTTATATAGGGTTTATTCGATTGTATGCCTTGAGATTCAGTCTTTTGTTCTCGAATACCTTTCATAATAAATTATTGAACCTTGATTGACTAGCGAACCATTATTGATTCGACTAGTCCATAGTTGATGAGCGTTCTAAATTCTAGAAATGTTATTGAAGTAAATCCAAACCAAACTTCCTTTGGTGCGGACTCTAATGTCAAACTGAGATGAACAACCCTTTTATAGGGGATTAGTTTACGCGTTAGCATTTAGATGTTGTGCACATTCATGGTACAAATGGTTGATCCCCCTAAGTACGAGAAGTAAGGTCCATATAGTTTTACGACTGTTAAAGGTTTAAAGTAGAAATACTTGATAACCTGGGACATAGTTCGTGGTCTTGTGACCCTCAGATGTTCTTTTGATTCTTATATTCTAATCTTGATTCAAAAGTCGAGAATTTGATTATCCGATATCCATTGATTATTCGCATGTTATTATTATTTTTGTTGTGTTACTTGCTGGGCAATTGTTGCTCACCCTTGCATAATAACAGTGTACCTAAAGTTGAAAGAACTGACGAGCCATCCACTAGTAAGGGCAAAGGAAAAGCAAACAAGTGATGAAGACTTGTTGTATTTGTTTAAATGATGTTTATGTAATAGAATTAAGTTATGTTTCCGCATTGATGTTTATTTAAGGTTAGATGACTTGGGATTTATTTGTTAAAGATGTTGTAATCCTTTAATGGGAGATTTCTATTTTAATTAAGAGTTTTCATTTATATTTGAATGGGTAGTTAGATGTGATGTGATGTATTTGGATAGCGAACACCAAATCTTGAGGAAACGAAGTACCCGAATTTGGGGGTGTCACAGATTCTTTTCATATAGGTAGACGCATGAGATGAGTTAAGTCCTAGAAACGTTACAAGAAGAAGATGTGAATGACGCGAAGTGAACTTGAATAAAATATTAAATAATATGAATAAAGTTAGAGATTCTTAAAGGAAGAATTGATATATAAACAAGAAGATTCAAAGAAGAATCTCGTGGAGAACCACGAGTTACCTAACTCCAATAATCAAGATGACGAATAATAACGAATAGATGATATCTATAAGATGAGAATGATATAAATAATGAGAATAAGCTCAAATAGAGTTTAGAGAATTTATATGAGACAAGATTATGATAAAATGTTTAAGTTTAAAGCAGAACCTGAAGAGCTAAAAGAACAGGGAACACCTGAATTGATTAATCATAAGATAACGTGATTAAAGAAAAGAATAAACAAGATCGTAAGATGAGACGATCATAAGATAAGAAGTAATCGTAAGAAGAGTTGATGATAGAATGAGATCACGACGTGATCTGCTAAAGTTGTAAAAGGTCAGAGGATTTGAAATAATTGAATAGTTGTAGCATGATGCTATAAAGAGATGGTACCATAAAATAGTACGAGGTAAACTCACAAGGAGTTATGGATGATGAAATACAGAAATTTCGTATTAAGCAAAGAGCAAGTTAAGAGCAAGTTAGAATTATGTGGGATTTCAATTGAGGACTTATGTTAGTGGCTGAGTTGTACAATTCTTTGTATGGGTGAGAAATTTGTGTTTGGTTTGACAACCACTTAGCTTCCTATATTGATAATCATTAAAATATTGGTGTCGCGCTATCGATATACGTATGACGAGAAGGTTATTCTTTTCTCATATATATATTTGATAGTTAGAGAATATTAAGATTAGGTGCGAGTTCTTTAAACTCATATGTATGGTAAGTTCGTGACTCATAATCATATGGTAGAACCCCTCAGCGAATGGACGATTCCTAAACCCATATGATTGTGGTAAGTTCCTAAACTTCCAAAGTGTAGTAAGTTTGATGAACTATATTGGGTATAGAAAAGTTATGAAGCAAGAACTAAGAATTTTGGTATAATTAGTGTTGATGGTGCTAAAGATTGATAGAATGATTAAGTGATGAAGCAATGGAGTAAAGATAAAAGTTGATGGAGGAGAATTGGATATTCTAAATCTTCTAGCTATGCTAGATTCTAAAATCATGCTTGTATTCGCACTTATGTGTGCCTTTGAAAAGACTTGTTTAATTGTTGAAGTGTTAAACTTTTTAAGTCCTGTTGTTGATATGTCTATGCTATTTGTCTCAGCTAAACAAAAATTGATTTTAACATCAAAATCTATGGAAGTTCTTAGGCCCATAGTGATTACGATGGTGAGCTCGTTTTAGGGCCCATGGTATGATGGTGAGTTCTTGAAGTATTCTTGAACTTATTTGGTATGGTGAGCTAAGGAACCCATATTATTGGGGCGAGTCCTGTTTGACCATATGTCGATGCCATTTATTTTGGCTAAGACAAAAATGATTTAATAATAGCAAAATGTATTTTATGCAATCATTCGCATCATGGAATATGGTGTAGAATTGATAAGCTATGGAGTCTTCAATGCAGTTGAACCTAGTGGTGGATGTGATCATAAGATCGTCAGCCCACTATGGTATGATGCGGTATAACAAAGTCATAAAACGATTTTTTTGTTTTTCTAAAAAAAATAATAAAAAAATATGCCAGTTAAGTTGGCTATAATATTTCGATTGATGTCTGAATTATTGATGTAAGTCTAAGCTATTTGATTCGGCTAGACATATTTGAATAGAGATGATGAATTTTAAAATTTTCAATCCAAATTTTGTTTCTTGGTGCGGTCTCTGATGTTAAGACTGAGGATGAACAACCGATGCTGGGCATATAGTCCCAATTTACGCTTATGCGTCAAAAATTTATATGTTGTGCACGACATAGGGTATGATAGGTTAATCACCTAAAGTACTTGCAGAGAATATTTTTCAGTCTTTGTGATTGACAAATATTCTGATGGTTTTCGATGAAACATTGTTCAAGGTCTTTATGACCCCTCAGCATGATGGTAACATTTTTCTTTCCTCATTATTCATACTGCTTCACAACTATTGGACAAATGTGAAGACTCAAAAGAAGCGATGTTTAAAGGTGAAGATTAATGAGATATTCTCAAAGTAGGAAAGTGATGAGTAACTGTTATAGTAAAGATGGTTAGGTTAACTTGAGAACCTAGTTTTGATGGGTAGAATGAATAGAGATAACTATGCCTTAATTTTGAGGACGAAATTCTTAGAAGAAAGGGTGAATGTGACACCCCGAATATTTTTATGGCTAAAAATATAGTTTTAAATGATTTATATGATAATATTGTATGGTTATCCTTAAATAAGGATAACTAATTATGTAAGAATATGGTATGGTATGTGTTAAATGTGATTAAAGGTTATTTTGTAATAAACCTATACTAAGGTAATGCGTTAAGTTATTCAACGATGATTGTGAAAGAGATTTAGTGAAAACGAGTAAGGGAGGTTTCGTTGATTCCGGGGACGGAATCCTTATAAGGAGGGAAGGATGTGACAACCTGGATTTTCAAGAATTACTAAATAAGAATTTAGCAAATAAAATTCTTATTATGAAATGTTTTGAGTTTAAGTTTGAGTATGTGTATATATGTGATATGTATTGTGACATATGTGATTTGGTGTGAAGAGAATTATATATTCATGTATTTAGAAAAAAGAGATTTAATAGTTAATTAAACTATTGAAGAAATTAAATGAAATTGTTATGAAAAGGAATTAGCTGAATAATATTAGTTAATTTAATTAATTAAAATTATATTATGAGTTAATATAATTTGATGGTTTTGCCTTGTGGGCAAAGAATATTATTATGAGCTAAGTTTTATTAATAATGAATTGATGAGAATATAATTGTTTTAATAAATGAGAGATTAAAATGTATTACATATAAACGTAATATGTTAATGTAGTAAGATTGTGAGTTTCGTAAATAGTTAAAATATTTATCGAATAAAATAAATATTTTAATTGGGATGTTTATTTAATAAATATTTGATAAAAATTATTGTGGAAGTATTTATTTAAGTATGATGATATTAAGTAAATTGATGATAAACAATTTTATAATTGGTGCGTATTTTTACTACGCTAAAGGAATGGTAATGTTCTAATTTAATTAAATAATTAAATTAGAGGATGAATGATTATTAAATAAAATAATTTTTTAATAAAATTATAATTTGGCTAAATTGAATTATAATTTTATTAGTAAGGTTTAATTGGGCTTATTAAGAAAATAAGTTTAATTAAATTAAGTGTGATATTTGTGTATCATATAATAAGAAGAATAATAAATAAAATGAAGTTTAAATTGGGTTTAACCAAACAAGGCCTTGAGACTCTTGGTTTTTGTAACTGACAAATTAAAACAAAATACGTTAATATATTCATCAGTTAAGGGGTTGCCAACTTTATTTTTGAAAAGGCTGAGAAAAAGAGAAATTGAGAAAGATTAAGAGAAATCCTCTATGATTTTGAGAGAAAGTTTGAGATCTATATGATAAAGAGCGTGTTGAATTGCCTATGTTTTAATATGAATTGTGAAAGTCAATATATGACTATGCTGATTGAGTAAGGAACTCAATTTTATTATATGATATGTGAGATGCAGCATGTAAGGTATACTAGAATTAAAATGTTTATGATTGTATAAACTGAGCATGTTGTTTATGTGCTATGTGATGCATGAAAACTGTTAGATTTTGCTGAGCTGTCGAGCTCATTCTTGCAAATAACCACTTTTGCAGATCTGCTACCAACCTGTTACATTTGCTATGTGATGCATGAAAACTGTTAGATTTGTGCTTATAGCTCTAATACCAACCTGTGACGCCCCCAAATTCTCTACACTTCCCTGTAGCAGATCTGGTGCTCACGTGAAACTATACAACTATAAATATTCAACAAAATATGACTTCTATCTATCCAAGGTTCACAGTATCCCATAACAGATGATAATTCCTGCCAGAACGTTATCTATGTTTGGATACCCTCACTTGGATGTATAGATTCATATCTCATGAATACTTCTTTCATATCGATATTCCCTATCCATCTGACATTCACAGTATTAATGATAAGATTGTTCTTGGAACTGAGGGGCGTATTCCGGTAAAGGTGGCACCTTACCGGCGCTCATTAAGTGTAACCTCAGCGCTTACAAAACTCCCAGTATCATTTAAATACCCTCATTCAGATGTATAGTTCGTATAGATACTGTATTTACTTAGTACAACTATGCTAAAAAAAGTAAAGATCAGAGTATAACGCATTCGATGTAATAAAGGATGATAATATAATACATATCATTAAGTTCGGTTACATCGTTCTTAGTACTAAGTTATTACAACAAAGCCTTATAAAAGACTTGAATTATTCAAAAACAGCAAATAAAACTAGTAAACATGTCCTTTTCCTTTGTCTGTCCTAGAAGTGCCGGGATTATCATTTAAAACTGCAAAAGAAGATATATGCAAGAATGAGCTACAAATGCTCAGCAAATTCATTTGAAAATGTAAACACAATGTGTTTGATTTGAAAGACGTCAATGATGTATAACTGAGGGTTCTGTACATGAACCATATATTTCAATTAGTTATATCAGTCTTCAATGACTTAGAACCGTTTGATTTCGGATATCTGGTAGGGGATCAGCTTAACCAATATCCTAGGAGTATGCATATCATCCTACAATTTTGTTTCGATATATAATCAACATTTACCGGCACCTTATATCAAGGTGTTTCAGTTCACCTTACATCAAGGTGTTCCATTTCTCAGTATAAGATGTCGTACCAAAACAATTTGGTTTGACACAACAATTTACGCTCGAATAAACAATATATGAATAATGATTCATTTTTTAAGTTATGCTGAACAAGATGCAATAACTTCACAATAATTGATAGCAAGATGTATAATACTTGCATAAATGTAACAAGGTTTGGAGACTTGGCTCGTATATCTTTTACAGTTAATATAACGGTCTAAACGTTCGTCGTAAATCCTATACGATTATAAGTTTATGTAGATAAATAAGCGTTTAATGATTATATCTTTTAAGTTTTATTTCGGGTATCATAACCGCATATAAATAAGACTCCTTTTACATTATATGAAATAATTTTAGCATTATAATTGCTTACAGAATGAATATTTTTCAATTATATTTAAAATAAATTGAGTATTATAACTGCTTATAAAATGAATATTCGGCTATTAGATTTGAGAAAATTTCAGCATTATAACTGCTTATAAAATGAATATTTTTACTAAATAGTTGAAGAAATTCGGACATAGTAACTGCTTATAAAAGTATATTTTCTAATATATAAGAGAAATAAATCGGACATTATAACTGCTTGTAAATAGGACTTTTGTACTATATACTTAAAATAATTTGGGCATTATAACTGCTTATAAAAGTATATTTTTACTAAATATATATATAAAGAAAAATGAAAATAATAACCACTAGAGTAATACCTCTTGTAGTTGCTAGCTTTACTTCCAATTGCGCAGCGCTTCGATGCTTAGAAAGTAATTTTTATCTCATAATATCTCTCAGAATATAAATATAGAGTGCTTTTGCTCTTGAACTGCTCTTGAAAAATCGTAAGGAATGAATGAAATGAGCTTGCTATTTATAGAAAAACTAAGTTTCACTAATTGCACGCTAGGGGCTCGGCTTATTACACTTTGGTACCTAAGTTAATTACACTTTAGTACCTAGCAAATTCTTAGAATATTCTTCTAATCTCCTCAATGAAAATATCTTCCAAGCTCGACAATGCAGCTTGCAGTTGAACCTATCTTCTAAGCTCCTAAATGAAAATATCTTTAAGCTCGACAATGCAGCTTGCAATCTAAGCTCCTAAATGAAAATATTTCCAAGCTCGACAATGCAGCTTGCAATTGAACCTATCTTCTAAGCTCCTCAATGAAAATATCTTTAAGCTCGACAATGCAGCTTGTTACTTTAAGCACGACAAATCACTTTGTCATTCTTAAGCACGACACAGCAACTTGTCAAAAATAATTTGTCGGAATGCTTCTTGGTGAAATCGTGGAAAGCACAACAAATCATTTTGTCAATGTAAGCACGACTAAGCAACTTGACCAAAAAAATTTTATTTGACCTAATTCATCGTTTACACTATATAATCACAAAACACCTGCTTCGAAATATCATTTCAATCTTTATTAAGCACATATGTTACAAACTTCAAATCTCATTAGGGCTTAAGGTTTTAAACTTCTCGATACCTAATTTTACGCTATACGTTCTAATTCTAAATGTATACGATAATGTTTTCGAATCGTATTAGGTTTTCAAAGATTACTTGAACAGCCGTTCATCAGAATATATCATCACATAACACAGAGTCAGAATAAGAAATTTCATTTAATAAACATATAATTTACATATACAAATCTTATTAGGGTTCAGAATATTACAGCCTATATGTAGACGGTAATCTTGGTACAATTGCTCGCATTCAGAATTCTACGTTGAATGGCCACCAACGACACCTTGACCCCTTACTTATATGTAAGCGGTAATCTTGGTACAATCGACAATTGATGCGGTAAAAGATGTATTGTTGTATGATAAGTCAATTAATGAATCTCAAAGAAAAATAAGAAATCAACTTAGAAATTCTCAAAGAACCAAAAGATGAGAAAAACCTCTCAAATATATTGATAAACTCAAAATAAATGTTGATCATCCAATAACATAATCCATGTATCCTATTTATACCAATAGAATAAAACCCTAATTACTAAAGGAATTGAAATACTAGCTAACAACTAATTAGGAAGCAAAATCTATCTAAGAAGCATCCTAATTAAAATAGAAATCTAAAAGATCTAATAAAATCTTCAAAATCTGGTCAAAAACACATCAAAAATGCGTCCGTGGAATCCCTGCCACGCTTCAGTGCCGGCGGTGCTCAAGAACAACAGCTTCAGCGCCAGCCGCGCTCAACTCTAGAGGCTCCAGCCCTGGGGGTTCTCAAACCAAGCATTTTCAGCACCGGCCGCGCTCAAGTCTGAAATAATTGATTCGTTGCTTGCTCCAATCATTTGCACCATACTAATAAACTTCGAATCATCTTCCTTAGCACAAGCCTTTGATCTATTCTCCATCCAAACCTCTTGAATCAAACCATTGAGTCCTTCTTTGAAGCGTTTAACTCGTACTCTAGTCACAGGTCCAACTAGAACGCGCACCGGATCCACTCCATGGTTGCCATTCATTCCCAAGCTAAGGATGTCCTTATCATTATAAAAGGCAGTTTTCAGCAAATTTTCAAAAGAAGGGGAGGAAGTTAGAGAGAGAAAGGGAAGAATTTTGGCGAAAATTCTAAAGCGAGAGTCTCTCAATTCAAGCTAGATCCACTAGATTTAACCAAACATTGTATTAGATTAGTTAGATTCTATACAAATTCAAGCTTAAGGAGGCTCAATCTATCCATCTAAAGGTGAAAAATTGAATCCTCTGTTTGAAATATTTTGCCACTAGTCTAGCCTTATAGGTTTCTACCTTGCCATCAACTCCAGTCTTTCTCTTAAAGACCCATTTGCACCCTATAAGCACTATGCCTTCCGGTGGAGTAACCAAAGTCCATACTTATTCTCATACATAGAGTCCATTTCGGATTTCATAGTCATTTACCATTTCTCTAAGTCTTTACTACTCATTGCCTCATCGTATGTAACTAGATCATCATCCTCTATGATGTGTACCTCATCATCATCATCTATGATGAATCTATACCTTTCAGGTATCTTCGGTACTCTTCCAGATTTACGACTTGATAGTGGTACAGAAGGTATCTCTACTTGGACATGTTCATCCACTTGACCTATAGTGGTTTGTGGTTCTTGAACTTCTTCAAGATCTATTTTCCTCCCACTAGCCCCTTCAAGGATAAACTCCTTTTCCAAGAAGGTAGTGTGTTTTGCAAAAAACTTGCTCAGTAGGATTATAGAAATAGTATCCTAAACTTTCTTTAGGATATCCCACAAATCTACACTTATCAGATATTGTCCCAAGCTTATCATTTTGACACATAAGTTGGACATCCCCAAATCTTAACATACTTAAGACTAGGTTTTCTCCCTGTCCATAACTCATATGGAGTCTTAGGGACGGACTTCGAGGTTACCTTATTTAGTAGATATACAACCGTATCTAGGGTATAACCCCAAAAGGATATTGGAAGATCGGTAAAACTCATCATGGACCGCACCATGTCCAACAAGGTACGATTTCTCCTTTCAGATACACCATTTAGTTGTGGTGTACCAGGAGGCGTCCATTGTGAGAGAATACCATTACCTTTGAGATGATTAAGAAACTCATTGTTTAAGTATTCACCTCCTCGATCCGATCGAAGAATCTTAATACTCTTACCAGTTTGTTTCTCCACTTCACTTCTGAATTCTTTGAACCTTTCAAATGATTCAGATTTATATTTCATCAAATACACATATCCAAATCTCGAATGATCATGAGTGAAAGTAATGAAATAAGAATACCCTCCTTATGCATCTATTGTCATAGGTCCACATACATCTGTATGTACCAATTCTAACAATCCTGCAACTCTTTCTCCATGTCCACTAAATGGAGATTTAGTCATTTTCCCATGAGACAAGATTCACAAGTTGGATATGATTCAAAATCATATGGTTGTAAAAGCCCATCTTTATGAAACTTGTTTAGTCTTGTTTCATTAATATGATCGAGTCTGCAATGCCATATGAAGGTATGATTCACATCATCTATTTTCCTTTTATTAGTTTATTCAATTTGTAAAATATTTTCATGTAAGTCAAGTACATAAAGACCATCAATTAATCTACCAGTAATATACAAAACATTGTCATTATAAATAGAACATATACATCGAATCAAAACAATTAATAATTCGCATAAGGATGGCTCTGTGATATTCCAGACCTTAATAAGATTTGTATATGTAAATTATGTGTTTATTAAATGAAATTTCTTATTCTGACTTTGTGTTATGTGATTGTATATTTAATAAAGAATTAGGTCAAATAAAAAAAATTTCAAAGCTACTTAGTCGTGCTTACACTGACAAAATGATTTGTTGTGCTTTTCACGATTTCACCGAGAAGCATCCTGGCAAATTATTTTCAGCAAGCTGCTGTGTCGTGCTTGGAAATGACAAAGTAATTTGTCGTGCTTCGGAATTAATATAATAATATATTAACTGATAAAAACCTAAATAATGTAATTAGGGTTAAAAATGATAAGTTAAATTATAAACCCTAATTATAAAACCCTAATTGACAATTGTTAACCGAATTAGCGAACCAAAACCCTAATTGGTGCACAAGAATTCTAATTGATATAATTATATCCTAAGTAATGAAACATAATATAAATTATGAATCATTAAACTTAGAATTAAAACTTAATTGAAGGATTGAAACCCTAAATCATAAATTAGAAAACCCTAAACCCTAATTAGGAAGCCCTAAATTAGAAAACCCTAACTCTAATTATGAAATTCTAAAACCTTAATTATGAAACTTAAGTTTAATTAAGTTATTAGCCTAATTAAGTTATCGTAAACATGAATTACAAAACCCTAATCAAGATTAGTGTGAATTAAACCTAGATTAGTAAACTAACCAATTGGAAACCTTGTAAGAGTCTGCTAGCTTGTGTTAAACACACTCCAACGCACTCCAGTACAAGCATGAGGCTAGGATCAGATCACAAGCAGCACAAGTTCAATTGCTAGATATTTGTGGAGGCAAAAATGGGTGAAAAGTCCATAAAAACCCTAATCTTGCAATTCTATAAATAGCCCAAGCCTCTAACGATTAGACTTACGAATTCACAAGTTCAAACACTCATAAATACAGTCTGAATAAACTCCAAGTGAAGTCCCAATCAGATCCTAAGCATCAGATCAAGAATTAGCTCAAAAAGGTGTTAAACTCTAATTTTATGCTAGATCTTTAAAGCTTCGTTAGGTATTATGTTTTAGTGTTTAGGAATGCTTAATAATATGTAATTAAGTCATATGGGTTGTTAAATCATGTTTCCCTAACATCTAGATATGAAAATTAATAAAAAATAGCCAACTGTTCGTGACAGTCAAAAACAGTCTGACATGCTATTTTGTCAGACCTTTTGATGCCGTTAGATTGTTTGTTTGTTATGTTTTAAAGCATGAATTTGTAATCTGCCATGAGGGCAATAAATTAGAATTGGTAGAATACTAAAATAATCCCTGAATTAAAAGTTATGGGTAGTTAAAACCTATTGACCGACCGTGAAAACTGATTTCTAGGTAACCCAGAAAATCGTTTGAATGTCTGACAGTGTTTAACAAGTATTTGACCGACTTGAATCTTGCATGTGTTATATTGTTAGTATAATTTCTTGGACCCAACATGTTATTTGATAGATATACTGCAAGTACATATCATTAAAACACATTAACATAACCTAAAGGGAAAGTTATTAATGGTCAAATTACGTTGACCGACATTGACCACTGGTTTCTGGGCAATCCAGTGTGACAACCCGAATTTTTAGTAATTATTAAATAAGAATTTAATAAATAAAACTCTTATTATTAGAAGTGTCGGATTCGAATAAATATATATGTGTTATATATTTTTGAAATATGTGATTTGGTGTGAAAAGATTAAGTGGAATATATAAGAGAAATATTTATTTACATTGGAAAAATGAGGTTTAATAGTTTATTAAACCATTGAAGATAATAAATGAAATTGTAACGAAAATGATATTAACTGAATATTATTAAGTTAAAAATTATATTATGCAATAATATAATTTGAATATTAAGCCTTGAACGACAATAGAGATTATGAATTAAGTTTCATAAAAGAGGAGATTAATTCGCTTTATTAAAATAGTGAATTAATGTAAACATATATTTGTTTCAATAAAATGAGAAAGCGAGACGTTACATATATATATAATATGTTAATGTAATTCGATGACGAATTTCGTAAATAGTTAAAATATTTATCAAATAAAATAAATATTTTAGCTCTGATATTTATTAAATAGAATAAATATTTGATGAAAATTATTATAGAATAAATTATTTAAGTATGATGATGTTGAGTAAATTAAATGATTTTATAATTGGTGCGTATTTTATTACGCTAATAGAATGGTAATATTATAATTTAATTAAATAATTAAATTAGAAGATTAATGATTTATTAAATAAAAATTATAATTGTCTAATTAGATATTATAATTTTGTTAGTAAAATTTAATTATATTTATTAATAAAATAAGTGTAATTAAATAAGGTGTGATAAGTATACCATATAATAAGAAGAATATTAAAATAAAGATAAAAATAGATTATTATTTTTTTGTTCTAACCAAACATGGCCTAGACCCTTGGTATTTTGTAACTGGCTAAACCTTAAGCCTTCTAGTAACTGAAGGAGAGATTTTATTCTTACGTTCTTTTCCTAAGCCTAAGACTAAGAATACAGAGAAAGGAAAAGAGAGAAAGAAAGAGAGAAAAAAGAGAGAGAAAGAAAGAGAGAGAAAGAGAGAAATTGAGAGAGATTTCTGTATAATTGGAAGAGGAAGAAGAATTCTAGGAATCAAGAAGATGAATAATCAAACCTCTCTACCATCTATGCAAACTAAGGAAGGAATCAAAGAGGTAATTTTTATATTTTTGGTTCTTCACTATGTTTTCTTAAGTTTTTGTATAAAGTTCATGTTGGTTACATGAATTGATGAATGATATGAGGTTATATGTGTTTGTATATATATATAATCTATTATGTATCATCTTTACATGATTTGGAGTAATCGAATTTGGGTTTTTGTTTTAAAAGAAGAAGTTGAAGAACAAATTCGCAGAAAATGAGTAACCAACCCGTTTTTTTCGTAAAAATCATATAAAATCGAGTTTTAGGAGTTAGAGAATGGATTATATATCAAATTAAAGGTATGGAAGTAAGCTAAATACAAGAATAAGAATCGCACAAAAATTCCTTTTGGTTTGTCCGTAGCGACTAATTTAGTGAGGCTGGTTCAGAACATTTATAGTTTGCTGAAGCAGAAAATCTGTTACGGTTTCTGACTTTTAAAAAATCGTATAAATTCGTGTGTTTGGAATTTGAAGAAACTTAAAACTGCAAAGTTGTAGATATTGAAGTTTTCTTGTTGTATTTGCTAGTTTGATCCATTTTCATGTAGGATGATATTTTTTAGAAATTTTTTGTACGGCTGGTCCGAAAAATTATACTTTCTGACCTAAGTTGAAAACATGAAAATCTGTTTTAATTGGAGAGGAACCCAAGGTTTGGGCAATGGTGGTCTGAAAGTACAATTAATAAGGTTTAATTTGACGTAAGGATGGATAAAAACAGATAAGTAACGAATGAGTTAGGATTAAAACAAAAACAGTATAAGATAGAACTTTGGTTAATGTTTATAGATAACCTTGTTTAGGTTGTGGGAGTTTGAGATGTTGAAGAGGAAACATCGCGCTGGGGCGCGATGTTCAGAAAAATATATATATTATTTATAATTTTAAAATATTTACATGAGGTTTAATAAAAACAAATGATGTTTTAAAGGTTGTGTTTTAGTAAGTTATATAAAACTTAAGTTTGATGTTCGTGAGGTATAATAAAGTTGTCTAATTGCTAAGCCATATGTTTATGCAATTTAAGGTTCCTAATTGAATTGAATAAGCCTAATATACTTATAATGCAATGTGTACGTAAACTTTAATTACTTAACTAAATGTTAAGTATCGATTAAAATGGAACGTAATGAGAAAGGAGGTTGTTGTTAATAAACCGTATGGTTAGTGAAGAGTCCTAATGGGACTTAAACACTAAATATTGTGTACTGATTAAAAGGAAAGATTAAGGAATGTAGAGTAGAGTTATTTAAACGGTTACTAAACGTTGCTATGTGACTAATAAATGATGTGCATAAATAATATACTAAAATTCCAAAAATATTATAAATGATAATTAAATCATTTAAAAATACTTATAAGCTTGTAAAAATTATTTAAAAATACTACCAAGCTTGTAAAAATTATTTAAAAATAATATGAAGCTTCTAAAAATATTATAAATGATAATTAAATTATCTAAGTTAAAATTTAAGCTTTTAAATAAAGTTTTATTGATAAACTTATGTGTTTAAGTGTCTATTAACGCTATCGAAAGGCCGAATCAATGCCGAACCTTAACGATACTTGACTAGTTTAATTTGATACGTGTTATTATAAATTCTAACGGTTATTATTGATATAAATAGACTACGTGACGTAGATAGACAGCGTAAACTAAACCTTGTTACCGTTATGCAAGTATTATACATATTGCTATCAATTGTTGTGAAGTTATTGCTTCTTGATTCAACATAACTTAAGAAATGAATTATTATTCATATATTGTTTATCCGAGCATGAATTGTTGTTTCAAGCCAAATTGTTTGGTACAAAATCTTATAATTGAGTATACAAACACCCTATATGGGTTGTTATTGTCGATAATATATTGACATCTAGTGCATGTTGGGCACAATTAGGATGATATGCATACTCCTAGGATATCGAATAGGCTGATCCCCTATAAGATATCTGAACAAAGTTGTTCTAAGTCATTGAAGGCTGATAGAACTGGTTGAAACACATAGTTCATGTATTGAACCCTCAGTTGGCAAAAGCTTTTGAACTTCTTTTAAATCAAACACATTGAGTTTACATTTTTAAAATAAACTTGCTGAGCATTCTGCAGCTTATCCTTGCATAAAACTTTCCTTTGCAGTTTTAGATGGTAATCCCGGAACTTCAGGGACGGACAAGGGAAAAAGGCCGTGTTAATTAATTTTATCTTACTGTTTTGAATAAATTCAAGTCTTACAAGACTTTGTTATAATAAAAATATAGTACTGAGAATGTTGTAATCAAACTGAAGGTTATGAAATATATATCATCTTTGGTTATATCTCTTGCGTTGTATTTACATTCTTAGTTAAGTTAGAAAGTAACATTTGATCTAGTACAATGTCCATATGAACTATACATTTGAATGAGGGTATTTAAATGATATTGGGAGTTCTGTACGCGTTGAGGTTACACTTAATAAGCGTCGGTAAGGTGCCACCTTTACCGAAATGCGCCCCCTCAGTTCTAAGAACAATCTTATCATTAATACTGTGAATGTCAGATAGATAGGGAATATCGATATGAAAGAGATATCCATAAGATATGAATCCATACATCCAATTGAGGGTATCCAAACACAGTTAACATTCTAACGAGAACTATTATCTGTTATGGGATACTGTGAACCTTGGATAGATAGAAGTTATATATTATGGAATATTTATAGTTGAATAAATTCACGTGAGCACCAAATCTGTTACAGGGAGTGTAGAGAATTTGGGGGCTTCACAAGCTCTGATGCCACTGTTAGTTTGCAGAAACAATATCAAATTATACAATCATATTGTAAAGCAACGGAAACATACAATAAACAGAATTTAAATTTTTTTTGCAATCCCAGGAATCACCTTTTGCAATATCATTAATTGAGGAAAGATAAAAGATATACCTTTGAAGAAAATCAAGCTTTGATGTAGACTTCAAATTCCAATCTTTTGCGATCTCTCCAATCCTCAGATCAAACGTTCGCTGTGACACCCCCAAATTTGGGTACTTCAAACCCATAGATTTGGCATTCACTGTCCAAACAATCTCATCTAACTACCCATAATAAAGGATAACAATAAACTTCGAATACATAAATCCTTATAAAAGGTTACATAGTCTAATGAAAACTGGTTATATACTTAAATAAAAATCTCAGGTCATCTAAACCTTAACTATTACATCTTAGCAGCGGAATAACATTAAAACATAACAACAATAATGTTGCATTACATAAACTTTATCAAGTAAATTAACCTTCTTCATTTGTTCATCTTTCCCTTGCCCTTGCTCGTGGACGGCTCATCAGACTTTTCAACTCTACCTGTAATATTTTATGCAAGGGTGAGCAAAATAATTGCCCACCAGGGTAACAATAACAACAAAGGCATAGAAGTAGGCAATAAATGGATTTTAGTTGAATAATATAATTTTTTTCTCTAAAATCAGACAACGATAAACAAGAACTGATAGCTCAATAGTAAGTTCGGCTTTTGATTCAAGATTTGAAAGTAAGATCAAAAGTACATCTGAGGGTCACAAGACCACGAAGTTGGTCCTAGGTTAACAAGTATCTCTATCGTAACCTTTAACAGTCTTATAGACTATATGGACCATCCATCTCGTACTCCGAGGGATCAGCCCTTCGTACAATGTATTGTGCACAAATATTTTAACGTTATTGCATAGTATAATCCCCTGTTCTAGGGTTGTTCCTCTCAGCATTGACATTAGAGTCCGTACCAAAGGAAGTTTGATTTGGAATAGCTTCAATAGAAATTCTAGATTTTAGAACGCTTATCACCTATGGACTAGTCGAATCAATAAGGGTTCGCTAGCCACTAAAGAGTTTGATATAATAAAAAGATTGTACAATAATATTTATGCTCAAAGTTCGAACAACATCGAATCATAATCGAATAATTATATGACTTGAACAATATAATATAATCAAAGGTAGAATATTGATAATTCACAATTGAATAAACGTTATGTATTGAGGTAGTGCTTTCAAATGAATTAGAATACTTGATTGAAACATAAACATTGGACACCATAATAAACCTTGCTTGAATATTAATAAGTCAAGGTTTTAAAGCCTACTCAATTAAAGTAACAAATTAGGGATATGAAACTTGCCTGTTACGTCCTCTATAGTTAATATTATCTACTTGCTCTTTGAGTGACCTATACATTCAAGTCACGTTGAACAATTAATATTCATAGCTCAACTAATTTCTTCCTTTATTAAACGATTGTTCACTTTCAGAAACATAACTTAAACCCACACTCTTAAACTCTTGCTATTATAACACATACTTATCATGTTGCATCATATATGTGAAATTATTTTATTTTAAAATCTGGAAAAAGTTCATTTTCTGGGTTTTTGACCTGTTCCGACCCGGTTCTGAACCCGGACCGGCGTTGTGACGCTAGGATTTTGCCTTGAGTCGGCGTTGGCCTGACCCAAACCCACTGGACCCAGCGCTGCGGCGCTGATTTTACACTAGTCATCGGTGCTGCGGTGCTGCGACACGCAATTAAGCCTGCCCAGTGGTGCTGCGGCGCCATAATGCAGAACCAGTTCCTCAATTTGCGACTCAACATTATTTTAAACCAAAATCACCCAATTTCTTCACCCAATTAGCAAATTAAGCAAACCCATACATTATAAACTTTATAAAACTAAAACCTAACGTGTATTTAATGATTCTAAAAACATAAATCACATAAACAACCAACTTAGAGGTTCAAAAATTATTGTTCATGCTTAATGTTCGTATTTTGACATTATAATCACTCACTACAAACTCGTTTTACAACCAAATTAATCTATTTAACTTGCATTGTTTTCGTTTCTCATCATATTAACAATACCCATCATCAATTTCAGATTCTACACACAAATTCCTAGCCAATTTTGACTCCAAAACAAGCCTAAACATAAATATTACAACAAAAGTCCAATTTTCTCTTCTAACACATGATTTCAAAAATTTGATTCCCAAAAACATTTATAGATGGTACATAACAGATTACTTAACACCCAACAACATATAATCAAGCTTTTCACCAATTCATTCAACCAAAACAAAATTACAGAGAAAACTTTGAGAGAAAGAAAACCAAGAACTAAGAGTAATACGTTTGTTCCTTCTAAACCCAATTAGATGATGATTCTTTCCTCCTTGCTCTTCCAAGGCTCTTTCCAATTCTCAGAGAATTCTCTCACTCACTCTCTTTCTCTCCCAATTTCTTTTACTGAAGAATAAGTTAACTGATGAAAGAATAGTTTAACATGAATAACTCTTCTTCAGTTACCAACCTTAGAAAGTCCCAGCAGTTAGGAATAACAAGGGTCACAAGGCCATGTTTGCCCATCCCCTTTTAAAATTATATTTTTATAATAATTCCCTTACTATAAGGTTCTTATGTCACACCTTTAAACAAATTCTAATATTTAAATTAAATTGAATTAAACCTAATATCTTAAGAAATAAATCAAATCTTATTATTATAACTATAATTTCTATTTAACCAACCATAATTACAATTTCATTTAATAAAGTATTTTACCTAATAAATCATTAATCCTCTAATTTAATTATTTAATTAAATTAGAATATTACCATTACACACGCGTAATAATAAAAAAAATGCTCCAGTTATAAAATTGTTTATTACCAATTTACGTAATGTTAACACACTGAAATAAATTATTTCACAATAATTTCCATCGAATATTTAATTAATTTAATAAATATCCCAAGTAAAATATTTATTTTATTCGACAAATATTTTTAATTATTTACAAAAATCACATCCGTTATATCTTTCTTTCCTTAAAAGGATTTTGTCCCCAGAATCACAACGCAACTAATTCATCCGTTACATTCTTCCCTCCTTAAAAAGATTATGTGCCCAAAATCGCTATACAAAGATTAAACAAACAATTGAGGATAATTTTCCATCATCTTGTCTTTGAGTTCCCACGTAGCTTCTTCAGCATTGTGGTTCCTCCATATTATCTTAACAGAAGGTATCACTTTATTTCTAAGAACTTTTTCTTTCCTATCAACTATCTAAATAGGAACTTCTTCATAAGATAAATCTTTCGCAACTTGTAATGGTTCATACTCTATAACATGTTTATAGTCAGACTTGTATGGTCGTAACAGAGAAACATGGAAAACATTGTGAATGTGTTCCAACTCTGGAGGTAAAGCTATCTCATAAGCTACTTCACCTATCTTTCTTAGCACTTCAAAATGTCCAATGAATCTCGGACTCAATTTTCCTTTTTTGCCAAATCTTATCTTCCCCTTCTAGGGAGATACTTTCAAGAAAACGAAACTACCGACCTCAAATTCTCGCTTTTGTCAGTTCTGATCAGCATACTTCTTTTGTTTGTCTTGAGCAGCTAACAATCTGGCTCTTATCACTTTGACGATCTCTACAGTTTGTTGTATCAGTTCAGGTCCTAACAATCGGCGTTTTCCAACTTCATCCCAGTATAGTGGAGTTCTGCACTTTCTCCCATACAACGCTTCATAAGGCGGCATGCCAATACTTGCGTGATAGCTATTATTATAGGCAAACTCGACTAGAGGTAAATGGTCATCCCAATTCCCCTTAAAATCCATGATACAAGCTCTCAATATATCTTCTAATGTCTGAATCGTCCTTTCGCTCTGGCCATCGGTTTGAGGATGGTACGCCATGCTCATTCTTAACTATGTTCCCAAGCGTTCTTGCAACCTCTTCTAGAAATTAGATGTGAAACGCGGATCTCGATCTGACACAATTGACACTGGAACACCGTGCCTTGAAACAATTTCCTTAACATACAGTTTTGCCAACTGGTCCAAACTAAATCAAATTTTAATCGGCAATAAATGTGCTGATTTCGTCAGTCGATCCACGATAACCCATATGGCATCACAACCTTTCTGAGTAGTTGGAAAACCTACCACGAAATCCATCGTACTATGCTCCCATTTCCATTCTGGTATTTCCAATGGTTGCAATAAACCACTTGGCCTTTGGTGTTCTGCTTTGACTTTCTGACATGTTAAGCACTTTGCAACACATTCGGCAACTTCCCTCTTCATATTTGGCAACTAGAAATGCTGTGGAAGATCTTGGTATATTTTCATACTCGCCAAGTGAATTGAATATCTCGAGCTATGAGCCTCACTCAAAATTTCATCTCTGACTTTTTATACCGGCGACACCCAGATTTCTCCCCTCGAATCGTAGCAACCCCTCGGTATCGATTTTAAATTTCACTTCATCACCTTTAAACATTCTTTTCCTGATTTTCTCACATTCTTCATCCTGAAGTTGAGCTTCTTTTACATTGTCTACCAAAGTTGAACTGGTCTCCACCTGGAACAGTTTTACGTTTGACTCCTTCGGATATTTTACCTCTAACTCTAGTTTTGTCGTCTCTAAGATTAGCTCCTTCTGGGCAGTTAACGTCAACAACTTCTCCCGACCCTTCCTGTTCAATGCATTGGCAACGACATTTGCTTTACCCGGATGATAAAGAATCTCGCAGTCATAGTCTTTAATAAGCTCCAACCACCTCCTCTGACGTATATTCAGATCCTTCTATGTGAAAATATATTTCAGAATTTTATGGTCTGTATATATCTCACACTTCTCCCCATAGAGATAGTGCCTCCAAATCTTCAAAGCAAATACCACCGTAGCTAACTCCAAATCATGGGTCGGATACCCTTTCTCATAATCTTTTAACTATTGCAATGCATATGCAATGACCTTGTCGTTCTGCATAAGCACACAACCTAGTCCCTTGTGCGATGCGTCACTATGCACCACAAAATTCCCTGTATTATCTGGCAAAGACAACACAAGTGCCGTACTTAATCTTTTCTTCAATTCTTGAAAACTTTCTTTGCATTTTTCTATCCATATGAACTTTACTGCTTTCCTTGTCAAATTAGTTAACGGAGTGGCTATTTTAGAGAAATCTTGAATAAACCAACGATAATAACCTGCCAAACCTAGGAAACTCCTCACTTCCGACGGTATCTTCGGCTGATCCCAATTTATCATAACTTCCTCTTTTGCTGGATCCACCAAAATTCCGTCCTTATCAATTACATGTCCAAGAAATTCCACCCGCTCCAACCAGAATTCGTATTTTGAAAATTTCGCATACAATTTCTCTCTCCTTAACGACTCCAATGTCACTCTCAAATGTTTTGCATGTTCTTCTTGGGTTTTAGAATATACTAATATATCATTAATGAATACCACCACAAATTTGTCCAAAAATAGTTTAAACACCCTATTCATTAAATCCATAAACGCTGCGGGTGCATTAGTTAAACCAAAGGACATTACTAGAAACTCGTAATGACCATATCGAGTTCTAAATATTGTCTTCAGTACATCCTCCTTTCTCACCTTCAGCTGGTGATACCCTCTACTCAAATCTATTTTCGAGAAATACCTAGCTCCCTTCAATTGGTCAAACAAGTCATCGATCCTTGGCAACGGGTATTTATTCTTGATGGTAACCTTATTCAACTCCCTATAATCAATGCAAAGTCACATCGATCTATCTTTCTTCTTGACAAATAATACCGGGGCTCCCCATGGTGATACGCACGACTGAATATACTTCTTATCCAATAACTCTTGCAGTTGAACTATCAACTCCTTCATCTCCACTGGAGCCATTTGGTACGGGGCTTTTGATATAGGGGCAGTCCCTGGTGCTAAATCGATCAGAAATTTAATTTCTCGATCCGGCGGAAGTCCTGGCAAATCATCAGGAAACACGTCTGCAAACTCTCTAACTACTGGCATTTCCTCCAGTTTTAAACCTACCTTTTTTGTATCGACTATGTAAGCTAGATATCTTACACATCCTTGTCTTAACAACTTCCTGGTCTGCATCATCATCAGATATCTCGTTTGTCTAGGCAACTTGCTGCCATAAAATACTACCTTTGACTTCTTCGGAGTCATAAAGTTTACACACCTTTTCTGGCAATCAATTATCGCCCCATGGTTAAACAACCAATCCATTCCCAGAATAACATCAAACTCCCCGAGTCTAATTGGTATTAAATCCACCGACATCACATGACCTTTAATATCTACGCGACAGTTCTTATGTACAAATCTAACAGGAATCACCTCCATATTCGCAATTTCTATATTCAGAGGGTAATCTAACTCTTCCTGAAGCAATTCTAATTTCATAGCAAATTTGTTGGATATAAATGAACAAGTAGCACCCGAATCAAATAATACATAAGCATTTATATCATTGATTAGAATGATACCTGACACCATATCCTTCGACTCCATAGCATCCTGCACCGTCATGTTGAAAGTACGAGCGGTTGGTCGATTCGATGGCGCTGATCCGGTAATAGTCAAATTGCCACCGCTGCTATTTCTTCTACCTCCACTTGCTCCTCCTGATGCTTTCTTAGGACAATCTCGGGCTAAGTGTTCCTTTGACCTGCAAGTAAAACATGCTCCCTTTTTCGGACTAGGGCAGTTTGGTGCAATATGGCCCTCCAAACCGTCATTGAAACATATCTTTTTTTCCTTTCAAGCACACACCTACGTGATTCTTCCCACACGTAGCACAAGCCTCGATCTTCTTTTTCTGACTTCCCTGCCGATTCCCAACAGCAACACAGTAATTCCATTTCCTCTTTTGACCACGGCCACCATGGCTACCACTTGCTCTGTTCTCATTTTCACTATTCTTCTTCTTCTGCTCTTGGTTGTACTTTGTCAGGGCATCATTTCCCCCTTCTACTATAATTGCCTTTTCTAGTACAGTTGCGAACGAATTGAGTTGAAACATAGAGACTCGACTATATAGCTAGGGCTTCAGTCCCTACTCGAACCTCCTTGATTTTCTCTGGTCAGTATTGACTTGATATGGCGCAAACCTTGCCAATTCATTAAATTTTATAGCATACTCGGGAACCGTCATCGTACCTTACTTTAACTCTAGAAATTGAACATCCATCTGGTCCTGCGAACTTGGCGGAAAGTATGTCTCAAAGAACATCTCTTTAAATCTTTCCCAAGGAATTACTCCCTGACCACCTCGGCTCCTATTCGCCTGCCACCTGTAGCTAGCGTTCAACTTTAGCATAAACATCGTGAAAGTAGTCTTCTGATCTTCACTAACCCTAGTGACATAAAAAACCATCTCCATTTCCATGATCCATGTTTGAGCTTCGACTGGATTTATAGACCCTTGATATTTTGGGGGCCCTACAGTTTTAAAGTCCTTGAAAGCCGTGGCTTGAGCCTGGGGCTGATTTGCAAACGCTCCCGCTAACAGGTTCACCAGTTGCTACATTGGGTTAACTTCAGCTTCGTTATTGTTCGTAGACCCCTCGGGGGTTTGTTGACGAGTTTGTCTTCTCCTTGGCAGCATCTTTCTGATCAAAATATTCACCATAAGATTACTATTCATTTACTTAAACATTTAAGACTTAACTTAAATATTTTTAAACAACACATAACACATCTGACAAACTCTTGTGTTTTATTCATCCATTACCTTCAAACATAACAAAGATAGCGTTACTGCTATTTACATCATTTACCCTATCATAATGAAATTCAAAACCACACATTTAAGACTTAACTTAAATATTTTTAAACAACACATAACACATCTGACAAACTCTTGTGTTTTATTCATCCATTACCTTCAAACATAACAAAGATAGCGTTACTGCTATTTACATCATTTACCCTATCATAATGAAATTCAAAACCACATTAACATCATATCCCATTATTATATCAACAATTGGGATTTACATTCTATTATTACTCGTGGTTAGCTATTGTAATATGTTATTGCATTTATTGCAACCTACTAGGACATCCCACGTCACACAACTCAATGTTGCGATCATACACCTCATCATACCCCACAGCTCCCAACGAGGAAAGTGGTATCTCAACCGGATCTTCCTCCTCATCATCTATCTCTAACTCCTCAGGGTCAGATTTCAGGCTCATACTCACGGCCTACAACTATGATCAATGGGGATGGCTCCCTTCGGCACTAACTGCTCTCGAACTGTATTAATATCTCAGGGCTCCTTCTCCCTAGCCTGGCTGGATCCTCCTATATCAGTCATCATGCCATCGAAATATTTTAAGTTTTAATTACTACTTAATACTACTCGCGAGCACATAAGTTATTAACAAGTAAGCACATAAAGTCTTTTCACTATATTTTTTTCATTTCTTAGAACTCGACAAGAGTTTTATCACCACTATGTTTTCGATCTTCTATAAGATTATAGCCTAAGGGGGGTGAAAGTAGTATGCACACAAGCCAATCATATTTGATATGATGTAGCATATACTTTGTAATCTTATTCATTTATTAATAAAAGAATTGATTTTCTTAAAAGGCATTTTACATTATCTACATAGTGCTGTTATATTAAATGTGATAAACCCATAGTTTTGAGCAATACTTTTAGAATCATGATGGTGATCATGCTAATGAGATCTAAATTCTAGATAGCTCACAAACTAAAATCGTTCCTAACCGTTGGATTACTAAAAAGAGGATTAGTGAATCCGGATAGATTAGTACATACATTGCTTGCTCTTAGGAAGAGGATGATTGATCTCATAATCATTTGTGTGGAGACACTAAAGCAAGTGTGTAGGTGCTTATTGGAGAATAAGTTCATTGAACGTGGCTCGCTAAGGAATACCTAATGGAGTTTTACTCGGTTGTCAATAGGAATTCCTCTAGTGATAGTAGTACAAGTGATCCTTGGACTTGAGATCATCATAGTATCTTGTGTATGATGAGGTATACTTTGACATGTCCCTTAAGACCTTTATGGTATAACAAAGGGTATGATTGGGTATAATAAGTTGTGTATGGAGATAGGTGAATGATCGACAAAGAATCTACCACGTCTAGTAAAAGATGTGAATGTCCTATGTGATTCGATAAATGACAACTCAGTAGTCCTTGGCCAAGGCAGAATGAAATTAGAAAGGAGTTTCTAATTTGCATTATTTAGAGTTGTGCATTTGGAAATCGAAATACATATAATTAAATAAAATAAGACTTGACAGTAATTCTATGTCTTATATTTAATTGGGACATTGTGTGGTAGAAGGATTGAATTGTACGGTAACTATTCACTGAAAGGTTCTTTTGTGATTAATGTTGAAATCTATATTATCTGGAAAGTCGTTGATCGTTAAGGGGGCTTACCCTTATTGTAGAATAAATATTATTTATTTAAATGAATTCAATAGTTTAATTTATTTATTTAAATAAGATTAGAATTGTTCTAATTGATTTATTCACAACCGGTTTAATATGGACAACCTAAAGGGTCACACCGCAAAATGAAAATATTTATTTAATAAGTAAATGACATAATTGTAATAATAAGTTAAGTGTATTTAATTTAATCTATGGAGATAGAATAAATTAAATAGCTTAATATTTATTATTTAATATTTTGAAAATATTAAAGATAAATTAATTAGAGGAGTCTTATTATTATTATTACTATTACTATTATTTAATTCCTAATAGGGATTGGGAATTAATTAATAGAAGTACTCTCTCATGAATTCCTAATTGGATTAGGAGCATAATTAATTAAAGGAGTTTAATTATAATAAAACCCTAATCCTAAATAGTTTAGGGAAGGGGTTATTCCTATATCTATAAATAAGAGGAGTCTTATCATAGATTAGGGTCACACACTCTTGCATTAGATTGTGGAGAATACTTACAATTTATATAGAGATAGAAACTAGGATTTTGCCAACACCCATCTTCTTGAATAACTATTCTTCCTTGGTGGATCACCTCTAGAGGCCAAACGCTTGGGTGGCTAACGTTGATCAAAGGGAGGAATCTCATCGGTGGAATTCAAGGAGAATGCGAAGGAATTGGAGGTGAACTTGTACCCGAGGAAGCACGGTTCTGCGAGGGTATAATTTCTTAATCTCTATCTCTTTCGTTAATTGATAATTGAACACAAGGAAAGATCATGGTGATGGTTTGTATGAAAATTTTAAAATCCGATTTATCACGCTTCTGCTTTATTTATGTAATTTGATTGCATGCTTGCGTTATATACAAACCTAACAGTGGTATCAGAGCCTAATCCTTATGTTAATTATTGATTGTGATGATTCCATGTATGAATTGATATGCGATACGATCGGATTTTGGGCTGAAAAATTTTCTGATTCAACGTCGCGGCGCGGCCGCGCCTGAACCCAGAAAACGTTTCTAGGGTACAGCGCGGCCGCGCCGCTCCTAGTTCAATTTGGAGCGCGGCCGCGAAGGTATGCAGAGTTTGAAAATTTTTGTTTTTCTCAATTAAAATAAATAGTTTATTTAATTGATAAAAGTTTAAAATAAAGATGTTTATTTTATCTGGAATAGGAATTCAGATTGCTAAAATTAAAGGAGTTTAATTTGGATTTGGTTTTTGATTAAAATAAAAGAGTTTATTTTGTTTCAAAACTAAATATTAGCAAAACCTTTGCCCATTAATTGATATCAATACATATATGGAATGGTTTTATTATTTATGAGATGAATGTTATTTATTGATGCATATGGAGATATGTATGATAATAAATAGGGATTGATTATGGACTATCAACCAATGTGTAATTGGATTTATTTTAGAGGATGCTTGAATGTATGGGTTTTTATAAATGGGGTCTGCGTACCTCGTCTTCTCTAATTTTTCTTAATGTAAATTATATCTCCCTCCTATGTACTTCCCCTTGACTGCTGATCAAGGTTTCTATTTATTGTAAATAGTTTTTGTAATAGGACTAGTTAGAATTAATTTTGAAGAATTGGAGACAAAGGAGCAAGGAGCGCTTGAAGACCCGTTTGTATTGGAGCCCGGGTTTAAATGTAATAGTTATATTTAAATTTAATTCTTACACCCTAGGTTTGACCTTTTGGTTCACTTGGTGGCTCTAGTGAACCAAACTAGAATAAAAGTCCATAATCAATCCGGGTAGAATATAATATTCTATATGTGCATGTTTACTCTCTCTCTCTCTCTATATATATATATTATATATTATACAACATGCTTCGCATGTTAAATAATATGACGCATATTTTATATATATATGCGTGTGTGCGCTAAACAAGATGAGACTAATAATTACAAACCCCTCAAAAAAATTATATTAAGTCCTAAGCGTTCAAAGATATTTGGAAGATCGAACGTCGCCTTCTAGCATGGTAAAGCGATAGAGTATTAAATATTTAATATAAGTTTGTTGTGTCACACAAGGCAAGTATTAAATATTTAAGATGTTGCTTTATCACATTTGATGCTTATAAATAGACTGAACGATGCTGTTTTGTTGTGTCACACAAGGACAATGTTTTTCTTTCGAATATATGGAAGTGCTAGGTTGGATTTCACTTGGATAATTTTGATCCGGATGTGTCACACTTGATCAAAATAATATAAGAGGCAAAATACAAGGAGTTACATTGTGATGTAATTGACAATAGTTGTCTACCTATTTATTTATATATAGTTTGTTGTGTCACACAAGGCTATATACATTTGAAATGGGATCCTTAATCTCACTAGCAAATCTTTAATTAGAATTGTCGAACTATATAATGAGGGTAATATAGTTTGATGAAAAAGTGAGAGATACCAATTTAAATAAAGACATAATTTATTTTGATGATTAATAAAATGAATGTATGCTAAAATGTTGTCTATTTCACATGCAGAATTTAAAAATGTCAAACTCACTATCACTGCGTAACATACTTGATGCTAACAAACTGACCGGACCGAATTACACGGACTGGTTAAGGAATCTGAGAATTGTTCTCACTGCTGAAAAGATTTCTTATGTCCTAAATTCGCCAGTCCCTGCAAATGTTGTAGAAACAGCCTCTGAGGAAGAGATTGCTACTTTCAGAAAGTGGCAAGATGATGCAATCTTGGCTCAATGCATCATGCTTGCATCCATGAGTAACGAGCTTCAGCGTCAGCATGACACTATGGATGCTCCTACTATATTGCTGCACCTCAAAGAGTTGTATGATGAGCAAAGTAGGACTGCTAGATATCAGATATCTAAGGAGCTCTTCCGATCTCGTATGACTGAGGGCACTACTATTGAGACTCATATCCTTAAGATGATCAATCTGATTGAACAACTTGGGTTCGTGATGGATGGGGAGTTAGCCAAGATTTGATCTTGCAGTCACTCCCGGACACCTTCTCACAATTTGTTATGAATTTTGACATGAATAAGTTGGACGTCAGCTTGCCTGAGTTACTTAACATGCTGAAAACTGCTGAAGGTCACTTCTCATCCAACAAGAACTAAGTCTTACTAGTGGATGATTCTTCCAAGAAAAGGAAGAGGCCCAAGGTATCTTCTGAAAAGAAGAAAAACAAGAAGGCTAGGGCAAGCCGAAGAGAAAGGATAAAAAGAAACCTGATCCAGATAGCAAACGAATTTGCTACCATTGCAATAAGCCAGGACACTAGAAGAGGAACTGCAAGGAGTATCTTACGGACCAGAAGAAGCTTGGAGAAGCTTCGACTTCCGATCTAGGTTTGTTCATGATTAAAATTAATTTATTTGAAAGTCAAAATTCTACTTGGGTATTGGATACCGGCTGTAGTTCTCGCATATGTAATAATGTGCAGGGACTAAGTAGAAGTAGAAAGCTGAACAAGGATGAAGTCGTCCTACGAGTGAGAAATGGAGCAAAGGTTGCTGCATTAGTTGTAGGGACTTATTGTTTAGCACTGCCTTCGGGTAAGTTCATTAGTTTAAATAATTGTTATTATGCTCCGACACTCATTAGAATCATTATTTCAATTTCTGTATTAGATATGTGGTTTTGATATTATAATAAAGAACAACATATATTCTATTTATAATAAAAATGTTTTATATGGTGTTGGGAACCTACTGAATGGACTTTACATACTTGACTTACATGAAAATATACTTCAAATTGAACAAACTAAGAAAAGAAAAAGAGATGATGTTAATTATACCTTTATGTGGCACTGTAGACTCAGTCATATCAATGAAACAAGATTAACCAAGTTGCATAAAGATGGGCTTTTAGAGCTATCTGATTACGAATCATATCCAACTTGTGAATCTTGTCTCATGGGTAAGATGACTAAATCTCCTTTTAGTGGAAAAAGAGAAAGAGTTACAGAGTTGTTAGCGTTGTTAGCGTTGGTACACACAGACGTATGTGGACATATGACAACGAATGCATGAGGAGGGTATTCTTATTTTATTACTTTCACTGATGATCATTCTAAATTTGGATATGTGTATTTAATGAAATATAAATCTGAAACATTTGAAAAGTTCAAAGAATTCAGAAGTGAAGTAGAGAAGTAAACTAGTAAGAGTATTAAGATTCTTCGATCGGATCGAGGAGGGGAATACTTGACCAATGAGTTTCTCAATTGTCTCAAAGAAAATGGTATAATCTCACAATGGACTCCACCAGGGACACCACAGTTGAATGGTGTATCTGAAAGGAGAAATCGAACATTGTTGGACATGGTTCGTTCTATGATGAGTTTTACCGACCTTCCAGTATCCTTCTGGAGTTATGACCTAGAAACGACTGCATATCTACTTAACAAGGTACCTACCAAATCCGTCCCAAAGACTCCATATGAGTTATGGACAGGGAGAAAATCAAATCTTAAGTATGTTAAGACTTGGGGTTGTGTGACGCCCCCAAATTCTGACACCACTATCTCGAATTTGGTTCGTCACATTCTAACACAATAATGACATAAAACTAATGCAGCGGAAAAGATAGAATAAATTACATTGATTTAATATAATTATTCTCGTCCCAAAGTCTCGCAACCGTTACTACAATACTATCCAAAAGTCTTGATTTAAACTGAAACATAGTACTAATACATAATCCATGCCTAAGCTTATTACATAACCAAATTTAGAAAACTTAAGCAACATAGTAAATAATCTCCTTCCTAAGGAAGAACAAAGCTACTCCGTAGTTTTGCCCTTTCCCTTATCCTTGCCTGAAGGTTCACCTCGCTCTGCCTTAACTAAAATGTTTAAAGAAAGCAAGAATGAGCAACAAATTTGCCCAACAAGTGATGTAATTACAAGGGTAAACAATTAAAAGTTTGAAGTCTCGAGAATATAAGAGATAGTTCAAGAATATTATGACTTATCAATTATTTCGAATAAAGTTGTTATGGACAGATAATTTCAATAAGATTCAAGAAATAATTCTATCAAAGTTCGAGATGAAGAACACTGAGTAGCCACAAAGGACTAAGAACTCCTGCTAGAATTAACAGTTATTATACTAAAAATCCAATAAAAACAAGTACACAGGTGATCAGCCTATAGTACTCCAGGTTATGCATAACTCTCACATGCTTATAAGTGCGCACGTCGGTTCCCCGACAATATATAATTTCCCCTTTAATGAGGGTTGTTCATCTCAGCAAATCAAAGTCCGCACCAAGACAATTGGTTTGGAATAGCTTTCTAACACATGTATAATAGTCTAACCGAAACAATGGTTTAGACAACTTTTATAATTATATTCAATGACATAATGAATACAAGTACTCGCAATGGGGTTTAAGGGATATTAATCTTAAACCAATCCTTAGAATATGAATGACAGTTTATAAAGCATAAGAGTCATTGTCACATACTTGTATGATATATGAATATACAAGTTTACATGCTTGCTATATAAAGAGAAAGGGTTCGAGTACTTGCATAATACACTACATCCTGCTCGAATGTAAATTGAGTAGGGTTAAAGGGAACTTACCTGTTTGCTCAGCTACAAGTAATCTAGCTTTAATTTAAATTGCGTTTAAATGACCTAATCATTAATAAGTTGGTTCCTTAGTTAGTATAGCATTCATAACTTTATTCTTACAAGTGGTTACGCACCACATAGTTTTAACACACAGTCACGTAGGTGGAATCATGATTACTAAGTCCATATTCGTAATTTCTCATCTTAGCTAAATGAGTTAGCAAACCTAGAATACCTCGACCCTAAGCATCAACATAAGCTCGAACACATAGTATATCAGTTCAATCATGCAATACAACTTAAAACATTTATACATACATGCTGCAAGACTCTATTTACAAATTAAAATAACTGGGCAATTCCGGTGACCGGCGCGACCGCGCTGGTTTTTTGCCTTAGAGTGGCGCGGCCGCGCCACCCTCTGGGCAGACCAAAAATACAATTTTATTCAGGTGGAAATCCGAGCCTATTCTCTAACATTCAGGCTATTGATATAACTCAAATACACATTCTCATAAGGTTATTAGTCTGAGTTCAAAACCTAACATGCTCATGCTAAATTCAATCCAAAGTTATAAGGTGTTATGTTAGAAACTTCTATATTTTAAACCAGTCAAATCCATCTCGCAAAGGATCAACTATTATAGTCATGACACCACATAACGAGACTAAACCATACTTAATAAGCATGCTCATGCGTATATAACACATGTACACATTAATCACATAGTTTATAATTGGAATATCACTTTCTTGAACATGCGTACATAGGTAGAATCCATGTTTAGCTAGATGGTGCTCATGTCAACATGTTCTAGAGGCATAATGAATCCTATTATTCATGCTTGCAAGGTTGGAACGAAATTTACACAACGTCTGACAATAATAGTCCTCACGTCTTAAGTTTTTCTTGAAAATTACACATTAGACTAACTAAACTTGCTTAATATCTTTACGTGACTCTCCGTATGCATTCACACATATAATTAGATCATATATACATGCTTGTAAGCTCAGAACATCAAGGATACAAAGTTTACTAAGTTTACTTCCAAAACTTCAAGTTCTCCTTTAAAAAAGTTGTTGGAACCGAGCTAACACAACTCATGTCATGCAAGCTAACCTTAAGTAATACATTGGACTTGTTTTCATACATGTCTAAGCTAGTTACATATGCTTAAAGGATCAGAGTCAAAAAGGCATCACCTTCATAAGGTTTAGGTTTCAAATTCTAAGTTTTATTTCAAAATCTCGTAAACCTAACACATTTCATGCAAGACCATACTAGATCCCATACCAGATACACACATAGGCTTATTTAAGCTAAACTAACATGCTCATGACATCAGAAGAATCAAAAGTTTGAATTTTCAATCTGGGGCACGTCGCGGCCATGCCTGGTTTTGCCTGGGGAGTAGCGCGGCCGCGCTGCTCCTCGACAAAACCAGGTAACTCCCTGTATGGCGAAATTTTCACAACCAAAACCAATTCAACCCATAATCTGTGCATATCCATCTCACATAAAGTCTATAACCATGATATTAAGCATACCTAGCATGATTTTAACAACTTAAAACAAATAAATAACTAAGTTCACGAATTAAATTCAACATTCATGCCATGTTTCCATATTTTCACATACTTAGCGATTGATCATGCTACGAACTCGCTTTTGAACCAAATTGGTTCGTTTAACTTTCGTTGTCTTCGTATTTGACTATACTAACAATGTATAACAACCATTTGCAGATTATCACAACTCAGTTCACCCATTTTTGGTATTATAAGCATGTATACATGTTATTTTCTGAGAATTCATAAAACTTAAATTTGATAGCATAAAACATGATTAACACTTTAGTAACATGTATATGAACTTGACAACTTATATACATCAACTACTAACCAACTAACAAGAGATTCATGGCAAGATTCTAGAAATTTATATATAGAACTCAAGTACACAATTAAAGATAAATTACCTCTTGAAGCTTGTAATGTCCAGGAATTTTAAGCATTGTATCAAAGTTATTTTAATAAATAAAATTCAGTTATTATATATTTTTACGAATTTAATTGGATCCATGTAATAATTTTTATTTAATTATATAACCATAAGAGCTAATAATTTTCTGTGCTTTACAAGGACTCACTAATAGGTTGAATAAATTAATGAGTCAACCCTAACATTTGATTAACAAGAAATTGGGGAAATTAATAAATAATTTTACTATTATCGGATTTAAATAATTTGAACGGGAAATTATTATCGAAACAAATATTTTAAATAATTGGGTAAATTAATTAGTTATTTCAAGTACTGGAAACATAGTATTATTAATTTTAGTAAGATAAGTGGGCTATTATTTTTTTAGCTACCTAATTCCCATTTTATTTCCTATTGGGCTGACCCACCTTTTCCTTTCCTTTTACTTTCCTGTTGGGTCAACCAAGGGTGGGTCGGGTCAAGCCAATCCAATTGGGTCGCTCTTATAATTTTTTTTAGCCAGCCCAATTCCAATTAGGGTAGCCCATTTCCTATCTCTTACCGAGTCGGACCCCCTCATGCCAGTAAAGCATTTGGGGATTTAGCAATCAGCTAGACCTAGCCTCAAGTCAAGAAGAAACGGGAGAAAAAGGAGGGGGGGTTAAGCTGAGAAAGGGGGGATTCTAGCCCTAGGTTCCACAGTCCTAGCCCCTCAATCAAATGGAGCGGATGAAGGAGAGCTGGCGTCGGCGTGGGGGGATGTAAGGGACCGGCGGCACAGACGAGAAGGCACAACGACCGGCGGATAACTCAAGGCTCGAGGCGGACAAAGCAAGAAGCTCAAGGACCGGTGGCTAAACAAGGACCGAGGCAGGCGCTGAGCGATTTGACCGGCGGGAACGCGGCTCAAGGGGCTGCCGACTGAACGGATGGGCCTTGACGCGGACAACCGACTAACCACTCCCATCCTACCGTTGGTCTTTGCTCGACCACTTAAGGTATTTCCCAATAATTGGGTAAAAATCCTTCTATAAATTGAACCCTCCAAGCCTTAGCCGAAGCTGTCGGCCCTATTGTTCTTGTGAGTCCCAAGTTAGAAAAAAAAATATAGATACATATTAGAAGTCGCAAGAAAGAGGGAAACAGAGGAGGCTGGCCGCTGAATGTCCGGATTCATTACGTATTTTGGTAGAAGGAGGAGGCCAGCAGTCCGCACAAGCTCAAGGTATAACCATGGTTCCACCGAGCTACTGCGTTGGCTCGTTTGGGTTGTTGTTCTTTTTATTTTTCTTCCTTTTATGCTGGGTATTTTGGATTCTTGGTATTGTATTAAATTAAATTGTTTCTCTGTATTGGGTGTTCTATTTCCTTGTGTTGAGTAATTTCGTTTCTGGTATTGGGGTGTATTGACTGGAACTCTGGTATGGCAGAACCTTAAGGTTCGGGCAACCTAAATTTGTAAAGTAACATAGTATGCCCACCATGTGCTTGTTGAAAGGTCTGAATAAAAGGGAAACTGGTTTTCGTCTTGGTACTGATTGTTCTTCCATCAAGATGGTTTACAAAAAAAAAAAAATCAAACCTTTGGCTTTCTCTTTATATGTTAATGATGGGTTAGTCACATGCTTTAACATGAGTATTGCAGGCATATCGTTGTCAATTTCAACATGTGTTGCGAGCCGACCGTGGTGGGGAATATGGTTATGTGTGAGTTACGAACCTTGAAACGGGGGTGGGAGGGCAAGGACACTACCTATTTTAGGGCAGTACACAGCAAATTTGGTCTATGTTTGGTATGGCTGGGAATCGAACCTAGTTGTAGGTAGGGATTTGTCGGGCAAACTGCTAACAATAATATAATAATTATTTATTACGTAGTAATAAATAATAAATAAGATAATAAGTATTTAAATTATTATAAAATAATAATTATTTATTATTTTTATTATTTCTTATTATTTATCCATAAATAATAAATAAGGGTAATAACTATATAATCCCAACTAATAATTTAGTGTTATAAATATTTAATTATTATTTAATTAATAATAATAATTAAATATGAATAATAATAAATAGGGTTGGTAAATACTTATTAATAATTAAGTACGAATAATAGTAATAAAATAATTATTTATTAATAATAAATAAAGAAAATAAATATCCAATTATTAACTAATAATAATTGGGTATGAACAAAGCTAACAAGGATAATAACTATCATTATTGGTATAATGATTAAGTATGAGAGGGATTAATAAGTTAATTACTTATTTTGGCCTTAAATAAATAAAGATAATAAACACTTAACGATTATTAATATTGAATAATAATTAAGTGTGTGTAAATTTATACCTTAATTAATGTTGAATAAAGAACAAGTATAATAATTACTAAATTACCCCTAAGGTAATGGTAATTAAGAGTAAATCAACTAAATAATTGATCAATGGTTTTCCGTTATTTTTTTTAAAAACCAAAATAAATTTATTTTATAAGGATTGTTAAACCATACTTAGATACTATTAAAGGAAATAAATTGAGTATTCAAATGATAGATGACCATGATTAATTATTATATGTTTAAATAATGGCTAAGGGTCATTAATAAATTTCCATTTAACTAATGTTAAATGGTGACTAAATATAGATGATGAATTATTTATTTGCTAAGTAAAATGGTATAGTAAAGCGTGCCAAGATACAATCATGGTATAATAATTGATAAGCCGACTTTAATCCAATGATAGGTCACTCGAGATCAATTAATTAAAGCTAGAATTTATACTGTAGCTGAGCAAGCAGGCAAGTTCCTAACCCCTAAACTTCTTTCATTTTTGCAAGTTCTTCTCACTCAATTTTTGCATTGAGCAAGCTTTTAAACCTTATGCATTGTTTTTAATTCATGGCAAAGAGGTATATATTGTTTGCAAGTTATTCTTTAAGCTTGAATCTTATTTTTCGAGTACGCTTTTAAGTGGTCTAATTACTTTTTAAAATTATTCCACATCTATATATTTATTGACATTCGTACTCGCGCATTTGATTTCATATAATTATTTAAATTCAGAAATTTTGAAACTACTCATGGTTAAGTCTGAACCCTTGTTCGGTTCAGGCAATTATGAATTTATAAAAGCTATCCGAACCAATCACTTGGTAAGGATTCTTAGACTGTATGAACACCCCTTTATTTTATAGGGGAGTACCCCACGTACCGTATATAAGGTACAAACTAGCAGAATTAAATGTTATGCATTATACATAGGGTACGCGAGGCTGAATCCCCTCAAGTACGTTTATTCTGTAGCCAGTAACCAGGAGGGTCAACTAGCTATTGACTCCTTTGGAAGTTATCGTTCAAAAGTCTATTTGACTATCAATTGTTCTAAAAGCATTTAATGTTCTTGCTTCTGATTATTCTATTGTTGAAATCCCTTTAATATCCCTTCATCTGATATATTTTTATTGTTGCACCTTAAACTTGCTGGGAAACTCGTTGCTCATTCTTGCTATATCATAGACTTCATTGCAGCTAAACCCGAGACGTCAGGGAAGAATAAAGGGAAAGAAAAGATGAAATGATAGACTTCTCGTAGCAGACTTTAGATTCATGTGTTAGTTAATTTCTGTTAATGTAATTTAAACCCTGATAGCTGTTTAGGGTATGGATTGTGTAATTGTTTAAGGTTTAATCGTATTTCTGGGGACTAGTAACACCTTTGTAATGAACAACGTATGTTTATTTTATTCCGCATTTTAGATACCATATGTTGTTATAGGTGGATGTTTATGTTGGATCGTGATGACCGGATCCGGGTATTTGGAGACCCGAATTTGGGGGCGTCACAGGTTGGTATCAAAGCCATAGGTTATAAACTTTAGGATCGCGAAACCTAGGATATAACCTTCATAGTAAACTCGTATCGAGTGTTAGGAGATAAATCGAGGAGATTTATCATATATGGTTTTGATGAATTGGGGAATTCATCGAGTCGAGTAGTACCCAATGAAATATAACTTCATTTCTTCAATGAATATATTTTATTGCTGTACTAATGTTAGTTTTTGTGTGTTTGTAGGATGGCTGCCGTAGGGGAGACCAGTGGAGCCCGTGAGGAGGAGGTATTTATAGACATACCGGTAGTGGCAGAGCAGCTGGTGGGCTATGCTCCTATTGCCCCGGGATTGTTACAGGAGGAGTCCGAGCCGGAGGAGGACTACCACAGGGAGCTACCAGAGCCAGTAATAGGTGGAGTGATGAGGTCCGGTAGTCAGGACCCTGATACTGATGAGGAGGATCCCGAGGCCGAGGGGGAGGAGCCACCTGCTGATATTGATGGCATGGGGTCCACTGCCGATGATATTATCGAGGGGTTGACTGACAGAAATGAGGAGCTGGAGGCTCGGATTGCTCATTTGGAGGAGCAAAACCAGACCCATCAGTTTATGGAGGACCAGTACAGAGACTTAGCCTACCAGCTCGAGCATGATTTAGGGGTGGCAAAGGTACAGCTGCAGGGCTACGAGTCCTCAGCACAGCAGGTCGGACCACTGCTACATCAGCTAGTGGCCCGAAATGCTGAGTTGAGGGAGAGGTTGGAGCAGAGGGACCTGCAGATCGCCCACCGAGGGCGAAACAGGAGGCTATGAGATTCGAGGCTGGACTGGAGGTGGCTGCGAGGATGCGCGTCAGGGAGGCCTGGGCCAGGGAGGCCAGGAGGGTTGATCAGCTGGAGGACCAGTTGGAGGCCAGAGCTGTGAGGATAGAGACCCTAGGCCATGCCCTAGATGCAGCTTACAGGAGACCCCGGACTGAGGTAGGGGAATCCAGTCGCTCTGTTCGTCGCAGGATCGGGGATGGAGCATTCTCTTCTGGCCAGCAGGCTCGGATCCGTCATGATGTATAGTGATGGGATAGGATGGTGGTTTAGTTGCTAGTACAGTCAGTCCCACCTTTTGTTATATTAGGGACGTATGCATATTTGTATTGTGAATACATTTTATTTGCTTTCTTGTTGGGGGGTAGTAGTCAAACCCCAACTTTTGTTGCCTTAGAGGATGGGCAGTATCATTCCCCACTTTTTGTTTTAGGGGATGTTTGGTAGGGCACAGTGGCGCATTTATAGCAGTATGCCACAGGTTTCGTCTTGTAACAAACGGTGGTATATGAATATAAATGTAGATGTTTCACTTAAATCAAATGTGTTGATAGATATTTTACCTTTGATTGCTTATTTTAATAACATGACGTGTAAAATGTAAATCTATAGGTAAAAGTCATCAGTTGCCTTATTCAAACCATGCCGAGAGGAAGGCCACGTAACCAGCGAGTTGAGGAATCAGAAAGTGAGGTTGGAGACCAAACCAACCCCATGAGAATGTTTGCGGAAATGCTGGCAGAGGCCATGAAATCAAGACCGCCACCTGGAAGAACCCAAGCCGCAGCCGAGCCAGCGCATCATCTGGCAAACTTTAAAGATTTCAAATTGGTCGGACCACCTGAGTTCAAGGGAACTCTTAACCCAATCGAAGCGCAGACCTGGATAGAAGAAATAGAGAAGGTCTTTGAAGTGGCAAGGGTGGCAGAGGAACAGAAAACAAGCGTTGCTACCTTCATGTTAAAAGGTGAGGCAAACTACTGGTGGAAGGCTAACAGAGGCCGAGTGGAAGAAGGCACTGTCGCTTGGGATCGTTTTAAAGAAATGTTCTTGGAAAATTACTTTCCAGAGAGCATGAAGCAGGAGATGGAGATCAAGTTCCTGGAACTAAAACAAGGGAACATGTCTGTGGCTGAGTACGCAGCTAAGTTTAATGAGTTGGCATGGTTTGCAGCTCACCAAGTCAGCACCGAGGAAAGGAAAGCTCGTAGGTTTGAGCAAGGGTTGAAACCATGGTTATACCGTTCTGTGGCGGTATTGAAAATCAGAACATTTGCAGAATTGATGGAAAGGGCAATCATTGCAGAGGGTGGCAGTGAGGCTTTGGCCAAATACAACCAAGAGAAGAAGAAAGGACATGAGGGCCCGAAGGCAGGGAGCAGCGGGGGCAGCAACCCCAATAAGTGCAAATGGAGTGAGAGCCAATCTTTCGGGAGCAATAAACCCGGAGGAAACCAGTCTGGAGGGGAGGCAAAGAAACCAGGCAGGTGCAATAATTGCGGCAAGAACCACACCGGGGAATGTATGAAGGGAAAGAGTGTTTGTTACTGGTGTGGGCAACCGGGGCACATGGCTCCCCAATGTCAGAATAAGCCAAAGGGGGGATGTTTTTCATGTGGAGCACCCGACCACCAAATGAGGGATTGTTCCGAAAGAAGAAAAGCGACGCCGGGAGTGGCAACCGAAACAACAACAACAGTGGAAACAAGCAACCGATTGAACTACGGGCCACCATCCAGTCAAGCCAACAGGCCAACAGCCCGCACGTTCAACATGACTGTGCAGGATTGCCATGGAATCCAAGGAACGTGGTGTTCAGGTATCATCCCAATCAATGATATAAATGCATATGTGCTATTTGATTCGGGTGCTACTTGCTCTTTTGTTTCCGAAGAATTTGCTAGTCAGTTGAATTTACCTCGTGAAGAAATTAGAACACCCTATGAACGTAGAAGTAGCAAACAAAGAAATTGTCCCTGTAGAACACATTCATAGGAATTGTTGTTGTTGAATTGCGAGGATTTAAGCTCAATGTGGATTTGATTACCAATTCGGCTGGGAGAGTTTGATGTAATCCTGGGAATGGATTGGCTATCAACCCACGGAGCAGTTATTGACTGTAAGAAGAAATGTGTTACACCTAAAGACTCCTAATAAGTCGAAGGTAGTATTTTTTACGGCAGTAAGTCACCAAGACAATCTTGTTGTCTTACTATGATGCAAGACCGATGAAGATTACTTAAGAAAGGTTGTGTGTGTTATTTGGCCTATGTGGTCGATACTCGTCGTCAGGTCGGGGATGAGATGAGTCAAATACCCAGTCGTGAGAGATTTCACCGATGTCTTTCCCGAGGAACTTCCGGGACTGCCGCCGGATAGGGAAACCGAGTTCGTTATCGATTTGGCACCGGGAACCGCACCAATATCGAAGCCGCCGTATCGAATGGCACCGGTAGAAAATGAAAGAGTTGATGGTGCAACTGCAGGAACTGTTAGATAAAGGTTACATCAGACCAAAGCGTGTCCCCATGGGGAAGCGCCAGTTTCTGTTTGTAAAGAAGAAAGACGGTTCAATGAGAGACTTTGTATTCGACTATCGGGAGTTGAACAAAGTTACGATTAAAAAATAGGTATCCACTTCCTAGAATTGACGATCTGTTTCGATCAACTCAAGGGGGCAAAGTAACTTTTCAAAGATCGACTTAAGAACAAGGCTATCATCAACTGAAGGTGAGGGCAAGAAGATATCCCGAAGACTGCATTCAGAACTCGTTACGGGCACTTCGAGTTTCTGGTAATGTCTTTTGGATTGACGAATGCACCAGCAGCATTCATGGATATGATGAACAGAGTGTTCAAGCAGTACTTGGACAAGTTCGTAGTTGTATTCATCGATGACATCTTGGTGTATTCAGGAACAGAGGAGGAGCATGCTGAACATTTAAAGATTGTATTAGGAGCTCTCAAGAGGGAGAAATTGTATGCAAAGTTTTCCAAGTGTGAGTTTTGGTTGCATAGAGTGCAGTTTCTGGGTCATGTCATCGACAAGAATGGTGTTTCGGTGGACCCAGCAAAAGTGGAAGCAGTTATCAACTGGGAACAGCCGAAGACGCCGACAGAGATCCGAAGTTTCTTGGGATTAGCGGGATACTATCGAAGGTTCATACAGGATTTTTCAAAGATAGCATCGCCGTTGACCAATCTCACCAGGAAAACAGTCAAGTTTGTTTGGTCGGAGAAGTGTGAGGAAAGTTTCATGGAATTGAAGAAGAGACTTAGCCAAGCACCGGTGTTGACCTTACCAGACAACACTGGAGGCTTTGTAGTGTATAGCGACGCGTCACACAAGGGTCTTGGCTGTGTACTGATGCAGCACGGCAAGGTCGTGGCGTATGCATCGCGTCAGCTGAAGGATTATGAGAAGGGTTATCCGACTCACGACCTGGAGTTAGCCGCGGTGGTGTTTGCCTTGAAGATTTGGAGGCACTACCTATACGGGGAGAAGTGCGAGATATATACGGATCACAAAAGTTTGAAATATATCTTCACTCAAAAGGAGCTGAACATGAGGCAGCGCCGATGGTTAGAATTGATCAAGGACTACGACTGTGAAATTCTGTACCATCCAGGCAAAGCAAATGTAGTGGCTGATGCCTTAAGTAGAAAAGGCAAGGTGAAATTAATGCAGCTGACAGTCCAGGAGGAGTTGATACGGGACTTTGAACGTCTGGAGCTGGAAGTTAGGTATCCAATGGAGGTGGACGAAAAGATGTTCGCCATGACGGTAGGTCCAACTCTACTGGATAAGATACAGGAGGCTCAAGAATTTGACGAGGAATGCATTGACATTAAGAAACAGTTATCGGAGGGAAAAGCCTCGAAGTATAAGGTTGACAGCACAGGATTGCTGAGATTCGAGGGGAGGGTCTGGATACCCTACGTACCAGACTTAAGGGAAGAGATTTTGCAGGAGTCCCATAATACAAGGTTTTCGGTACATCCAGGAAGCACCAAGATGTATCAAGATCTTCGTCAACATTATTGGTGGCCGCATTTGAAAGGGGAAGTTGCAGAGTTCGTTAGCTGGTGTTTGACCTGTCAACGGATCAAGGCTGAGCACCAACGGCCGAGCGGATTGTTGCAACCCTTGGAGATTCCAGAATGGAAGTGGGAGCACATTACTATGGATTTTGTGGTAGGACTCCCGACAACTCAAAAGGGTCTAGACGCCATCTGGGTGATCGTAGATCGGTTGACCAAGTCTGCCCATTTTCTATCGATCAAGATCAGGTACAAATTGGAACAGCTGGCGAAACTTTACGTGAAAGAAATAGTATCACGACATGGAGTGCCGGTATCTATCGTGTCTGACAGAGATCCGCGCTTCACGTCAAATTTTTGGAGAAGTCTACAGGAAAGACTGGGAACACAGTTAAGAATGAGTACGGCGTATCACCCTTAGACTGATGGTCAGAGTGAGCGAACAATTCAGACTCTAGAGGATATGCTCCGAGCAGTGGTGATGGACTTAAGTGGCAGCTGGGACGATCATTTGCCACTGGTAGAGTTCGCCTACAACAATAGTTACCATGCTAGCATTGGTATGCCACCGTACGAAGCATTGTATGGAAGAAAGTGTCGAACGCCGTTGTGTTGGGATGAAGTTGGTGAACGGAGGTTGTTGGGACCAGAATTGGTACAACAAACTGTGGAAATTATTAAAGTAATAAGACAACGGTTAGTAGCAGCCCAGGATCGTCAGAAGAAGTATGCCGACTTACATCGCCAGAAACGAGACTTTGAAGTTGGAAGTTTTGTGTTTCTGAAGGTATCTTCCCTGGAAAGGAAAGATCCGTTTTGGGAAAAAGGGTAAATTGAGCCCTAGGTTCATAGGACCTTTTGAAATATTAAGAAAAATAGGCGAGTGCGGGGTGGCGTACGAGGTAGGTAGCATTACCTCCTGAACTTGAGCACATTCACAACGTGTTTCACGTATCAGTATTACGTCCATATAAGCCAGACTATAAGCACGTCATCTCCTATGAACCAATTCAGGTCGAAAGGGACTTATCGTACGAGGAGATTCCTGTCCAGATACTTGATAGAAAGGAACAGAGGCTGAGGAATAAAATCATTCACTCTGTAAAAATTCTCTGGAGAAACCACGCGGTGGAAGAAGCTACGTGGGAACTCGAAGAGAAGATGAGAGCCAACTACCCCCAGTTGTTTGAGTAACCTTAGATTGAAATTCCGAGGACGGAATTTTTATAAGGGGGAGAGGATGTAATGTCCAGGAATTTTAAGCATTGTATCAAAGTTATTTTAATAAATAAAATTCAGTTATTATATATTTTTACGAATTTAATTGGATCCATGTAATAATTTTTATTTAATTATATAACCATAAGAGCTAATAATTTTCTGTGCTTTACAAGGACTCACTAATAGGTTGAATAAATTAATGAGTCAACCCTAACATTTGATTGACAAGAAATTGGGGAAATTAATAAATAATTTTACTATTATCGGATTTAAATAATTTGAACGGGAAATTATTATCGAAACAAATATTTTAAATAATTGGGTAAATTAATTAGTTATTTCAAGTACTGGAAACATAGTATTATTAATTTTAGTAAGATAAGTGGGCTATTATTTTTTTAGCTACCTAATTCCCATTTTATTTCCTATTGGGCTGACCCACCTTTTCCTTTCCTTTTACTTTCCTCTTGGGTCAACCAAGGGTGGGTCGGGTCAAGCCAATCCAATTGGATCGCTCTTATAATTTTTTTTTAGCCGGCCCAATTCCAATTAGGGTAGCCCATTTCCTATCTCTTACCGAGTCGGACCCCCTCATGCCAGTAAAGCATTTGGGGATTTAGCAATCAGCTAGACCTAGCCTCAAGTCAAGAAGAAACGGGAGAAAAAGGAGGGGGGATTAAGCTGAGAAAGGGGGGATTCTAGCCCTAGGTTCCACAGTCCTAGCCCCTCAATCAAATGGAGCGGATGAAGGAGAGCTGGCGTCGGCGTGGGGGGATGTAAGGGACCGGCGGCATAGACGAGAAGGCACAACGACCGGCGGATAACTCAAGGCTCGAGGCGGACAAAGCAAGAAGCTCAAGGACCGGTGGCTAAACAAGGACCGAGGCAGGCGCTGGGCGATTTGACCGGCGGGAACGCGGCTCAAGGGGCTGCCGACTGAACGGATGGGCCTTGACGCGGACAACCGACTAACCCCTCCCATCCTACCGTTGGTCTTTGCTCGACCACTTAAGGTATTTCCCAATAATTGGGTAAAAATCCTTCTATAAATTGAACCCTCCAAGCCTTAGCCGAAGCTGTCGGCCCTATTGTTCTTGTGAGTCCCAAGTTAGAAAAAAAAATATAGATACATATTAGAAGTCGCAAGAAAGAGAGGGAAACAGAGGGAGGCTGGCCGCAGCTGAATGTCCGGATTCATTACGTATTTTGGTAGAAGGAGGAGGCCAGCAGTCCGCACACAAGCTCAAGGTATAACCATGGTTCCACCGAGCTACTGCGTTGGCTCGTTTGGGGTTGTTGTTCTTTTTATTTTTCTTCCTTTTTATGCTGGGTATTTTGGATTCCTTGGTATTGTATTAAATTAAATTGTTTCTCTGTATTGGGTGTTCTATTTCCTTGTGTTGAGTAATTTCGTTTCTGGTATTGGGGTGTATTGACTGGAACTCTGGTATGGCAGAACCTTAAGGTTCGGGCAACCTAAATTTGTAAAGTAATTAGGCAGTGTTTTGAGTCTCTGTATGCCCACCTTGTGCTTGTTGAAAGGTCTGAATAAAAGGGAAACTGGTTTTCGTCTTGGTACTGATTGTTCTGCCATCAAGATGGTTTACAAAAAAAAAAAAAATCAAACCTTTGGCTTTCTCTTTATGTGTTAATGAATGGGTTAGTCACATGCTTTAACATGAGTATTTGCAGGCATATCGTTGTCAATTTCAACATGTGTTGCGAGCCGACCGTGGTGGGGAATATGGTTATGTGTGAGTACGAACCTTGAAAACGGGGAAGGACACCTATTTTAGGGCAGTACACAGCAAATTTGGTCTACTGTTTGGTATGGCTGGGAATCGAACCTAGTTGTAGGTAGGGATTTGTCGGGCAAACTGCTAACAATAATATAATAATTATTTATTACGTAGTTAATAAATAATAAATAAGATAATAAGTATTTAAATTATTATAAAATAATAATTATTTATTATTTTATTATTTCTTATTATTTATCCATAAATAATAAATAAGGGTAATAACTATATAATCCCAAAACTAATAATTTTTAGTGTTATAAATATTTAATTATTATTTAATTAATAATAATAATTAAATATGAATAATAATAAATAGGGTTGGTAAATACTTATTAATAATTAAGTACGAATAATAGTAATAAAATAATTATTTATTAATAATAAATAAAGAAAATAAAATATCCAATTATTAACTAATAATAATTGGGTTATGAACAAAGCTAACAAGGGATAATAACTATCATCATTGGTATAATGATTAAGTATGAGAGGGATTAATAAGTTAATTACACTTATTTTTGGCCTTAAATAAATAAAGATAATAAACACTTAACGATTATTAATATTGAATAATAATTAAGTGTGTGTAAATTTATACCTTAATTAATGTTGAATAAAGAACAAGTATAATAATTACTAAATTACCCCTAAGGTAATGGTAATTAAGAGTAAATCAACTAAATAATTGATCAATGGTTTTCCGTTATTTTTTTTAAAAACCAAAATAAATTTATTTTATAAGGATTGTTAAACCATACTTAGATACTATTAAAGGAAATAAATTGAGTATTCAAATGATAGTGACCATGATTAATTATTATATGTTTAAATAATGGCTAAGGGTCATTAATAAATTTCCATTTAACTAATGTTAAATGGTGACTAAATATAGATGATGAATTATTTATTTGCTAAGTAAATGGTATAGTAAAGCGTGCCAAGATACAATCATGGTATAATAATTGATAAGCCGACTTTATCCAATGATAGGTCACTCGAGATCAATTAATTAAAGCTAGAATTTATCTGTAGCTGAGCAAGCAGGCAAGTTCCTAACCCTAAACTTCTTTCATTTTTGCAAGTTCTTCTCACTCAATTTTTGCATTGAGCAAGCTTTTAAACCTTATGCATTGTTTTAATTCATGCAAAGAGGTATATATTGTTGCAAGTTATTCTTTAAGCTTGAATCTTATTTTCGAGTACGCTTTAAGTGGTCTAATTACTTTTAAAATTATTCCACATCTATATATTTATTGACATTCGTACTCGCGCATTTGATTTCATATAATTATTTAAATTCAGAAATTTGAAACTACTCATGGTTAAGTCTGAACCCTTGTTCGGTCAGGCAATTATGAATTTATAAAAGCTATCCGAACCAATCACTGGTAAGGATTCTTAGACTGTATGAACACCCCTTTATTTATAGGGGAGTACCCCACGTACCGTATATAAGGTACAACTAGCAGAATTAAATGTTATGCATATACATAGGGTACGCGAGGCTGATCCCCTCAAGTACGTTATTCTGTAGCCAGTAACCAGAGGGTCAACTAGCTATTGACTCCTTTGGAAGTTATCGTTCAAAGTCTATTTGACTATCAATTGTTCTAAAAGCATTTAATGTTCTTGCTTCTGATTATTCTATTGTTGAAATCCCTTTAATATCCCTTCATCATGATATATTTTTATTGTTGCACCTTAAACTTGCTGGGAAACTCGTTGCTCATTCTTGCTATATCATGACTTCATTGCAGCTAAACCCGAGACGTCAGGGAAGAATAAAGGGAAAGAAAAGATGAAATGATAGACTTCTCGTAGCAGACTTTAGATTCATGTGTTAGTTAATTTCTGTTAATATAATTTAAACCCAGATAGCTGTTTAGGGTATGGATTGTGTAATTGTTTAAGGTTAATCGTATTCTGGGACTAGTAACACCTTGTAATGAACAACGTATGTTTATTTTATTCCGCATTTTAGATACCATATGTTGTTATAGGTGGATGTTTATGTTGGATCGTGATGACCGGATCCGGGTATTTGGAGACCCGAATTTGGGGGCGTCACAAAGCTAATTGAGTACCCTTGATACTCCCACTGAATTCCTACTCTCACTCACACTCTAAATGACTAAACTTAGATTATTGGAAGCTTAATTTGCAAAGGAAAGGTGCACAATTTATAGAGAATTAAAAATCTGGTTCATGGATTTGCTCAAAGGTTTCACCCAATGGAAGAAGAAGAAGAACATTGGTTAATGGAGGTTTGGTGGAATAGTAGTGGAGCACTATTTGGACCACCTCCCCCACCATCATGAAGCTAAGGTTTGCAAGGAAGAAGAAGAAGTCTAGGCTTGTAGCCTTTTCCCATTATCAGCAACAAGGCTCTAGCTATTCACGTAAATGAAGAAAATGGGGTAAGTGACCATCAATTTGGGACAAGGAACTCAGACATTTCCCAACAAGCCTTAAGTCCATACTTTGATTTAAAATGTAAACTTAGGTCATATAGTGTATTAAATAATTAGATGCTACCACATTGTATCAATACCCATATCATATAATCCATGTACATCAATTAAAGTGAAATCTCATTAATTACTAACACCCAGATAGTTAATATTCATTATTATTCCATAGTACATTTATTACAATAAACATTTTACGTATGGAAATAACTATCATATAGCAAATATTAATTACCTTATATAATTTAAATGCACATCACACATCAAGATGTCACATAGGATATTCATACAATTTAAATGTCACGCATATTTACCTTATTTAATGAATTATATGAATACTCATACATGCTAATGTCACAAAAAAAATATCATGCCACATAACATTTAATTAAATAAAAGGAGGTTATTAGCCACACAATAATTAAGTAAGATAACATTAATAATTTCTTTTCTTATTAAATCACTCCTTTATTAAATAAACAAGAAATCATTTTATTGCATTACTATTATGGTGACATATCACATATACTCATATTCGAATAAATATTCAACTTAAATAGAAAAATTAATAATAATATTATTTAAAATTCTCGGGTATTACATCCTCCCTCCCTTATAAAAATTTCGTCCTCGGAATTGATACAAGGTTACACAAACAAATGGGGATAATCCCTTCTCATCTTACTCTCTAACTCCCACGTAGCCTCCTCGGCGTCGTGGTTTCGCCAAACTACCTTTACAGAAGATATACTCTTGTTTCTCAAGGTCTGCTCTTTCCTATCTAGTATTTGGACAGGAATTTCCTCATAAGTCAAATTCTTCTCTACTTGAATCGGCTCATAGGATATCACGTGTTTATAATCGGGTTTGTACGGATGTAACATGGAGATGTGAAACACGTTGTGGATGTGTTCCAGCTCAGGCGGTAAAGCTACCATATACGCCCCTTCGCCCACCCACTTCAAAACTTCAAATGGCCCTATGAACCTCGGACTCAATTTTCCTTTCTTGCCAAATCTGATCTTTCCTTTCTAGGGAGATACTTTTAAGAATACGAAACTACCGACTTCAAAGTCTCGGTTCTGACGATGCATATCTGCATATTTCTTCTGACGATCTTGAGCGGCTACTAATCTGGCTCTTATTTTTGTCACCACATCGGTTGTCTGTTGAACTATTTCCGGCCCCAAAAGTCGTCGTTCTCCGACTTCATCCCAACACAATAGTGTTCTGCACTTCCTTCTATAGAGAGCTTCATACGGTGGCATACCAATATTCGCGTGATGACTATTATTGTAAGCGAATTCTACTAAGGGTAAATGGTCATCCCAGTTCCCCTTAAAATCCATTACGCAAGCTCGAAGCATATCTTCTAGTGTCTTTATGGTTCGTTCACTTTGTCAGTCTGTCTGAGGATGATAAGCGATACTCAACCTCAATTGTGTTCCCATTCTTTCTTGTAAGCTTTTTTTAGAAATTTGACGTGAATCGCGGATCTCGATCGGAGACGATTGACACTGGTACTCCATGTCACGAAACTATTTCCTTCACGTATAAATTTGCTAATTGATTAAGGTTAAAACGAATCTTGATTGGTAGAAAATGAGCTGTCTTCGTTAGTCGATTCATGATAACCCAAATGGCAGCAAAACCCTTCTGTGTGACTGGAAGTCCCACCACGAAGTCCATCGTAATGTGCTCCCATTTCCACCCCGGTATTTCCAGTGGCTGGAGTAGACCACTCGGTCTCTGATGTTCTGCTTTAACTCGTTGGCAAGTAAGACATCTACTGACGTATTCTGCAACCTCTCTCTTCAAATTGGGCCACCAAAAATGTTGTCGTAGATCCCGGTACATCTTCGTTCCTCCAGGATGAACAGAATATATCGTGCTATGTGCCTCGCGCAAAATTTCCTCCCTTAGTTCAGTAATAGCTGGCACCCACACTCGATTTTTGAATCTCAAAATACCATCCTTCTCCATTCGGAATTTTTCTTCCTCACTTCCTGTTATCCGCTTCTTTATCTTCTCGCACTCCTCATCTATTTCTTGTGCTTCTTTGATTCGATCCAATAATGTTGGACGAGCTTCCATCACAAACAACTTCTCACTGGGCCCTCGAGGTTCCCCAATTTCTATTTCTAATTTTTCCATATCTCTTATTAACTCCTCCTGAGTTGTCAATGTGAACAGTTTCTCCCTTCCTTTCCTGCTCAGCGTGTCAGCTACTACGTTGGCTTTTCCCAGGTGATAAAGAATTTTGCAGTCGTAATCCTTGATTAATTCCAACCACCTCCTTTGTCTCATATTTAACTCCTTCTATGTGAAAATATATTTTAGACTTTTGTGGTCCGTATATATCTCACATTTTTCTCCGTACAGGTAGTGCCTCCAAATTTTCAACGCAAAAACTACTGCCGCTAGCTCCAAGTCATGGGTAGGGTATCGTTTTTCGTAATCCTTCAATTGTCGTGACGCATATGCAAAGACTTTGCCGTGTTGCATAAGCACACAACCGAGTCCTTTATGCGACGCATCACTATACACCACAAATCCTCCCGTATCATCTGGTAAGGATAATACAGGTGCCTCGCTTAACCACTTCTTCAGTTCTTGAAAACTCTCTTCGCATTTGTCCGTCCACACGAATTTCACTGTCTTTCTCGTTAGATTGCTCAACGGGGTGGCTATCTTAGAAAAATCTTGGATAAATCTTCGATAGTACCCAGCTAACCCCAGAAAACTTCTTACTTCCGTCGGCTTCCTTGGTTGTTCCCAACCACTAACAGCCTCCACCTTCGCAGGGTCCACTGAAATCCCATTCTTGTCTATCACGTGTCCTAAGAATTGAACCTTCTCCATCCAGAATTCGCACTTGGAAAATTTTGCGTACATTTTCTCCTTCCTTAGTGCTTCCAACACCATCTTCAAATGTTCGGCGTGCTCTTTTTTGGTCTTTGAGTAGATTAGGATGTCATCGATGAAAACTACCACAAACTTATCCAAGTATGGCTTGAAAACTCGATTCATCAAGTCCATGAATGCTGCTGGAGCGTTGGTCAAATCGAACGACATCATTAAAAATTCGTAGTGTCTTTCGAAACGCCGTCTTCGGGATGTCTTCCTCTCGTACCTTTAGTTGATGATAACCCATTCGTAGATCTATCTTAGAGAACCACTTTGTTCCCTTCAATTGATCGAAAAGGTCATCTATCCTCGATAATGGATATCTATTCTTGATCGTTACTTTGTTCAACTCTCGATAGTTGATATAAAGCCTCATCGATCCATCTTTCTTTTTGACGAATAACACTGGTGCTCCCCAAGGAGACACACTTGGCCGAATATAACCCTTATCTAATAATTCCTGTAATTGTATCATCAATTCCTTTATTTCCACCGGTGCCATATGATACGGAGCTTTCGAGATTGGTGCAGTTCCTGGTGCTAAGTCTATTATGAATTCGATTTCTCTATCTGGCGGAAGGCCAGGCAGATCATCAGGAAACACGTCTTGAAACTCTCTCACTACTGATATATCTTTCGCTTCTACTCCCTTCTTTTGAGTATCTGCAATATAGGCTAAATAACCCACACATCCTTTCTTTAACAATTTCTTGGCCTGCATCATCGTAAGACAATAGGATTGCTTAAGCGATGAGCTACCATAAAACACTACCTTAGACCGATTTGAAGTCTGAAGGTTCACACTTTTCTTTCGACAATCGATCATCGCAGCGTGGCTGGATAACCAATCCATTCCTAATATCACGTCAAACTCTCCCAATCTTATCGGAATCAAGTCTACACTTAGTTCGTGACCTCTGATGCTTGCAGAATAATTTCGGTAAATGAACTCTACGGGAATTACTTCCTTATTTGCAATCTCTATGTTCAAAGGATTCTCTAAACGTTCTTGGGGTAAGTTTAAACGTGTAGCAAAATCTTCAGACACAAAGGAACAGGTAGCACCCGAATTAAATAATACATACGCATTTATATTATTGATTGGTACAATACCTTATTACCCTTATTGTCCCTAAATATGGGTCAACAACCTTTATTTATTAGAACAATAAATTCATCATGGTTTAATGACAACTAACTAATAGTTGGTCACTTATTTAATTACACTTAATTACTATTTACTATTAATAAAATAATCTTTAAGTGTTTATCCTCATTATTTAATAAGGACCAAAATAAAAATCAGCTTATTAATCCCCCTTATACTTAATCATTATTTCAGCAATGATTAAGTAATTCTCATCCTTATTATTCAATAACTTTATTCATACTAAATTATTATCATTATTAAATAAAAATCGAATACTTAGTACCTTTATTTACTATTTATTAATAATAAATAATTACTTTATTAACTTTATTCATATATTTAATTATTATTATTACTAAATAATAATTAAATATTTATTATCTTTATTTATTATTTATTAATAAATAATAAATAATTATTTCATTAACTTTATTCATATTTAATTATTATTATTACTAAATAATAATTAAATATTTATTATCTTTATTTATTATTTATTAATAAATAATAAATAATTATTTCATTAACTTTATTCATATTTAATTATTATTATTACTAAATAATAAATTAAATATTTATTATCTTTATTTATTATTTATTAATAAATAATAAATAATTATTTCATTAACTTTATTCATATTTAATTATTATTATTACTAAATAATAATTAAATATTTATTATCTTTATTTATTATTTAATAAATAATAAATAAGTATTTTATTGGCCCTTACTCATATTTAATTATTATTATTATTAAATAATAACTAAACATTTATTAGCTTTATTTATTAATTATTGCTAAATCATAAATAATTATTTACTCGCTTTATTCATAATTATTATTTAATATTACTTAAATAATAATTAAATATTTATTTTCTTTTACTTATTAATTTTTGGTGAATAATAATTATCTCATTAATATTATTCATATTTAATTATTATTAAGTAATAATTAAATATTTACTAATCTCATTTTATTATTTATTGTCGAATAATAATAATTCTTCCATTGATTTATTGTTAGCAGTTTGCCTAATAGATTCCTTCAATCTAATACAAGGAATTACAATATCCCAAAACACAGTGTGGTACCAACTGTTTACATCCCAACAGTATTTTCACAATACAAAGAAAATCAACCCAACCAACCCAGTCGGTCCAAATACTGAAGAAGGAAAAGAAAGTGAATGAACTAACTATATCATTGCATTACCAGAGTTTAAAACCCAACAATTTTAATGTCATGTTCTGGATTTTCAAACCAAAGCCATGTCCAAAACTAAATCCCAATACCAGAACATTCTATCCAGCCCAACATATAGAACAAATATCCCAATACAGAGGAATAACTAAATCCAGTATATAGAAACAATTATCCCAATGTAGAGCAAACAAACTGCCCACTACAGGTTTCCCAAAAAAGTATTAACAGAGTAAATTAACACACCAAGGATTCCATACTAGATGTTAAATCCAACAATTTAATAAAATCCCCAAAACGGGTGTCTAATACCATCAATTGCTAGAACCCTTAGGGTTCACTATTAACAGTTTTCCCAGCACAGTACAAGAAATACAGTCCCAGTACATTGTATAACCCATTCCAATCACAGAAAAAAAAAATTTAAAAACTAACACTAAACCATCACAGTGGCTGGAACTACTCAATACCTTGGGGTTGAACGATTCGCTGACTTTCTCCTTCTACCGAAATACACCTTCAAGCTGGACATCCGTAGCAAACTGGAATTGTAACCCCTGTTCCCTCTCTCTATTAAATTTGAAACCCTAAACTTTCAAATTGGGAATTCACAAAACAGGGAAAAACTTCGGCAGCTTTGGTTTAGGGCAAGGGGTTCAATTTATAGCAAAGTGGTTACCCAAAAATTGGGTATTGCCTAAATTGGTCATTCAAGGACCATTGGTAGGAAGGGAGATGGCTGTCGATCACTTCACATCCCACCCAGCTGCGATTCGCCATCAATTCCTCGAGCCGCGTGGTTGCCGCCGGTCAAATCGCCGAACACCCAAATCCCTTGGTCCAATCGCTCGAGCTCGGTCGCCCACCTTGAACCTTGCTTAGCCCACTGGTTACTCCCTTCGCCGCCGGCGCACGCCTGGCGACTTGCTCCTGTCCCGTCCGATTCAGTTAATGGAGTCCAGCTAGGTTCGCCTAGTTGATTTGAGAGGCTAGGGTTAAGGGTGAAGGTTGCTCTGTTCGCTCGGTTGTCCCAAATGGGTTTTGCCGACCAATTTAGCTGGCTTTCCCAATGTATTAGTGGTGGATCGACCCGAGTGCAACGGGTACAACCCGGCTGCACGACCCAAACCGGCTGGAACCAAAAAGAAGGAATGGGCTTAGCTTATAACAAAGTTTGGCCCAACAGGGAGTAAAATATAGACTCAGCCCAATAGGAAATAAAAGGAAATTTGGGTTCAACTTAGGAGAAAAGAAATGGGCCAGGCTAAATAAAATAACCTAATACCCTTATTATTTTAATTGAATAATTAATTCAATTAATTAGTTAAATATTTGTTTTACCAATAATTCTTTATTCGAAGTACTTAATAAAATAGGTTTATTTATTAATCTTCTTCCAATTTCTTCCAAATAAATAAAAAAAAAAACTTGGGGTTAACCTACTAATTTAAATCGCAATATTAATGGGCCCCTTAATGTAAGAAAATTATTGGACCATATAATCATATAATTAAATATAATTCTTACATAAGTCCAATTAAATTCATAAAATTTTATAAGATGAATTTTATTTATCAAAATAATTTGATACAACGTTTTGAAAATTCCTGGACATTACATCTTATATTTAATTGGGACATTGTTTGGTAGAAGGATTGAATTGTACGGTAACTATGCACTGAAAGGTTCTTTTGTGATTAATGTTGAAATCTATATTATCTGGAAAGTCGTTGATCGCTAAGGTGGCTTACCCTTATTGTAGAATAAATATTATTTATTTAAATGAATTAAATAGTTTAATTTATTTATTTAAATATAATTAGAATTGTTCTAATTGATTTATTCACAATCGGTTTAATATGGAGAACCTAAAGGGTCTCACCGCAAAAGGAAAAATATTTATTTAAGAAGTAAAAGACATAATTGTAATAATAAGTTAAGTGTATTTAATTTAGTCTATGGAGATAAAATAAATTAAATAGCTTAATATTTATTATTTAATATTTTGGAAATATTAAATATAAATTAATAAGAGGAGTCTTATTATTATTATTACTATTATTATTATTTAATTCCTAATAGCGATTGGGAATTAATTAATAGAAGTACTCTCTCATGAATTCCTAGTTGGATTAGGAGCATAATTAATTAAAGGAGTTTAATTATAATAGAAACCCTAATCCTAAATAGTTTAGGGAAGGGTTATTCCTACATCTATAAATAAGAGGAGTTTTATCATAGATTAGGGTTACACACTCTTGCATTAGATTGTGGAGAGTACTTGCAATTTCTATAGAGATAGAAACTAGGGTTTTGCCAACAGCCAACTTCTTGAATACCTATTCTTCATTGGTGGATCACCTCTAGAGGTTAAACACTTTGGTGGCTAATGTTGATCAAAGGAAGGAATCTCATCGGTGGAATTCGAGGAGAACACGAAGAACTAAAAGTTGAACTTATACCCGAGAAAGCTTTGATCTACGAGGGTATAATTCTTATTCTTTTTCTCTTTCGTTAATTGATAATTGAACACAAAGATAGATCATGGTGATGGTTTGTATTAACATTTTAAAATTCGTTTTATCACGCTTCCGCCCTATTTATGTAATTTGATTGCATACTTGCGTTATATACAAACCCAACATATTCATCGTAGCATTGAGAATAATCAAAGAGTAATTGCAGTTGAAAAACAAATGCTCAAATATTTCAGGATGTTGTTGGCAAAGAGGGCAGTTGATAATTCTCGCGGTGTAAAGCTTTGTTCGGTCATTGGTCTGCAACCTTTTTAGAAGACCCAGTCACAAAATAAAGGAATAACGAGATACATGCAATTTGTTCCAAAGAATGGAATGCCAAGGAACTAGTTGTCGCCTATTACGAGTGCTTTTGGTCATTGGTCCCTATAGTTTCCAAGCAATTGGCTCAACCACCTTGAATGAAAGAGAGGAATGAAGGAAATTTCCAACTAAACTTGAAGACCATATCAGATTTCCACGTTTCAGAACTTCCACCGGAGGCTTAACAAGAATATTACTGTCCTCAACAGAGGGAGGATGAAAGGAAAGTGACCAGGAAGTCAACTCAAAAATTTTTCCCATAACATCACTCCATGACTTTGGCTTAGGGGACACATGCAACTGACGTGGAATTTCGCCCTCCTCGGAGGGAGAACCACAATTTGAATTTAAATTTGAAATTTTTTTACTGACATTACCAGGCGGGAAACTAAGTTTCACTGGGGAGGTCATGGGCGATTGAGGAACACGCTCTGGCATTGGCCCCTCACCAACACATGCAACAGGAACAAGAGAGCCACCCAGGAACATCTGTGATACTGGTACGCTGGGATGGGAGAGACCCAGCAACCATTGAAGGACTTTCTTTAAATACATTGCGAGCATTCATATTATTCCCAAAATCAAACATCTTTTGAGCACTGACCATACAAGCTATCTTACCCTCTGATATGTAAACATTAACGTCCTTCATAGATAAGCCATGGGCTAATATGAAATCCAAAAGTTGAGAATTCTTTTTCCACTCCTCCAAAGCTTCATCTCTGTCCTTCCGAGAGAAATATTGAGCAGCTTTAAAAATGTCCTGAGCCTCAGCTCTAAGAGCTGGACCAACATAAACTTCAAACTCCTTATCCAACGACATGGATTCCTCAGAGATAATACCATTAATTTGAGGATTGGCATCAGATTCAGCCATACCATCACTTTTAACATGCAGCGAAGGAGATTCTGATGATGAACTAGGAGCCAAGATTCCAAATTCGGCAAACAAGTCCCTAGATTGGCTACTACAAGAGTAACCTGCCGAGAGGTGAGAATGACTGACCATAATGAGCGTGAAAAAAACATGGAGAAAGGGAACAAGAAGAGAGAGGAAAAGGACGAAAAACAACAAGAAAGAAAGGAAAGCAAACCAGCAAAAAAACAAGCAGAATCAGAAAAGCTATCAAAACAAAAAAGGGGAATGGAAAATACGAATCAACGGATTAGGAGAACGAGGAAGAAGGAAAAAAATTAAAAATCTCGAGAGAAGGCAGAGCAAAAAGATTAGAGAAAGGAAATCCATCTTTTGTTCCTTCAAATTCAGAAAGAGCCGATTAGGAGTCTTATTGCTTCGTTATACTTTGATTAGCTTCAAAAGGAACAATATCATCAATATCGCATTCAAAACGATGTGTACATCTCACACAAGTCTTAATTTAGGGAGACCTTCTTATTGTTTTATTAGTAGCTTCAAATTACCAAAGAAAGATGTGATTAGGAGTCCTATTACTTCGTTCTAGTTTGATTAACTTCAAAAGGAGCAATATCATCAATATCACGTTCGAAACGATGTGTACATCTCACACAAGTCTTGATTTAGGGAGACCTTCTTATTGTTTCATTAGTTCTTTTAAATTATCAAAGAAAGAGGTGATTAGGAGTCCTATTACTTTGTTCTAGTTTAATTAGCATCCAAAGGAGCAATCCCATCACTATCGCGTTCAAAACGATGTGTACATCTAACACAAGTCATGATTTAGGGAGACACCTTCTTATTGTTTCATTAGTTTCCTCAAATTGCCAAAGAAAGAGGCGATTCGAAGTGTAACGCCCCCCGAAACTCGGGTCTTACCTTGAACCCGATTCCCGCGCGTCACGGTACTACCCATACAACATGGGCTTACTACATGTATGTAATTACAATAATATAACAACATATCCTCATCTAATCCCAGGCACGAAGACCTTAAATAAAACACTTATGACCAAGGTTGAATAAATACCATGATCCTTTACAATATCTCATGTGTGAACGCAAGGTTCAGATTCTGACTTTATCCAATCCCTGAATATTCGCAAGGTTATTCAATAACCAATACATTCGTTATGAAAATGTCCTTTATACAACATCGACATCCTTGTAGTTTACTATAACAAGTAACTAACATAATCACATCATAAATACTATAATGGATAACCTTCATTTCTAACTCAGGGTTTACATAGTCAAATTCACGTACATCATATACCGTCATCATAGCTAAATAATTACAGTAAAGGGACATTTAGCAACCTTCCTGTTTCCGTGCGCCTCTAATACTCCTCATCCCGATATCAAGATAATTACATTGCATCGTAAATCTGCAAAAGTTTTATTTTTGCAAGAATGAGCACGACGGCTCAGCAAGAACTAACAGTTTTCACATTTCATGCTTCACGTAACACATAAGTTTGCATTTTATCCATGCACCATGATTCTCATACTATGCATCTTACTCATGCATTATAAATCTTATGCAATTTATCCATATATATGCATCATGTATCTCATAGCATACTTCATGCATCTCACATTGTATATTTACAATAATTTAAGTTCCACATAGAACAATATAGTCACATAATTGCACATTATGCACACTTTGATCATGATCTCATATAATCCACATAATAGTGAAAGATTTAGTAATCATGTCATGTACTTCAATACATTTAAACAAGTTAACAAGTTACTGAAAGAACTTGCCTTTAAGCGTTCCTTGCCAAATTATGATGGCTCGTCCTTCAAATATCCTACACAATTTATTTAACAATAAAATACCAATTAGCCACTAAAAAGGCTTCATATAATGGTTTACAATATAACAACTCTTATCTCATATTGTTCGCGCATTATAAATTAATAACGCGATTAACTCTAAAACGTTACTCGGCGTCGCGTCGTTTGAAAATGTTACGACCCTTATCACCATCAATACTTATTGATTACATTAACCCCATCCCGTATCTTATAATGTTCGTTTCATTTGAATCGAGACATTATTCAAGTTCATTAACACTTTACACGGCGTTTCGACGTTTACACGTCACACACCTAATTCGCCTCCTTTGTATGTGCTTAGCATGCTCATGCATTGGTTTATAACACACTATCATGTTTCATTATTATTAGAAACAAAATACTAAACAAGATTATACACACTAGTTACGACGTTACGACGCTTGCACGTCTATACGCTAAACTTGATTATTCGAACGCCTAGGCGACCTGCATTTGCGTACGCCTAACATGCCCATTCAATTTATCTAATACTCATTGGTTAATGTTAAGTATCATTATAAATCATAACATTCATGTTATAAAACTTAGAATGTCATTTAACATTGTCGGGAGCATTACGCGTGCTTACGCGCATGCTCGACACTCTCCACCGATTGCCCCCAAAAACACATCAGTCATACAAATGGTCAATTTGGGAATTGATCCCGACCTCAAATGGAAAAACTTAAAGAACGAAAGTTGTAGGTCTACTCGTTCTCTTTCCGAATCATCTTGAATCATCTCAATCCGAGTTCGTATGAGAAAGTTATGCCCATTTTACTAAAGGACATCGGAGCAGTTTTGCACAGTTTTCTTACCAGCGCCGTTGGCGCTCACAATGGCCTATGGCCAGCGCCTACAGCGCTCCTATGCAGTAGCTGGCCCCGTGGCCAGCGCCTACAGCGCCCAGCCAAGTGCCGTTGGCGCTAGGCCTGAGTCCCCAACGCGTTTTGCTTCCCGGAATGCTCTGTTTTGGTGTTCTAAACCTATCTTGCTTCCAATCACCATAACTCCCTCAATACACGTTCAAATTGGTCCATTCCGGACTCTATGGACTCCTAAGACATAGGGCTACAACATATCAAAAATTCAAAGCTATCCATTAACATTAACATGGCCAAATCTTAGGCCAAAGTATCAACTCATGCTATATTTTCGTGTTCTTCGTGTTCTTGGTGTTCTTTACGAAAATCATCACCAAATCTTTGTTTTAATCCCTTTTTACTCCATTCCAACTGGGTTAAACTCATAACCCATGGAACTACAATATGACAACAACAAATAAACACAACAAACACGAAATCATAGCTACAAAGTCCTCTAAATCGTCCAAATGTCCAAGTTCATGTCCAAAGTTCATTGTTCTTCATGTTCTTCATCCTCCTTAAGCATAGGTACGGATTTATTGCGTTTTTGTTCCACTTTGATGTTATTAATGGCTTATATAACCTCTTAACAACATTTACAAACAATCACCACAAACAAAAACACCAAGAATCGCCACAAATCCGACCCACAAGCTTAAGAGCTCAAAACTAAGAAAAACTTGAAAAACTCAATAAGAAATCGAATGGAAAGGATTTGATTGGTGTTTACCTCTATAAATCCTTCCTAGATGATTAAGAAGCTCGGCTAGGATTTATTTTGAAGGTCCTCCTTGCTTGGATTCTCTTCTTCTTCCTCCTTCCTTTTTCCGGCGAACTTCCGGCGACTCCTCCTCCTTTTTCCGGCGAGCTCTCTCACTCTTACTCTCACTCTCTCTCTCTCTGCAGAATTTGAAATGGGTTTGAATGGGGAGCTGATGGTTTGCAATAGAGGAATGAAGTTGTTGAATTATTTGGGAGAGTGGAGGAGTAAATTTGGGAAGAAAAATGAGTTTGTGGGTTAATGGCTCAAGGTGGCCAATTTTTCAACATTGCCAGCAATAGCTCTCCCTCCTTGCAATTTGATTGGTCCAAAATGAGGGATTGGTTCCCTCTTGGAGTGACAAGCCAAAATAAATACCCAAATACACCAAAAATATACCTGAAAACTCCCACTTTTGTACCAAAACTGGTAAATAACCCTACCCAAAATTAAAATGGGCATTACCATAAATATTGGGATACGTAAAAATAATTATTAAGGGATATGTCCAATTATTCGGAACACCCATATAATACATTTCGGATATGGATAAAATCACGTATCAGCTCAAATAAAATTTCTAACACTTGGAAAAATTATTCGTACGCATACACGTATTTATGAAATTATTCAACATCGAAAAAGACACAAAAAATTTATGGCGTGAATAGTGCCTCGAGAAACGTGCCCCGTGAATAGTAATTTTGCGATCTTTCGCAAAATCAATTATTCACTCCTACGATTCAATAACGCATAAAACTTCATACATTGACATCATCCAGGTTATAAAATAGCCTTTAAACACGTCACCGAAAAATAATATTTAATCCGTTAATACTATTAATAAACCCAAATTACAAGGGTATTCACGATTCGCGATCGCTACTCTTTCCGATTAACTCCCCATAATCATATACATCAACGTACATATATCTCACCCATATTTTGGGTTAGCGTCTTTTCAATAAATAACTCGTCCAATAATATTATCCTTTAACTATTTATTTAATCCAATAAATAGTACTCTAGCGATATTTCTCGAATCCGCCAAATTAGCTAATACGAAAACTTTGATACTTACTAATCATCGTCTACACATAATCTAGGTTACAATATAACCTTTAAACACTTACCACATAATATTATCAATAAAAGTCTATTTTATTCAATAATATTCATAAGCTCGAATTATTAAGCTACCCATAACTCGCGATCGTTGCAATAATTAACTATTAACTCATTCATTTCGAATCTATGTATATATTTCACATTTATATATATACATATTAAGCTCATCTATTTAATCACATAAATATATATAACACATATATATTCAAACGCGACTCATAATAAGAATTATTCTATATTAAATTCTTATTATAATTATTCTCAAAAATCCGGGTTGTCACATCCTTCCCTCCTTATAAGGATTCCGTCCTCGGAATCACAAATATCAAACCTCTTACTCGGTTTTCGTCTAATTTCTTCCGAAATTTTATCGTTGAAAATTTTTTAACGTATTACTATAACATAGGTTTCATATTACCTATTTAATCTCTGAGTATTATCCTATGTTTAACCCATCAATTTCCTTTTCTAAGGATCATTGTATGCCACAATCATCATAATAATTTAATATCATGATTTGTTAACTCATAAACATTCAGGATATTACATTCACCCCTTCTTCTAAGAATTTCGTCCTCGAAATTTCAATGCATTCATCTTTGCTTATTCTACCCATCAAAACTAGGTTTTCAATCTAACCTTTACACTGTCCTCTTTCAAGGATTCACGTAAAATTGTCGCATTCTAGGACTACTTCTCCTTGGGATAATTACTCTTCCCAAAATCAGTTTCCCAAATAATAGGAACCTTCAACAATTGTTTAATAATTGTGAAGTAACTTGAACAAATAGGAAATAAAATGTTCCTTAAAAACTTTTCATATTATGCTGAGGGGTCATAAAAACCATGACCATGGAGGTTTACGGGTATTACTACTCCTACCAATTTCAATTATGAAAAAGGTAATCTACCTCATAAAGACCATGAACGTAGTCAAGGAATTAGTCCGTCAGTAGTACTCGAGGGAATCAGCCTCTCATACCCCATGTATATGCATAACATTTAACTCTGACTGCATCGGATACCCGACACTTATAGCATCCATATTAAGGGTTGCTCTCCGCCAGTTGTACTTGAGGGGATCGACCTCTCGCACACCATGTGTATGCATAACATTAAATCCTGACCGTGCCAGATAACCGACACTTATATTCCCCTATTCCGGGTTATTCCCCCAACTCAAGAATCCGCACCAAAACAATTTGGTTTGGCATAAATTCTCAAATAATGCTTGAATTTCATAAACACATTGCAACATTCGTCTAGCCGAATCAAATAGCTTAGACTTACATCAATAATTCGGACATCAATCGAATCATTATAGCTAACTCAATTGGCATGCAAATTTTTTTTTATACCTTAGAGAAAACAAAAATCATTTTATGACGTCATAATACTGCACTGTTGCAACAGTGTGTTAGGATTCCGTCATTTGTGACTTTGTCATACTACATCATACCATAGTGGGCTGACGATCCTATGATCACATCCAACACTAGGTTAATCTGCATTGATGACTCCATCATCTGTCATTCTACATCAGGTCTCATGATGCATTGATGACAATTTAAAAATACATTTTGATATTTTCAAATCAACTCTGTCTAGCCGAAACAATTTGCATAGACATATGAATAATAGTACATTTAAAATCCCTGGTCCAGAAATCTGGCCCCATACATTTTTCGAAGAGCAAAAGTGTAAATTTCAGCACGAAGTCAATAAATTTCGAAGTCTAGCATAGCTAGAAGATTTGGAATATCCATGTCTCCTCATCAACTTCAATTTTCTCCCATTTCTCCACTATTTAATAGTTCTATCTATTTCTAACTCCATCAATGCTCATCATTTTGAGAATTCACAGTTCTAAATCCACAACCTTTCGATACCCCAATATAGTTCATCAAACTTACCACACAATATGAGTTCAGGAACTTACCACAATCATATGGGTTTAGAAACTTATCCTAGTCAGACCAAAATCGTCCATTCGCTGAGGGGTTCCATCAGACCATATGATTATGAGTCACGAACTTACCATACGTGTGAGTTTAAAGAACTCGCACCTAATTTTATATTCTCTAACTATCAAATATAAATATGAGAAAAGAATCACCTTCTCGTCATACGTATAGCGATAGCGCGATACTAGGTTCCAACGATTATCAATATAGGAAGCTAAGTGATTGTCGAAACTATCATAAACCCCTGCCCATACAAGGAATCGATCAACTCGGCCACTAATCAATATAGGAGGCTAAGGGGTTGTTACACCAAGCACAAATTCCCCGCCCATACAAGGAATTGTTCAACTCAACCACTATACCGATATAGGAAGCTAAGTGGTTCTCAAACCAAGCACGAATCCCCCGCCCATACAAGGAATTGTACAACTCAGCCACTAACATGAGTCCTCAATTGAAATCACCCCAAATCCTAGCTTACTCGTTGCTTAACAAGAATTTAATTCGTGTTTCATCACCCATAACTCTTTCCGAGTTTTACTCGTACTATCTCATAGTACCATCTGTCTATAGCATTCAGCTAAAATGTTCAATCATTCAATTGATCATCTGTCATTCTATGACTTAATCCAATCACATCGTGATCTTACTCTACAATCGTTTTACATTACGATCTTCCTTATCCTACGATCGTTTCATCCTACGACCTTCTCTACTCTTCTCTTTAATCATAATATATGATTTTATTGCATCTTTGTCTTATAGACCTCGTATATCTATCAACACTTATCATCTTTATCACTGGAGTCAGGTAACTCCTAATTCTCATCTTTTATAATGCATCGAGATTCTTCTTTGAATCGTCTTATATATATCTCAACTCTTACTATGAATTTTCTAAATTCATTTACTATCAATTAAACTCTATTGGAGTTTTATCTATCTTCATCATTATCATCTTCCTTCACTACAGTTATAGCCTAAGGTACTCTTACCCAAGGTTTATAACCTATCAGCTCTGATACCAACTGTAACGCCCCCCGAAACTCGGGTCTTACCTTGAACCCGATTCCCGCGCGTCACGGTACTACCCATACAACATGGGCTTACTACATGTATGTAATTACAATAATATAACAACATATCCTCATCTAATCCCAGGCACGAAGACCTTAAATAAAACACTTATGACCAAGGTTGAATAAATACCATGATCCTTTACAATATCTCATGTGTGAACGCAAGGTTCAGATTCTGACTTTATCCAATCCCTGAATATTCGCAAGGTTATTCAATAACCAATACATTCGTTATGAAAATGTCCTTTATACAACATCGACATCCTTGTAGTTTACTATAACAAGTAACTAACATAATCACATCATAAATACTATAATGGATAACCTTCATTTCTAACTCAGGGTTTACATAGTCAAATTCACGTACATCATATACCGTCATCATAGCTAAATAATTACAGTAAAGGGACATTTAGCAACCTTCCTTCCTGTTTCCGTGCGCCTCTAATACTCCTCATCCCGATATCAAGATAATTACATTGCATCGTAAATCTGCAAAAGTTTTATTTTTGCAAGAATGAGCACGACGACGGCTCAGCAAGAACTAACAGTTTTCACATTTCATGCTTCACGTAACACATAAGTTTGCATTTTATCCATGCACCATGATTCTCATACTATGCATCTTACTCATGCATTATAAATCTTATGCAATTTATCCATATATATGCATCATGTATCTCATAGCATACTTCATGCATCTCACATTGTATATTTACAATAATTTAAGTTCCACATAGAACAATATAGTCACATAATTGCACATTATGCACACTTTGATCATGATCTCATATAATCCACATAATAGTGAAAGATTTAGTAATCATGTCATGTACTTCAATACATTTAAACAAGTTAACAAGTTACTGAAAGAACTTGCCTTTAAGCGTTCCTTGCCAAATTATGATGGCTCGTCCTTCAAATATCCTACACAATTTATTTAACAATAAAATACCAATTAGCCACTAAAAAGGCTTCATATAATGGTTTACAATATAACAACTCTTATCTCATATTGTTCGCGCAGCATTATAAATTAATAACGCGATTAACTCTAAAACGTTACTCGGCGTCGCGTCGTTTGAAAATGTTACGACCCTTATCACCATCAATACTTATTGATTACATTAACCCCATCCCGTATCTTATAATGTTCGTTTCATTTGAATCGAGACATTATTCAAGTTCATTAACACTTTACACGGCGTTTCGACGTTTACACGTCACACACCTAATTCGCCTCCTTTGTATGTGCTTAGCATGCTCATGCATTGGTTTATAACACACTATCATGTTTCATTATTATTAGAAACAAAATACTAAACAAGATTATACACACTAGTTACGACGTTACGACGCTTGCACGTCTATACGCTAAACTTGATTATTCGAACGCCTAGGCGACCTGCATTTGCGTACGCCTAACATGCCCATTCAATTTATCTAATACTCATTGGTTAATGTTAAGTATCATTATAAATCATAACATTCATGTTATAAAACTTAGAATGTCATTTAACATTGTCGGGAGCATTACGCGTGCTTACGCGCATGCTCGACACTCTCCGATTGCCCCCAAAAACACATCAGTCATACAAATGGTCAATTTGGGAATTGATCCCGACCTCAAATGGAAAAACTTAAAGAACGAAAGTTGTAGGTCTACTCGTTCTCTTTCCGAATCATCTTGAATCATCTCAATCCGAGTTCGTATGAGAAAGTTATGCCCATTTTACTAAAGGACGTCGGAGCAGTTTTGCACAGTTTTCTTACCAGCGCCGTTGGCGCTCACAATGGCCTATGGCCAGCGCCTACAGCGCTCCTATGCAGTAGCTGGCCCCGTGGCCAGCGCCTACAGCGCCCAGCCAAGTGCCGTTGGCGCTAGGCCTGAGTCCCCAACGCGTTTTGCTTCCCGGAATGCTCTGTTTTGGTGTTCTAAACCTATCTTGCTTCCAATCACCATAACTCCCTCAATACACGTTCAAATTGGTCCATTCCGGACTCTATGGACTCCTAAGACATAGGGCTACAACATATCAAAAATTCAAAGCTATCCATTAACATTAACATGGCCAAATCTTAGGCCAAAGTATCAACTCATGCTATATTTTCGTGTTCTTCGTGTTCTTGGTGTTCTTTACGAAAATCATCACCAAATCTTTGTTTTAATCCCTTTTTACTCCATTCCAACTGGGTTAAACTCATAACCCATGGAACTACAATATGACAACAACAAATAAACACAACAAACACGAAATCATAGCTACAAAGTCCTCTAAATCGTCCAAATGTCCAAGTTCATGTCCAAAGTTCATTGTTCTTCATGTTCTTCATCCTCCTTAAGCATAGGTACGGATTTATTGCGTTTTTGTTCCACTTTGATGTTATTAATGGCTTATATAACCTCTTAACAACATTTACAAACAATCACCACAAACAAAAACACCAAGAATCGCCACAAATCCGACCCACAAGCTTAAGAGCTCAAAACTAAGAAAAACTTGAAAAACTCAATAAGAAATCGAATGGAAAGGATTTGATTGGTGTTTACCTCTATAAATCCTTCCTAGATGATTAAGAAGCTCGGCTAGGATTTATTTTGAAGGTCCTCCTTGCTTGGATTCTCTTCTTCTTCCTCCTTCCTTTTTCCGGCGAACTTCCGGCGACTCCTCCTCCTTTTTCCGGCGAGCTCTCTCACTCTTACTCTCACTCTCTCTCTCTCTGCAGAATTTGAAATGGGTTTGAATGGGGAGCTGATGGTTTGCAATAGAGGAATGAAGTTGTTGAATTATTTGGGAGAGTGGAGGAGTAAATTTGGGAAGAAAAATGAGTTTGTGGGTTAATGGCTCAAGGTGGCCAATTTTTCAACATTGCCAGCAATAGCTCTCCCTCCTTGCAATTTGATTGGTCCAAAATGAGGGATTGGTTCCCTCTTGGAGTGACAAGCCAAAATAAATACCCAAATACACACCAAAAATATACCTGAAAACTCCCTCTTTTGTACCAAAACTGGTAAATAACCCTACCCAAAATTAAAATGGGCATTACCATAAATATTGGGATACGTAAAAATAATTATTAAGGGATATGTCCAATTATTCGGAACACCCATATAATACATTTCGGATATGGATAAAATCACGTATCAGCTCAAATAAAATTTCTAACACTTGGAAAAATTATTCGTACGCATACACGTATTTATGAAATTATTCAACATCGAAAAAGACACAAAAAATTTTATGGCGTGAATAGTGCCTCGAGAAACGTGCCCCGTGAATAGTAATTTTGCGATCTTTCGCAAAATCAATTATTCACTCCTACGATTCAATAACGCATAAAACTTCATACATTGACATCATCCAGGTTATAAAATAGCCTTTAAAACACGTCACCGAAAAATAATATTTAATCCGTTAATACTATTAATAAACCCAAATTACAAGGGTATTCACGATTCGCGATCGCTACTCTTTCCGATTAACTCCCCATAATCATATACATCAACGTACATATATCTCACCCATATTTTGGGTTAGCGTCTTTTCAATAAATAACTCGTCCAATAATATTATCCTTTAACTATTTATTTAATCCAATAAATAGTACTCTAGCGATATTTCTCGAATCCGCCAAATTAGCTAATACGAAAACTTTGATACTTACTAATCATCGTCTACACATAATCTAGGTTACAATATAACCTTTAAACACTTACCACATAATATTATCAATAAAAGTCTATTTTATTCAATAATATTCATAAGCTCGAATTATTAAGCTACCCATAACTCGCGATCGTTGCAATAATTAACTATTAACTCATTCATTTCGAATCTATGTATATATTTCACATTTATATATATACATATTAAGCTCATCTATTTAATCACATAAATATATATAACACATATATATTCAAACGCGACTCATAATAAGAATTATTCTATATTAAATTCTTATTATAATTATTCTCAAAAATCCGGGTTGTCACACGAAGTCCTATTGCTTCGTTCTAGTTTGATTAGCTTCAAAAGGAGCAATATCATCAATATCGCATTCAAAACGATGTGTACATCTCACATAAGTCTTGATTTAGGGAGACCTTCTTATTGTTTTATTAGTTCTTTTAAATTGTCAGAGAAATAGGTGATTAGGAGTCCTAATTACTTCGTTCTAGTTTAATTAGCATTTAAAGGAGCAATCTCATCACTATCGCGTTCAAAATGATGTGTACATCTAACACAAGTATTGATTTAGGGAGACCTTCTTATTGTTTCATTAGTTTCCTCAAATTGCCAAAGAAAGAGGTGATTAGGAGTCCTATTGCATCGTTCTAGTTTGATTAGCTTCAAAAGGAGCAATATCATCAATATCGCGTTCAAAATGATGTGTACATCTCACACAAGTCTTGATTTAAGGAGACCTTCTTATTGTTTCATTAGTTCTTTTAAATTATCAAAGAAAGAGGTGATTAGGAGTCCTATTACTTTGTTCTAGTTTAATTAGCATCCAAAGGAGCAATCCCATCACTATCGCGTTCAAAACGATGTGTACATCTAACACAAGTCATGATTTAGGGAGACACCTTCTTATTGTTTCATTAGTTTCCTCAAATTGCCAAAGAAAGAGGCGATTCGAAGTCCTATTGCTTCGTTCTAGTTTGATTAGCTTCAAAAGGAGCAATATCATCAATATCGCATTCAAAACGATGTGTACATCTCACACAAGTCTTGATTTAGGGAGACCTTCTTATTATTTTATTAGTTCTTTTAAATTGTCAGAAAAAGAGGTGATTAGGAGTCCTAATTACTTCGTTCTAGTTTAATTAGTATTTAAAGGAGCAATCCCATCACTATCGCGTTCAAAATGATGTGTACATCTAACACAAGTCTTGATTTAGGGAGACCTTCTTATTGTTTCATTAGTTTCCTCAAATTGCCAAATAAAGAGGTGATTAGGAGTCCTATTGCATCGTTCTAGTTTGATTAGCTTCAAAAGGAGCAATATCATCAATATCGCGTTCAAAATGATGTGTACATCTCACACAAGTCTTGATTTAAGGAGACCTTCTTATTGTTTCATTAGTTCTTTTAAATTGTCAAAGAAAGAGGTGATTATGAGTCCTATTACTTCGTTCTAGTTTAATTAGCATCTAAAAGAGCAATCCCATCACTATTGCATTCAGAACGATGTGTACATCTAACACAAGTCTTGATTTAGGGAGACCTTCTTCTTCTTTTTTTGCTAAATGTGTTTGATTGTATTGTATATACCAAATATACATTGGCTAAGGGGCATACCCCAAGCTATAGCTAGATCATCTAGTGATAGCCCCAAAAGAGGAGCTAGCTATATTAGAAAGACTTGCAAGAGCCAATTACAGTAATATTGACAAAAATTAGTAGCCTTGAGATAAGAATTACATTTAGAAAGCCTAGATTGAATAATGTTAATAACATCCTTTGCTAGACTGCACGGAGGGACCATAATATCATTGTGGAGCTTTGAGTTCCTGGCTTCTTAGATCTTGTAAAAAGAGACAACAACCGAGAGGCTCATGATGTTCTTGGTGAGCTTAGTACCTTGAAATGATAAGATGAAAGATGTAACTTTATCCTAGGTCATAGGAATATTATTCCAATCACCCACACTAAGAGTAGCCCCCAGAATCACCTTGGAATAATCACACTCAAAGAATAAGTGGTCAAAAGTTTTGGGGTGCTGCTGGTAGAGAGGACAGGTAAGGACCCTACCCGTGTAATGCATAGTAATATCATTGGTTTGTATCTTTTTCAAAAAGCCCAACCAAAGCATGAAAGAATATCGAGGCACATGCAGATTGTTCCGAGTGATGTTGTTCTAGCACACTTGTGGTTGACGATGCCTAATGTTGTCCCAAATATGCCGAGCTTTGAGAGAGTTGATATTTATGTTATTCCATAAAATGCAATCATCAGTACTGGGAGGACGTGGGATGTCCTCAATCAGCCTACGGAAGGTAATAACCCCATGATGATTGTTTTGAGGTAAGGACTAGGTAGAATTCTGCAGGATGTCACTTGCTATGGCCTGAGCATGTGATAGACTCCACGGCACGCTTGCATGAGGTGGTCGTCGCCCGGATCGTTTCCAGCAAGTTATAAGGTGACACACTCACAACACCTCAACCCCTCGCCTATATATAGACGGTAATTGTCACACCCCGAAATCCACCTACTTGCTTGGTCGGACTTCGTGCTGACTTGTACAACTTTTACATAATGCTATAGAAATTTTAACTTCTAATAATCAGAGTATAATGCTGAAAAGTGATATTATAATATCATTCTTTCGTGTTACATCATTCCCAGGTTACTTGTTCTTATTACATATAAGTCCTCAAAGACTTGCAAACAAATATCCATTTATCTATCCCAGACTTTCAATATTAGCAACCAGGCAGTTCCTAAGAAAGAGAGGGCTTTCCGTTAAAACGGCGCGTAATTATATGACCTAACCCAATTATTAGATATTCCATAATATAAAACTTCTATGTATCCAAGGTTCACAGTACCCCATAACAGATAGTAGTTTTCGTCAGAACATTAACTGTGTTTGGATACCCTCACTTGGATGTATAGATTTATATCTTATGGATATCTCTTTCATATCAATAGTTCATATCTATCTGACATTCACAGTATTAATCATAAGATTGTTCCTAGAACTGAGGGGTGCATTCCGGTAAAGCTGGCACCTTACCCGCGCTCATTAAGTGTAACCTCAGTGCTTACGGAACTCCCAATATCATTCAAATACCCTCATTCAGATGTATAATTCAGATGTATAGTTCATATGGATACTGTACTAAATCAATACTACCTTCTAACTTATCTAAGAATCTAAATACAACTCAATTAATATAACAAAAGATGATAATGTATATTTCATAACTTTAAGTTCGATTACATCATTCTCAATACCATGTTCTTAGTTCAACAAAGTCTTAGAAGACTTGAATTATAAAGACAGTAAGATAATACTAATTTAACACGTCCTCTTCCCATTGTTCGTCCTTGAAGTTCCAGGATTACCGTCTAAAACTGCAAAGGAAGTTATTTACAAGAATGAGCTACAAATGCTCAGCAAGTTTAAAAATATAAACACAATGTGTTTTAATTTAGAAGAACAAGTTCGACGATTTTTTGGCTAATAGATTTTGCCTAACTGAGAGTTGATATCCTCTATTGATTCGTATCAACCAGAAAAGTGAGGGTTGATATCCTCTATTGATTCGTATCAACCATTTCTGTCAGTCATAAAGACTAAGAAATATAGTTGATTTGGATATTTTGAAGGGGATCAGCCTTCCTCAATATCCTAGGTGTATGCATATCATCCTACTTATGCCCACTGCACGTTATGTCGAGATTTATTGGACATATATATGACCCTCAAAGGGGTAATTCATCTCAGTTTTGGAAGTCTTATCAAAACAATTTGGTTCGATACAACAATTCATGCTTTCGCTAAGCAACAACAATTCCATATGAATAACAGTTCATTTCTTAAATTATGTTGAATCAAAGAGCAATAACTTCATAATAATTGATAACACGAACGAAATATTTAAACGAATTCGTACAATAGATGTACAAGGAATATAAAACTTGCTCAAGATAAGGAATATAAACTTGCATTCAATATGAAAATTAAATGAAGTTAGAAAACTTGCAACAAGTAAGAGAATTTACGCAAGATAGGGAATTGAAAACTTGCATAATATAAAGTTGTACAGGTTAGAAAACTTGCCTTGTATATCTTTTACAGATAAATATAACGGTCGAAACGTTCGTCGTAAATCCTACACGATTATAAGTTCATGTAGACTAATTAAGCATTTAACGATTAAATCTTTTAAGTTTTATTTCGGGTATTATAACCGCTTATAAATAAGACTCCTTCTAATATATATGAAATAATTTTAGCATTATAACTGCTTATAGAATGAATATTTTTCAACTATATTTAAAATAAATTGAGCATTATAACTGCTTGCAAAATGAATATTCGTTTACTATGTTTGAAATAAATCGGGCATTATAACTGCTTAAAAAATGAATATTCGGCTATTATATTTGAGATAATTTCAGCATTATAACCGCTTGTAAAATGAATATTTTTATTAAATACTTGAAGAAAATCGGACATAGTAACTGCTTATAAAAGTATATTTTCTAATATATAAGAGAAATAAATCGGATATTATAACTGCTTGTAAATAGGACTTTTGTACTATATATATAAAATAATTTGGGCATTATAACTGCTTGTAAAAGTATATATTTTTACTAATATATACATAAAAATAAAAATTATAACCACTAGAGTATACCTCTTGTAGTTGCTAGCTTTACTTCCAATCACGTAGCGCTTCGATTTTTCGAAACTAATTTTTATCTCACAATATCTCTCAGAATATAAATATAGAGTATTTTTGCTCTTGAATTGCTCTTGAACATGGTAAGGATTGAATGAACTTAGCATGCTATTTATAGGAAAACATAGTTTCGCTAATTGCACGTTAGGGGCTCGACTTATTACACTTTAGTACCTAGCATATTCTTAGAATATTCTTCTAAGCTCCTCAATGAAAATATCTTCCAAGCTCGACAATGCAACTTGCAATTGAACCTATCTTCTAAGCTCCTCAATGAAAATATCTTCCAAGCTCGACAATGCAGCTTACAATTGAACATATCTTCTAAGTTCCTCAATGAAAATATCTTCCAAGCTCGACAATGCAGCTTGCAATTGAACCTATCTTCTAAGGTCCTCAATGAAAATATCTTCCAAGCTCAACAATTCAGCTTGCAATTGAACTTATCTTCTAAGCTCCTCAATGAAAATATCTTCCAAGCTCGACAATGCAGCTTGGAATTGAACCTATTTTCTAAGCTCCTTAATGAAAATATCTTGCAAGCTTGACAATGCAGCTTGTTGTTGCCCGATTTCACAATCAATAATTACATGCAAGTATACACGGTCAACAAGTAATAAAGTGATAAGATAGAGTGTCAAACCCGCAGGAATTACTATGTTTTATATCTCCAACTGTCAATTTAGATTATGACTATTCTATTAAACAATCGCAATTTTGAATATTGATTTAAGCTAATTAAATTATACTAACACTAGCAACTATCACAAAGGTTTAAATTCAGATTTAAAGAGATTAAGACTACAATATCCCCAATTTATATCATAAACCAATCTATCTACGCATTCCAATTATTCACTTCAATAGAGTTGTTAACAGAAATTCAATTGCATTTATAAGCCCTTTTCCAAGTGATCAAATAAATCTATCTAGTCCAATTAACTCTGCGATATTCCTATGCAAAACTAAAGGATTAAATTCATTAAGCTTCAATTTCCAATTGTTACATGCAGCAAAGAGATATCCCTATTCACTTCATAATCCTAATTATTCAACACATGCAAATAATTAAGAATACATGCTATCTCATCCAGTTCTAACCCTAGGTTGCATCTCCCGAATTCACTTGGGATATTCCGCTAATTGTCAGCCAAACAATTAATCAATAAGCATAGAATAAGATAGACAACTCAAATTGATTGAATAACTGAAATCAAATAGATAGTTAATTCATAAATATAACTGGGTCAATTGTAGCCTTAATTAAAAAGTTTAGTTCATACTGACAATAAAAAACTAGAATTCCAAAATAAGTCATCATAATTAATTACAAATTAGAGATAATGTAATCTCTAGTCCTCTAATCTGAATTCCTCACGATGCTAGACTTGATCTTCAATCTCCTTGCTCAGCTCTGAAAATTCAATCTCCGTGTGTTGTCCCTTTATCCAATGTGTTATCTCCTATTTATATCCTCATAAGCCTCCTCATCAGAGTGGTAGATAGAATCCTTGTTAGCTTCAACCTTTCCAAGATAACTGATTGCTGAAAAGTCTTTTAATTTTCATCAGCCGCATTCTCGCCCCGGCGAGAAATTCTTCACAAAAGTCCTCGTCCCGGCGAGAAAAATAAACCATGGATTCTCGCCCCGGCGAGGTTGCCCTGCACCCAGCTATTTCTTCTTCTTCCAACCTACAACCAGCCTCGACCTACAAAAACAATACAAAAACAAATAAAACGATACTAAACACATTTAAAGACTGTAAAGAATTAAGCTAAAGACGTATCAAACTCGTAGGTTAAAACCTACTCATGAAATACCCCCAAACTCGAAACTTTGCTTGTCCTCAAGAAAAAACACAAATCAAACCATAATAACATCTAAACTAACAACCTACATGAATGCAAATGCATGACTATCCATACTCAAGCAAATAATTAACAGATATCACAAAAAATTCAGCCTCAGAAATCAGTAACTACCAATTCAACAGAACTTCAACCTCGTGCACCATCAACCAGCCAACTATTATCAGTTATGACTTACTCTCAACCCTTCCATAAGTGTGTGCAAAATATATCAAACCAATCAGAATATGAATTCAACTCTTAGTATCACAATGCTCAGATAAAAATAAGTTCACAGATTTTACGTTCAAGCTCAACTGCTATTCACTTGTCTTCACATTTTTCTTTCTGTTTTCCTTCTAAACGAGTGCGTTTTACACTCCATCTCGTCATAGCATCTCGACTAGTGCAATGTTCATCTTTATTAGGCTATTCAATGTCACCTGTGTAACGAAGTTCCAACCAACGACTCCCAAACCAGACGATTTTAGGGCGCTGAGTGTAAAGACACATCCTAAAGGCATACTCATTCAAATGACACCGGCCACAAAGACAAACTAGTCAAGACCTGCTCTTATCTCTCTATATTCATTAATTATTCTTTTTCTTGCACTTAGACAGACATCGAAGCAGTATTTATTCAACAACTTTTTTTTTCAATAACTGAATTTTTTTTTAATCCAACAAGTGATAACAATCTATATCTTCATGCGAGCACGTAATACACCAAAGAAGAACCAACTCCTAACTACTTCAACACACAATCGTGAGCAATTAAAAACCAAGGGTCCCAAGTAAACACAACTAACAACAGTCAACTCCTGAATTTAGCACTCACTATCCATCCTATTAAACTGAATTAGAACTGATCATGTTTCATCATCGGCCATCCCTAAATGACTTCCATTAATGCATTGCTTGAATACCCCTACTAAATGCAATACTATATGATCCTACGCTACTAAATGTTTTTGGATTTTTTTTAATTTTTTTTATATATATATAGATGACTAATGCAATCTAAAATGAAACTAAGACAAATAAAACTAAAATGCAACTAGATAAGCAAATTCTAAAATAAACGCCCCCTAAACTCAAACGATACAATGTCCTCATTGTGCGAAAAATAAAGAAAGTAAAGAACAGAGGACTTCCCTGAGGGGTCAAGCAGTAGGCCCAAACTCGTTATCATTATCTAGGGTTGGTGGTGGAAAAACTGGCAATGGCTGCGCCTCTGGAAAATGAACATAATCTATCAACGGTTGCATATTAGAATACATGTTTGCGATCGCCTGCGTATAACTCTGCTGGTAAGCGAACATATGTTCCTGTCGATCCACCAACCGTTGATTCTGCCTCAATATGGTTTTATGCTGAGAATCGATAAGGTGCTGCAATTCATGAAATTGAAGGCTGAACTTAGATTTGCCTGTAGAAGTAGACGCCGAAGGACCCACTACCTCTTCAACAGCTGCCTGCTCCTCATATTCAGAAGGAGAATGAATGATATACCCCAGACCACGGGGATGTGACTCACCGCCTTCCCATTCCTTATATCGTGCAATTAGACGGTGGTCCAAAAGTAGCAATGGTTGCTGCAAAGCTTCCTCAGCTCCCTAACAAACACCCGCCCGAAGACATAATCCACAAATCAGAGAAGGGCAAACCACCCTGACTATGTAAGCTCCGTAATGTTCGGCGAATCGACGCCTCAATCACCTCCCCCACATTAATCTCAATTCCCGTTACAATGGCATATAACAACAAATCTTTATCCTTGGGTACATCACTCACATGCTGTGATGGCATCAGCTTAACGGAGAGGAAGGCATACCAAACCTTACCATAACGACTAAAATCCTTGCTATGGAACGAAATTGCTGCACGTGGCCCTCTAGATATCTAAGTCGTCCCTGATTTACACAAATCAGTAACCACTTTCTCCAAATTCGGTCCCTCCGCAAGAAATTGAGTGTATCTACTGCGTACATCCGGCCTCAAGTTATAATATTCATTGATCGTATGGGCTCAGAATGAAACTTTCTTACCCCGGATTGTAACCTCGCATGAAGCCGCGTCTTCTGCATTGGCATAGAATTCTTTGACAATGGCTATACATGCAGGTTCTAGATGGGCGGTAAATGTCTCCCATCCCCTCTCAACTATCTGTAACATCATCTCACCATCTACCACTTCGTCAGGTGTGAGACCGCGCTCGGGAGTTAGAGCTTTACCCGATGTATACGAATCATATCTGTCAGCTGCCTCAGCACTGACGAATTTCCTTCTATCAAATTGCTTGGATGGTGTTGAAGATGAACCCTCACCCTGATGCCTTTTAGGAGCCATTACTGACCACTTAACAATCGTAGATTCTGAAACAACAAGACTAACACCCCACAACTCTGCTATGCAAAATTAGGAACAAAACTTCCTCCATACTCTGACGAGTGGCATCGAGTCAATATGCTCTCCATTTCTTCCTGTGGCACACAACGTCTTATCATTTGATCCGCACAAGTTTTGAAAAGAAATGGTTCATCCCAGAGGTACTACTTGATATCATGGAGAAATTTCTTTCTTTGTTGAGAATTGAAATCTTACGGAAGTACTATCCGGCTTGAGTTCTTTTGACTTTGCCTCTGACCCTGAATCCTTCACCTTTTCTGATTCGTTCACCTTACTTTTCATCGGGGTTACCTCATCTTCATTCTCCACAATTGTTTCTGGTTTAGAATTCCCTTTTACCGTATCAGGAAGCTCTTTTCCACTCCTTAAGGTGACAGCCTTACAATGTTCTTTTCCATCCGTTCTTGGGTTAACCTCTGTATCGCTTGGAAGTGCTCCTTGTGGTCGACTGTTCAAGACGTGAGCCAATTGTCCCAGCTAATTTTTGAAGTTCCTAATTGACACTGCCTGGCGTTTCACATTCAAATCTACCTGAGTTAATAGCTTATCTTGATCATTCATTCTTTTCTTAGACGCTTCGAAACTCGATTTTCTTTCTGTATTTTGTGGAGCTTGGTTCTGAAAACCTAGGAGTTCTGTGATCTTGGAGCTGGATTTTGAGTCTGAGTGTTATTGCTCCAAGAGAAACCCGGATGATTCTTCCACCTCGTATTATAAGCATTATGATATGGCTGTTGCGATCTATTATAGCTCCCCAAAAACTGTACCGATCACAATACTCCGTCGGATGTGCACCTACACATAGCTCACACACATAGGCTACTTGCTGGACTTTCGATTCTGCCAGAGCTTCAATCTTTTTAGACATGGCTGCTATCTGAGCTGTTAGTGTCGTGGCCGCATCTACTTCCAATACTCCAGCTACCTTTTGTTGATTCATTCTGGAAGTCGGCTATTGATAGTTATTTGCAGCCATAGTCTCTAACAAAGTGAAAGCTTCCTCAAAACTTTTATCCATAAGTGCTTTCCCTGGCAACGGCGCCAAAAACTTGTTGCCCGATTTCACAATCAACAATTACATGCAAGTATACACGGTCAACAAGTAATAAAGTGATAAGATAGAGTGTCAAACCCACAGGAATTACTATGTTTTATATCTCTAACTGTCAATTTAGATTATGACTATTCTATTAAACAATCAAAATTTTGAATATTGATTTAAACTAATTAAATTATACTAACACTAGCAACTGTCACAAAGGTTGAAATTCAGATTTAAAGAGATTAAGACAACAATCTCCCCAATTTATATCATAAACCAATCTATCTATCTTTTTCAAGTGATCAAATAAATCTATCTAATGCAATTAACTCTGCGATATTCCTATGCAAAACTATAGGATTAAATTCATTAAGCTTCAATTTCTAATTGTTACATGCAGCAAAGAGATATCCCTATTCACTTCACAATCCTAATTATTCAACACATGCAAATAATTAAGAATACATGCTATCTCATCCAGTTCTAACCCTAGGTTGCATCTCTCGAATTCACTTAGGATATTCCGCTAATTATCGGCCAAACAATTAATCAATAAGCATAGAATAAGATAGACAACTCAAATTGATTGAATAACTGAAATCAAATAGATAGTTAATTCATAAATATAACTGGTTCAATTGTAGCCTTAATTAAAAAGTTTAGTTCATACAGACAATAAAAACTAGAATTCCAAAATAAGTCATCATAATTAATTACAAATTAGAGATAAAAGATTAAAAGAAAACTCAATGTAATCTCTAGTCCTCCAATCTGAATTCCTCACGATGCTTGACTTGATCTTCAATCTCCTTGCTCAGCTCTGAAAATTTAATCTCCGTGTTTCGTACCTTTATCCAATGTGTTATCTCCTATTTCTATCCTCATAAGCCTCCTCATCAGAGTGGTAGATAGAATCCTTGTTAGCTTCAACCTTTCCAAGATAACTGATTGCTGAAAAGTCTTTTAATTTCTATCAGCCGCATTGTAACGAATGCAATTTTTATGATTGAATAAAAATATTTATTGAGTTATATAAATATTTTTATTCATTTATTGAGTTAAATATGGGTATTTTTTGAGTTTAATAATGTTAAATATTATTTGAATGTGATTTGTTATGTTTATTCTAATTTAATTTAATGATTAAATTAGATGATGAAAAGGTTTATTTGAATAAATAATTTATTTGAATAAGAGAATTTATTTGGTATTATTGTTATTTGTTAAATGAAATTATTATTTGAGTTAATTATATTTAATTGAATTTATTTAATAATAAGTTCAATTGAATTAAATGTGTGACATTTTAAACTATATGTTATATTGGTTTATTAAAATAAATGAAAGGAGTTTTAATTTAGTTTTTCCAAACTAGGCCTTATGACCTTTGGTTGGAAAAATGAGTTATTTTAATTGTGTTTTACCAAACAAGACATAAGAATAATAGGTTATTTTTATTAGTGTTTACCAAACATAGCCTTATGGCTTTTGAATTTTATAACTGATGAATTAAGTTAGATTATACGTTATTATATTAAGTATCAGTTTTATTATTTTAAATTAACAGTTTTTATTCCATCAGTTTTATTTTACGTCAGTTGAAAGAAAGAAAAGAAAAGAGAAGAACAGAGTTTGAGAGAAAGAAAGAAAAAGAGAAAGAAGAACTCTGTGAATTTGAGAGTTGAGAGAAAAGAGAGAAAATTATGAGAGAAGCTTGGAGATTGGAGTAAGAATTCAAGCAAGGAAGCTTAATCAAACTTTCTAAGAATTAGAAGGTATAAACTCTTACTGTATTTTCTTTTTTTTTAGTTCTCTGTATATTATTTACTTGCTTAAAACATGAATTACTTGGTTGTAATTGTTAGAAAACATGTGTTAGATGATTATGTAATGATTATAGATTAATTGGAATGATTAATCCATAAAAGCATGTTTAGAATAGAGTTTTTTTGAGTTTTACAGAGTTTATTTTCATGAGTGGTATATATGTATGAAGTTAATATTCAAATAGTTTGTTAATTGGTAAAATTAACATTTGTTTATGATTATTTGATGAAAAACAAGAATATTACAAGAAGAATGGTTTAAATTGGTTGAAAGGTGAATTTACAGAGTTTAATTTCATAAGAACGGTTGAAACTTGATGTTTGGTTTTAACAGTGAATTTTTGGTTTTAAATTAGTTGTTTATATGTTAGAATGATTAAAATGTTTACAGAACATGTTAGGTAAATGTTTTATATCATATATGATGTCTGGGTATGTGTAATTTGTTTTCTGGATGGTAGAATTCGGAAAAATTTGGCCAAATTTGGCCTAAGTTTTCACTGTTCGCGAACTGCAGGAGACGACTGCCGGGTGTCTCTCCCCGGCGAGAAAATAAGCTGATAAACTTCGCCCCAGCGAGAAATTTGTTAAGGAAAACCTCGCCCCGGCGAGAAAATTTAAAAGGGAATTCTCGCCCCGGCGAGAATCACTGCTGGATAAAAAAAAATTATTATTATGTATTCTTTTCTTGATAGCTATGATGTATCATTGTATGCATAATTAAACTGTTATATATGTGACTAAAGTATTGTCAAGATGGTTGCTAAACTAGTACTTGTTGACTATGGTATGCTAAATGAGATACTATAATTAGGTAAAAGGAACCTAAAGTGATTATAAATTTTGTAACTAATTTATGTTACTATTTTATAAATTAATTGTATAGGTTGATTTAAGGATCGTGAATTATTTAATTTGTAATCTACGCTTGAGGCAAGTTTTCTTTCTTTAAACTTGTTAAATTATTACAGCAAGTTATTTATTTCTTAAGCTTGTTATTATTTCAACAAGTTTACTTCCTTTGAGTGAATTAATTAACCTTAGCTTATTGTTATTCAAGCAAGGCTGATATCATGTTGAGTAATTATATTTTGTTCCAGATATTATTTATTCAGTTATTGATTATCATTCAAACTTCGAATATAAACTTTATTGAAGAACTAGACTAGCAAACCATTATTGATTCAACTAGTCCTTAGTTGATGAGCGTTTAAAAAAAAACTTAGATTATCTAAACTTGTTCCAAGCCAAGTTCCTTTTGGTAAGGACTCTTATAATAAACTGAGATGAACAACCCTAACATAGGGGATTATTACGCTTAGCGTTAAAATGGTTGTGCACAATACATTGTACAAAGGGCTGATCCCCCTTAGTACGAGATGAAGGTCCATTTATAGTCTTTAAGACTGTTAAAGGTTACGGTAAAAAAATACTTGTTAACCTAGGACATAGTTCGAGGTCTTGAGACCCTCAGATATATTCAAACTTTGATTACTTATTGATTAACTTCAGAAAATCATTGCTTCTCATTTGAACTGTATTTCAATTAAAAGTTATTGTTATCATTCTTGTGGGCAATTGTTTGCTCACTCTTGCACTAAACATTTCAGCTAAGCCCGAGAAGCAGGACGAGCCGTCCACCAGTAAGGGCAAGGGCAAGATGCAGAAATAGTTCTAGATTTATTATTTAATTGATGAACATTTGTACCAGACTTGTTTTAGACTATATTTTTATTCCGCATTTGATGTATTAAGGTTGTGGTGACCTGGGATTTTAATTATTGATGTAACCCGTTTTGGGAGATGATTAATTAAGTTTATTTTAATTGCTTAATTATGGGTAGTTAGATGTGAATGAATGGGATAGTGAACACCAAATCTGGGGGAATTGAGTACCCAGATTTGGGGGTGTCACAGGTTGGTATCAAAGCGGATAGGTTATGAACCTTTAGGTGGGGAAAACCTTAGGGTAGTAGCCTTTTAGAAGATAGAGAATATAGTGGTGATAAACTCTTATCGAGTTCTAAGGAATGGATTACGGAAATTCATAAAAGACAATAAAACGATTATGTGCTATGTGCTTATTTGATAATAAACTTATGTGCTCGCGAGTACTATCGAGTATTATCGATTAGTAATTAAAACTTAAAATTTTGTTGTCAGGATGACTGATAGAGGAGAGCCCAGCCAGATTAGGGAGGAGGAGCCCCGAGATATTCACGTAGTTCACGAGCTGCTAGTACAGAGGGAGCCGTCCCCATTGATTACAGTTACAGGTCACGAGTATGAGCCTGAGACTGAGCCTGAGACGGACCCTGAGGAGGATCCTGAGGAGGACCCTGAGGAGGATCCTGAGGAGGAGGAAGACCCTGAGAGGATATCACTATCTTCTTTAGGTGTTCAGATGTACGAACAGGTGTATGATCGCAACATAGAGTTGCAGGACAGAGTGGAGGAGTTAGAGGGGCAGTTGGCTGAGCGACAGACTGCTTTGGAGCAGAAGAACAGTGAGATAGAAGAGCTAGATATACGTCTTGGAGACGTGGAGTGGAAGCTGGTTCATGTAGAGAGTGAAAAGGAGGAGTTAGAAGAACAGTCTGCAGAACGTCAAACCACTCTGGAGCAGAAGGATGCTGAGATTCAAGACCTTTCATCACGTCTTGCAGAGGCTGAGCAGAGGCTAGTACAGTCTGAGTATCGACGAGGACAGCTGATAGCCAGGAATGAGATTGCGCGAGATGAGTTGAAAAAGGAGTCAGCTGAGCGGGCGAGAGCTGAGACAACTTGGCTGAGGGAGGCTAACCGCGCAGATCGAGTTGAGTGCGAGGTGCGATCGAAGAAGGCCAGGATTGATGAGATGGAGTACATTTTTCACACTACCATAGATAGAGCTCAGGATCGAGCTAATCGTCATCCAGATATGATGGATCGTAGGATTATGACACGTATTATGGAGCAGGAACGCCAGGAAACTGTGTGTCGTGGGATGTCATCATAGACTGTGATTAGTTATGTTATTATGAAATTTATGAAGTGAATAATTTGTAAATCCCAATTTTCTATAATGGGATAGAATAATGATGTAATCCTGAAACTTTGTGATTTCAGGATAGATGATGTAAATAACTACGATACTATTTGTATTATGTTCTGAAAGCAGTTAATGAATAAAATGTGAAAGCTTATCAAATGTGTTATGTATTTAAGTGTTGTTCATAAATGTTTAAGTTAAGACTTAAATGTTTAGGTAATTGAGTAATAATCTAATAACGAGAATTATTAACAGTACGATGCCGCCAAGAAGACAACCAACCTGTCAACAGACCCCTGAGGGATCTACAAACAACAATGATGAAACCACCGCTAATCCAATGCAGCAGTTGGTGAATCTATTAACTGGAGCATTCGCGAACCAACCCCAAGCGCAGGCCACGACCTTCAAAGACTTCAAGGCTGTCGGACCTCCAGAATTTCGGGGCTCCATGAATCCGATTGAAGCTCAAACATGGATCATGGAGATGGAGAAAGTGTTCGATGTCGCCAGAGTCGGTGAAGACCAGAAAACGGCATTTGCGACATTCATGCTGAAATCAGAAGCCAGCTACTGGTGGCAGGCGAACAAAACTCGTGGTGGTCAGGGTATAATACCGTGGGAGCGGTTTAAAGAAATATTTTTCGAGACATACTTCCCAGTAAGCGCGCAGAACCAGATGGAGGTGCAGTTCCTAGAGCTGAAGCAAGGTACTATGACGGTACCTGAATACGCTGCTAAGTTCAATGAGTTGGCAAGGTTTGCGCCGTATCAGGTAAGTACAGATGAGCGCAAGGCCAGGAGGTTCGAGCAGGGATTGAATCCCTGGTTGTACAGTCGAGTCTCGATGTTTCAGCTGAATTCTTTTGCAGCGATTCTGGAGAAGGCAATCATCGCTGAAGGAGGCAGTGATGCTCTGACCAAATATAATCAGGAGCAGAGAAAGAAGAAGAGTGAGAATGATTATAAGACTAGTGGTAACCATGGGGGAAATAGCCAGAAGAGGAAGTGGACTGAAGGTAACTCTGCGGGAAGTCAGCAGGGTAGTTTGAAGAAGAAGATGGAAGTATGCAGCACCTGTGGTAAGACCCATATGGGTGCTTGTTTAAAGGGAAAAAGGGTGTGCTACAACTGTGGACAGGAGGGTCATGTCGCACCGAACTGCCCTAATCCGAAGAAGGGTGCATGCTTCATTTGTGGACTGAAGGATCATTTTGCACGGGATTTCCCTAAGAAAACTGCAACAGGTGGACCTAGTGCTGGAAAGGGGAAATACGGAGGTGGTGGCAATCTAACCATAACAGGACCGACGCAGCCCAGCCGATCTACTTCTCGGACATTCAACATGACAGTGCAGGACGTTGTGCAGTCAAAGGATGTGGTGTCAGGTATCATTCCAGTCAATAATATTAATGCTTATGTATTGTTTGACTCGGGTGCTACTTGTGATGCCCCCAAATTCGGGTCTCCAAATACCCGGATCCGGTCATCACGATCCAATACAAACATTCACCTCTAACAACATATGGTAACTAAAATGCGGAATATAATAAACATACGTTGTTCATTACAAGGTGTTACTAGTCCCAGAATACAATAACCTTAATACATCCATGAATCCATACCCTAAGTAACAAGCAGGGTTTAATATTACATTAACAATGATTAACTGCACATAATGTTTAAGTCTGCTACATGAAGTTTATCACTTCATCTTTTCTTTCCCTTTGTTTTTCCCTAACGTCTCGGGTTTGGCTGCAATGAAATCATGATATAGCAAGAATGAGCAACGAGTTTGCTCAGCAAGTTTAAAATACAATAATAAGGATATATCATGATGAAAGGAATATAGAAAGGGATTTCAACAATAGCATTATCAGAAGCAATAACAATGAATGCTTTTAGAACAATTGATAGTCGAATAGACCTTGAACAATAACATCCAAAGGAGTCAATAGCTAGTTGACCCTCTGTTTACTGGCTACAGAATAAGTACTTGAGGGGATCAGCCTCGCGTACGCTATGTATATGCATAACATTTAACTCTGCTATTTGTACCTTATTTCCGGTACGTGGGGTATTCCCCTATAATAAAGGGGTGTTCATACAGTCTAAGAATCCTTACCATCAATTGGTTCGGATAGCTTTTATAAATTCTTACGTACGTGCCTGACCGAGACAAGGGTTCAGACTTAATCATGAATAGTTCGGGAATTTCAGAACTTAAATAATTATACGAATTCAAATGCACAAGTGCGAATGCTAATGAATACATAGATGTGGAATAATTTTTAAAAGTAATTAGACCACTTAAAGCATGCTTGGAGTTAAGATTCAAGCTTAATGAATAACTTGCAACAACATTTATATACCTTTTTGCACGAATTAAAAATAGTGCATAAGGTTTAGAAATTTGCTCAATGTAAAAGTTGAGTAAGGAAGGACTTGCATTCAATATACTGAAAGAATGGAATTAGGGAACTTGCCTGTTTGCTCAGCTACAATTAAATCCTAGCTTTAATTAATTGATCTTGAGTGACCTATCATTGGATAAAGTCGACTTATCAATTAATGTGGCATTGCTATATATTGGCACATCTCAATATACCATTTATCTAACAGGTAGCACTTCACCAGCTACATTTAATTACTATTTAACATTAGCTAAACAGAAATTAATAATCTTTAGCTATTAAATTGGTGGTAGCTAATCATGATTACTTATTCTTTGGTTTCCCGGATTTATTACCCTTATCTGTCCCTGAACATGGTTTAACAACCCTTATTTATTACGATAATAATTATTTCATTACCTTTAGTCATACTTAATTATTATCAATTATTATTTGGATAACAATTAAATATTTATTAGCTTATTTATTATTTATTGATAAATAATAAGTAACTATTTATTAACTTTACTTATACTTAATTATCAAATAATCATTAAATATTTATTACCTTTATTTATTATTTATCGATAAATAATAAATAATTATTTGTTAACCTTGCTCATACTTAATTATCATTTAATATTAAATAATAATTAAATATTTACTATCTTTATTTATTATTTAAGGTTAAATAATAAATAATCATTTTATTAACTATATTCATACTTAATTAACAATTAAATATTTATTATCTTTATTTATTATTTATTGATAAATAATAAATAATTATTTATTAACTTTACTTATACTTAATTATTATTTAATTAAATAATAATTAAGTATTTATTATCTTTATTTATTAAATAATAAATAATTATTTTGTTAACTTATTCATGCTTAATTAATATTTGTTAATAATTAAATAATAATAAATAATTACTTTATGGATTTTATTTAATTATTACTCATTAAATAATAATTAACATTTAGTATCCTTATTTATTAGTTAAGGATAAATAATTACATTACTAGGTTTATTTAAGAATAAACAATAAATAATTGAATTATTAATTATTAATTAGATAATAATTGAATATTTATTATCTTTATTTATTATTCATTGATAAATAATAAATAATTATTTTATTAACTTTATTAATTATTATTTAATATTAATTAAATAATAGTTAAATATTTATAGTCTTTATTTATTGGGTATTGGTAAAGAGTAGGAATTATCTCATTAATCCTTATTATTATTTAATATTAACTAAATAATAATTTAGAACTTATTATTTTGTTTATCATTTATGGATAAATCATTATTAATAACTTATCATTTATCAACCGATTTCCCAGCCAGCAATATTTCACTAATTTATAGACCTAATGAAACGTGAGTTTAGCTGGTTACTAAATCAACAGAATGGCCAACACTAACAAGTTGGTTCTCAAAGACATTTTGACAAACACATGGTGGGCAATCCCAACATTCGACAGTGGCCAATGTTTAGTTCAAACCAAGTTGCCAGGACCTGAAGTCCTTCGAAATACAGAGTTTCAAAACGAAAAAAAAAATCAACCCAATACAAATTCTCAAGTCAAAACCAAACCACAAACGAAAGAAATCCAATACCAGATTCTTATTCACAATGAACCAACAAAATATAATACAGTCTTGTAAACCTAAACAAGAACAACATAATACCAATTTTCTCCGGATCAAAATAAACCCACAATTGACAGTACCAATTTGATTACGAAAGAGGGGAATTTATTCAAAGCCAATTAAGAATTATCACAGTGGTACAAGATCAACACAACACAATATTATTGTATGTTTAAATCCCAAAATAGTACAGTCCCAAACAGGGGAACCATACAATCCAAATCACAGAAGAAGGAAAATGAACTAACTAAATCATTACATCTCATATACCTTCCTGCCGACCGATTTGCTTGTCGCCTTCTTCTCCCAAAATAATCGACAAATCCAGTGGGCATTCGAACTCAATTCTCTGTTCTCTCTTCTCACAGTGACCGTTTCTTGCTCTAATTTGGAACCCTAATTCTCCCTAAGTTTGTATATACTTTACTCCTAATTTGGGACTCACAAGAACAAAGTAAGAATCGGCAGCTTCTGGGTTGGGGTCTCAATTTATAGGGCAGTGTTTGCCCAATTTGTGGTTAATACCCTAATTGCTTCGGACAATACCTGAGGGTTTGAGGAGAAACTGGCTGTCGACCGTTTCACATCAACCCAGCTGCGATTTCGCCGGCAGGACCTCGAGCATCGTACCTTCCACCCGTCAAATTGCCGCGCTTGCAAATCCTTTGGTCCGGTTGCTAGCCACTCGTTCACCCGCCTCGATTCTCGTATAGCTACCGGTCACTGCCCCGTTTCCCCGTCTATTGCCGGCGATTGACACCCTCACCCTCTTCCGTTGCGTTTGATTGGAAGTTTTGGTTTTGACTGATTGAGGGGTTAGGGATTATCTGAGATGAGAGATTTGGTTCTCTCTCAAATAACTCTACCGATTGAATTTGGTTTCCCCAAATTTCATACCGGTTGTCCAACAGATACAAGTCGGCTATAAGAAAAGAAACGGGTTTGGTTCGGCTGGAATGATTTTGGGCTCAACCCAAATATGGTTGGGCCGGTTGGTTTAAATTAAGGAGGCGGCCCAATAAGAATTAAATTGAAAAGAAGATTTGGACTCAAATTAGAACTAAATAAAAGCAATGGGCCAAGAAAATTTTCCCAAATTAAATTAACCACTAAGAAATTCTAATATTCTAATTTAAATAACCAAACTAATTAATTAATTATTTAAAATATTTATTTTAACCAAAATTCTTTATTCGAATTGTTTAATCCGATAATGATAAAATTATTTATTAACTTCCCAAATTTTCCTGCAATTAAATTCTTAGGGTTAACCCACTAATTTATTTAACTATCAGTGAATCCCTTCAATGCACCGAAAATTATTGGACCACGTATTTATATAATTAAATATTAATACCCACATGGATCCAATTAAATTCGTTAAATTAAATAAAACGAATTTTATACGTTAAAATAAATTGTACAGGATTTTAAAAATTCCTGGGCATTACATCCTCTCCCCCTTATAAAAATTCCGTCCTCAGAATTTCAATCTAAGGTTACTCGAATAACTGGGGGTAATTAGCCCTCATCTTCTCTTCGAGTTCCCACGTGGCTTCTTCCACCGCGTGATTTCTCCAGAGAACTTTAACCGAGTGAATGACTTTATTTCTCAGCCTCTGCTCCTTCCTATCAAGTATTTGGACAGGAATCTCCTCATACGATAAGTCCCTTTCGACTTGAATTGGTTCATAGGAAATGACATGCTTGTAGTCCGGCTTATACGGACGTAGCACTGATACATGGAACACGTTATGGATGTGCTCAAGTTCAGGAGGTAATGCTACCTCGTACGCCACTTCGCCTATTCTTCTCAAAATTTCAAACGGTCCTATGAACCTAGGGCTCAATTTGCCCTTCTTTCCAAAACGGATTTTCCCTTTCCAGGGAGATACCTTCAGAAACGCAAAGCTACCAACTTCGAAGTCTCGTTTCTGACGATGTAAGTCGGCATACTTCTTCTGACGATCCTGGGCTGCTACTAACCGTTGTCTTAATGATTTCCAAGGTTTGTTGTACCAATTCTGGTCCCAACAACCTCCGTTCACCAACTTCATCCCAACATAACGGCGTTCGACACTTCCTCCCGTATAACGCTTCATATGGTGGCATGCCGATGCTAGCGTGATAGCTATTGTTATAAGCAAATTCTACCAGTGGCAAATGATCGTCCTAGCTGCCACTTAAATCCAACACAACTGCCCGGAGCATATCCTCTAGGGTCTGAATTGTTCGCTCACTCTGGCCATCAGTCTGGGGATGATATGTCGTACTCATTCTTAACTGTGTTCCCAGTCTCTCCTGTAGGCTTTTCCAAAAATTTGACGTGAAGCGCGGATCCCTGTCAGACACAATAGATACCGACACTCCATGTCGTGATACTATTTCCTTCACATAAAGTTTTGCCAGCTGTTCCAATTTGTACCTGATCTTGATCGGTAGAAAATGGGCAGACTTGGTCAACCGATCTACGATCACCCAGATGGCGTCTAGACCCTTTTGGGTTGTCGGGAGTCCTACCACAAAATCCATTGTAATGTGCTCCCACTTCCACTCGGGAATCTCTAAGGGTTGCAACAATCCGCTCGGCCGTTGGTGCTCTGCCTTGATCCTTTGACAAGTTAGACATCGGCTGACGAATTCTGCAACTTCCCCTTTCAAATGCGGCCACCAATAATGCTGACGAAGATCTTGATACATCTTGGTGCTACCTGGATGTACCAAAAACCTCGTATTATGGGCCTCCTGCAAAATTTCTTCCCTTAAGTCTGGTACGTAGGGTATCCAGATCCTTCCCTCGAATCTTAGTAGCCCTGTACTGTCAACTTTGAACTTCAGCGTTTTTCCCTCCAGTAGTTGTTTCTTAATGTCAATGCATTCTTCATCGAACTCTTGAGCCTCCTTTATCTTATCCAGTAGAGTCGGACCTGCGGCTATGGTACACAATTTTTCATCCGTCTCCATCGGATACTTAACCTCCAGTTCCAGGCGTTCAAAGTCCTTTACCAATTCCTCTTGAACCGTCAGCTGCATCAACTTCACCTTGCCTTTCCTGCTTAAGGCATCAGCCACTACATTTGCTTTGCCCGGATGGTACAGAATTTCGCAGTCGTAGTCCTTGATCAATTCTAACCATCGGCGTTGCCTCATGTTCAGCTCCTTTTGAGTGAAGATATACTTCAGACTTTTGTGATCTGTATATATCTCGCACTTCTCCCCGTATAGGTAGTGCCTCCAAATCTTCAAGGCGAAAACTACCGCCGCTAACTCCAAGTCATGAGTCGGGTAACCCTTCTCATAGTCTTTCAGCTGACGGGATGCGTACGCCACTACCTTGCCGTGCTGCATCAGCACGCAGCCGAGACCTTTGTGTGATGCATCGCTATACACTACGAAACCCCCAGTGTTGTCGGGTAAGGTCAACACTGGTGCTTGGCTAAGTCTCTTCTTCAACTCCATGAAACTCTCCTCACATTTTTCCGACCAAACGAACTTAACTGTTTTTCTGGTAAGATTGGTCAACGGCGATGCTATCTTTGAAAAATCCTGGATGAATCTCCGATAGTATCCCGCTAATCCCAAGAAACTCTGGATTTCTGTGGGTGTCTTTGGTTGTTCCCAGTTAATAACTGCTTCTACCTTGGCTGGGTCCACCGAAACACCATTTTTGTCGATAACATGACCTAGAAACTGTACCCTTTGCAACCAAAATTCACACTTCGAAAATTTTGCGTACAACTTCTCCTTCCTGAGAGCTTCTAATACAATCTTCAAATGTTCAGCATGCTCCTCCTCTGTCTCTGAATACACCAAGATGTCATCGATGAATACAACTACGAACTTGTCCAAGTACTGCTTGAACACTCTGTTCATCATATCCATGAATGCTGCTGGTGCATTCGTCAATCCAAAAGACATTACCAGAAACTCGAAGTGCCCGTAACGAGTTCTGAATGCAGTCTTCGGGATATCTTCTTGCCTCACCTTCAGCTGATGATAGCCTGTTCTTAAGTCGATTTTTGAAAAGTATTTCGCTCCCTTAAGTTGATCAAATAGATCGTCAATCCTAGGAAGCGGATACCTATTCTTAATCGTAAATTTGTTCAACTCTCGGTAGTCGATACAAAGTTGCATAGAACCATCTTTCTTCTTTACAAACAGAACTGGCGCTCCCCATGGGGACACACTCGGTCTGATATATCCTTTATCTAACAATTCCTGTAGTTGCACCATCAACTCCTTCATTTCTACAGGTGCCATTCGATACGGTGGCTTAGATATTGGTGCGGTTCCCAGTGCCAAATTGATCACGAACTCGGTTTCCCTGTCCGGCGGCAGTCCCGGAAGTTCATCGAGGAAGACATCAGCGAAATCCCTCACGATTGGTATTTGACCCATTTCATCCCCGACCTGACGAGTATCGACCACATGGGCCAAATAACACTCGCAACTTTTCTTCAGTAACCTCCTTGTTTGCATCATAGTAAGACAACAAGATGGTTTTGGTGATTTGCTGCCATAGAATACCACCTTAGACTTATTAGAAGTCTTTAGGTGTACACATTTCTTCTTACAATCAATGACTGCTCCGTGAATTGATAGCCAATCCATTCCCAGGATTACGTCAAACTCTCCCAGTCGAATTGGTATCAAATCCACATTGAGCTTAAATCCTCGCAATTCAGCACAACAATTCCTATGAATGCATTCTACGGGGATAATTTCCTTGTTTGCTACTTCTACGTTCATAGGGTGTTCTAACTTTTCACAAGGTACATTTAACTGATTAGCAAATTCTTCGGAAACAAAAGATCAAGTAGCACCCGAATCAAATAGCACATATGCATTTATATCATTGATTGGGATGATACCTGACACCACGTCTTTGGATTCCATGGCATCCTACACAGTCATGTTGAACGTGCGGGCTGTTGGCCTGTTGGCTTGACTGACTGGTGGCCCATAGTTCAACCGGTTGTTGTTTCCACTGTTGTTGTTGTTTCGGTTGCCACTCCCAGCGTCGCCCTTCCTCTTCGGGCAATCCTTGATCTGGTGGTCAGGTGATCCACAGGAAAAACAACCTCATTTCGGCTTATTAGGGCACTGTGGGGCCATATGCCCAGGTTGTCCGCAACGGTAACACACGCTCTTCCCCTTCATACATTCCCCCGTGTGGTTCTTGCCACAGTTGTTGCATCTGCCTGGTTTCTTCACCTCCCCTCCAGATTTATTTCCCCCGGAGGACTGACTCTTAACCCATTTTCGTTTATTGGGGTTACTGCCCCCGCTGCTTCCTGCCTTCGGGCCCTCATGTCCCTTCTTCTTCTCTTGATTGTATTTTGCCAGGGCCTCACTGCCACCCTCTGCAATGATCGCCCTCTCCAACAATTTTGCAAATGTCTTGATTTTCAATACCGCAACAGAACGGTATAACCATGGTTTCAACCCTTGTTCAAACCTACGAGCTTTTCTTTCCTCTGTGCTGACTTGGTGAGTTGCAAACCGTGCCAACTCATTAAACTTAGCCGCGTACTCAGCCACAGACATATTTCCTTGTTTTAGTTCCAGGAACTTGATCTCCACCTCTTGCTTCATGCTCTCCGGAAAGTAATTCTCCAAGAACATCTCCTTAAAGCGTTCCCATGCGACAATGCCTCCTTCCACTCTGCCCCTATTGGCCTTCCACCAGTAGTTCGCCTCGCCCTTTAACATGAAGGTAGCAAAGCTTGTTTTCTGTTCCTCTGCCACCCGTGCTACCTCGAATACCTTTTCTATCTCCTCTATCCAGGTCTGCGCTTCGATTGGGTTCAGAGTTCCCTTGAACTCAGGTGGTCCAACTAATTTGAAGTCTTTAAAATTTGCCAGATGATGCGCTGGCTCGGCTGCTGCTTGGGCCCCTCCAGGTGGCGGCCTTGATTGCATGGCTTCTGCCAGCATTTCCGCAAACATTCTCATCGGGTTGGATTGATTTCCAACTTCGCTTTCTGATTCCTCAACTCGCTGGTTACATGGCCTTCCTCTTGGCGGCATGTTTGGATAAGGAAAATCGGCTGACTTTTACCTATAGTTTTATATTTTACACAATATGTCATTAAAATAAGCAATCAAAGGTAAAATATCTATCAACACATTTGATTTAAGTGAAACATCTGCATTTATATTCATATACCACTGTTTTGTTACAAGACTAAACCTGTGGCATACTTCTATAAATGCGCCACTGTGTGCCTATCCATCAATAATCTTTCCCCCGAGACAAAAGTGGGGAATCCTAACCTTCCATCCCTCAAAACACAAAAGTTGGGGTTTAACTGCTACCCCCAGTCTAAATACAATATAAAGTTTCACAAATCAAACATGAATACGTCCCTAATATAACAAAAGGTAGGACTGACTGAACTAAAGACAAGGTAACCATCATATCAAGTCACTGCATGTCGTGACGGATCCGAGCCTGCTGACCAGAGAATGCTCCATCCCCAACCCTGCGACGAACTGAGCGGCTAGACTCACCTGCCTCAAACCGGGGCCTCCTGTAGGCTGCATCTAGGGCATATCCTAGGGTCTTGATCCTCACCGCCCCAGCCTCTAACCGGTCCTCCAATAGGTCAACTCTACTTGCTGCTCTGACCCAGGCGTCCCTCACTCGGACATTCTCAGCAACTTCTAGCCCAATCTCGAACTTCATGGCCTCCTGCTTGGCCTTCAGGTGGGCGATCTGCAGATCCCTCTGCTCCAGCCTCTCTCTCAACTCAGCATTTCGGGCCACTAGCTGATGTAGCAGTGGTCCGATCTGCTGCGCTGAGGACTCGTAGCCCTGTAGCTGTGACTTCGCCACTCCCAAGTCGTGCTCAAGCTGATAGGCCAAGTCTCTATACTGGTCCTCTCGGATCTGGTGGGTCTGATTCTGCTCCTCCAGATGAGCTATCCGATCCTCCAGCTCCTCGGTCCTGCTGGTCAGTCCCTCAATAATGTCGTCGGCAGTGGACCCCATGCCATCCACATAAGCAGGTGGCTCTTCTCCCTCGGTCTCGGGGTCCTCCTCCTCAGCATCAGGGTCCTGACTACCGGACCTCATCACCCTACCTACCACTGGCTCTGGTAGCTCCCTCTGGTAGTCCTCCTCCGGCTCGGACTCCTCTAGCGGTACCCCTGGGGCAGTAGGAGCATACCCCACCAGCTGCTCAGCAACTACTGGGATATCTATGAATACCTCCTCCTCCTAGGTCCCACTAGTCCCTGCCCTGTCAGCCATCCTACAATCACACCGAAAATCAACATTAGTACATCAATAAAATATATTCATTGAAGAAATGAAGTTATATTTCATTGGGTACTACTCGACTCGATGAATTCCCCAATTCATCAAAACCACATAATTAAATCTCCTCGATTTATCTCCTAACACTCAATACGAGTTTACTATGAAGGTTATAACCTAGGTTTCGCGATCCTAAAGTTTATAACCTACGACTCTGATACCAACCTGTGACGCCCCCAAATTCGGGTCTCCAAATACCCGGATCCGGTCATCACGATCCAATACAAACATTCACCTCTAACAACATATGGTAACTAAAATGCGGAATATAATAAACATACGTTGTTCATTACAAGGTGTTACTAGTCCCAGAATACAATAACCTTAATACATCCATGAATCCATACCCTAAGTAACAAGCAGGGTTTAATATTACATTAACAATGATTAACTGCACATAATGTTTAAGTCTGCTACATGAAGTTTATCACTTCATCTTTTCTTTCCCTTTGTTTTTTCCCTGACGTCTCGGGTTTGGCTGCAATGAAATCATGATATAGCAAGAATGAGCAACGAGTTTGCTCAGCAAGTTTAAAATACAATAATAAGGATATATCATGATGAAAGGAATATAGAAAGGGATTTCAACAATAGCATTATCAGAAGCAATAACAATGAATGCTTTTAGAACAATTGATAGTCGAATAGAACTTGAACAATAACTTCCAAAGGAGTCAATAGCTAGTTGACCCTCTGGTTACTGGCTACAGAATAAGTACTTGAGGGGATCAGCCTCGCGTACGCTATGTATATGCATAACATTTAACTCTGCTATTTGTACCTTATTTTTGGTACGTGGGGTACTCCCCTATAATAAAGGGGTGTTCATACAGTCTAAGAATCCTTACCATCGATTGGTTCGGATAGCTTTTATAAATTCTTACGTACGTGCCTGACCGAGACAAGGGTTCAGACTTAATCATGAATAGTTCGGGAATTTCAGAACTTAAATAATTATACGAATTCAAATGCACAAGTGCGAATGCTAATGAATACATAGATATGGAATAATTTTTAAAAGTAATTAGACCACTTAAAGCATGCTTGAAGTTAAGATTCAAGCTTAATGAATAACTTGCAACAACATTTATATACCTTTTTGCACGAATTAAAAATAATGCATAAGGTTTAGAAATCTGCTCAATGTAAAAGTTGAGTAAGGAAGGACTTGCATTCAATATACTGAAAGAATGGAATTAGGGAACTTGCATGTTTGCTCAGCTACAATTAAATCCTAGCTTTAATTAATTGATCTTGAGTGACCTATCATTGGATAAAGTCGACTTATCAATTAATGTGGCATTGCTATATATTGGTGGTAGCTAATCATGATTACTTATTCTTTGGTTTCCCGGATTTATTACCCTTATCTGTCCCTGAACATGGTTTAACAACCCTTATTTATTACAATAATAATTATTTCATTACCTTTAGTCATACTTAATTATTATCAATTATTATTTGGATAACAATTAAATATTTATTATCTTATTTATTATTTATTGATAAATAATAAGTAACTATTTATTAACTTTACTTATACTTAATTATCAAATAATCATTAAATATTTACTACCTTTATTTATTATTTATCGATAAATAATAAATAATTATTTGTTAACCTTGCTCATACTTAATTATCATTTAATATTAAATAATAATTAAATATTTACTATCTTCATTTATTATTTAAGGTTAAATAATAAATAATCATTTTATTAACTATATTCATACTTAATTAACAATTAAATATTTATTATCTTTATTTATTATTTATTGATAAATAATAAATAATTATTTATTAACTTTACTTATACTTAATTATTATTTAATTAAATAATAATTAAGTATTTATTATCTTTATTTATTAAATAATAAATAATTATTTTGTTAACTTATTCATGCTTAATTAATATTTATTAATAATTAAATAATAATAAATAATTACTTTATGGATTTTATTTAATTATTACTCATTAAATAATAATTAACATTTAGTATCCTTATTTATTAGTTAAGGATAAATAATTACATTACTAGGTTTATTTAAGAATAAACAATAAATAATTGAATTATTAATTATTAATTAGATAATAATTGAATATTTATTACCTTTATTTATTATTCATTGATAAATAATAAATAATTATTTTATTAACTTTATTAATTATTATTTAATAATAGTTAAATATTTATAGTCTTTATTTATTGGGTATTGGTAAAGAGTAGGAATTATCTCATTAATCCTTATTATTATTTAATATTAACTAAATAATAATTTCGAACTTATTATTTTGTTTATCATTTATGGATAAATCATTATTAATAACTTATCATTTATCAACCGATTTCCCAGCCAGCAATATTTCACTAATTTATAGACCTAATGAAACGTGAGTTTAGCTGGTTACTGAATCAACAGAATGGCCAACACTAACAAGTTGGTTCTCAAAGACATTTTGACAAACACATGGTGGGCAATCCCAACATTCGACAGTGGCCAATGTTTAGTTCAAACCAAGTTGCCAGGACCTGAAGTCCTTCGAAATACAGAGTTTCAAAACGAAAAAAAAATCAACCCAATACAAATTCTCAAGTCAAAACCAAACCACAAACGAAAGAAATCCAATACCAGATTCTTATTCACAATGAACCAACAAAATATAATACAGTCTTGTAAACCTAAACAAGAACAACATAATACCAGTTTTCTCCGGATCAAAACAAACCCACAATTGACAGTACCAATTTGATTACGAAAGAGGGGAATTTATTCAAAGCCAATTAAGAATTATCACAGTGGTACAAGATCAACACAACACAATATTATTGTATGTTTAAATCCCAAAATAGTACAGTCCCAAACAGGGGAACCATACAATCCAAATCACAGAAGAAGGAAAATGAACTAACTAAATCATTACATCTCATATACCTTCCTGCCGACCGATTTGCTTGTCGCCTTCTTCTCCCAAAATAATCGACGAATCCAGCGGGCATTCGAACTCAATTCTATGTCCTCTCTTCTCACAGTGACCGTTTCTTGCTCTAATTTGGAACCCTAATTCTCCCTAAGTTTGTATATACTTTACTCCTAATTTGGGACTCACAAGAACAAAGTAAGAATCGGCAGCTTCTGGGTTGGGGTCTCAATTTATAGGGCAGTGTTTGCCCAATATGTGGTTAATACCCTAATTGCTTCGGACAATACCTGAGGGTTTGAGGAGAAACTGGCTGTCGACCGTTTCACATCAACCCAGCTGCGATTTCGCCGGTAGGACCTCGAGCATCGTACCTTCCACCGGTCAAATCGCCGCGCTTGCAAATCCTTTGGTCCGGTTGCTAGCCACTTGTTCACCCGCCTCGATTCTCGTATAGCTACCGGTCACTGCCCCGTTTCCCCGTCTATTGCCGGCGATTGACACCCTCACCCTCTTCCGTTGCGCCTGATTGGAAGTTTTGGTTTTGACTGATTGAGGGGTTAGGGATTATCTGAGATGAGAGATTTGGTTCTCTCTCAAATAACTCTACCGATTGAATTTGGTTTCCCCAAATTTCATACCGGTTGTCCAACGGATACAAGTCGGCTATAAGAAAAGAAACGGGTTTGGTTCGGCTGGAATGATTTTGGGCTCAACCCAAATATGGTTGGGCCGGTTGGTTTAAATTAAGGAGGCGGCCCAATAAGAATTAAATTGAAAAGCAGATTTGGACTCAAATTAGAACTAAATAAAAGCAATGGGCCAAGAAAATTTTCCCAAATTAAATTAACCACTAAGAAATTCTAATATTCTAATTTAAATAACCAAACTAATTAATTAATTATTTAAAATATTTTTTTTAACCAAAATTCTTTATTCGAATTGTTTAATCCGATAATGATAAAATTATTTATTAACTTCCCAAATTTTCCTGCAATTAAATTCTTAGGGTTAACCCACTAATTTATTTAACTATCAGTGAATCCCTTCAATGCACCGAAAATTATTGGACCACGTATTTATATAATTAAATATTAATACCCACATGGATCCAATTAAATTCATTAAATTAAATAAAACGAATTTCATACGTTAAAATAAATTGTACAGGATTTTAAAAATTCCTGGGCATTACACTACTTGCTCATTTATATCCAATGATTTTGCTAAGAACTTAGAATTACCCCAGGAAGAACTAGATTACCCTATGAACATAGAGATTGCGAATAGGGAAATAATTCCTGTTAAACTTATCCAGAAGAACTGTCAAATAGATATTAAGGGTCAGATAACGACGGTAAACTTGATCCCAATTCGACTTGGGGAGTTTGACGTTATATTGGGTATGGATTGGTTGACTAATCATGGGGCAGTTATTGACTGTCAAAAGAAGCGTATAAACCTTATGACTCCGTCAAAGGTTGTGTTTTATGGTAGCAAATCGCCTAGACAAGCGAGTTGTCTCACGATGATGCAGGCCAGAAAGATGTTGAGGCAAGGCTGTGTAGGGTATCTAGCCTACATAGTTGATACACGAAAGGAATGTGCAAAGCTGGAAGAGATACCAGTGGTTAGAGATTTTGTAGACGTGTTTCCTGAAGATTTACCAAGATTACCGCCAGAAAGGGAAATCGAGTTTGTGATTGATTTAGCACCGGGAACGGCCCCTATATCGAAGGCCCCGTATCGAATGGCTCCAGTGGAATTAAAGGAGTTGATGGCGCAGCTACAGGAGTTGCTAGATAAAAAGTATATTCAACCGAGCGTTTCGCCATGGGGAGCGCCGGTATTGTTTGTTAAGAAGAAGGATGGATCAATACGTCTTTGCATTGATTATAGAGAATTGAACAAGGTTACGATCAAAAACAAGTATCCGTTGCCAAGAATCGATGACCTGTTTGACCAACTGAAGGGGGCAAGGTACTTTTCAAAGATAGATTTACGAAGTGGGTACCATCAGTTGAAGGTGAGACAGGAGGATATACCAAAGACGGCATTTCGGACTAGATATGGTCACTATGAGTTTTTGGTTATGTCATTTGGTTTAACGAATGCGCCTGCAGCATTCATGGACTTAATGAATAGGGTGTTCAAACCATTTCTGGATAAATTCGTAGTGGTGTTTATAGACGACATCCTCGTATATTCCAAAACTCAGGAAGAACACGTCGAGCATTTGAGGGTGACATTAGAGGCGCTAAGGAAAGAGAAATTGTATGCAAAATTTTCAAAGTGCGAATTTTGGTTGGAACGTGTGTAATTTCTTGGGCATGTGATTGATAAGGACGGAATATCGGTAGACCCATCAAAAGTCGAAGCTGTGATAAACTGGGAACAGCCGAAGACACCGTCAGAAGTGAGGAGTTTCCTAGGTTTGGCAAGATATTACAGGCGTTTCATTCAAGATTTCTCGAGAATCGCCACTCCGTTAACGAATTTAAAAAGAAAATCAGTGAAGTTTGTTTGGACGGAGAAGTGCGAAGAGAGTTTCCAAGAACTAAAGAAGAGACTAAGTTCGGCACCTGTATTGTCTTTGCCAGATGATACAGGAAATTTTGTGGTGTATAGCGACGCATCGCATAAGGGACTTGGTTGTGTGTTGATGCAGAATGGAAAGGTTATTGCATATGCATCGCACCAACTAAAAGACTATGAAAAAGGGTATCCGACCCATGACTTAGAGTTAGCAGCTGTGGTGTTTGCTCTGAAAATCTGGCGACACTATCTCTATGGGGAGAAGTGTGAAATATACACAGACCATAAAAGTCTGAAGTATATTTTTACACAGAAGGATTTGAATATGCAGCAAAGGAGATGGATAGAGTTAATCAAGGACTATGATTGTGAAATTCTATACCATCCGGGAAAAGCCAATGTGGTTGCAGACGCTTTGAGCAGAAAGGGTCGGGAGAAATTGTTTTTGTTAACCGCTCAGGAGAAGCTCGTGAAGGAAATGCAGAACTCCGTTATGCTGGGATGAGGTTGGTGAACGTCGACTATTAGGACCAGAGCTGGTGCAACAAACTGCTGAGATTGTTCAAGTAATAAGAGCCAGACTGATAGCCGCTCAAGACAGGCAGAAAAAGTATGCTGGCCAACACCGACAAAATCGCGAATTTGAGGTCGGCAGCTTCGTGTTTCTCAAAGTATCTCCCTGGAAAGGGAAAATCAGATTTGGAAAGAAGGTTAAACTAAGTCCGCGATTCATTGGACCCTTTGAAGTGCTGAAACGGGTGGGTGAGGTAGCTTATGAGGTAGCTTTACCTCCTGAGTTAGGCCACGTCCACAATGTCTTTCATATATCGGTGCTACGACAGTATAAGCCCGATTATAAGCATGTAATCGAATACGAACCAATACAATTTGAACAAGATTTATCCTATGAAGAGGTTCCTATACAGATAGTAGACAGGAAAGAGCAAGTGCTTCGCAATAAAGTGATACCATCCGTTAAGGTAATCTGGAGGAACCACAGTGCTGAAGAAGCTACGTGAGAACTCGAAGATAAAATGATGCAGAATTACCCTCACTTATTTGTTTAACTTTTGTATTGCGATTCTGGGGACAGAATCTTTGTAAGGAGGGGAGAATGTAACGGACGATTTAATTGCGTTGTGATTCTGGGGACAGAATCCTTTTAAGGAGGGAAAGATGTAACGAATGCAATTTTTATGATTGAATAAAAATATTTATTGAGTTATATAAATATTTTTATTCATTTATTGAGTTAAATATGGGTATTTGTTGAGTTTAATAATGTTAAATATTATTTGAATGTGATTTGTTATGTTTATTTCTAATTTAATTTAATGATTAAATTAGATGATGAAAAGGTTTTATTTGAATAAATAATTTATTTGAATAAGAGAATTTATTTGGTATTATTGTTATTTGTTAAATGAAATTATTATTTGAGTTAATTATATTTAATTGAATTTATTTAATAATAAGTTCAATTGAATTAAATGTGTGGACATTTTAAACTATATGTTATATTGGTTTATTAAAATAAATGAAAGGAGTTTTAATTTAGTTTTTCCAAACTAGGCCTTATGACCTTTGGTTGGAAAAATGAGTTATTTTAATTGTGTTTTACCAAACAAGACATAAGAATAATAGGTTATTTTTATTAGTGTTTACCAAACATAGCCTTATGGCTTTTGAATTTTATAACTGATGAATTAAGTTAGATTATACGTTATTATATTAAGTATCAGTTTTATTATTTTAAATTAACAGTTTTTATTCTATCAGTTTTATTTTACGTCAGTTGAAAGAAAGAAAAGAAAAGAGAAGAACAGAGTTTGAGAGAAAGAAAGAAAAAGAGAAAGAAGAACTCTGTGAATTTGAGAGTTGAGAGAAAAGAGAGAAAATTGTGAGAGAAGCTTGGAGATTGGAGTAAGAATTCAAGCAAGGAAGCTTAATCAAACTTTCTAAGAATTAGAAGGTATAAACTCTTACTGTATTTTATTTTTTTTAGTTCTCTGTATATTATTTACTTGCTTAAAACATGAATTACTTGGTTGTAATTGTTAGAAAACATGTGTTAGATGATTATGTAATGATTATAGATTAATTGGAATGATTAATCCATAAAAGCATGTTTAGAATAGAGTTTTTTGAGTTTTACAGAGTTTATTTTCATGAGTGGTATATATGTATGAAGTTAATATTCAAATAGTTTGTTAATTGGTAAAATTAACATATGTTTATGATTATTTGATGAAAAACAAGAATATTGCAAGAAGAATGGTTTAAATTGGTTGAAAGGTGAATTTACAGAGTTTAATTTCATAAGAACGGTTGAAACTTGATGTTTGGTTTTAACAATGAATTTTTGGTTTTAAATTAGTTGTTTATGTGTTAGAATGATTAAAATGTTTACAGAACATGTTAGGTAAATGTTTTATATCATATATGATGTCTGGGTATGTGTAATTTGTTTTCTGGATGATAGAATTCGGAAAAATTTGGCCAAATTTGGCATAAGTTTTCACTGTTCGCGAACTGCAGGAGACGAGTGCTGGGTGTCTCGCCCCGGCGAGAAAATAAGCTGATAAACTTCGCCCCGGCGAAGTCTCGCCTCGGCGAGAAATTTGTTAAGGAAAACCTCGCCCCGGCGAGAAAATTTAAAAGGGAATTCTCGCCCCGGCGAGAATCACTGCTGGATAAAAAAAAATTATTATTATGTATTCTTTTCTTGATAGCTATGATGTATCATTGTATGCATAATTAAACTGTTATATATGTGACTAAAGTATTGTCAAGATGGTTGCTAAACTAGTACTTGTTGACTATGGTATGCTAAATGAGATACTATAATTAGGTAAAAGGAACCTAAAGTGATTATAAATTTTTGTAACTAATTTATGTTACCATTTTATAATTAATTGTATAGGTTGATTTAAGGATCGTGAATTATTTAATTTGTAATCTACGCTTGAGGCAAGTTTTCTTTCTTTAAACTTGTTAAATTATTACAGCAAGTTATTTATTTCTTAAGCTTGTTATTATTTCAACAAGTTTACTTCCTTTGAGTGAATTAATTAACCTTAGCTTATTGTTATTCAAGCAAGGCTGATATCATGTTGAGTAATTATATTTTGTTCCAGATATTATTTATTCAGTTATTGATTATCATTCAAACTTCGAATATAAACTTTATTGAAGAACTAGACTAGCAAACCATTATTGATTCAGCTAGTCCTTAGTTGATGAGCGTTTTAAAAAAAAACTTAGATTATCTAAACTTGTTCCAAGCCAAGTTCCTTTTGGTAAGGACTCTTGTAATAAACTGAGATGAACAACCCTAACATAGGGGATTATTACGCTTAGCGTTAAAATGGTTTGTGCACAATACATTGTACAAAGGGCTTGATCCCCCTTAGTACGAGATGAAGGTCCATTTATAGTCTTTAAGACTGTTAAAGGTTACGGTAAAAAAAATACTTGTTAACCTAGGACATAGTTCGAGGTCTTGAGACCCTCAGATATATTCAAACTTTGATTACTTATTGATTAACTTCAGAAAATCATTGCTTCTCATTTGAACTCTATTTCAATTTAAAAGTTATTGTTATCATTCTTGTGGGCAATTGTTTTGCTCACTCTTGCACTAAACATTTCAGCTAAGCCCGAGAAGCAGGACGAGCCGTCCACACAGTAAGGGCAAGGGCAAGATGCAGAAATAGTTCTAGATTTATTATTTAATTGATGAACATTTGTACCAGACTTGTTTTAGACTATATTTTTATTCCGCATTTGATGTATTAAGGTTGTGGTGACCTGGGATTTTAATTATTGATGTAACCCGTTTTGGGAGATGATTAATTAAGTTTATTTTAATTGCTTAATTATGGGTAGTTAGATGTGAATGAATGGGATAGTGAACACCAAATCAGGGGGAATTGAGTACCCAGATTTGGGGGTGTCACAGGTTGGTATCAAAGCGGATAGGTTATGAACCTTTAGGTGGGGAAAACCTTAGGGTAGTAGCCTTTTAGAAGATAGAGAACATAGTGGTGATAAACTCTTATCGAGTTCTAAGGAATGGATTACGGAAATTCATAAAAGACAATAAAACGATTATGTGCTATGTGCTTATTTGATAATAAACTTATGTGCTCGCGAGTACTATCGAGTATTATCGATTAGTAATTAAAACTTAAAATTTTGTTGTCAGGATGACTGATAGAGGAGAGCCCAGCCAGATTAGGGAGGAGGAGCCCCGAGATATTCACGTAGTTCACGAGCAGCTAGTACAGAGGGAGCCGTCCCCATTGATTACAGTTACAGGTCACGAGTATGAGCCTGAGACTGAGCCTGAGACGGACCCTGAGGAGGATCCTGAGGAGGAGGAAGTCCCTGAGAGGATATCACTATCTTCTTTAGGTGTTCAGATGTACGAACAGGTGTATGATCGCAACATAGAGTTGCAGGACAGAGTGGAGGAGTTAGAGGGGCAGTTGGCTGAGCGACAGACTGCTTTGGAGCAGAAGAACAGTGAGATAGAGGAGCTAGATATACGTCTTGGAGACGTGGAGTGGAAGCTGGTTCATGTAGAGAGTGAAAAGGAGGAGTTAGAAGAACAGTCTGCAGAACGTCAAACCACTCTGGAGCAGAAGGATGCTGAGATTCAAGACCTTTCATCACGTCTTGCAGAGGCTGAGCAGAGGCTAGTACAGTCTGAGTATCGACGAGGACAGCTGATAGCCAGGAATGAGATTGCGCGAGATGAGTTGAAAAAGGAGTCAGCTGAGCGGGCGAGAGCTGAGACAACTTGGCTGAGGGAGGCTAACCGCGCAGATCGAGTTGAGTGCGAGGTGCGATCGAAGAAGGCCAGGATTGATGAGATGGAGTACATTTTTCACACTACCATAGATAGAGCTCAGGATCGAGCTAATCGTCATCCAGATATGATGGATCGTAGGATTATGACACGTATTATGGAGCAGGAACGCGAGGAAGCTGTGTGTCGTGGGATGTCATCATAGACTGTGATTAGTTATGTTATTATGAAATTTATGAAGTGAATAATTTGTAAATCCCAATTTTCTATAATGGGATAGAATAATGATGTAATCCTGAAACTTTGTGATTTCAGGATAGATGATGTAAATAACTACGATACTATTTGTATTATGTTCTGAAAGCAGTTAATGAATAAAATGTGAAAGTTTATCAGATGTGTTATGTATTTAAGTGTTGTTCATAAATGTTTAAGTTAAGACTTAAATGTTTAGGTAATTGAGTAATAATCTAATAACGAGAATTATTAACAGTACGATGCCGCCAAGAAGACAACCAACCTGTCAACAGACCCCTGAGGGATCTACAAACAACAATGATGAAACCACCGCTAATCCAATGCAGCAGTTGGTGAATCTATTAACTGGAGCATTCGCGAACCAACCCCAAGCGCAGGCCACGACCTTCAAAGACTTCAAGGCTGTCGGACCTCCAGAATTTCGGGGCTCCATGAATCCGATTGAAGCTCAAACATGGATCATGGAGATGGAGAAAGTGTTCGATGTCGCCAGAGTCGGTGAAGACCAGAAAACGGCATTTGCGACATTCATGCTGAAATCAGAAGCCAGCTACTGGTGGCAGGCGAACAAAACTCGTGGTGGTCAGGGTATAATACCGTGGGAGCGGTTTAAAGAAATATTTTTCGAGACATACTTCCCAGTAAGCGCGCAGAACCAGATGGAGGTGCAGTTCCTAGAGCTGAAGCAAGGTACTATGACGGTACCTGAATACGCTGCTAAGTTCAATGAGTTGGCAAGGTTTGCGCCGTATCAGGTAAGTACAGATGAGCGCAAGGCCAGGAGGTTCGAGCAGGGATTGAAGCCCTGGTTGTACAGTCGAGTCTCGATGTTTCAGCTGAATTCTTTTGCAGCGATTCTGGAGAAGGCAATCATCGCTGAAGGAGGCAGTGATGCTCTGACCAAATATAATCAGGAGCAGAGAAAGAAGAAGAGTGAGAATGATTATAAGACTAGTGGTAACCATGGGGGAAATAGCCAGAAGAGGAAGTGGACTGAAGGTAACTCTGCGGGAAGTCAGCAGGGTAGTCTGAAGAAGAAGATGGAAGTATGCAGCACCTGTGGTAAGACCCATATGGGTGCTTGTTTAAAGGGAAAAAGGGTGTGCTACAACTGTGGACAGGAGGGTCATGTCGCACCGAACTGCCCTAATCCGAAGAAGGGTGCATGCTTCATTTGTGGACTGAAGGATCATTTTGCACGGGATTTCCCTAAGAAAACTGCAACAGGTGGACCTAGTGCTGGAAAGGGGAACAACGGAGGTGGTGGCAATCTGACCATAACAGGACCGATGCAGCCCAGCCGATCTACTTCTCGGACATTCAACATGACAGTGGAGGACGCTGTGCAGTCAAAGGATGTGGTGTCAGGTATCATTCCAGTCAATAATATTAATGCTTATGTATTGTTTGACTCGGGTGCTACTTGTGACGCCCCCAAATTCGGGTCTCCAAATACCCGGATCCGGTCATCACGATCCAATACAAACATTCACCTCTAACAACATATGGTAACTAAAATGCGGAATATAATAAACATACGTTGTTCATTACAAGGTGTTACTAGTCCCAGAATACAATAACCTTAATATATCCATGAATCCATACCCTAAGTAACAAGCAGGGTTTAATATTACATTAACAATGATTAACTGCACATAATGTTTAAGTCTGCTACATGAAGTTTATCACTTCATCTTTTCTTTCCCTTTGTTTTTCCCTGACGTCTCGGGTTTGGCTGCAATGAAATCATGATATAGCAAGAATGAGCAACGAGTTTGCTCAGCAAGTTTAAAATACAATAATAAGGATATATCATGATGAAAGGAATATAGAAAGGGATTTCAACAATAGCATTATCAGAAGCAATAACAATGAATGCTTTTAGAACAATTGATAGTCGAATAGACCTTGAACAATAACTTCCAAAGGAGTCAATAGCTAGTTGACCCTCTGGTTACTGGCTACAGAATAAGTATTTGAGGGGATCAGCCTCGCGTACGCTATGTATATGCATAACATTTAACTCTGCTATTTGTACCTTATTTCCGGTACGTGGGGTACTCCCCTATAATAAAGAGGTGTTCATACAGTCTAAGAATCCTTACCATCGATTGGTTCGGATAGCTTTTATAAATTCTTACGTACGTGCCTGACCGAGACAAGGGTTCAGACTTAATCATGAATAGTTCGGGAATTTCAGAACTTAAATAATTATACGAATTCAAAAGCACAAGTGTGAATGCTAATGAATACATAGATGTGGAATAATTTTTAAAAGTAATTAGACCACTTAAAGCATGCTTGGAGTTAAGATTCAAGCTTAATGAATAACTTGCAACAACATTTATGTACCTTTTTGCACGAATTAAAAATAGTGCATAAGGTTTAGAAATTTGCTCAATGTAAAAGTTGAGTAAGGAAGGACTTGCATTCAATATACTGAAAGAATGGAATTAGGGAACTTGCCTGTTTGCTCAGCTACAATTAAATCCTAGCTTTAATTAATTGATCTTGAGTGACCTATCATTGGATAAAGTCGACTTATCAATTAATGTGGCATTGCTATATATTGGCACATCTCAATATACCATTTATCTAACAGGTAGCACTTCACCAGCTACATTTAATTACTATTTAACATTAGCTAAACAGAAATTAATAATCTTTAGCTATTAAATTGGTGGTAGCTAAATCCTGATTACTTATTCTTTGGTTTCCCGGATTGATTACCCTTATCTGTCCCTGAACATGGTTTAACAACCCTTAATTATTACGATAATAATTATTTCATTACCTTTAGTCATACTTAATTATTATCAATTATTATTTGGATAACAATTAAATATTTATTATCTTATTTATTATTTATTGATAAATAATAAGTAACTATTTATTAACTTTACTTATACTTAATTATCAAATAATCATTAAATATTTATTACCTTTATTTATTATTTATCGATAAATAATAAATAATTATTTGTTAACCTTGCTCATACTTAATTATCATTTAATATTAAATAATAATTAAATATTTACTATCTTTATTTATTATTTAAGGTTAAATAATAAATAATCATTTTATTAACTATATTCATACTTAATTAACAATTAAATATTTATTATCTTTATTTATTATTTATTGATAAATAATAAATAGTTATTTATTAACTTTACTTATACTTAATTATTATTTAATTAAATAATAATTAAGTATTTATTATCTTTTTTTATTAAATAATAAATAATTATTTTGTTAACTTATTCATGCTTAATTAATATTTATTAATAATTAAATAATAATAAATAATTACTTTATGGATTTTATTTAATTATTACTCATTAAATAATAATTAACATTTAGTATCCTTATTTATTAGTTAAGGATAAATAATTACATTACTAGGTTTATTTAAGAATAAACAATAAATAATTGAATTATTAATTATTAATTAGATAATAATTGAATATTTATTATCTTTATTTATTATTCATTGATAAATAATAAATAATTATTTTATTAACTTTATTAATTATTATTTAATAATAGTTAAATATTTATAGTCTTTATTTATTGGGTATTGGTAAAGAGTAGGAATTATCTCATTAATCCTTATTATTATTTAATATTAACTAAATAATAATTTCGAACCTTATTATTTTTGTTTATCATTTATGGATAAATCATTATTAATAACTTATCATTTATCAACCGATTTCCCAGCCAGCAATATTTCACTAATTTATAGACCTAATGAAACGTGAGTTTAGCTGGTTACTGAATCAAACAGAATGGCCAACACTAACAAGTTGGTTCTCAAAGACATTTTTGACAAACACATGGTGGGCAATCCCAACATTCGACAGTGGCCAATGTTTAGTTCAAACCAAGTTGCCAGGACCTGAAGTCCTTCGAAATACAGAGTTTCAAAACGAAAAAAAAATCAACCCAATACAAATTCTCAAGTCAAAACCAAACCACAAACGAAAGAAATCCAATACCAGATTCTTATTCACAATGAACCAACAAAATATAATACAGTCTTGTAAACCTAAACAAGAACAACATAATACCAGTTTTCTCCGGATCAAAATAAACCCACAATTGACAGTACCAATTTGATTACGAAAGAGGGGAATTTATTCAAAGCCAATTAAGAATTATCACAGTGGTACAAGATCAACACAACACAATATTATTGTATGTTTAAATCCCAAAATAGTACATTCCCAAACAGGGGAACCATACAATCCAAATCACAGAAGAAGGAAAATGAACTAACTAAATCATTACATCTCATATACCTTCCTGCCGACCAATTTGCTTGTCGCCTTCTTCTCCCAAAATAATCGACGAATCCAGTGGGCATTCGAACTCAATTCTCTGTTCTCTCTTCTCACAGTGACCGTTTCTTGCTCTAATTTGGAACCCTAATTCTCCCTAAGTTTGTATATACTTTACTCCTAATTTGGGACTCACAAGAACAAAGTAAGAATCGGCAGCTTCTGGGTTGGGGTCTCAATTTATAGGGCAGTGTTTGCCCAATTTGTGGTTAATACCCTAATTGCTTCGGACAATACCTGAGGGTTTGAGGAGAAACTGGCTGTCGACCGTTTCACATCAACCCAGCTGCGATTTCGCCGGCAAGACCTCGAGCATCGTACCTTCCACCGGTCAAATCGCCGCGCTTGCAAATCCTTTGGTCCGGTTGCTAGCCACTCGTTCACCCGCCTCGATTCTCGTATAGCTACCGGTCACTGCCCCGTTTCCCCGTCTATTGCCGGCGATTGACACCCTCACCCTCTTCCGTTGCGCCTGATTGGAAGTTTTGGTTTTTGACTGATTGAGGGGTTAGGGATTATCTGAGATGAGAGATTTGGTTCTCTCTCAAATAACTCTACCGATTGAATTTGGTTTCCCCAAATTTCATACCGGTTGTCCAACGGATACAAGTCGGCTATAAGAAAAGAAACGGGTTTGGTTCGGCTGGAATGATTTTGGGCTCAACCCAAATATGGTTGGGCCGGTTGGTTTAAATTAAGGAGGCGGCCCAATAAGAATTAAATTGAAAAGAAGATTTGGACTCAAATTAGAACTAAATAAAAGCAATGGGCCAAGAAAATTTTCCCAAATTAAATTAACCACTAAGAAATTCTAATATTCTAATTTAAATAACCAAACTAATTAATTAATTATTTAAAATATTTTTTTTAACCAAAATTCTTTATTCGAATTGTTTAATCCGATAATGATAAAATTATTTATTAACTTCCCAAATTTTCCTGCAATTAAATTCTTAGGGTTAACCCACTAATTTATTTAACTATCAGTGAATCCCTTCAATGCACCGAAAATTATTGGACCACGTATTTATATAATTAAATATTAATACCCACATGGATCCAATTAAATTCGTTAAATTAAATAAAACGAATTTCATACGTTAAAATAAATTGTACAGGATTTTAAAAATTCCTGGGCATTACATCCTCTCCCCCTTATAAAAATTCCGTCCTCGGAATTTCAATCTAAGGTTACTCGAATAACTGGGGGTAATTAGCTCTCATCTTCTCTTCGAGTTCCCACGTGACTTCTTCCACCGCGTGATTTCTCCAGAGAACTTTAACCGAGTGAATGACTTTATTTCTCAGCCTCTGCTCCTTCCTATCAAGTATTTGGACAGGAATCTCCTCATACGATAAGTCCCTTTCGACTTGAATTGGTTCATAGGAAATGACATGCTTGTAGTCCGGCTTATACGGACGTAGCATTGATACATGGAACACGTTATGGATGTGCTCAAGTTCAGGAGGTAATGCTACCTCGTACGCCACTTCGCCTATTCTTCTCAAAATTTCAAACGGTCCTATGAACCTAGGGCTCAATTTGCCCTTCTTTCCAAAACGGATTTTCCCTTTCCAGGGAGATACCTTCAGAAACGCAAAGCTACCAACTTCGAAGTCTCGTTTCTGACGATGTAAGTCGGCATACTTCTTCTGACGATCCTGGGCTGCTACTAACCGTTGTCTTATTACTTTAATGATTTCCACGGTTTGTTGTACCAATTCTGGTCCCAACAACCTCCGTTCACCAACTTCATCCCAACATAACGGCGTTCGACACTTCCTCCCGTATAACGCTTCATATGGTGGCATGCCGATGCTAGCGTGATAGCTATTGTTATAAGCAAATTCTACCAGTGGCAAATGATCGTCCCAGCTGCCACTTAAATCCAACACAACTGCCCGGAGCATATCCTCTAGGGTCTGAATTGTTCGCTCACTCTGGCCATCAGTCTGGGGATGATATGCCGTACTCATTCTTAACTGTGTTCCCAGTCTCTCCTGTAGGCTTTTCCAAAAATTTGACGGGAAGCGCGGATCCCTGTCAGACACAATAGATACCGACACTCCATGTCGTGATACTATTTCCTTCACATAAAGTTTTGCCAGCTGTTCCAATTTGTACTTGATCTTGATCGGTAGAAAATGGGCAGACTTGGTCAACCGATCTACGATCACCCAGATGGCGTCTAGACCCTTTTGGGTTGTCGGGAGTCCTACCACAAAATCCATTGTAATGTGCTCCCACTTCCACTCGGGAATCTCTAAGGGTTGCAACAATCCGCTCGGCCGTTGGTGCTCTGCCTTGATCCTTTGACAAGGTAGACATCCGCTGACGAATTCTGCAACTTCCCCTTTCAAATGCGGCCACCAATAATGCTGACGAAGATCTTGATACATCTTGGTGCTACCTGGATGTACCGAAAACCTCGTATTATGGGCCTCCTGCAAAATTTCTTCCCTTAAGTCTGGTACGTAGGGTATCCAAATCCTTCCCTCGAATCTTAGTAGCCCTGTACTGTCAACTTTGAACTTCAGCGTTTTTCCCTCCAGTAGTTGTTTCTTAATGTCAATGCATTCTTCATCGAACTCTTGAGCCTCCTTTATCTTATCCAGTAGAGTCGGACCTGCGGCTATGGTACACAATTTTTCATCCGTCTCCATCGGATACTTAACCTCCAGTTCCAGGCGTTCAAAGTCCTTTACCAATTCCTCTTGAACCGTCAGCTGCATCAACTTCACGTTGCCTTTCCTGCTTAAGGCATCAGCCACTACATTTGCTTTGCCCGGATGGTACAGAATTTCGCAGTCGTAGTCCTTGATCAATTCTAACCATCGGCGTTGCCTCATGTTCAGCTCCTTTTGAGTGAAGATATACTTCAGACTTTTGTGATCTGTATATATCTCGCACTTCTCCCCGTATAGGTAGTGCCTCCAAATCTTCAAGGCGAAAACTACCGCCGCTAACTCCAAGTCATGAGTCGGGTAACCCTTCTCATAGTCTTTCAGCTGACGTGATGCGTACGCCACTACCTTGCCGTGCTGCATCAGCACGCAGCCGAGACCTTTGTGTGATGCATCGCTATACACTACGAAACCCCCAGTGTTGTCGGGTAAGGTCAACACTGGTGCTTGGCTAAGTCTCTTCTTCAACTCCATGAAACTCTCCTCACATTTTTCCGACCAAACGAACTTAACTGTTTTTCTGGTAAGATTGGTCAACGGCGATGCTATCTTTGAAAAATCCTGGATGAATCTCCGATAGTATCCCGCTAATCCCAAGAAACTCCGGATTTCTGTGGGTGTCTTTGGTTGTTCCCAGTTAATAACTGCTTCTACCTTGGCTGGGTCCACCGAAACACCATTTTTGTCGATGACATGACCCAGAAACTGTACCCTCTGCAACCAAAATTCACACTTCGAAAATTTTGCGTACAACTTCTCCTTCCTGAGAGCTTCTAATACAATCTTCAAATGTTCAGCATGCTCCTCCTCTGTCTCTGAATACACCAAGATGTCATCGATGAATACAACTACGAACTTGTCCAAGTACTGCTTGAACACTCTGTTCATCATATCCATGAATGCTGCTGGTGCATTCGTCAATCCAAAAGACATTACCAGAAACTCGAAGTGCCCGTAACGAGTTCTGAATGCAGTCTTCGGGATATCTTCTTGCCTCACCTTCAGCTGATGATAGCCTGTTCTTAAGTCGATTTTTGAAAAGTATTTCGCTCCCTTAAGTTGATCAAATAGATCGTCAATCCTAGGAAGCGGATACCTATTCTTAATCGTAAATTTGTTCAACTCTCGGTAGTCGATACAAAGTCTCATAGAACCATCTTTCTTCTTTACAAACAGAACTGGAGCTCCCCATGGGGACACACTCGGTCTGATATATCCTTTATCTAACAATTCCTGTAGTTGCACCATCAACTCCTTCATTTCTATAGGTGCCATTCGATACGGCGGCTTAGATATTGGTGCGGTTCCCAGTGCCAAATAGATCACGAACTCGGTTTCCCTGTCCGGCGGCAGTCCCGGAAGTTCATCGGGGAAGACATCAGCGAAATCCCTCACGATTGGTATTTGACCCATTTCATCCTCGACCTGACGAGTATCGACCACATGGGCCAAATAACACTCGCAACTTTTCTTCAGTAACCTCCTTGTTTGCATCATAGTAAGACAACAAGATGGTTTTGGTGATTTGCTGCCATAGAATACCACCTTAGACTTATTAGAAGTCTTTAGGTGTACACATTTCTTCTTACAATCAATGACTGCTCCGTGAATTGATAGCCAATCCATTCCCAGGATTACGTCAAACTCTCCCAGTCGAATTGGTATCAAATCCACATTGAGCTTAAATCCTCGCAATTCAGCACAACAATTCCTATGAATGCATTCTACGGGGATAATTTCCTTGTTTGCTACTTCTACGTTCATAGGGTGTTCTAACTTTTCACAAGGTACATTTAACTGATTAGCAAATTCTTCGAAAACAAAAGATCAAGTAGCACCCGAATCAAATAGCACATATGCATTTATATCATTGATTGGGATGATACCTGACACCACGTCTTTGGATTCCATGGCATCCTACACAGTCATGTTGAACGTGCGGGCTGTTGGCCTGTTGGCTTGACTGACTGGTGGCCCGTAGTTCAACCGGTTGCTGTTTCCACTGTTGTTGTTTCGGTTGCCACTCCCAGCGTCGCCCTTCCTCTTCGGGCAATCCTTAATCTGGTGGTCAGGTGATCCACAGGAAAAACAACCTCATTTCGGCTTATTAGGGCATTGTGGGGCCATGTGCCCAGGTTGTCCGCAACGGTAACACACGCTCTTCCCCTTCATGCATTCCCCCGTGTGGTTCTTGCCACAGTTGTTGCATCTGCCTGGTTTCTTCACCTCCCCTCCAGATTTATTTCCCCCGGAGGACTGACTCTCAACCCATTTTCGTTTGTTGGGGTTACTGCCCCCGCTGCTTCCTGCCTTCGGGCCCTCATGTCCCTTCTTCTTCTCTTGATTGTATTTTGCCAGGGCCTCACTGCCACCCTCTGCAATGATCGCCCTCTCCAACAATTTTGCAAATGTCTTGATTTTCAATACCGCAACAGAACGGTATAACCATGGTTTCAACCCTTGTTCAAACCTACGAGCTTTTCTTTCCTCTGTGCTGACTTGGTGAGTTGCAAACCGTGCCAACTCATTAAACTTAGCCGCGTACTCAGCCACAGACATATTTCCTTGTTTTAGTTCCAGGAACTTGATCTCCATCTCTTGCTTCATGCTCTCCGGAAAGTAATTCTCCAAGAACATCTCCTTAAAGCGTTCCCATGCGACAATTCCTCCTTCCACTCTGCCCCTATTGGCCTTCCACCAGTAGTTCGCCTCGCCCTTTAACATGAAGGTAGCAAAGCTTGTTTTCTGTTCCTCTGCCACCCGTGCTACCTCGAATACCTTTTCTATCTCCTCTATCCAGGTCTGCGCTTCGATTGGGTTCAGAGTTCCCTTGAACTCAGGTGGTCCAACTAATTTGAAGTCTTTAAAATTTGCCAGATGATGCGCTGGCTCGGCTGCTGCTTGGGCCCCTCCAGGTGGCGGCCTTGATTGCATGGCTTCTGCCAGCATTTCCGCAAACATTCTCATCGGGTTGGATTGATTTCCAACTTCGCTTTCTGATTCCTCAACTCGCTGGTTACATGGCCTTCCTCTTGGCGGCATGTTTGGATAAGGAAAATCCGCTGACTTTTACCTATAGTTTTATATTTTACACAATATGTCATTAAAATAAGCAATCAAAGGTAAAATATCTATCAACACATTTGATTTAAGTGAAACATCTGCATTTATATTCATATACCACTGTTTTGTTACAAGACTAAACCTGTGGCATACTTCTATAAATGCGCCACTGTGTGCCTATCCATCAATAATCTTTCCCCCAAGACAAAAGTGGGGAATCCTAACCTTCCATCCCTCAAAACACAAAAGTTGGGGTTTAACTGCTACCCCCAGTCTAAATACAATATAAAGTTTCACAAATCAAACATGAATACGTCCCTAATATAACAAAAGGTGGGACTGACTGAACTAAAGACAAGGTAACCATCATATCAAGTCACTGCATGTCGTGACGGATCCGAGCCTGCTGACCAGAGAATGCTCCATCCCCAACCCTGCGACGAACTGAGCGGCTAGACTCACCTGCCTCAAACCGGGGCCTCCTGTAGGCTGCATCTAGGGCATATCCTAGGGTCTTGATCCTTACCGCCCCAGCCTCTAACCGGTCCTCCAATAGGTCAACTCTACTTGCTGCTCTGACCCAGGCGTCCCTCACTCGGACATTCTCAAGCAACTTCTAGCCCAATCTCGAACTTCATGGCCTCCTACTTGGCCTTCAGGTGGGCGATCTGCAGATCCCTCTGCTCCAGCCTCTCTCTCAACTCAGCATTTCGGGCCACTAGCTGATGTAGCAGTGGTCCGATCTGCTGCGCTGAGGACTCGTAGCCCTGTAGCTGTGACTTCGCCACTCCCAAGTCGTGCTCAAGCTGATAGGCCAAGTCTCTATACTGGTCCTCTCGGATCTGGTGGGTCTGATTCTGCTCCTCCAAATGAGCTATCCGATCCTCCAGCTCCTCGGTCCTGCTGGTCAGTCCCTCAATAATGTCGTCGGCAGTGGACCCCATGCCATCCACATAAGCAGGTGGCTCTTCTCCCTCGGTCTCGGGGTCCTCCTCCTCAGCATCAGGGTCCTGACTACCGGACCTCATCACCCTACCTACCACTGGCTCTGGTAGCTCCCTCTGGTAGTCCTCCTCCGGCTCGGACTCCTCTAGCGGTACCCCTGGGGCAGTAGGAGCATACCCCACCAGCTGCTCAGCAACTACTGGGATATCTATGAATACCTCCTCCTAGGTCCCACTAGTCCCTGCCCTGTCAGCCATCCTACAATCACACCGAAAATCAACATTAGTACAGCAATAAAATATATTCATTGAAGAAATGAAGTTATATTTCATTGGGTACTACTCGACTCGATGAATTCCCCAATTCATCAAAACCACATAATTAAATCTCCTCGATTTATCTCCTAACACTCAATACGAGTTTACTATGAAGGTTATAACCTAGGTTTCGCGATCCTAAAGTTTATAACCTACGGCTCTGATACCAACCTGTGACGCCCCCAAATTCGGGTCTCCAAATACCCGGATCCGGTCATCACGATCCAATACAAACATTCACCTCTAACAACATATGGTAACTAAAATGCGGAATATAATAAACATACGTTGTTCATTACAAGGTGTTACTAGTCCCAGAATACAATAACCTTAATACATCCATGAATCCATACCCTAAGTAACAAGCAGGGTTTAATATTACATTAACAATGATTAACTTCACATAATGTTTAAGTCTGCTACATGAAGTTTATCACTTCATCTTTTCTTTCCCTTTGTTTTTCCCTGACGTCTCGGGTTTGGCTGCAATGAAATCATGATATAGCAAGAATGAGCAACGAGTTTGCTAAGCAAGTTTAAAATACAATAATAAGGATATATCATGATGAAAGGAATATAGAAAGGGATTTCAACAATAGCATTATCAGAAGCAATAACAATGAATGCTTTTAGAACAATTGATAGTCGAATAGACCTTGAACAATAACTTCCAAAGGAGTCAATAGCTAGTTGACCCTCTGGTTACTGGCTACAGAATAAGTACTTGAGGGGATCAGCCTCGCGTACGCTATGTATATGCATAACATTTAACTCTGCTATTTGTACCTTATTTCCGGTACGTGGGGTACTCCCCTATAATAAAGGGGTGTTCATACAGTCTAAGAATCCTTACCATCGATTGGTTCGGATAGCTTTTATAAATTCTTACGTACGTGCCTGACCGAGACAAGGGTTCAGACTTAATCATGAATAGTTCGGGAATTTCAGAACTTAAATAATTATACGAATTCAAATGCACAAGTGCGAATGCTAATGAATACATAGATGTGGAATAATTTTTAAAAGTAATTAGACCACTTAAAGCATGCTTGGAGTTAAGATTCAAGCTTAATGAATAACTTGCAACAACATTTATATACCTTTTTGCACGAATTAAAAATAGTGCATAAGGTTTAGAAATCTGCTCAATGTAAAAGTTGAGTAAGGAAGGACTTGCATTCAATATACTGAAAGAATGGAATTAGGGAACTTGCCTGTTTGCTCAGCTACAATTAAATCCTAGCTTTAATTAATTGATCTTGAGTGACCTATCATTGGATAAAGTCGACTTATCAATTAATGTGGCATTGCTATATATTGGCACACCTCACTATACCATTTATCTAACAGGTAGCACTTCACCAGCTACATTTTAATTACTATTTAACATTAGCTAAACAGAAATTAATAATCTTTAGCTATTAAATTGGTGGTAGCTAATCATGATTACTTATTCTTTGGTTTCCCGGATTTATTACCCTTATCTGTCCCTGAACATGGTTTAACAACCCTTATTTATTACAATAATAATTATTTCATTACCTTTAGTCATACTTAATTATTATCAATTATTATTTGGATAACAATTAAATATTTATTATCTTATTTATTATTTATTGATAAATAATAAGTAACTATTTATTAACTTTACTTATACTTAATTATCAAATAATCATTAAATATTTACTACCTTTATTTATTATTTATCGATAAATAATAAATAATTATTTGTTAACCTTGCTCATACTTAATTATCATTTAATATTAAATAATAATTAAATATTTACTCTCTTTGTTTATTATTTAAGGTTAAATAATAAATAATCATTTTATTAACTATATTCATACTTAATTAACAATTAAATATTTATTATCTTTATTTATTATTTATTGATAAATAATAAATAATTATTTATTAACTTTACTTATACTTAATTATTATTTAATTAAATAATAACTAAGTATTTATTATCTTTTTTTATTAAATAATAAAATAATTATTTTGTTAACTTATTCATGCTTAATTAATATTTATTAATAATTAAATAATAATAAATAATTACTTTATGGATTTTATTTAATTATTACTCATTAAATAATAATTAACATTTAGTATCCTTATTTATTAGTTAAGGATAAATAATTACATTACTAGGTTTATTTAAGAATAAACAATAAATAATTGAATTATTAATTATTAATTAGATAATAATTGAATATTTATTATCTTTATTTATTATTCATTAATAAATAATAAATAATTATTTTATTAACTTTATTAATTATTATTTAATATTAATTAAATAATAGTTAAATATTTATAGTCTTTATTTATTGGGTATTGGTAAAGAGTAGGAATTATCTCATTAATCCTTATTATTATTTAATATTAACTAAATAATAATTTAGAACTTATTATTTTGTTTATCATTTATGGATAAATCATTATTAATAACTTATCATTTATCAACCGATTTCCCAGCCAGCAATATTTCACTAATTTATAGACCTAATGAAACGTGAGTTTAGCTAGTTACTGAATCAACAGAATGGCCAACACTAACAAGTTGGTTCTCAAAGACATTTTGACAAACACATGGTGGGCAATCCCAACATTCGACAGTGGCCAATGTTTAGTTCAAACCAAGTTGCCCAGGACCTGAAGTCCTTCGAAATACAGAGTTTCAAAACGAAAAAAAAATCAACCCAATACAAATTCTCAAGTCAAAACCAAACCACAAACGAAAGAAATCCAATACCAGATTCTTATTCACAATGAACCAACAAAATATAATACAGTCTTGTAAACCTAAACAAGAACAACATAATACCAGTTTTCTCCGGATCAAAACAAACCCACAATTGACAGTACCAATTTGATTACGAAAGAGGGGAATTTATTCAAAGCCAATTAAGAATTATCACAGTGGTACAAGATCAACACAACACAATATTATTGTATGTTTAAATCCCAAAATAGTACAGTCCCAAACAGGGGAACCATACAATCCAAATCACAGAAGAAGGAAAATGAACTAACTAAATCATTACATCTCATATACCTTCCTGCCGACCGATTTGCTTGTCGCCTTCTTCTCCCAAAATAATCGACGAATCCAGCGGGCATTCGAACTCAATTCTATGTCCTCTCTTCTCACAGTGACCGTTTCTTGCTCTAATTTGGAACCCTAATTCTCCCTAAGTTTGTATATACTTTACTCCTAATTTGGGACTCACAAGAACAAAGTAAGAATCGGCAGCTTCTGGGTTGGGGTCTCAATTTATAGGGCAGTGTTTGCCCAATATGTGGTTAATACCCTAATTGCTTCGGACAATACCTGAGGGTTTGAGGAGAAACTGGCTGTCGACCGTTTCACATCAACCCAGCTGCGATTTCGCCGGCAGGACCTCGAGCATCGTACCTTCCACCGGTCAAATCGCCGCGCTTGCAAATCCTTTGGTCCGGTTGCTAGCCACTCGTTCACCCGCCTCGATTCTCGTATAGCTACCGGTCACTGCCCCGTTTCCCCGTCTATTGCCGGCGATTGACACCCTCACCCTCTTCCGTTGCGTCTGATTGGAAGTTTTGGTTTTGACTGATTGAGGGGTTAGGGATTATCAGAGATGAGAGATTTGGTTCTCTCTCAAATAACTCAACCGATTGAATTTGGTTTCCCCAAATTTCATACCGGTTGTCCAACGGATACAAGTCGGCTATAAGAAAAGAAACGGGTTTGGTTCGGCTGGAATGATTTTGGGCTCAACCCAAATATGGTTGGGCCGGTTGGTTTAAATTAAGGAGGCGGCCCAATAAGAATTAAATTGAAAAGAAGATTTGGACTCAAATTAGAACTAAATAAAAGCAATGGGCCAAGAAAATTTTCCCAAATTAAATTAACCACTAAGAAATTCTAATATTCTAATTTAAATAACCAAACTAATTAATTAATTATTTAAAATATTTTTTTTAACCAAAATTCTTTATTCGAATTGTTTAATCCGATAATGATAAAATTATTTATTAACTTCCCAAATTTTCCTGCAATTAAATTCTTAGGGTTAACCCACTAATTTATTTAACTATCAGTGAATCCCTTCAATGCACCGAAAATTATTGGACCACGTATTTATATAATTAAATATTAATACCCACATGGATCCAATTAAATTCATTAAATTAAATAAAACGAATTTCATATTTTAAAAATTCCTAGGCATTACACTACTTGCTCATTTATATCCAATGATTTTGCTAAGAAGTTAGAATTACCCCAGGAAGAACTAGATTACCCTATGAACATAGAGATTGCGAATAGGGAAATAATTCCTGTTAAACTTATCCACAAGAACTGTCAAATAGATATTAAGGGTCAGATAACGACGGTAAACTTGATCCTAATTCGACTTGGGGAGTTTGACGTTATATTGGGTATGGATTGGTTGACTAATCATGGGGCAGTTATTGACTGTCAAAAGAAGTGTATAAACCTTATGACTCCGTCAAAGGTTGTGTTTTATGGTAGCAAATCGCCTAGACAAGCGAGTTGTCTCACGATGATGCAGGCCAGAAAGATGTTGAGGCAAGGCTGTGTAGGGTATCTAGCCTACATAGTTGATACACGAAAGGAAGGTGCAAAGCTGGAAGAGATACCAGTGGTTAGAGATTTTGTAGACGTGTTTCCTGAAGATTTACCAGGATTACCGCCAGAAAGGGAAATCGAGTTTGTGATTGATTTAGCACCGGGAACGACCCCTATATCGAAGGCCCCGTATCGAATGGCTCCAGTGGAATTAAAGGAGTTGATGGCGCAGCTACAGGAGTTGCTAGATAAAAAGTATATTCAACCGAGCGTTTCGCCGTGGGGAGCACCGGTATTGTTTGTTAAGAAGAAGGATGGATCAATACGTCTTTGCATTGATTATAGAGAATTGAACAAGGTCACGATCAAAAACAAGTATCCGTTGCCAAGAATCGATGACCTGTTTGACCAACTAAAGGGGGCAAGGTACTTTTCAAAGATAGATTTACGAAGTGGGTACCATCAGTTGAAGGTGAGACAGGAGGATATACCAAAGACGGCATTTCGGACTAGATATGGTCACTATGAGTTTTTGGTTATGTCATTTGGTTTAACGAATGCGCCTGCAGCATTCATGGACTTAATGAATAGGGTGTTCAAACCATTTCTGGATAAATTCGTAGTGGTGTTTATAGACGACATCCTCGTATATTCCAAAACTCAGGAAGAACACGTCGAGCATTTGAGGGTGACATTAGAGGCGTTAAGGAAAGAGAAATTGTATGCAAAATTTTCGAAGTGCGAATTTTGGTTGGAACGTGTGCAATTTCTTGGGCATGTGATTGATAAGGACGGAATATCGGTAGACCCATCAAAATTCGAAGCTGTGATAAACTGGGAGCAGCCGAAGACACCGTCAGAAGTGAGGAGTTTCCTAGGTTTGGCAGGATATTACAGGCGTTTCATTCAAGATTTCTCGAGAATCGCCACTCCGTTAACGAATTTAACAAGAAAATCAGTGAAGTTTGTTTGGACGGAGAAGTGCGAAGAGAGTTTCCAAGAACTAAAGAAGAGACTAAGTTCGGCACCTGTATTGTCTTTGCCAGATGATACAGGAAATTTTGTGGTGTATAGCGACGCATCGCATAAGGGACTTGGTTGTGTGTTGATGCAGAATGGAAAGGTTATTGCATATGCATTCGCACCAACTAAAAGACTATGAAAAAGGGTATCCGACCCCCTGACTTAGAGTTAGCAGCTGTGGTGTTTGCTCTGAAAATCTGGCGACACTATCTCTATGGGGAGAAGTGTGAAATATACACAGACCATAAAAGTCTGAAGTATATTTTTACACAGAAGGATTTGAATATGCGGCAAAGGAGATGGATAGAGTTAATCAAGGACTATGATTGTGAAATTCTATACCATCCGGGAAAAGCCAATGTGGTTGCAGACGCTTTGAGCAGAAAGGGTCGGGAGAAATTGTTTTTGTTAACCGCTCAGGAGAAGCTCGTGAAGGAAATGCAGAACTCCGTTATGCTGGGATGAGGTTGGTGAACGTCGACTATTAGGACCAGAGCTGGTGCAACAAACTGCTGAGATTGTTCAAGTAATAAGAGCCAGACTGATAGCCGCTCAAGACAGGCAGAAAAAGTATGCTGACCAACACCGACAAAATCGCGAATTTGAGGTCGGCAGCTTCGTGTTTCTCAAAGTATCTCCCTGGAAAGGGAAAATCAGATTTGGAAAGAAGGGTAAACTAAGTCCGCGATTCATTGGACCCTTTGAAGTGCTGAAACGGGTGGGTGAGGTAGCTTATGAGGTAGCTTTACCTCCTGAGTTAGGCCACGTCCACAATGTCTTTCATATATCGGTGCTACGACAGTATAAGCCCGATTATAAGCATGTAATCGAATACGAACCAATACAATTTGAACAAGATTTATCCTATGAAGAGGTTCCTGTACAGATAGTAGACAGGAAAGAGCAAGTGCTTCGCAATAAAGTGATACCATCCGTTAAGGTAATCTGGAGGAACCATAGTGCTGAAGAAGCTACGTGGGAACTCGAAGATAAAATGATGCAGAATTACCCTCACTTATTTGTTTAACTTTTGTATTGCGATTCTGGGGACAGAATCTTTGTAAGGAGGGGAGAATGTAACGGATGATTTAATTGCGTTGTGATTCTGGGGACAGAATCCTTTTAAGGAGGGAAAGATGTAACGAATGCAATTTTTATGATTGAATAAAAATATTTATTGAGTTATATAAATATTTTTATTCATTTATTGAGTTAAATATGGGTATTTGTTGAGTTTAATAATGTTAAATATTATTTGAATGTGATTTGTTATGTTTATTCTAATTTAATTTAATGATTAAATTAGATGATGAAAAGGTTTATTTGAATAAATAATTTATTTGAATAAGAGAATTTATTTGGTATTATTGTTATTTGTTTAAATGAAATTATTATTTGAGTTAATTATATTTAATTGAATTTATTTAATAATAAGTTCAATTGAATTAAATGTGTGACATTTTAAACTATATGTTATATTGGTTTATTAAAATAAATGAAAGGAGTTTTAATTTAGTTTTTCCAAACTAGGCCTTATGACCTTTGGTTGGAAAAATGAGTTATTTTAATTGTGTTTTACCAAACAAGACATAAGAATAATAGGTTATTTTTATTAGTGTTTACCAAACATAGCCTTATGGCTTTTGAATTTTATAACTGATGAATTAAGTTAGATTATACGTTATTATATTAAGTATCAGTTTTATTATTTTAAATTAACAGTTTTTTATTCTATCAGTTTTATTTTACGTCAGTTGAAAGAAAGAAAAGAAAAGAGAAGAACAGAGTTTGAGAGAAAGAAAGAAAAAGAGAAAGAAGAACTCTGTGAATTTGAGAGTTGAGAGAAAAGAGAGAAAATTGTGAGAGAAGCTTGGAGATTGGAGTAAGAATTCAAGTAAGGAAGCTTAATCAAACTTTCTAAGAATTAGAAGGTATAAACTCTTACTGTATTTTATTTTTTTTAGTTCTCTGTATATTATTTACTTGCTTAAAACATGAATTACTTGGTTGTAATTGTTAGAAAACATGTGTTAGATGATTATGTAATGATTATAGATTAATTGGAATGATTAATCCATAAAAGCATGTTTAGAATAGAGTTTTTTGAGTTTTACAGAGTTTATTTTCATGAGTGGTATATATGTATGAAGTTAATATTCAAATAGTTTGTTAATTGGTAAAATTAACATTTGTTTATGATTATTTGATGAAAAACAAGAATATTGCAAGAAGAATGGTTTAAATTGGTTGAAAGGTGAATTTACAGAGTTTAATTTCATAAGAACGGTTGAAACTTGATGTTTGGTTTTAACAATGAATTTTTGGTTTTAAATTAGTTGTTTATGTGTTAGAATGATTAAAATGTTTACAGAACATGTTAGGTAAATGTTTTATATCATATATGATGTCTGGGTATGTGTAATTTGTTTTCTGGATGGTAGAATTCGGAAAAATTTGGCCAAATTTGGCATAAGGTTTCACTGTTCGCGAACTGCAGGAGACGAGTGCTGGGTGTCTCGCCCCGGCGAGAAAATAAGCTGATAAACTTCTCCCCGGCGAAGTCTCGCCTCGGCGAGAAATTTGTTAAGGAAAACCTCGCCCCGGCGAGAAAATTTAAAAGGGAATTCTCGCCCCGGCGAGAATCACTGCTGGATAAAAAAAAATTATTATTATGTATTCTTTTCTTGATAGCTATGATGTATCATTGTATGCATAATTAAACTGTTATATATGTGACTAAAGTATTGTCAAGATGGCTGCTAAACTAGTACTTGTTGACTATGGTATGCTAAATGAGATACTATAATTAGGTAAAAGGAACCTAAAGTGATTATAAATTTTGTAACTAATTTATGTTACCATTTTATAATTAATTGTATAGGTTGATTTAAGGATCGTGAATTATTTAATTTGTAATCTACGCTTGAGGCAAGTTTTCTTTCTTTAAACTTGTTAAATTATTACAGCAAGTTATTTATTTCTTAAGCTTGTTATTATTTCAACAAGTTTACTTCCTTTGAGTGAATTAATTAACCTTAGCTTATTGTTATTCAAGTAAGGCTGATATCATGTTGAGTAATTATATTTTGTTCCAGATATTATTTATTCAGTTATTGATTATCATTCAAACTTCGAATATAAACTTTATTGAAGAACTAGACTAGCAAACCATTATTGATTCAGCTAGTCCTTAGTTGATGAGCGTTTAAAAAAAAACTTAGATTATCTAAACTTGTTCCAAGCCAAGTTCCTTTTGGTAAGGACTCTTATAATAAACTGAGATGAACAACCCTAACATAGGGGATTATTACGCTTAGCGTTAAAATGGTTGTGCACAATACATTGTACAAAGGGCTGATCCCCCTAAGTACGAGATGAAGGTCCATTTATAGTCTTTAAGACTGTTAAAGGTTACGGTAAAAAAATACTTGTTAACCTAGGACATAGTTCGAGGTCTTGAGACCCTCAGATATATTCAAACTTTGATTATTTATTGATTAACTTCAGAAAATCATTGCTTCTCATTTGAACTCTATTTCAATTAAAAGTTATTGTTATCATTCTTGTGGGCAATTGTTTGCTCACTCTTGCACTAAACATTTCAGCTAAGCCCGAGAAGCAGGACGAGCCGCCCACCAGTAAGGGCAAGGGCAAGATGCAGAAATAGTTCTAGATTTATTATTTAATTGATGAACATTTTGTACCAGACTTGTTTTAGACTATATTTTTATTCCGCATTTGATGTATTAAGGTTGTGGTGACCTGGGATTTTAATTATTGATGTAACCCGGTTTGGGAGATGATTAATTAAGTTTATTTTAATTGCTTAATTATGGGTAGTTAGATGTGAATGAATGGGATAGTGAACACCAAATTAGGGGGAATTGGATCGTTGCGTTTTCGGCGTGAATCTAGCATTCCCGCTGCTTGTTTCTCCATTTGACCCATGATGCGATCCGAATCTCCCAAAACTCAAAGAACGAAAGTTGTATATGTTGATCTTAGCTTTTTAGAACATCCGGAATCATCCAATTTGAAGTTTGTATGAGAGAGTTATGGTCATTTTACCATCGGATTCTGCATGACTTTTACACAGTAGTTGCTTCGGGCTCAATTTGAACCTTTCTCCGGCCATTATCTCGACGAGCTCCAGTTATGAAAGTTGTAGAGCTACTTCTTAGCTTTCCATAGCCTACTTACTCGCCTTAATCCGAGTTCGGACGAAGAAGTTATGGTCGTTTTTTCAGAGCTCGCTGGGGCGGGAATTTCCTACACAAATTCCTCGCCGCGGCGAGAGCTCGCCGCGGCGAGAAAACTTAGGCCAAAAAGCTCGCCGGGGCGAGCTCGTCGCGGACAGCAGCAGATTTTTTGGGGTTTTTGGTCATTTTTGATGGCTAAGCTAGGTTAGGGCATCCAGGGGGTTTACATACTGATGAGGGGCTCGAAATTAAGAGTTCCATACATTCATAGGAGCACTCTAGGTATTGAAGAAACACATTCAAAGGGAGCAAAACCTAGATTTAGTTAGGGTTAGAAAGTGAGTTCTAGAGAGGGGGAGCTACAAATTTCATCACCAAGAAGAGCTTGAGCTTTGCAATTCAAGGACTTTCCAGCAACAAGTTAAGGAGCAATTGAAGAAAGGAGTGCTAAAGGAAGAGGAGAAGCTAGAGATTGACAAAAACCAAATAAGCAATTGATGAACATCTCAAAAGGGGGTTTATTTATTTTTAGCTTTCCTTTGAATTTGTATCTCTATTTCATGATGAATACCTTGTGTTTGATGTTATTTGTAGCTACCATGAACTAGAGCTAATTTTCTAAGATTTCAATGGAACCCAAGATGTAGTTTGAATTGAATGCTCTCTCTTGGATATTGGTTATTCATTTGTGAATTGGGTATCATAATTTATGCTTTATGGATTAATTTCCTAGCTAGTAATTACCTTGGGAACTTATATGGAATTGAGAGAGGAAGTATAGGTTGAGACCTTGTTATGATATCATGTGAAAATTAGATATTCCCATGGGTAATTTATGAAATTAAGTGACGTGTGTTTTATTTATTACCCTCATGAATGGATAATTTGATTGTATTAAGGATAGACATATACCTAAATACCACATGTATCCATTTGAGAATCATGCTTAATGATTTCCATTGCGAAAGTTGGTAATTGATAGGGTGATTAATGAGATTTGGTGACACGTGTCTTGTTGATTATTCTTGATATTGGATTCTTGCTAGTGTGTAGAATAGAGATATTTATACACCGCATTGGAAAATACGTATTTGACCATCGAGAGAGGCTCGTATATACTTGTAAATTCTCGGATAACAATTCTTGTGATTTAACTAGTTGAAAAGAGAGAGTTAGGATATTCAAGTGAAGTATTGGGGGAAATTGTGATCTTAGACTTGTTAATATTAGATTTCATTATATTAAAGCTTTCCATAGTTCTTTGATTATTTGTCAACTTTATTAATACAAAACAACAAAAACAATTATCGTTTGTTTAAATAAGATTGAAATGATAAAAGGTTAATACTTGGAAAAGACTAGTAACAATTCCTCGTGGGATCGATACTTTACTTACTCTTTATTACTTGTTGACCGCGTATACTTGCGCGTAAATTGTCGTTATATAAATCGGACAACACGTTTTTGGCGCCGTTGCCGGGGAATTAGTTTTCTAATGTTTTCCAATGGTGATTTCAATCGATTTGATCATGGGTTAAGCTTTAATTCATGTATTTATTTTATGATTACACGTGTTCACCAATTATGATAAATAGGCTGACAGGACAATGGGTAAATGCATTGCTCGTGTGCGAGACTTGGCGTAAGCTGGGGCCTCACAGTTCTATTTATTGTTATTGTTTACGAATTGGATTGGCAAGACTTGGCATAAGCTGGGGCCTTGCCCGAGACTTGGCGTAAGCTGGGGCCTCAAGGTTCAATTTTGCAAGACATTCTTTAAAAAAAAAAAAAAAGAGCTATAATTTAAGCTTGTATTTCTGTTTTAATTAAAGTCAAGTCGAGGACTATAAACTAAGCGCTTGATGGGAGGCAACCCATTATCTCGATTAGTATCCTTTATGTTTAGTTATTATACCTCAATTTCGCAAGTTTCATATTTTTAAGTTTCTAAGTTTTAAATGTATATGTTTTCGTTAGTTTAGCTTGTGACTTTGATTTGCTATTTAGAACCATTCCTCGCTCAAATTGTCTAATGTATGCTTGGTATGTTGCATTGTATCAGGTTGGGTGTGTTGAGGATGGTCGTTACTTTGAATTGTGAAAAAGCAAGTTTTTGGATATAGGGGGTTGGCGCCGCGGCGAGCTCCTGAAGAACAAAATTTTCGCCCCGGCGAGCTCACAAGGCATGATTTTCTCGCCCCGCCGAGCCGAGCTAAAAAATAAAAAATAAAAAATTCTTCCCAAGCCGGATTGTATTGTCATTCACACTTCCAAACTCATTCTTCCCCTCTCCCATATGGATTCATCACAACCCACTGAGCATTCAAAAGTATTCATCTCCAAATTGAAGTGCACATCACGTAGTCAACGAATTGTCTAAAAGAATGTTGGCCTGATTGAGCATTGTTTGGTAAGGAATTGCTTGGTTATTATCCGAATGCCACCCTAATGCATGTTCTTGAGCTACAACCATTTCCAGTTTATCCACAATCAGACTCAAATGTTTAGAAGGCTATGGTTGAGCATGATGCTTGGCCAATCAGGGAAGTTCTCAATTTTCATTTCTTTATCTTATAAACAATGAGGACATTGTTCACTTTGAGTTTGGGGGTGGATCATATAGCATTGGCATCATAGTTACATAGCATGTGTTAGTTATTTGTGCATTTTAATGTTTGTTTGCTATTTAAAAAAAAAATTAAAATTATTTTTAGGATGTGTCTCTTGAGCATTGTTTTAATTTGATTTGAACTACAATTCATGGTCTATGATAAGAACTTGATTGAATAGTTTCTAACTCATGGAAAATGGATAAATGTTGCTTAGTATTTATGCTTCAACATTATTGTGGTTATTGTTTTGCTTATGCGTCCTTTCACTCTTTTGCACCTACCCATGAGTATTGAACTAGTTGTATGCTTAGAGAAGGCTTTTATAACCGAATGCTTATGAGAAATATCTATAAACTCTTGAACTCGTTTAAACATCACTCGAAGCAAGGTGTCCAAATTTGTTGTGTTTGAATTGATGGTCATGTGGTGAGTTGAGATGGAGCGTAAAATGCACCCACTCATGGACACATGCGTAGGAGAGATAGAGCGTAAAACGCACTCTCTTATAATTTTGATAAAAGTAAAACATTTATGTTTATCAAATCTTGTGTTGGGTTGAGATGGAGCGTAAGACGCACTCACCCACAAGAGTGGACTTAGGATAAGATGGAGCATAAAATGCACTTACCTAGAGTCCTTTGATTTCAAATTTTTGAAAATTGTGATTTGTATACCTTTGTAGTGAGTGATGTGTTAAGCATGTAGTTTTTGTGGTTTATTTTGATTATTTCATAAGGTAATGTGGTTGCATAGCTTCATCCGAGCTTGATTGGTTTAGTGCCATTGGGTATACTCACACACACACGGAAGGGACCTAAAGCAAGCTATGACTAACTAATTGTAATTCTAGACTTGCAACGTTTTGAGAGTTTCCTTGAATTTTATTGTGTTTATGCTTTGAGACCATTGGTTAGCTTATTAACTCATTGCTCAAGATAGTTTTTATTTAGAAATGTTTAATTTTTATAGTTTGTGTGTTTTGCTTGAAGACAAGCAAAGGTTTAAGTTTGGGGGTATTTGATGAGTGTGTTTTATATACACAAATTGGGTACTTTTAGCCTTAATAATTTGTAAGTCTTTAGCTATTTCGTTTGGTTTTATGTGTTTTCATCTTATTGTTGTGTAATGTAGTTTTGTACTACTTTTATATGTATTAGTGTGCTTTTACGTGTTTTTACTTTGTTTTGTAGGAATTGAAATAAAGGCCCATTGGATCGTTGCGTTTTCGGCGTGAATTTGGCATTCTAGCTGCTTGTTTCTCAATTTGACCCATGATGCAATCCGAATCTCTCAAAACTCAAAGAACAAAAGTTGTAGATTTTGATCTTAGCTTTCCCGAACATCCAGAATCATCCAATTTGAAGTTCGTATGAGAGAGTTATGGTCATTTTACCATCGGATTTTGCATGCATTTTACATAGTAGCTGCTTCCAGGCCATTTTGAGCCTTACTTCGGCCATTATCTCGACGAGCTCAAGTTATGGAAGTTGTAGAGCTACTTCTTAGCTTTCCATAGCCTACTTAATTGCCTAAATCCGAGTTCGGACGAAGAAGTTATGGCCATTTTACCAGAGCTCTCCGGGGCGGGAATTTCGTACACAAATTCCTCGCCGCGGCGAGAGCTCGCCGGGGCGAGAATTCTTAGGCCAAAAAGCTCGCCGGAGCGAGCTTGTCGCGGACAGCAGCTGAGTTTTTGCGATTTTTGGTCCAAAACTCGGGAAATAGCTAGGTTTTTGATGACCCAACTCTTATAACATCCAGGGGGTAACAAAAACACATCATTCTTCATTTCTACTTACAGCCTAGAGTGAGAAAGAAAGAGAGAGGGCTTGGAGAGGGTGGCCATGGCTCTTGGCCATGGTTCTTCAAGAGCTTCAAGGAGCAACAATGGTGGGAGCTTCAACAAACAATTAAGGGAAGTCATCCTTTCTTTTCTTTTTCCTCTAGGGCTAGAACTCATTATTGGGGATCTAGTGCGGTAATTGTAACACCAATGGAGACAAGGAATTGAATTAAACTTCTAGTTTTTTATTTGATACTTGTATTATCCATGGATGATTACCCAATATTTGGAATAGTTTGATTTATTTGCTATGAATTAAACTTTTATCTTGCTTTCCTTTTGATACCATATGAATTGGTTCTTTATATTTTGTGCTTAATGTTTAATTGCTAAGGAATTGGTGATTAGCTTGGTTATCTATATGAAATTGGAAAATAGATTATAGATTCATACCATGAATATAATGACATGTGATTGTGTTATACATAATTTGTATTTTGTCAATTCATTGTGACCACCATGATCAAAAGGAGAGTTAAGAGATTTGAACAAAGTGATGCACACCAAGTGTTTGACAAAATGCTTGAGTCTGAATATTTTGTTCTTAGCTCTTTACCTATCTATTTTTGCTTTAATAAATTTGTCTAATTAAGATCGGGATGCTTTGAAATTGTTATTGGGCTACATTAGAGATAATTCCTCGTGGGATCGATACTTTACTTACTCTTTATTACTTGTTGACCGCGTATACTTGCGCGTTAATTGTTCATATACAAATCGGACAACAGTAAGCACGATAAATCACTTTGTCATTCTCAATCACGACACAACAACTTGTCAAAAATAATTTGTTGGGATGCTTCTCGGAGAAATTGTGGAAAGCACGAGAAATCATTTTGTCAATGTAAGCACGACTAAGCAGCTTGACAAAATTTTTTTTTTATTTGACCTAATTCATCATTTACATAATATAATCACAAAATACCTGCTTCAAAATATAATTTCAATCTTTATTAAGCACATATGTTACAAAATTCGAATCTCATTAGGGTTTAAGGTCTTAAACTTCTCGATACCTAGTTTTAGGTTATACGCTCTAATTCTAAACGTATACGATCGCATATATAAGCCTCATAAATATTCGGGGTATTACATTCACCCCTACTTAAAAGAATTTCGTCCTCGAAATTAACTTTAGTCGTTCAATATCATATTATAAGTTCTATAAATATTCGGGATTTTACATTCTCCCCTCCTTATACGAATTTCGTCCTCGAAATTATCTCTAACTTAGTCTTCAATATGAATTTTCTCATCCTTTCTCACATCAAATTCCTAATATTTAAATTAGGTCAACAATGTTCACTGATGGCTAGAACTTTCAACGTGCCAAATACCCTCACTTAGATTTATAGGTTTACGTATAATAGACATTTCTTTTATATTAACAATTCGTATACAATTATTCAATCACATAACAACCTACAATACATGGCTCTCAAATATATATGATGTTATCTAACTCAACTTGCCTATATTTACAAGACACTATAAAAGTACTACCTTCATACTAGTACATCCCTTCCTTATTTTCTCTAACTTCTTCTTCTTCACCTTAAGTTCTTCTAATCCTCGTATTATTCAAGCTTATCATCTCTAGGCATTCTACAAAAGATTTTTACTTTGCTTAGTATTATAATGAAGCAATTTTACACAATATATATATATATAACTTTTAAAGTTTATTTTTATATTATAACTTGTTTTAAGAACTCTTTTATGAGTACGTCTAAACAATAAGGTTTACTTCTTTAAAGACTATATCCTAAGGCACTCCTACCCTAGAGCTATAGTCGACAGCTCTGATACCAAATATGTCACGCCCTGAAATCCACCTGCTTGCTTGGTCGGACTTCGTGCTGACTTGTACAACTTTTACATAATGCTATAGAAATTTTAACTTCTAATAATCAGAGTATAATGCGGAAAAGTGATATTATAATATCATTCTTTCGTGTTACATCATTCCCAGGTTACTTGTTCTTATTACATATAAGTCCTCAAAGACTTGCAAACAAATATCCATTTATCTATCCAAGACTTTCAATATTAGCAACTAGGCAGTTCCTAGGAAAGAGGGGGCTTTCCATTAAAACGACGCGCAATTAGATGACCTAACCCAACTATTAGATATTCCATAATATAAAACTTTTATCTATCCAAGGTTCACAGTACCCCATAACAGATAGTAGTTCTCGTTAGAACATTAACTGTGTTTGGATACCCTCACTTGGATTTATAGATTTATATCTTATGGATATCTCTTTCATATCAATAGTTCCTATCTATCTGACATTCACAATATTAATGATAAGATTGTTCTTGGAACCGAGGGGCGCATTCCGGTAAAGGTGGCACCTTACCAGCGCTCATTAAGTGTAACCTCAGTGCTAACAGAACTCCCATTATCATTCAAATACCCCCATTCAGATGTATAGTTCATATGGATACTGTACTAAATCAATACTACCTTCTAACTTATCTAAGAATGTAAATATAACTCAATTGATATAACAAAAGATGATAATATATATTTCATAACTTTAAGTTCGATTACATCATTCTCAGTACCATGTTCTTAGTACAACAAAGTCTTAGAAGACTTGAATTATAAAGACAGTAAGATAATACTAATTTAACACGTCGTCTTCCCATTGGTCATCCCTGAAGTTCTTGGATTACCGTCTAAAACTGCAAAGGAAGTTTTTGCAAGAATGAGCTACAAATGCTCAGCAAGTTTAAAAATATAAACACAATGTGTTTTGAATTGGAAGAACAAGTTCGACGATTTTCTAGCTAACAGATTTTGCCTAACTGAGGGTTGATATCCCCTATTGATTCGTATCAACCATTTTTGTCATAGACTTAGAAATATGTTTGGTTGGGTTATTTTACAGGGGATCAGCCTTCCTTAATATCCTAGGTGTATGCATATCATCCTACTCATGCCCACTGCGCGTTATGTCGAGATTTACTGGACATATATATGACCCTCAAAGGGGTAATGACCCTCAAAGGGGTAATTCATCCCAGTTTTGGAAGTCTTACCAAAACAATTTGGTTCGACACAACAATTCATGCTTTCGCTAAGCAACAACAATTTCATATGAATAACAGTTCATTTCTTAAGTTATGCTGAATCAAAGAGCAATAACTTCACAATAATTGATAACACGAACGAAATATTTAAACGAATTCGTACAATAGATGTGCAAGGAATATAAAACTTGCTCAAGATAAGGAATAGAAAACTTGTATTCAATATAAAAATTAAATGAAGTTAGAAAACTTGCAACAAGTAAGAGAATTTACACAAGATAGGGAATTGAAAACTTGCACAATATAAAGTTGTACAGGTTAGAAAACTTGTCTCGTATATCTTTTACAGATAAATATAACAGTCTAAACGTTCGTCGTAAATCCTACACGATTATAAGTCCATGTAGACTAATTAAGCATTTAACGATTAAATTTTTTAAGTTTTATTTCGGTTATTATAACCGCTTATAAATAAGACTCCTTCTAATATACATGAAATAATTTCAGCATTATAACTGCTTATAGAATGAATATTTTTCAACTATATTTAAAATAAATTGAGCATTATAACTGCTTGCAAAATTAATATTCGTCTACTATGTTTGAAATAAATCGGGCATTATAACTGCTTATAAAATGAATATTCGGCTATTATATTTGAGATAATTTCAGCATTATAACTGCTTGTAAAATGAATATTTTTATTAAATACTTGAAGAAAATCGGACATAGCAACTGCTTATAAAAGTATATTTTCTAATAAGGAAGAGAAATAAATCGGACATTATAACTACTTGTAAATAGGACTTTTGTACTATATATATAAAATAATTTGGGCATTATAATTGCTTGTAAAAGTATATTTTTACTAATACATACATAAAAATGAAAATTATAACCACTAGAGTATACCTCTTGTAGTTGCTAGCTTTACTTCCAATCGCGTAGCACTTCGATTTTTCGAAAGTAATTTTTATCTCACAATATCTCTCAGAATATAAATATAGAGTGTTTTTGCTCTTGAATTGCTCTTGAGCATGGTAAGGAATGAATGAACTTAGCTTGCTATTTATAGGAAAACATAGTTTCGCTAATTGCACGTTAGGGACTCGACTTATTACACTTTAGTACCTAGAATATTCTTAGAATATTCTTCTAAGCTCCTCAATGCAAATATCTTCCAACCTCGATAATGCAGCTAGCAATTGAACCTATCTTCTAAGCTTCTCAATGAAAATATCTTCCAGCTCGACAATGCAGCTTGCAATTGAACTTATCTTCTAAGCTCCTCAATGAAAATATCTTCCAAGCTCGACAATGCAGCTTGCAATTGAACTTATCTTCTAAGCTCCTCAATGAAAATATCTTCCAAGCTCGATAATGCAGCTTGTAATTGAACTTATCTTCTAAGCTCCTCAATAAAAATATCTTTCAAGCTCGACAATGCAGCTTGCAATTGAACCTATCTTCTAAGCTCCTTAATGAAAATATCTTGTAAGCTTGATAATGCAGCTTGTCACAGTAAGCACGACAAATCACTTTGTCATTCCCAAGCACGACACAGTAACTTGTCAAAAATAATTTGTCAGGATGCTTCTCGGAGAAATCGTAGAAAGCACGACAAATCATTTTGTCAATATAAACACGACTGAGCAGCTTGACAATTTTTTTATTTGACCTAATTCATCGTTTATATAATATAATCACAAAACACCTGCTTCGAAATATCATTTCGATCTTTATTAAGCACATATGTTACAAAATTTGAATCTAATTAGGGTTTAAGGTTTTAAACTTCTCGATATCTAGTTTTAGGTTATACGCTCTAATTTAAACGTATACGGTCGCATTTATAAGTCTCATAAATATTCGGGGTATTATAGTAATCTTGGTATAGTTGCTCCGCGCTAAGAAGCTTGTGTTGAATGGACATCAACGACGCCTTGACCCCTTGCTTATATGTAAGCGGTAATCTTGGTACAATCGACGACAGATGTAGTAGAAGACCCCACTTCTAGCCTTCCCGGTTTCTCCTCCCACCCTTCTCCTCCCCTTCGGCCCACCACCTCTCCTTCTTCCCTCTTCCATTGCTTGGTTTTGTTGTGCCTTTTCGGCGGCCAATTTGAACCTTTCCAAATTTCTATTTACCGATCTATGTTTGCATAAGTCCGGGGGCTTTAGATCGCGGGGTCTTATTTGTGCAGATTAGTATGGGGTAATGTTTTATGGGGTTAGCTTTTGGAGCTATAATCTGAAGGGGGTTTTGCTTGGGACTCATGGCTGGGTGATTTCGTTATTTGCTGGGGTGGGTTTTAGAAGGTGGATCTGCTCGGATTTGGTCTGGTTACTTGATCTTATTCGGTTTTGGGCGATGATTTGCACGGATGGTTTGTATATCCGTGTACTTTTCCGATTTGATTTCTATGGTTCAATTGCTGATCTTTTTATGTTTCAGATTAGGATGGTTCTTTGTAGGTTTTGTTGTGGTCCTTAACCAGATTCTTGTTATTGGAATCGGTGCAAGGTCTGCGACTAGATGGACTTGACAAAAACTGGATCTTTCTGTTGCTTATTGCTTTATTTATCATGATCCAATTTGGATTCTTGTTTTCAGTTCATTCACTAGTGGCTCTGTTCTTCTATTTGTTAGGTTTGTATATAGCGCGAACATACAATCAAATTACATAAATAGTGCGGAAGCGCAATAGAACGGATTTTAAAAATTTTTCATACAAACCATCATCATGATCATCTATGTGCTCAATTATCAATTAAACGAAAGAGATAAAGTACGAGAATCATACCCTTGTAGAACCATGCTTCCACAGGTACGAGTACACCTCCAAATTAAATTAAATACACTTAACTTATTATTACAATTATGCCATTTACTTCTTAAACAAATATTTTCCTTTTACGGTGTGACCCTTTAGGTTCTCCATATTAAACCGGTTGTGAATAAATCAATTAGAACAATTCTAATCTTATTTAAATAAATAAATTAAACTATTTAATTTATTTAAATAAATAATATTTATTCTATAATAAGGGTAAGCCCCCTTAGCGATCAACGACTTTCCAGATAATATTGATTTCAACATTAAATACAAAAGAACCTTTCAATGAATAGTTAACGTACAATTCAATCCTTCTACCATACAATTTCCCAATTAAATATAAGACATGGAATTACTGTCAAGCCTTATTTTATTTAATTATATATATTTCGATTCTCAAATGCACAACTCTGATAATGCAAATTAGAAATTCCTTTCTAATTTCATTCTACTTTAGCCAAAGACTTCTGAGTCGTCATTTATCGAATCACATAGGACATTCTCTCCTTTTACTAGAAGTAGTATATTCTTTGTTGATCATTCACCTATCTCCATGTATAACTTATTATACCCAATCATACCCTTTAATATACCCTAAAGGTCTTAAGGGACATGTCAAAGTATAACTCATCATACACAAGATACTATGATGATCTTAAGTCCAAGGATCACTTGTACTACTATCACTAGAGGAATTCCTAGTGACAGGCGAATAAAACTCCATTAGGTATTCCTTAGCGAGCCACATTCAGTGAACTTATTCTCTAATAAGCACCTACATACTTGCTTTAGTGTCTCCACACAAATGATTATGAGATCAATCATCCTCTTCATAAGAGCAAGTAACGTATATACTAATCTATCTGGATTCACTAATCCCTATTTTATTAATCCATCGATTAGGAACGATTTTAGTTTTTGACCTATCTAGAATTTAGATCTCATTAGCATGATCATCATCATGATTCTAAAAGCATTGCTCAAAACTATAGGTTTATCACATTCAATATAACAACATCATGTAGATAAAGTAAAATGCCTTTAATAAACGAATAAGATTACAAAGTATATTCTACATCATATCAAATATGATTGGCTTGTGTGCATACTACTTTCAATCTCCCACTTGCACTAAAGCCAATCGCCATGGTATCTAATACCCTTCTTCTCTAACTGACGATCATCCTGCTGTTGGATAAAGCTTCAGTAGATGGATATGCAATGTTGTTCTCGAGAGTCCACTATTTCTATAGTGACTTTTCTTCTTTCAATAATTCCACTAATCAAATGAAAGTGCCGCAACACATGTTTGAATCCAAGATGAGACTTAGGAACTATTCCTAGTTCTGTAATAAACTTTTCATCCAAACAATCAAACTTGCAGCTTCATTTACAGCTATATACTTTGTCTTTGTCACTAAACCAACAACTCTTTGCTGTTTGGAACTTTTCCAATTCACTGCACCACCTTTCAAGGTAACAATTTACCTTAAAGTGGATTTGTTATCGTCTTGGTCAGTCTGAAAAACTTGAGTCTGTTTAGTCCTCTAGTTTTAATTCAGACCTACCATGAATTATGATCACATCTTCAGTACCGGTTAAGTACTTAAAGATGTTTATCACTGTCTTACAGTGATCATCTCCATAATATGACTGATCAACATCAGGCCTTGTATATTCACTACATATATGATAGTAACTCATGCGATCTCTCTTTTAATTGGAGACAATTTTAGAGAGATACACTCCATGGCTCATCATCATGAGACCTCTCTTGGAGTTTGCCATGCTAAACGCCTTTAGCATCAAATGAATATACGTTCCTTGGGTCAAGCCGAACATCCTTTTAAATCTATCTATATAGATTTATATCCCCAATTTATAGGATGCTCCTCCCAAGTCATTCATGGAGGAATGTTTAGACAATTTTATCTTTACTGATTGTAGCATTGGTGTGTTATTCCTTATCAGCAGTATATCAACATATAATACTAGGAATGTCACAGTGCTCCTACTGACCCTTTTGTACACACTAGGTTCATTCTCATTTTTGATACAATCAAACTCTTTTGATTGTCTCATCAAAACGAATGTTCCATCTTTGAGAAGCTTGCTTCAATCCATCAATGGATTATTGTAGCTTAAAACACGATTTGTTTCAACCTTTGAAACAAATTTCTCTGGCTGTATCATACATACATTCTCCTCAAGTCTTCATTGAGGAAGGGTGTCTCCACATCCATTTTTCCAGATTTCGTAATAAGCTACAATCACAAGCAAAATCCAAATGGACTTGAGCATTACCCGGTAATAAGGTTTTATCACAGTCAACTCCTTGACTTGAAAAACCTTTTAAACAGGTCTGGTCTTATAGGTCTCCACCTTGCCATTTGCCCCAGTCTTTCTCTTAAAGACCCATATTCACACTCTAGGCACTATGCCCTTTTGTGGAGTAACCAGAGTCTATACTTGGTTCTCATACATGGAGTCCATTTCGGATTTCATTGCCATCAGCCATTTCTCTGAGTGTCTTCTACTCATAGCCTCATCGTATATAACTGGATCATCATCCTCTATGATGCGTACCTCATCATCATCCTCTATGATGAATCTATACCTCCCAGGTATCTTTGGTACTCTTCCAGATTTACGATTCGGTTGTGGTACAATAGGTCTATCTACAGGTTCCTCGGTTCGACTTAAAGTGCTTTGTGGTTCTTGAACTCCTGCAAGATCTATTACCCTCCTACTAGCTCCTTCAATGATAAACATCTTTATCTAAGAAGGCAGCGTGTAGGATTATAGTAATAATACCCTAAACTTTCTTTAGGATATCCCACAAATCTGCACCTGTCAGATTTTGTCCTAAACTTATCTTTAAAATATTTTCACATAAGCTGGACAACCCCTTATCTTAACATACTTAAGAATAGGAATCCTTCCTATCCATAACCTTTATGGAGTCTTGGGCTCGGATTTTTGAGGTTACCTTATTTTTTAGATATGCAACCGTTTCTAGGGCATAACCCCAGATCGATACTAGAATGTCGGTAAAAATCATTATGGACTATACCATGTCCAACAAGGTATAATTTCTCCTTTTAGATACACCAATCAATTATTGCGTATCAGGAGGTGTCCATTATGAGAAAATACCATTTTGAGATGATCTAGAAACTCATTGCACAAGTATTCCTTCCTCGATCTGATCAAAGAATCTTAATACTTTGTCAATATATTTCACTTCTGAATTCTTTGAACATTTCAAATGATTCATACTTGTATTTTATCAAATACACACATTTAACTCTTTGAATGATTATCTCCTTTTCTTTTACTACTTTGTTCAATTTGCAAAATTATTTATCATGTAAGTCAAGTTTACAAAGTCCATCAAGTGATCTTCCAGTTTCAAACAAAACATCATTATAAATAGAACAACAATTATTCTTAAATATAATACCAGAATCTTTCTTGTCCAACAATGAAAATTCTAATGTTTCTAATGAGAACTGGAACATAATAACAACTTATTAACTTAATAGACTTGCCCGTAGGCAATGCTAAATTATAAGTTTCTATGGTTAATGCAGCAACCTTTGCTCTATTCCCACACATAAGATTACTTACTCTTAGTTTAGCTTTCTACTTCTGCTTAGTCTCTACATTAGATTGCATACGTGAGAACTACAGCCGGTATCCAATACCCAAGTAGAACCTTTACTTACAGAAAGATTTATTTTTTAATCATGAACAAACTTATATCTGTAACCGAGCTTCACTAAGCTTCTTCTGGTTAGCCTCTGTAAGATTCTCCTTACAGTTTTCTTTCTAGTATCCAGGCTTATTGCAATGGAAGCAAACTCCTTTGCTATCCGCATCAGTCTAGTTCTTAGTGTCCTTAGTTATTGCCTTTCCTTATACCTTCTCTGAATTGTTTTTCTTTCAAGAAGATCCTTTGGCCGCCCTCTTCCGCTTCTTGGAAGAATCATCTACTAGTAAGACTTGGTCTTTCTTGGTTGGAAAGTGACTCTTTATAGTTTTCAACATGTTTAAGCAACTCAGGCAGACTGACATATAGCTTGTTCATGTGAAATTCACAACAATTTGTGAGAAAGAGTGCGGAAGTGATTGCAAGATCAAATCTTGGATCATCTCTCCATCCATTAAAACCCAGTTGTCCCAATTGTTCAATCGAATTGATCATTTTTAGGACATTTGTCTGTACTGTAGTGCCATCGGTCATTCTAGATCGTAAAAGCTCCTTAGATATCTGATATCTAATAGTCCTACTTTCCTCACCATTCAACTCCTTGAAGGTGTCGGAGTACAGTAGGAGCATCCATAGTTTCATGCTGACGCTGAAACTCGTTACTCATGGATGCGAGTATGATGTATTGAGCCAACTGTGCATCATCATACTACTTTCTAAAAGTAGCAATCTCTTCTTTAGAGGCATTGTCTGCAATCATTGCAGGGATAGGTATATTAAGGACATAAGATAGCTTTTCAGCCTTGAGAACTATTCTCAAATTTTTTAACCAGTCCGTTTAATTTGGTCCGGTATTAGCATTAATATGCTCCGCAGTGATAGTAAATTAGACATTATAAAATTCTGTAAAAGAATTTATAATTTAACAACATTTTAGCATACATTCATTTTTAATTAATTACCAAAATAAATTAGGTCTTTATTTTAAATTGGTATCTCCTAGTATTTTCATCAAACTATATTACCCTCATTATATAGTTCGGCAATTCTAATTAAAGATTTGCTAGTGAGACTAAGGATCCCATTTCAAATGTATATAGCCTTGTGGTGACACAACAAACGATATATAAATAAATAGGTAGACAACTATTGTCAATTACATCTCTATGTAACTCCTTATATTTTGCTTCTTAAATTATTTTGATCAAGTGGTGACACATCCGAATCAAAATTATCCAAGTTAAGTCCATCCTAGCACTTCCATATATTTGAAAGAAAAACACTGTCCTTGTGGTGACAAAACAAAACAGCATCGTTCAGTCTATGTATAAGCATCAAATGTGATAATGCAACATCTTAAATATTTAATACTTGCCTTGTGGTGACACAATAAACTCATATTAAATATTTAATACTCTATTGCTTTACCATGCTAGAAAGCGACGTTCGATATTCCAAGTATCTTTAAACGCTTAGGACTTAATATAATTTCTTTGAGGGGTTTGTTATTATTTGTCTCATCTTGTTTAGCTCGCATGCACACACACACACACACACACACACACATATATATATATATATATATATATATATATATATATATATATAAAATACGCGTCATATTATTTAACATGCGAAGCATGTTGTATAATATATAATATATACATAGTAAGCGTGCACAAATAGAATACTATATTCTACCCGGATTGATTATGGACTTTTATTCTAGTTTGGTTCACTACAGCCACCAAGTGAACCAAAAGGTCAAACCTAGGGTGCAAGAACAAAATTTAAATATAACTATTACATTTAAACCCGGGCTCCATTACAAACGGGTCTTCAAGCGCTCATTGCTCCTTTGTCTCCAATTCTTCAAGTAATTCTAACTAAACCTATTACATAAACTATTTACAATAAATAGAAACTTTGATCAGCAGTTAAGGGGAGGTACATAGGAGGAAGATAGAATTTACATCAAGAAAAACTAGAGAAGACGAGGTACGCAAACCCCATTTATAAAACCCATTCATTCAAGCATCCACTAAAATAAATTCAATCACACATTGGTCAGTAGTCCATGGTCAATCCCTATTTATTATCATACATATCTCCATATGTATCAATAATAACATTCATCTCATGAATAATAAAACCATTCCATATATGCATTGATATCATTTAATGGGCAATTAAAAGTTTACAGAAATCCAATTATTGAAACAAAATAAACTCCTTTATTTTGATCAAAATTTAAATCAAAATAAACTTATTTATTTTATTTTATCCAATTTTGAATAAAAATAAACTCCTTTATTTTTAATCAAATTCCAAATCAAAATAAACTCTTTTATTTCAATTAACATGGAATCCAATTTCAAGTTCAAAACAAACTCTTTTATTTTAACTTAAAATTATTGGAAAATAAAATATGTTGAATCATATTCCTTATCAAAATAAACATCTTTATTTTTAAGGAAACATCTTATTCCATATGTGAATAAACTCCTTTATTCTAAGAAACATGGAATCCTATTCCAAAATAGAATAAACTCCTTTATTCTAGTTAACGTGGAATCTCATTCCAAGTTAAAATAAAAACTTTTAATTTTAATCATATTCCAATTCAAAATAAACCTTTTATCTTAATTGAAAAATAAATAATATTAAAATAAAAAAAATTTCAAAATCTGCAGACCGGCGCTACCGCGCTCCAAAATGAACTAGGAGCGGCGCGGTTGCGCTGCACCCCCAGAAACATTTTCTGGGTTCAGGCGCGGCTGCGCTCCGGAATAAACTGGAAGCGGCGCGGCCGTCCCGCGTAGCAGAGTTCGAATTTTTTTTTTGTTTGCTCAGAAAATCGATCCAATCGCATACCCATACACACATGGAATCATAATAATCGATAATTAGCACAAGGTTAGGCTTTGATACCACTGTTAGGTTTGTATATAGCGCGAACATTCAATCAAATTACGTAAATAGTGCGAAAGCGCAATAAAACGGATTTTAAAAATTTTTCATACAAACCATCACCATGATCATGCATGTGCTCAATTATCAATTAAACGAAAGAGATAAAATATGAGAATCATACCCTTGTAGAACCATGCTTCCACAAGTACGAGTTCACCTCCAAATCCTTCGCGTTCTCCTTAAATTCCACCGATTAAATTCCTTTCTTTGATCAACGTTAGCCACCCAAGTGTTTGGCCTCTAGAGGTGATCCACCAAGGAATAATAGTTGTTCAAGAAGATGGGTGTTGGCAAAACCCTAGTTTCTATCTCTATAGAAATTGCAAATATTCTGGCTCTCTCCAATTCTTATAGAAGAGTGTGTAACTGTCTAACCCTAAATCATGATAAGACTCCTCTTATTTATAGATATAGGGAACCCTCCTAAACTATTTAGGATTAGGGTTTTTATTTTAATTAAACTCCTTTAATTAATTAAACTCCTAATTCAATTAGGAATTTATGAGAGAGTACTTCTATTTATTAATTCCCAATCCCTATTAGGAATTAAATAATAGTAATGATAATAATAATAATAAGACTCCTCTAATTAATTTATATTTAATATTTCCAAAATATTAAATAATAAATATTAAGCTATTTAATTTATTCTATCTCCATAGATTAAATTAAATACACTTAACTTATTATTACAATTATGTCATTTACTTCTTAAACAAATATTTTCCTTTTGCGGTGTGACCTTTAGGTTCTCCATATTAAACCGGTTGTGAATAAATCAATTAGAAAAATTCTAATCTTATTTAAATAAATAAATTAAACTATTTAATTCATTTAAATAAATAATATTTATTCTATAATAAGGGTAAGCCCCCTTAGCGATCAACGACTTTCCAAATAATATAGATTTCAACATTAATCACAAAAGAACCTTTCAATGAATAGTTACCGTACAATTCAATCCTTCTACCATACAATGTCCCAATTAAATATAAGACATGGAATTACTGTCAAGTCTTATTTCATTTAATTATATGTATTTCGATTCTCAAATGCACAACTCTGAGAACGCAAATTAGAAACTCCTTTCTAATTTCATTCTGCTTTGGCTAAAGACTTCTGAGTCGTCATTTATAGAATCACATAGGGCATTCTTTCCTTTTACTAGAAGTGGTATATTCTTTATTGATCATTCACCTATCTCCATGTATAACTTATTATACCCAATCATACCCTTTGGTATACCCTAAAGGTCTTAAGGGACATGTCAAAGTATAACTCATCATACACAAGATACTATGATGATCTCAAGTCCAAGGATCACTTGTACTATTATCACTAGAGGAATTCCTATTGACAGGCGAGTAAAACTCCATTAGGTATTCCGTAGCGAGCCACGTTCAGTGAACTTATTCTCTAATAAGCACCTACATAGTTGCTTTAGTGTCTCCACACAAATAATTATGAGATCAATCATCCTCTTCATAAGAGCAAGCAACGTATGTACTAATCTATCCGGATTCACTAATCCCCATTTTAGTAATCCATCGATTAGGAATGATTTTAGTTTGTGACCTATCTAGAATTTAGATCTCATTAGCATGATCATCATCATGATTCTAAAAGCATTGCTCAAAACTATGGGTTTATCACATTCAATATAACAGCATCATGTAGATAAAGTAAAATGCCTTTAACAAACGAATAAGATTACAAAGTATATGCTACATCATATCAAATATGATTGGCTTGTGTGCATACTACTTTCACTATTTATGTCCGGTGTTCTAGCTGATGTTTATCGAAAATCATTTCCTTTTTTTGTTATGATTTTTGTTGATTTGGTGATTAGTCGGATTTGTTGTTATGATCTGCTTTATCCTCATGGGTTCCTATCCCTTTATCTAGGTGTTTAATCTGGGTGGGTAGCTGCTATTTTGGTTGGATCTAGCTAATTTGTTTGGTGTAGGGAGCTGGTTGTTTTCTGGCTACCATGGTGGTTCACCGATGTTATTATGCCGGAGATGGGTTATGTCTAAGCTGTTCTCACGTGGTTGGTGTCATGGGGCAGTGTGCTAATAGCTGATGATGGGCGGGGCATTGGGACCTATGATTTCAAAATTCAAATTAGCAATGTTGTTGATCCTTTCGGGTCCTTTTTGGGCCACGTTGTGGGTTCAACGCTGCTGATAGTTCAAGTTGGGCCGCTTGCTTTGTTTGTTTGATTAAATTACCTAGCCTCGGGTTGTGAGGATAATATTTTTAGGATAGGTAATTTGTTTCTTATAATTATCTAGGTGATTTAGTCATCTCGGGAGAAGTGGACTATCTTTTGATCTTCATTGTATTATCCAATGTTTTTACTTTTTAATATACAAACAAATTTAGCAAAAAAAATAAGAATCTCAAGAAAACTAAGAACTAGTCTAGGAATTCTTAAAGAACCAAAAGATGAGAAAAATCTCACATGAATTTTTATTAATCAAAAGTATGCTGTAATCTTACTATTACATCAGCTATGTATTCTATTTATACTAATAGAATAAAACCCTAACTCTAAAAGGAAAAATAACTTGAATTAGAAAAGAAATCTTAGCTAGAAAACAATATGGAAATCAAATCTTATCTAATAAATATCCTAGTTACAATAGAATAGGAAAATATCCCAAAAAGATTGCATTAAATCTGATAAAACGCGTCCTCAGAATCCGTGCCGCGTCCCAAGCTCCCCGACACTCCAAATTGTTCTAGAACCAGCGCCCGATGCTGCAATACAAGAACTTCCCTGGATCCCAGCGCCCCGGCGCTGCAACAAAGCCAAATCTGGCGCCCCGGCGCTGGTCTGAATTTTAGACCATTTCGTCCTTTAAAGCTCCGAACGCGATTCTTAGTCCATCCTCTATTTCCTCCAACAATCTTAAACCTATGTATGAACCAATTGAATCAACTTAGAATCATATTCCTCAATAAACGCTTTGCCATGTAGCTCGAATCCTTTTCCATCAATCTGTGCATTGCATGATGACTTGACTTACGTTGATTTGGTCTCACTAAATAGATTGTATTTAGCAATCCCAAATCAAATGATTGATCCTCTCCTCGCGGTTCACTTGAATTGAGCTCCAATGTAAGCATCCTTGAGTAGATCTTAGCCCAATTACTTAAAATTATTTGTTGAACCCCTTGGACTTGAGTTGAGTTGTTGTCGCTTGATGCGAGCCTGGTCAGGATCTCATCATTCCCCTCCTTTTGAAAAGGATTTGTCCTCAAATCTGACATCCCCTCCTCTTGAAAAGGATTTGTCCACAAATCTGATCCTACATTAAAACAAACCAAGTTAGTAGCATCAAACAAAACATAATCCCAAAATTCAACTTGCAAATGAAATATAAACACAATATCAACAATGTAAGTAAGAATATGATTAGAATAATCAAAAACGTCAACTCCTGCAAGGAACATAGCAATGTCCGGCACTTCCCCCGTAATGACATGAACAACTTGTAGATAATTCCAAACGATGCTCGACATAGCATAACACACTGCAAACTCTTCGTAACACCACCTGGAAACTTAAACTTTCGATCTCCCTTAATCAAGAACTTGTTCACATCAACACGATGCTCTTCCATATGTAAACCAAATTCTTCCAAATTGCTAACTAAAACAAAACCAACTAAATTAGCAACTAAAGCAAAAACACAATCAAAATTTCTACCTAATGACATAAATATATAGGTAATAAAATAAATGCAAACAAAACTATAAAAATTTCTTTCTCCTCCTGGATTAAAAATCATCATAAAAACTCTTCATGTAGCATATACTCCCATTCACGAATTCCTGAATCAAAAATCAATATGACGATCTCGATCATTCGCAAATATACCCATCGACAAATTCCTGAATCAAAAGTGAATCTTATGATATCGATCATTCGTAAAATCAAACACTTTACTGCACCTAGGTCAAATACCAATCTTTGCAACTTTGCTCATCGTATATGCAAACACACATGAATTCTTGGAATAAACACTGTCGACGCCGGGAGGGATCGCTGTCCTATGCTAGTTGGTGTCCTTTCCAATTTTAGCCTTTTATTAGATGATTTTTTTGGAAAGGGTCGGCATTAATGTCGACGGGGTTTTGAAATATCGTTTTTTATGATGAGCCAATTAACCAGAGTCGCCAGTTGGTATATTTGAAATGGATGTACCAACTCATCCGAGTTTTCGTTTTTTATAAATCGCTGGCTCATATGTGACTCCGAATTAATTGGTCTGCAAACCGAGATTCATAGAGTTCGGGGGCTTGCTTAAGCGAGGGGAAGGTGTTAGGCACCCCCCCCGACTTCCGTGAAACACGGTTACCGCAATCTTGATACTTTCCTATCCTTTAATTCATGAAATGTGTATGTGTGCGTGCGTGTGTGTGTGCCTTTGTGAATGTGGTGGTGAGTTTGCATGAAGAAACCATTTGGATTTTTGGAAAAGTCGTGTTTTTTTCTTTTGGGAATGCTTCAGAATGTCCTTCGGTTTATACGAGAAATCTTTATGAGAAAATGTTTGATTTTAATTATCAAAACTGTGATATTGCATTAGGTGTCGTTTTGGCAAACCAAGAATTTTCTAAACCTTTGTCAAAATAGGAATCGAGATCTATACGTTGCTTTCATAATTCAAATGATGGGCAACCTCTAGGATCTCTTTAAGCCTATGCACAAGGATTTAATAAAACATTATTTATTTTTATAAAACCATTTTTGTGATGTTTTGAAAACGATTTCTTTTGCCTTTTCGTTAAAAGGAATCGACATTCATTAGCACTCCCAATTTTTAGCCTCGTGATTCTAATAACCTAATTTGATTGATTTTATGGAAATCTTATCGTTTAGTTTTGAAATCAATTTCGTGTCATAAATCAAATCTAGCATTAAAATGCGTTGGGGCTATTTATGGGCATATAAGCCATCAAAATAACCCCGAACGCCCACAATCACATATTTCACTATGACGGGGCCTTAAACACGATTCTCGCCTTGGCGTCGTTTTAAGGCCCGACGATTACATATTCACAATGAAAACTACATCATTCCTACTATTTACATCAAGAGATGTCCATCATCGGATTTGGACCACGGGGTCGCTTTCCTAGGCTCACAACCAAATTTCCACACTCCCACAACCGGATATTACAAGAAATAACCAACACGGATAATCTAACAATACCAAGATATCCTAAAATAGCGATCTAAAGGAACCACGCCCAATATAGCACCGTAAAACAAACAAAAAGATAAATAAAAAAATATCATCGGGTTATTAGGAAGAATTTTGTTCCGATGGAACCCTCACTAATAATCCCTAATTCATTGTTCCACCATAAATTACATGAAAACTACATTTAATTTGACCAAAGGATATGATAGAAATTGCAAATAATAAGGGAATTTTCACCTTGCAAATGATGTCAAAGTGGATGTAAACTTGTATATTAATTAGAGTAGAGAATATAGGTGATACAATCTCACAAAAGAGATATAACTCCTCACTATTTTTCTCTCTTTTCTCTCTATTTGGTTGCAAAATTTTGCTATTTTTCCTTTGAATTTCCGTGCTGCTGCTGCTTATTCTTCTGCTCTTCCGATCTACCAACTCTCCCTGTATCACTGAATGAAGGAAATGTGCTGAAGTAGGTGTTGGTAGATTTCGCAATCGATAACACACACGTGCAAGTATACACGGCCCACAAGTAATATATGATAAGATAAGAGTCGAACCCACAGGGAATTGTGATGAATAATAACCAAGAATCAATCGTATATCAATTTGATCTAATTTAAACGATGAAGGTTGATTGTTTGTTGATTGGTTGAGTTCACAAGTCGAGTAACGAATAAAATGCGGTAAAATATCAAGATAGAAAGGTCTAAGATTACAATTTCCCCCAACACGTCATGTGAATCTCCTAACTCTCTCTTTTCAATCAATTATAACATACGAATTGACAACCGAGAAATTAAAACTACACAAGAGCCTCTGTCGATGGTCAATCACGAATCTTCCTAAGCGGTGCATAGGTATATGTCTATCCTATACACTATCAAGAGACTAATTTCAGGAATGATTTATAGACACGTGTCACCAAATCTAATTAATCCTCCCTTCCATTACCAACTTTCACCTCGGAAGTCATTAAGACTAGATTCTCAATAGGTTGCATGCGGTAATTAGGTATATATCTATCCCAACTACTATCAAGATACCTATTATTGCAGATAATTAATAAGACACATGTCACTTAATCCAATTAATAACCCACAACAATCTATACTCTCACATGTTATCATAACTAGGTCTTAACCTATAATCCGTTCGTCAAGTTCATATAGGTTCCCACGGTAATTACGGGCCAAGCAATTAATCTAGAAGCAAAGGTTATGACAATCAATTCACAAATGCATAACTAAAATCAATAGAGAGAGAATTCAATTCACATTAAGTGCTGGGTTCCATTGCAATCTTAGAATAGAAGGTTAGTTCATGATAGCTACAATAAACATCATTTTCAATTGATACATTATCAAATTCGAATTACAAAGGAGATGGAAATCTAGAAATGAAACCACTTTTGAAGATATTCAGCTGGTGTTCCTTTGGTTGTTGTTGGTTTCTAGCTCTCCTCCTTGGCTTTGCAATTCTTCTTGACTGAGTTCCTTGGCTTTTGGCTTAATTCAACTTAATTTCCAGCCTTGAGCTCTGTTGGTTGATGTATTTTGTAGCCTCCCTCCCTCTAGATATCTGATATGAGGCTTAGAAGAGATTATATATAGTCTTCATCAAGAAACCCTAGCCAAAATCGGACAAAATGGAGCTCAGATCGCACTATGGCTGTGTCAGATCGCACTCAGCACGGCGGCGTGCGCCCGCGCCCAAGCGCCTGCATGCCGCTCCGCTGGCTGCCGAGGCTACCGAGCCATGCGCGCGCGCCCGCACGCCCCAGGCCTGCGCTCGCACACTGGCGCCTGCATGCCGCTCCGCTGCGCTGTCGAGGCTGCCGAGCCATGCGCGCGCGCCCGCGCGCCCCAAGCGTGCGCCCGCACGCTGGCGCCTGCATGCCGCTCCGCTGCGCTGCCGAGGCTGCCGAGCTATGCGCGCGCGCCCGCGCGCCCCAGGCGTGCGCCCGCACGCTGGCGCCTGCATGCCGCCCCACCCGCCTGCCGAGCCATGTGCTGTAGAGGCTGCCGAGCCATGCGCGCGCGCCCGCGCGCCCCAGGCATGCGCCCGCACGCCGGCGCCTGCCGAGTGTCAGCGCCCAGCGCCAACGCCGTGCGCCACGCCGCCCGACGCCGTACACGCGATCCAACGCCGTGCACGCCCAACTTCCATATGTCATCAAATTAAGCCCCAAGCGTCGCCAAACATAAATTTTCGTCGTCACAACCCCGGGCATGGAAATCCAAGCACGGGCTTGCCCAAGTGGTTTGGCCAATGACGCACGCCGTGCACGCCATCCGACGCCGCGCACGCCCAACTACCAAATATTGTCAAATTAAGCACCGGGCGTCGCCAATCACCACAATTCATCATATTACCATTCGGGCACAGACGACCAGGCACGGACAATGAGTCAATCCCAACAACGATCCGAGCGGTCTTTATTTCAATTCCTACAAACATAATAAAAATGCATCAAAGCACATAAAACATGTAAAAGTAACTAAAAACTAATTTATGTAAAAATAAGATAAAAACACATAAAAACTATATAAACTACCTAAAGACTTGCAAATTATCAAGGCGAAAAGTACCCAAATTGTGTGTATAAAACACACTCATCAGTAGGCTGGCTAAGTCCAGTCGCCGCAGATCCATCTGCGGCTGGCCTTAGCCCGCCATGCACTCAGCCCGCCATGCACTTTAGTTATCTAATTCTCCTCGGTTTTCGCACCGCACCTCGATTCTCACGTCGTGCTGTCGGTTTTCGCTGAAAGGCCTGTATTTTGCAGTCCGGGAATTCCTGTGAGACGTGACACATTATTCGGGAATGCTCATTTCGGATGGCCTTGTTGTCACGTCGGTTTCGACTGCAAATCGTCGCGGTGGCGTCGAGTGTTCGCACTAGTGCCCATTCTTCGCTCCCGCAGGTCGGTTCAATTGACGATTTTGCCCTCCTGTCACGGTTAGCATAGGGAATGCAAAATCTGGGTGTCTACAGCTGCCCCTCTTTATCATGTTTATGCAATGTTAAATGAAATGAACAGGATAAAGAGTAGACACTCGATGCATGAATGACAGTGCACAAGAATGACAATACATACATGATGCAACATATATAACTTATGATGCAACGTAAGATTTAAGGCATGCAAAATATTGGTAAAAGGGTGTCAATGCGGATGATCGTCTCGTCGGGGCCGGGTCTCATATCCAGTCACCCATCTCGTAATCGCCGGTTATCGTCGCCGGTCGATCGTCTCGTCGGGGCCGGGTCTCGTATCCGGTCACCCATTTCGTAATCGCCGGGTTTCGTCGCCGGTCGATCGTCTTGTCGGGGCCGGCTGTCGTATCCGGTCACCCATCTCGTAATCGCCGGGTTTCGTCGCCGGTCGATCGTTTTGTCGGGGCCGGGTTTCGTCGCCGGTCACCCATCTCATAATCCCCGGTTATCGTCGCCGGTCGATCGGTTTGTCGGGGCCGGGTTTCGTCGCCGGTCACCCATCTCGTAATCGCCGGTTATCGTCGCCGGTCGATCGTCTTGTCGGGGCCGGGTTTCGTCGCCGGTCAACCATCTCGTAATCGCCGGTTATCGTCGCCGGTCGATCGTCTTGTCGGGGCCGGGTTTCGTCACCGGTCACCCATCTCGTAATCGCCAGTTATCGTCCCCGGTCGATCGTCTTGTCGGGGCCGGGTTTCGTCGCCGGTCACCCATCTCGTAATCGCCGGTTATCGTCGCCGGTCGATTGTCTTGTCGGGGTCGGGTTTCGTCGCCGGTCACCCATCTCGTAATCGCCGGTTATCTTCGCCGGTCGATCGTCTTGTCAGGGCCGGGTTTTGTCACCGGTCACCCATCTCGTAATCGCTGGTTATCGTCGCCGGTCGATCGTCTTGTCGGGGCCAGGTTTCATCGCCGGTCACCCATCTCGTAATCGCCGGTTATCGTCGCCGGTCGATCCTCTTGTCGGGGCCGGGTTTCGTCGCCGGTCACCCATCTCGTAATCGCCGGTTATCGTCGCCGGTCGATCGTCCTGCGAGTGCCGGGTCTCGTATCCGGTCACTCGGTCGAATTGAGAAGTCGTGTTCGACATCCGATTCATCAAAAACTCGTATTTTATTACCAAATTATGAGTCAAATAGGCTTTTGGGTCGATTAAGCTTGCATTGGACCAAGGAGGGAGCACTGGGCCCAGCAGCAGATGGATCTGCGGCCAGCCGCAGATTGATCTGCGGCCATGATCGGGCATATAGGCGGTCAGCCGCTTCCCAGATCTGTCACTTTCATTCGTACCCCACGCGATTTTCACACCTTTGCTCGTCCCTTTTGCTGACTTTTCCAATCTTTTCGCAAAAACCGCTCCGGTTAGATCGATCTACGTGCTACAGGTAACACTTTGACCGATTATTTTCTAATTTCGTCAATGTTTTGCTATACATTTGGCTATTTGCATGCTTAGAGATAGAAATGTATGCTTTATAATGCTATGCTATGTATTATTGTATATACATGCTATGTATCAACTGTGTGAGTCCTATTTTATGCTCATGATGTGGTCACACATATCTGTTGTTTCTTTTTGAGAGAAAATCATGCATTATGGTCCTTTTACATGTTGCAATTACCCATATGAATGCAATTTTAACTTGTTGTGGCTTGCATTAATTGAAAACATGCTTGGTTATGCATGGGATGCCCATTTTACAGACTGAACTCTGCCAATTTTTTTTTTGATGTCCATATAATAAACATGCATCATGTTGCATTAATTCTACGATGAGTATTGGAATATTTATGACATAATTCAAAAAAAGGAACTTACCTTCCTCCTTGCCTGTTCTATTCCAGTTATGGATCCCGACGCTCCTAGTAGCTCCTCCGCGTCTCGGACCTCGGGCGTTCGCCGTCGTAGGGCTGCACCTGCCCCCGCTCTTCCTCGGACTCGTCAGGCTCGCCGACTGGCGGAGGCTGTCATCCGGCCTGATCATCCCGATGTTGAGGAGGCTGTTCTCCTGAATGTTGCGGTAGAGGGGCCATCCTCTAGCACACCAACTCCCTCTCCTCATCCCGCCCTATCTGGCGCCTCTGTTCAGATACCCGATCTGTTGGCTCGGGATCTCAGTCGTCACCCCTCAGCATCTCTCGTGGCTAATGAGGTATATTCAATTCTACTCTGATTTTATTCTCAATTTCTCAATTCCCGTTCTATCTGGACTGACCCATTGGTGATTGCCACAGGTGCCCGAGTTTACTCAGCCGAGGGGTAACTGGTTCAACATCTACTCCCTCTACACCGCTTTGCACAGTGATTACCGAGCGGTGGTGGATTCCTGGGGCTTTCGTCATTTCTTCACCATCATTTCCCGCCAGTGCCCCTGGGGTTATATGAGGGCTCTGTCCGAGAGATGGTTTCACCAGACCCAGTCCCTTCACCTCTTGGACTGCGAGGTTGTGCTGACTCCCTGGGACTGGAGGTACATCACGGGTATAGAGTTCACCGGATCCCGTGTCCCTCTGGATCTTGATATCACTCCAGCGGAGGTCCGCGCCTTACTGGGCTTTGCTGCCGAGGACCGGGTCTTCAAGGCCCGCAGTATTCGGTCCGGGGCATTAGTTGTCGATCTTGTCGGAGGTATCTATGCACTGCCTATTCCACCAGATCGAGCTACCCGTGACATCCTGCTCCGGCGTCTGTTCCTGACCATCATGAGGGGTTGTTTCCTAGGGAACAATTCCTCTACCATTCATTTCAGCGTCGTCGGAGCCGTTAGGGATGTGGACCGGATCGGTGATTACGATTGGGGGTCCTTCACCTTCGCCTACTTCCTCCACGGTCTTCGCCTTCGCTCAGAGGGACAGACAGATGCTTGGCTTGGATTCTACCATTCTTGCTGGTGAGCCCTCTCTTCCTCTTTTCTTACTGTATTCCTCTTTATTTTATTTCTCTTTTCTGCATTTTGATAGTTACTCTTGCCTTGTTTTTGTTCACAGTTCTGGGCCTACGACCGACTTCCATGCCTGAGGCCTGTCACGACCCTCAGCTTGGACACTAATCCTAGGGGTCGTCGGTTGCACCACAGCACCTTGGAGGAGGTTTCGGTATCTGGCAGCTTTGCACACTACCGCATTCAGCTGGAGCTGATCACCGCTGCAGATGTCGTCTAGACTCCTTATCTTTCGGAGCATCTGGCTATGGGGTTTATAGATGGGTATTCTTCCGGCCCAGAGTTCACGCTTTTCACCCGTCGTCTCACTTTGTAGAGTGTCGGAGGATGGGTGATGTATTTGGGAGAGCGCGCATTCAGATGCGTGATTGGAGAGATCTGTATCCCGCATTCCCTTCCTTGCACTACATCTTGGCCGCTGGATTCTCAGCCTTCAGAGATCATGCTCGCAGGGGAGGATGGCCGGATGCTTTCTACGGGTCCCAGTACGAGTGAGGCTTTCCGTACCTGGTGGGTGTCCCGTACTATCGGTCCTCAAACTCGGGCCACTTTCTTTCTTGGGGATATGGTTCCTGGCTCGGTGATGATGACTGATTGGGCCGCATGCGTTCAGAGTCCCACCCATGCTGAGCAGATCGCCACCCTGACCCGTCAGGTGGAGCAGTTGTCCTTATATCTTCGGGTGTTAGGCCGGACCCCAGAGGATGCTTACGCCTACGATCCTGACAGTGCGGGTTATGATGCAGGCCCGAGCTCATCTGATGCCACAGCGCAGCCATACATTCCTAACATGAATTTTGGACCTCCGACTTCGACAGCTCCAGGGGATCAGTTCGAGGATCCCGCCTTCTTGGATGACCTTACTTTTGACTAGATTAGGCTAGGATATGGCTTTTGTACCTGTACATGTTTAGATTTTTATTATTTTTATTTCATGCACTATGTATTGAACTCATTTGTTTATTTATGCACAGTTTTTATCTTTTATCTCTATGAAATTCATTTGCTTTATTATTAACTGTACGATGCATGCTTTTTTTATTTATGGATAGAGAAATGACCCCTGTACAGTCTTTTTGATACTATTTTTTCACAGATGTCGCCCTCAGATGTCGTGGTACGTTTGGATCCCATTCCTTCCACAGGGTTGGTCGACAGTCTCCTCCGCTGGTTGGACAGTTTATCGCCGGCCGACAGGGTTATCGCAGATGGTCTTTTGGGACATTCTTGGTCCTTATTATCCTTTCAGGTGCCAGCGGGCTTTATGGAGGGTATTCTGAGCTATTGGGCCCCCGCCCGTTAGGTGTTCAAATTAGGGACAGTAGAGCTGACCCCCACTCTCGAGGAGTATGCTCGCTTTACCGGCCTGCCTTTGGACGGTCCTTGTGCCAGGGTCACAGTTGGTTCCATGCGCCGTCAGTTTTTGACTTTCACCGGTTTGCGGAGGACAGTCCTGTCGTCGGTGATCACATCAGACCATCTGGTTCCCCTTCATTTCTTGGTTGACCGATTCAGCTCACCCGACAGTTTTCACCTATTTTCTGGTGATTTTTCCGTGTCCGAGGAGCACTGGGGTGCTTTGAGAATAGCCGTTTTGATGGCCTGTGTCATTTCAGTTTTGTACTTGCCAGCCGGACCCGATCAATTGGATGTGCAAGTTGTCTCGGCCGTCAGAGCCCTTCAGGAGGATCACACCATTCTTCCCATGATATTGGCAGATACTTACATGTCAGCCTCATATTGTCAGTCTTTCCGAGGCAGAGTATTCAGAGGGAGCTCAACCTTATTGTATGTGTGGTTCATGAGTCATCTCAGTCCCATCGGCCACTTCCGTTGCCAAGGTTTTTGCTTCAGCCATAACATAGCCACGCAGTTTTCGTTTCGTCCCGTGAGCTGTACTGATGCGGCCTCCTGGATAGCATTTTTGTCGGTTGTTGAGGACCCTTTTCATCTCCTGATCTACTCAGGTTATTGCTCCTTTATGAGCTTTTTAACTCACGTGCCCACCCTGGATTTCATCCCTATTGCTGGCTTGAGGGGCGTGACGACTTATCATCCCCTGGCGGTTATGGGGCAGTTTGATCAGACACAGGACTTTCACCTCTTCTTATATCATCCCAGACGGAGAAAGATCTAGTGCGGGTATATGATCTTTGGTCCCGCAGGATCCTTGCCGATTATAGTGACAGTTGCCCCATCTAGACATTCGCTTATGTGCAACGGTTGCGCGGAGACTCGGATATGGTTGGTTTGAGTCAGACTGGGGCTCTTGATGATTCTGGAGTGATTTTCCCAGATGATACCACAGATCATTCCATCTCAGCTGATTCTGCCCCTAGTTGGGTCACTGAAGACAGCCGGATCCGATTGGCCTTGATTGCTATTGAATCTAAGAGGGATGCTGCCATTGCTGATAGAGATGCCGCTATTCTGGCCAGAGATGCTGGTCTTGCTGACAGAGATGCCATTGTATTTCAGACTAGGGCAGTCATAGACACTCATTCAGAGACTGTCAGCCGAGCCACTGCTTTATCCTCTCTTTCGCGATGTGGTCCTTTTCCGATTTTAGCCTTTTGATTAGATGATTTTTGGAAAAGGGTCGGCTTTGATGTCGACGGGGTTTTGAAAGATCGTTTTTTATGATGAGCCAATTAACCAGAGTCGCCAGTTGGTATATTTGAAATGGATGTACCAACTCATCCGAATTTTTGTTTTTTATAAATCGCTGGCTCATATGTGACTCCGAATTAATTGGTCTGCGAATCGAGATTCATAGAGTTCGGGGGCTTGCTTAAGCGAGGGGAAGGTGTTAGGCACCCCCCGACTTCCGTGAAACACGGTTACCGCAATCTCGATGCTTTCCTATCCTTTAATTCATGAAATGTGTGTGCATGCGCGCGCATGTGTGTGTGTGTGTGCCTATGTGAATGTTGTGGTGAGTTTGTATGAAAGAATCACTTGGATTTTTAGGGAAAGTCGTGCTTTAATTTGAGAACGCTTCCGGATGTCTTTTCGGCATACACGAGAAAGCTTTATGAGAAAGGTTTGATTTTAATTATCAAAACTATGAGATTTTCATTGGGTGTCGTTTTAACAAAACAAGAGTTTTCTAAACCTTCGTCAAAATAGGAATCGAGATCCATACGTTGCCCTTGTAACTCAAATGATGGGCAACTTCTAGACTCTCTTTAACCCTATGCACAAAGATTTAATAAAACGTTACTTACTTTATGAAACCATTTTTTTGTGATGTTTGAAAACGATTTTCTTTAGCTTTCTCGTTAAATAGGAATCGACGTTCGTTAGCACTTCTCATTTTAAGCCTCGTGATGCTAATAACCTAGTTTGATTGATTTTACGAAAATCTTAATCCTTTAGCTTTGAAATCAATTTCGTCGCATAAATCAAATCAAGCATTAAAATGCGTTAGGGCTATTCATGGGCATGTAAGCCATCAAAATAACCCCAAACGCCTACGATCACAAGTTTCACTATTTCGGGGCCTTAAACACGATTCTCGCCTTGGCGTCGTTTTAAGGCCCGACGATTACATATTTACAATGAAAGATACATCGAATTTATTACATATATCAATGCATGTCCGTCATCGGATTTGGATCACGGGGTCGCGCTCCTAGGCTCACATCCAAAATCGCTACACACCCACACGATCCTAAAAATAGCAATCTAAACAATCTATGCACAATACATCATTACAACGAGCTAAAAATTCACCAAATGGATATCATCGGGCCATTAGGAGGAATTTCGTTCCATTTGGAACCCTCACTAATAGCCCTCAACCCAAGGATTCACAATAATATACAAGAACAACTACATTTAATATAATTCGAATGACAAAAGCTTAACAAAAATGGTAAAACAAAATGCTAAAACAAAAGATTTTTCACCTTGCAAATAATCCCCACAATATATATGAATTTGTGTATTGAATAGAGTAGAAATATATGATATGTAATCTCACAACATTGGTACAATTCCTCACTCTTTTCACTCTTTTTCTTTCCTAATTGCTCTTGTTTTTGCTGCTGTTTTTTCCCATTTCCGAGCTGCTGGTTGCTGTTTTTTCTTCTTCTTCCCTAAATTTTCTACTGCCCTCTTCTGCAGGAGGAAATGAGCTGAAATAGGCTGGCCAGAGCCAGCCGCAGATCAATCTGTGGCTGGCTGGCCCACCTCCCATCGCACTCAGCTGATAGTGCTGATTTCCTAGTTTCCGTGCTGGCGCACTCACCTGGCCGCAGATCAATCCACGGCTGGCTGGCTTGACTTTCTCGATTTTCGTGCTACGCCTTGATTTTCGTGTTGTGCCGCTGGTTTTCGCTGACAGGCTCGTATTTTACAGTCCGGGAATCATTGGGAGGCGTGCCACACCTTCCAGGAATGCCAAATTCGGATAGCCTTGCTGTCACGTCGATTTCGGTTGCAAATTGTCATGGTGGCGTTGAGCGTCCGTACTTTTTCCATCTTTTGCTCTCGCAGGCCGGTCCATTTGACGAATTTGCCTTCCTGTCAAGGTTAGTATACGAAGTGCAAAATTTGGGTGTCTACAGCTGCCCCTCTTTATCATGTTTATGAAATGTTAAATGAAATGAACATGATAAAGAAGTAGACACACGATGCATGAATGACAGTGCATAAGAATGACAGTGCATACATGATGCAACACATACAATTTATGATGCAACGCAAGATGTAAGGCATGCAACACATTCGTAAAGGTGTCAATGCATCAATCCCTAACCTGTCGCTCGTCTCGTAATCGTCGGGTCTCGTATCCGGTCGATTGTCCTGTGAATGTCGGGTCTCATATCCGGTCACCCCTCTCGTAATCACCTTATTCCATCCCATTGTCATCAAAGGAAGTTATTCTCCTGACTAGCTTTGAAGGGCATCCTTGGAGTTCGTCCTCGTACATCGCTCTTGGCAGCCATAGCCTTTAACTCTGATAGGCTAGGACCTTGACACCTAACCTGCATGGATCACGTACAGAATTATCATTTTATTCACTGCATGTGACACAACATTTAAAATGAAAAATGACCCATGTACAGTATTTTGATACGTTTCTACAGGTGTCACCGTTTGTCGGAGCCGGTTTTCGTCGCCGGACATCCATCTCGTAATCGCCGGTTATCGTCGTCTGTTAATTGTCTCGTCGGGGCCGGGTATCGTCGCCGGTCACCCATCTCGTAACCCCCGGTTATCGTCGCCGGTTGGTTATCTTGTCGGAGCCGGTTTTCGTCGCCGGACATCCATCTCGTAATCGCCGGTTATCGTCACCGGTCGATTGTCTCGTTGGGGCCGGGTATCGTCGCCGGTCACCCATCTCGTAATCGCCGGTTTTCGTCGCCGGACGATTGTCTTGTCGGGGCCGGTTATCGTCGCCGATCACCCATCTCGTAACCCCCGGTTATTGTCGCCGGTTGGTTGTCTAGTCGGAGCCGGTTTTCGTCGCCGGACATCCATCTCGTAATCGCCGGTTATCGTCGCCGGTCGATTGTCTCGTCGGGGCCGGGTATCGTCGCCGGTCACCCATCTCATAACCCCCGGTTATCGTCACCGGTTGGTTATCTTGTCGGAGCCGGTTTTCGTCGCCGGACATCCATCTCGTAATCGCCGGTTTTCGTCGCCGGACGATTGTCTTGTCGGGGCCGGGTATCGTCGCCGGTCACCCATCTCATAACCCCCGGTTATCGTCGCCGGTTGGTTATCTTGGATCTCAGCCCTTCCCAGGGTTGGTTATTTTTTGTCTTTTTTTTTTTGTGGATATCAGCCCTTCCCAGGGTTGCTCACCATCTTTGTCGTGGTTCGAGTGGATCTCAGCCCTTCCCAGGGTTTGTTGTTTTTGTCTTTTTTCTTTTAATGGATATCAGCCCTTCCCAGGGGTGCTCACCATCTTGTTGTGGTTCGCGTGGATCTCAGCCCTTCCCAGGGTTTGTTGTTTTTTGTCTTTTTTTCTTTTTGTGGATATCAGCCCTTCCCAGGGATGCTCACCATCTTTGTTGTGGTTCGCGTGGATCTCAGCCCTTCCCAGGGTTTGTTGTTTTTTGTCTTTTTTCTTTTTGTGGATATCAGCCCTTCCCAGGGATGCTCACCATCTTTGTTGTGGTTCGCGTGGATCTCAGCCCTTCCCAGGGTTTGTTGTTTTTTGTCTTTTTTTTTGTGGATATCAGCCCTTCCCAGGGGTGCTCACCATCTTGTTGTGGTTCGCGTGGATCTCAGCCCTTCCCAGGGTTTGTTGTTTTTTGTCTTTTTTCTTTTTGTGGATATCAGCCCTTCCCAGGGGTGCTCACCATCTTGTTGTGGTTCGCGTGGATCTCAGCCCTTCCCAGGGTTTGTTGTTTTTTGTCTTTTTTTCTTTTTGTGGATATCAGCCCTTCCCAGGGATGCTCACCATCTTTGTTGTGGTTCGCATGGATCTCAGCCCTTCCCAGGGTTTGTTGTTTTTTGTCTTTTTTCTTTTTGTGGATATCAGCCCTTCCCAGGGGTGCTCACCATCTTTGTTGTGGTTCGCGTGGATCTCAACCCTTCCCAGGGTTTGTTCACCACCTTGCTGTGGTTTGCTTGGATGCCTTCCCAGGTTCACTCCTTGTTTGGATGCCAGCCCTTCCCCGGGTCATTGATTGTCTTGGATACCAACCCTTCCCAGGGGTCGTTGATTGCTTGGAGACCAGCCCTTCCCAGGGGTCATTGATTGTTTGGATACCAGCCCTTCCCAAGGGTCGTTGATTTTTTTATTTTATTTTATTTTATTTTATTTTTTATTTTTTTTATTTTTTTTTTAAATGGAATGAGTGATCAGCTTCATGTCCTGGATCTCCCACCAACATCGTCTATGTACCATGCCGCAAAGCCATCACTCTGATCATTTGTGAGGTTTAAAGCGACGTGCTTGTACTTTCCTGAAGATTTTCATTTTGATCGTACCTGCATGCATGAAAAAAGATGTTATGCATGATCTGGCAGCTATGTTATAGACAGATGCATGTGCACAACATATGATTTAGATAGAAATGACCCATGTTCAGTCAAATGATACGATTCGACAGTCGTCGTTGTTTGCCAACATTTGACTGGATCACGCCTCGTCGTGAAGTGTAGCTTCTAGACTTCAACATTGGTTTTGTACTCTGCCTGTTCTTGGTCGTCTTCACTTCATCGAGTTGAGGCAGTCTGTTTCGCTCTCTGTGATGATCGACAGCTATGTTGGGCTCCTTGGCCTTTTGATCATTTCTGTTGGCCGATATGCTGCTGTCCCGCATTATATCATCCTCGTATATGCTCATGCATGTGGATCATTTGGATGTCGAGGCAGTGATAGTCAGGATTTGGGAGAGGCCCAATGACGAGAAGTTCTGTATAGCCTCAGCTTCCTTCCATTTCACGATTTTTAACTGCCCTGCCTTGGCGCGTATCGCTGCTAAGAATTTCTATCGAAAACTCGCGATGTTGACCGTGCTGAGCTATCCACAGCTCTGCAAGATCCTGCATATCAGATGACTAACAAATGCCAAAACTTGAAAGCTTGGGCCGTTAGTGTTAGCTCAACACAAAGATATTATAATCTCGATGTTGGTCGATTTCGCAACCGATAAATATGCGCAAGTATACGCGGTCAATAAGTAATATAATGATAAGAGAGTTGTCGAACCCACAGGGAATTGTTCTAGTGTATCCCAAGTACCAACTATATATCGTCTTGATTTTAATTAGACAAATGATGATTTGATATTTTTGTTGTTGGTAGTGAATAAGATAATAATAATCAAGTAGAAGATAATTAAATCTAATATTAACAAGTCTAAGATTGCAATTTCCCCCAACACTTCGTTTGAATCTCCTAACTCTCTCTTTTCAATCAGTTATAACATACGAATTGACAACCGAGAAATCAAAACAACATAAGAGCCTCTGTCGATGGTCAATCACGAATCTTCCTAAGCGGTGCATAGGTATATGTCTATCCTATACACTATCAAGAGACTAATTTCAGGAATGATTAATAGACACGTGTCACCAAATCTAATTAATCCTCCCCTTAATTACCAACTTTCACATCGGAAGTCATTAAGACTAGATTCTCAATTGGTTACATGCGGTAATTAGGTATATATCTATCCCAACTACTATCAAGATATCTATTATTGCAGATAATTAATAAGACACGCGTCACTTAATCCGATTAATAACCCACAACAATCTATACTCTCGCATGTTATCATAACTAGGTCTTAACCTATAATCCGTTCGTCAAGTTCATATAGGTTCCCAAGGTAATTACGGGCCAAGCAATTAATCAAGAACGCAAAGGTTATGACAATCAATTCACAAATGAATAACTAAAATCAATAGAGAGAGAATTCAATTCAACTATGTGTTGGGTTCCATTGAAATCTTAGAATACAAGCTTTAGTTCATGGTAGCTAAGCAAAACATCAAACACATGGTGTTCATCATAAAATTGAAATACAAATTCAAAGGAAAGCAAGAGATGATAAAACCCATTTAGAAGATATTCATATGTTGCTTGCTTGGTTGATGTCAATCTCTAGCTTTTCCTCTTCATTTGGCATTCGTTTCTCTTTTTGCTCCTGAGCTTGTCGCTGGAATTTTCTTGATTTGTAGCCCTCAAGCTCCTCTAGATGATGTATGTGCAGCCTCCCAAGGTCTAGATATGCCTTGACAATCCCTTCCTTCTTGGTTCTGTGGCTTGTGCTGAGTTTTTCCTTGTATTGCAGTACTTTTGCTCTCAAATTGGTGTTTTAGTGTAGCCTCCCAATCCCTAGTTTTTAAATATGAAGCCCCAAAGAGATATTATATAGTGCCTCCATGAAAAACCCTAGCAAAAATCAGATTATGGGTCAAAAATCCGCTCAGATCGCACCAAAAGGCCAGCTGGAATCGCACTCAGCACGGCGTCGCGCGCCCGCGCCCAGCGCCTGGGCCGCACGCCCAACGCCGCACGCCCACGCCGCGCGCCCGCACGCCAACGCGCGCGCCCGCGCCCAGCGCCTGGGCCGCACGCCCAACGCCGCACGCCCACGCCGCGCGCCCGCGCCTAGCGCTTGGGCCGCACGCTGGCCACACGCCCACGCCCGCTGCCGAGGCCCCGCGCGCGCCCAACGCCGCACGCCCAAGCCGCGCGCCCGCACGCCAGCGCGCGCGCCCGCGCCCAGCGCCTGGGCCGCACGCCCACGCCCGCATGCCCACGCCCGCTGCCGAGGCCCCGCGCACGCCAACTTGCTGCACGCCCAGCGCGCGCCCGCACGCCGCGCCCATGCGCCCGCGCCCAGCGCCTGGCGCCCAGCGCCCACCGCACACGCCCGCACACGCCCGCACACGCCCGCACGCCCAGCGCGCGCCCGCACGCCGCGCCCATGCGCCCGCGCCCAGCGCCTGGGCCCCACGCTGGCGCCCCGTCTGCCGCACGCCGTGCCCGCGGCTTGGTCGACGCCGCACGCCGTGCACGCTTTCCAACGCCCTGCACGCCAACTTCCAAATGTCATCAAATTAAGCCCCGATCATCGCCAAACATAAATTTTCACCGTGTTATCATTCGGGCACGGATATCTAAGCATGGGCATGCCCTCGTGGCTTGGCCGACGCCGACGCCGTGCACGCTTTCCGACGCCGTGCACGCCCAACTACCAAATGTTGTCAAATTAAGTACCGAGAGTCGCCAAGCACAAATTTCCATTATACTACCATTCGGGCAAATGCGTCCAAGCACGGACATTGAGTGAATACAAACAACGATCCGAGCGGTCTTTATCTCAATTCCTACAAACATAATAAAAATGCATCAAAGTAATATAAAAACATGTAAAAATAACTAAAAACTAATTTATGTAGAAATAAGATAAAAATACATAAAAACCACATAAAATACCTAAAGACTTGCAAATTATCAAGGCCAAAAGTACCCAAATTGTGTGTATAAAACACACTCATCACTCGACAAAAATGCAGTTAAAGCACATGAAATTGAATATCTATTGATCGTACAATCTAGCAAGTTGTGAACCGTGAATGTACTAGATTGGAAGGTTATTTTTATTTTTTTTTTTTTTTTTTTTTTTTTTCAATCCCTCGTGAGTTGATGATTTTCTATTTGACGAGTTATGAAATCGTAAGAACACCTTCAAGCATTCATGGTCACTGTACGTGAGTAGGGTCGAATTTAAAAGAACTACCTTCCCTCGTCAAAGGTATCCTGTCTTCATTCTCGACAACGTTCTTAGCAGGATTGACGTCATATGACAAATGCACTATGCGATGCAGCACTCAGTAGGGGTTTCTCCTTTATGACCTCTTGTTTAAGGCCGAGAGCTGTTTTTTTTTTTTTTTTTTTGTATTATCTTTTTTCTTATTAGCCCACTTCACTTGTCTCGTTTTCTTAGGCTATTCAAAGTTACCCATTTAACGAGTTTTGGACCAATGACTCCCAAACCAGACGGTTTTGGGGCATTAGGTGTGCAGACACCCCTTCGGATTTATTTACTCGAGTAACAAAGGCCACGGTTCGAGACAAGCTGGTGGTCTGCCCCACTCATTCTTTGCTTGACCTTTCGCAAGATTCGTTTTCTTAGGCTTGAGTTACACATGTAGCGAGTGTTAGGCCGGTGACTCCCAAACCAGACGGCTTTAGGGCACCAGATGCAGAGACACCCCTTAGGCTTAATTACTCGAGTAGCCCATGCCACGATTCGAATCTGCTCGGGCCTCCTCTACTGTAATGCTCGTTTTCTTAGGCTCTGAGTTACCCATGTAACGAGTGTTGGGCCAGCGACTCCCAAACCAGATGGCTTTAGGGCACCAGGTGTAGAGACACCCCTCGGGCTTAATTACTCGAATAACCCAGGCCACGATTCGAGACATTAGCTTGATAATCATTTATTGTCTGACTTCTTGATATTAGCTTGATAATCATTGACTGTCTGACTACGTGTTAATTGCTATCAGCGTCGTCATAGTTTTATACCCCACAACTGAAAGTTTGTGCAAATGCAAAGTGAAGGCTGTCACATGAGGTCGATTCTGTCGCAAACGTTGCTTTGAATTAAGGCTTTGTACCCGATCAAAAGGTTGAATAGCCTTCTTCGTTTAATCATACTCACGATCGTGCTCCACGGTTGCTTGTCAGAATTAATCCGATTCCTATCAAGCCAAAATAAGATCCCCCTTTCACGCGGATCATCGTATCCCGGGAAAACTATGCTTGACAAATGCCAGATGATCGTACCGTTGAAGATTTAATTGCCATGAGGTAGCATTTGATGACGATGGTGCATGTCGATGGGATTGTTGCATGGGTGCCAATTTGCACGTCATCATTTCCTAGGTAGTGATAAATGCCCCAGTGTTAAGTTGCTTTTCTTGTGATCTCCCTCGTACTGGTTGCATCGGTATCTTGCTGGGCCGACAAAAGATCCGGTCCTTTGACTTATTGAAAGGTTTGGGGGATTTTTGATTTTTTTGATTTTTTGATTTTTGATTTTTTTTTCTTTTTTTTTTCACAGGGTTGTTTCACAGAGTCAGAATTAACGGGCTGGGGAACGCCTTTCCGTCCATTCCTTGTAAGATGAGGGCTCCCCCAGAGAGGATTTTTTTTTTTTTTTTTTTTTTTTTGTGACGGCTCCTTTTGATTTAGAGCGAAACCCCATAGCTTCGTCTTGGCAGGGCGCGATCCTTCTGAGGACTAAATCGTTTATTTTGAATTTCCGGGATCGTACCCTCCTGTCGCATGCCCGGGAGATGCGTAAGGGGCTGCCCCTGCAAATGTGCGAACTGAGGTTCGATAGGCCAACAGGGTGAGCGACAATAAATCCGGCCATCCCGATGATTGGCGGACATTCTTCCCATGATCGTCCTTGTGTTTTAATTTCAGCCCCCACTGCCCCATTCATCTTGGGCCGGTAAATGACTGAATCAAAATGTTTGATCTTGAATTTGTCGCATATCTCCTCCTTGAGGGCATCGTTCAGATTTCTATAGTCGATGCGGCCCCTTACCTCTCCTCCAGGCTGTGGTACTGGGATTCCGTCGGAAAGCCATTCAGGGTAAATAGACACCGTGATGATTCCTGCTTTAAACCGCTTGACAATTTCGTCCTTTATTTTCAACCTCCAATCAGGTTTCCACGTTCTCAACTTTTGCTTAATTGGTCGGAACCCTCCTTGATGGGTAGTCGATGTCTTATAACGTCTGTGGACAATCCAATCACGTCGCCACGGGACCAAGCGAACATATCTCCATACAGGCTCAACAACTTGGCTATATTATTTTTTTTTAATGTCGAATTTGCTCCTACTCTGGGTTCTTTGTGATCGTTAGGCATTCTGATGTTTGATGGCGATGGTTTGGTCTAAGTCGGGTTTGGGTTTATCTTCGACCCCTCATTTGATCTCATCAGGCGTATTGTCGATATCTGTCTCGTCCTGCTCAATCCCCATCAGATCGAAATCTAGCTCTAAACCAAAATCGTGATCCTCCTTCAAATTTGGCCTATCGCTTGTCAGGCTAGAGTGCCTCAAACCGGGGTACCTGACATAAAAAAAATGCTTGTCATATATATAAAACATTTCAGCACATGATCTTCATGATCTTCTTTTTGGATAACATGACAAAATGACATGAGCGTGCAGGGATTGAAATAAAACTCAGAATTTTAAAACCCATTGATCCTCTACTGGCCGGGATTCACTGCCATACTCCTGGATTTACCCCCTCCTGGATATCACCTGTTGCACGGTCCAACTAGCCACGGTGAGGTCAAGCAATGGGGCTCCTTAGGTGGTGCATGGATCGCATTGGCCTGGATCTGACATTGATGGCATTTCCTGACATGAGCATCGCAGTCAGTTTTCATGTCTAGCTAGTAGTGACCCGTTCACATGATTTTCTTTGCCGAAAATGCTCTGCTCATATGGGCTCCACATACATCGCCATGTACTTCGTTCATTTGTCTGTGGTCTTCTTCGGCTTCCAGATATCTCAGCCGTCCCGCAGCTAGGTCCCGTTTATGCCCTTTGGTGCTGTATATTCCCATGGCCTGCCGGATGACCAATTCGAGTCTCCAACTACTATCATCTTTTTAATTCCCATTCCCAAGGCTAATCTCAGTCCTAGGATGAATCCCTCGTATTCGGCCGTATTGTTGGAGTGGTAGAACTGTAATTTCATGGCTATCGGCCTCTGTCATTTGGATGGATGGAGTATGGACTTTACGGCCTCTTAGTTGGGTCATAGGGGCAATCTCGCAAAACAAACAAGGGCCGTAGTTTAGTACTGTGCCAGTTACAAGTTGGCAGATGCATGTCAACACTGACGCATTATATTATTCTTTCTTCTTTTTTTTTCTTTTTCTTTTCTTTTTCCATTTTTTTTTTGTGATCGAATATGCCCCTACTCCGGGTTCTTTGTGATCGTTATGCCACGCTTTCACGGTTCTCTTAATCTTATCCTGCAAAACAAGGTTAGTGTTTGATGACAGGATAGTATTTAGAAGTTTTAGAAAACCTTGGTACGTGGCACGGATTTCCCTCCTGCAAAAACCATGTCAGTATTCTCTTTATATGTGCAGGTGATGCAATCACATGATACAAGACATATTTATTATGATGATGACGGTATGACAGTCGTATGTCATTTACATGACATTTATTTATTGAATGATAAAAAGGCATGAAGAAGCTTCCCTTTCGTTAGGTTTATCAGAAGCTGACCTACCCTAGGGTTACTCTCGCGGGCTTTTCGGCATGAAGGTCCCCAAATCTTCGCAATCTACTCGTCTGAATCCTTTCGATTGGAGCGGATTTGGGTGGTGCGTTTCCTGAGCCATCTCCGGGGAGCAGCCCCTTCGAGTCCAGTAATAAGCAACCGACAGGTTCACCTCAGGAGGATGTACTCTCTCAACATACATTCACATTCATCGTCCTCACCGCATGCAAATGATTAAAAGTAAAGCAACTCCATTCAATCATTTATTTATTAGGCAGAACACACATTCACACAATAAGAGTAAAAAAGAATCAAAATATCGCACACACACACATTTTATGAATTTTAAAAGGATAGGATAGCATCAAGATTTGAACGCGGCTTAAGCCCTCTAATGTCCCCAGCAGAGTCGCCAGCTGTCGACGCCGGTTTCTCGCCTCTCTTTCGCGATGTGGTCCTTTTCCGATTTTAGCCTTTTGATTAGATGATTTTTAGAAAAGGGTCGGCTTTGATGTCGACGGGGTTTTGAAAGATCGTTTTTTATGATGAGCCAATTAACCAGAGTCGCCAGTTGGTATATTTGAAATGGATGTACCAACTCATCCGAATTTTTGTTTTTTATAAATCGCTGGCTCATATGTGACTCCGAATTAATTGGTCTGCGAATCGAGATTCATAGAGTTCGGGGGCTTGCTTAAGCGAGGGGAAGGTGTTAGGCACCCCCCGACTTCCGTGAAACACGGTTACCGCAATCTCGATGCTTTCCTATCCTTTAATTCATGAAATGTGTGTGCATGCGCGCGCATGTGTGTGTGTGTGTGCCTATGTGAATGTTGTGGTGAGTTTGTATGAAAGAATCACTTGGATTTTTAGGGAAAGTCGTACTTTTAATTTGAGAACGCTTCCGGATGTCTTTTTCGGCATACACGAGAAAGCTTTATGAGAAAGGTTTGATTTTAATTATCAAAACTATGAGATTTTCATTGGGTGTCGTTTTAACAAAACAAGAGTTTTCTAAACCTTCGTCAAAATAGGAATCGAGATCCATACGTTGCCCTTGTAACTCAAATGATGGGCAACTTCTAGACTCTCTTTAACCCTATGCACAAAGATTTAATAAAACGTTACTTACTTTATGAAACCATTTTTTTGTGATGTTTGAAAACGATTTTCTTTAGCTTTCTCGTTAAATAGGAATCGACGTTCGTTAGCACTTCTCATTTTAAGCTTCGTGATGCTAATAACCTAGTTTGATTGATTTTACGAAAATCTTAATCCTTTAGCTTTGAAATCAATTTCGTCTCATAAATCAAATCAAGCATTAAAATGCGTTAGGACTATTCATGGGCATGTAAGCCATCAAAATAACCCCAAACGCCTACGATCACAAGTTTCACTATTTCGGGGCCTTAAACACGATTCTCGCCTTGGCGTCGTTTTAAGGCCCGACGATTACATATTTATAATGAAAGATACATCGAATTTATTACATATATCAATGCATGTCCGTCATCGGATTTGGACCACGGGGTCGCGCTCCTAGGCTCACATCCAAAATCGCTACACACCCACACGATCCTAAAAATAGCAATCTAAACAATCTATGCACAATACATCATTACAACGAGCTAAAAATTCACCAAATGGATATCATCGGGCCATTAGGAGGAATTTCGTTCCATTTGGAACCCTCACTAATAGCCCTCAACCCAAGGATTCACAATAATATACAAGAACAACTACATTTAATATAATTCGGATGACAAAAGCTTAACAAAAATTGTAAAACAAAATGCTAAAACAAAGGATTTTTCACCTTGCAAATAATCCCCACAATATATATGAATTTGTGTATTAAATAGAGTAGAAATATATGATATGTAATCTCACAACATTGGTACAATTCCTCACTCTTTTCACTCTTTTTCTTTCCTAATTGCTCTTGTTTTTGCTGCTGTTTTTTCCCATTTCCGAGCTGCTGGTTGCTGTTTTTTCTTCTTCTTCCCTAAATTTTCTGTTGCCCTCTTCTGCAGGAGGAAATGAGCTGAAATAGGCTGGCTGGCCCACCTCCCATCGCACTCAGCTGATAGTGTTGATTTCCTGGTTTCCGTACTGGCGCACTCACCTGGCCGCAGATCAATCCGCGGCTGGCTGGCTTGACTTTCTCGATTTTCGTGCTACGCCTCGATTTTCGTGTCGTGCCGCTGGTTTTCGCTGACAGGCTCGTATTTTACAGTCCGGGAATCATTGGGAGGCGTGCCACACCTTCCGGGAATGCCAAATTCGGATAGCCTTGCTGTCACGTCGATTTCGGTTGCAAATTGTCATGGTGGCGTTGAGCGTCCGTACTTTTTCCATCTTTTTCTCTCGCAGGCCGGTCCATTTGACGAATTTGCCCTCCTGTCAAGGTTAGTATACGAAGTGAAAAATTTGGGTGTCTACAACATGCATTTAAATTTAGTCAATTTCCCTTTTTGTCGTATCGTTGCCTTTCATTTGATCTTCATTTTATCCAGCTGACCATGATTTTGACATTTCACTTTCTTTCTCCTCTCCAGTCTTGATGGAGATTTGACAGATATTGCCGCACACCCTGTTGATTTCATCGGATTGAGTCTTAGATTTTGGCTAACTGTCTTGTTGGGCTAGGTTTATGTTACTTGGGATGAATCTAATTAGGGCCTGGTTTCGGGAAGATTTCGAGGGTATAAGGTTTTTTTTTTGGCTATTGGGAATTGGTTTTGGTTAGAGAAAGGATTATTTTTGTAAGGAATGGGACCGCGCCATGATGGCTGCCTACGTACCCCCACAAGTTTGGGAGATCAGGTCCTACGTAGTTCGTTCCTCAAAGAAAAAGGAGAACTGATGATTCAAGCGTAGAACTGCTTCACCGAGTTAGAATTGAGGGGCTGTGGAAATACCTCACCATCCATTTCTTGCAATATGTGGGCTCCTCCGGATAGCACTTTCTTAATCACAAATGGTCCTTCCCAGTTCGGGGCAAACTTTCCCTTGGCTTCGTCTTGACAAGGCATGACTCTTTTTAGCACCAAATCATTTTTCTTGAACTTCCGAGGTCTTATCCTTTTGTCGTATGATCGAGAGATCCTTTGTTGAGATAACTGACCGTGCCAAACAGCAGCCACCCTCCTTTCATCAATTAGGGCCAATTGGTCGTATCGACTTTGCATCCAATCCTCCTCGCTTATCTGAGCATCAATCACTATTCTGAGGGACGCCATCTCAACCTCAACTGGCAGAACAGCCTCCATTCTATACACCAAAGCGTAAGGGGTTGCCCCTGTAGAAGTACGCGTTGACATTCGGTATGCCAGCAGGGTGAGGGGTAGCAGATCCGGCCATCTCCGATGATTAGCCGACATTTTCGCCATGATCTTCTTGATGTTCTTATTTGCCGCCTCCACTGCCCCATTCATCTTAGGACGGTAAATGACAGAATTTAGGTGTTTGATCTTAAACTGGTCGCATAATCCCTTCATGAGGGCGTTGTTCAAATTCTTGGCATTGTCGGAGACCAAAATCTCAGGTTCCCCGTATCGACAAATGACATTATTCCTGATGAAACCGACGATGACCTCCTGAGTTACTTTGGGGAAAGAAGCTGCTTCTACCCATTTGGTGAAGTAATCGATCATGACGAAAATGAATCGGTGTCCGTTGCTTGCTTTGGGCTCTATCGGTCCGATTACATCCATTCCCCACATTGAAAATGGCCACGGGGAGGTTATACAGTGCAGTTCATTGGGAGGCGTATGGATCACATTACCGTGCGCCTGGCATTGGTAACACCGTTTGACATGATCATCGTAGTCGGCTTTCAGCGTTAACCAATAATGCCCCGTTCTCAAGATCTTTTTGGCCAGCATCGGTCCACTCATGTGTGGCCCACACACTCCACCATGTATTTCGTTCATAATCTTTTGGGCCTGCGTCTCATCTACGCATTGCAACAGTCCCAACCCAGCATCCCTCTTGTAGAGTGAATCCCCACTCAGGTAAAACTTCATTGCCATCTTTTGAATTCTCATCCTCTCAGCTCGGCTTGCCTGGTCGGGAATGGATCTATCCCTCAGGTACTCCCTTATGTCGTGATACCAAGGCTGCCCCGGCATAACCACCTCATCTGATAATACTGCAACATGTTCCTCGTATGCCGGGGCATTCTGTACTTGTAATATTCCGAACCCTAATAAGATTTATAAATATAAACTATGTGTTTAATAAATGAAATTTCATGATATGACTTTGTATTATATGGTTATGTATATTATTAAACAATTGGGTCAAATAAAAAATTTTCGCCAAGCAGTTGTGTCGTGCTTAATCGGACAAAATGATTTGTCATGCTTCCGGCGAATCCACCGAGAAGCGTTTCGGCAAATTATTTTTATAAGCTGTTGTGTCGTGCTTGGAATTGACGAAGTGCTTTGTCGTACTTCGACATTAATATAATATTATATTAATTGACAAAATTCTAGAAATAAGTTAATTAGGGTTAGAATGTTAAACGGAAATAGAAACCCTAAATTTCAAAACCCTAATTGATAAAATTTATCCGAATTGTTTAATCGAAACCCTAATTATTGTATAAGAATTTTAATTGATATACTTAGATTCTAAATAATGAATCATGATATTAATTATGAATTACTGAGGTTAAATTAAACCCTAAACGAAAGATTAAAACCCTAATTATAGGATTGAAAACCCTAAACCCTAATTCAGAACCCTAAAACCCTAATTTGGTTCAATAACCCTAATTTATGAAATGTAAAACCTTAATTATGATATATAACATTAATTAAGGTATTACTAAACCTAAATTAACATCCTAATCATGATTAACAAAAATCTAGATTTAATTAGTAAGTAAATAAATCAAAAATCAAATTTTAAACCAATCAAGTGAAGATAGGAACACAAAATCAGATATTTATAAATATCTAGCTTAAGTAGGTGAATAATATCTGATTCTAAGCAGCACAAGTAACTAGGTTAGATATTTTTAGGGCAAAAATGGAAATTAAAGTCTAGGAAACCCTAATCTAAGTTGCTATAAATAGAAAGAGGTTCTGATAATTTAACCTACGAAATTTCAAAGCTTATACACTTATATTACCAGCCTAAACAAGCCCTAGAAACCACAAGTTCAGAATCAGAAAGAAGAAATCAAAAATTTGAAGAAAAAGGTGCATAAACCCTAATTTGTTGCTAGATCTTCAAGCCTGGAAAATTTTTATGTTTTAGATGTTTAGGAATACTTGTTAATGTGTTATTAAGTGATCTGGGCGGTTAAAACATGTTTACATAACATTTAGATATGAAAATCAAGCCAAAAACTCAAACTGTTCTTGGCAGTCAAGAACAGTCTGACAGGCAAGATTGTCAGGTCTTTTGATCGTCTTGGAGTAGTTGTTTGATCTGTTTCTATGCATGTATATGTAGCCTGCCATGTTATCTTTAAAGCCCGACGTGTGGCATAACAAACAAATAACTAGGATGAAAGATATGATCGGTCAAAAGTGCCTTGACCGTTCGGATTTTCATTTCTGGGTAACCCAGAATTCCCTTGAAGGTGTCTGACAAGGTTTGTCAGACTTTCATGCAACCCAGAATCGGTCTATATGATATGTGTTATGTGATTTTTTTATTTAGACTTGTTCTATGCTGTGTAGAGTACAATCTGGTAACATAAAAACACACTATCATTAACTAATCTAGCCAGAAATTGCAGTCAAAGTACCTTGACCGCAACTGACTTATGAATTTCTGGGTAACCCAGAAATTCATAAGACCAGTTGGTCCCTGCTAGTTTGACCAAATTTAAATGGCATCAAATTATGTTGTTTGATCTCAAACAACACATGTCGTTACTCTCTACCATATAGGCTATAACCAGCAACAAGAATCAAACACAACCATTAAAACATCAAAGAGAAATTTGAGATCAAAGTAGACTACAACGCGTTGACCAAGTGTTCTTCATGAAGAACACCTTTAGCGACGAAATTCATCTCCAAACCCAGAAACCTTTAAATGCATGCAGACCGTCGCTAAAGCCCTTTAGCGACGGATATTTAATAAAAATAAAATAAATTAATTAAATAAATTATAAAATAATAAATAAATAATAAATAATTATTAATAATTAATAAATAAATACGAAAATTCATTTTTAAATTATAAAAATTTATTTTTAATATTTTTATATATTCTGAATTATTATTTAATTTAATTAAATAATAAATAATAATTATGATAAATCATTTAATAATTGTTTTAATTATTTAAAAATGATATTAAGGTAAATAAAATTATTATATATAATAATTAAATAAAATGTTAAATATTAAAATATTATTAATGATAAACAAATCATTTAAATAATATATTAAGTCTTTAAAAATTACTTTAAATGATAATTAAATCATTTAAATATCAAATTAAGTTTTGAAAATTATTATAAGTAATAAATAAATTATTTTAATGATAAAATAAAGTCTAAGAATATTATTAATGATAAAATAAATTATTTAAATAATATTCTATCTTTCTAAAAATATTATAAATGATAAATAAATCATTTAAATAATATTTTAAATATCTAAAAATATTCTAAATGATAAATAAATTATTTAAATAACATATTAAATGTTTTAAAATTATTCTAAGTGATAATTAAATCATTTAAAAATATTCCTAAGCTTGTAAAATTATTTAAAAATACTTCCAAGCTTCTGAAAATTATTTAAAAATAATACCAAGCTTCTAAAAATGTTAGAAATAATAATTAAATTATTTAGACTAATAATTCGACTTCCAAATGAAGTTTTATCGAACAATCTATGTGTTTAGCCATTAAGGATGCGACCGAGATACCGAATCAACGTCGAACCTTAATGAAACTTGTTTAGTTTAGCGTGGTACATGTTTATATACGTGCTAACGCTTATTATTGGTATACGTAGACTACGTGCGTGGACCGATTGTACTGAAATTATAGCGAGCTACGCTAAGGCAAGTCTCCCAACTTTGTTATATTTAAGCAAGTATTATACATCTTGCTATCAATTATTGTGAAGTTATTGCTTCTTGTTCAGCATAACTTAAGAAATGAATTATTATTCATATATTGCTTGTTCGAGCTTAAATTGTTGTGTCAAGCCAAATTGTTTGGTACGACATCTTACACTGAGAAATGGAACACCTTGATGTAAGGTGAACTAGAAATTTTTCCTTAAAATAAGGTGACGAAATTCCCTTAATATAAGGTGACGAACAGTTGATAATATATCAACATAAAATGGTAGGATGATATGCATACTCCTAGGATATTGGTGAGGCTAATCACCTACCAGATATCCAAAACTCAAATGGTTCTAAGTCATTAAAGACTGATAGAACTAAATGAAATATATGGTTCATGTACAGAACCCTCAGTATACATCATTGACATCTTTCAAATCAAACACATGGTGTTTATATATTCAAATGAACTTGCTGAGCATTTGTAGCTCATTCTTGCACATATCTTCTTTTGCAGCTATAAATGATATCCCTGGCATGTCTGGGACCGAAAAGGGGAAAAACCATGATTATTAAATTTTATTTCTGTTGTTGAATATTTTAAGCCTTTTTACAGACTTGTTGTTGTAATAACTTAGTATAACGAATGATGTAACCGAACCAAATGATATGTAATATATTATGATCCTTTATGTTATCGAATGCGTTATTCTCTGATCTTTAAATTCTTTAGAATAGTTGTACTAAGTTAAATACAGTGTCTATACGAACTATACATCTGAATGAGGGTATCTAAATGATGTTGAGAATCCTATATGGACAATCTTATCATTAATACTGTGAATGTCAGATAGATAGGGAATATCGATATGAAAGAGATATCCACAAGATATGAATCTGTACATCCAAGTGAGGGTATCCAAACACGGATAACGTTCTGACGAGAATTATTATCTGTTATGGGATACTGTGAACCTTGGATAGATAGAAGTCATATTTTATTGAATATTTACAGTTGTATAGTTCCACGTAAGCACCAGATCTGCTACAGGGGAGTGTAGAGATTTGGGGGCGTTACAGTACTGCTATCTCAATCTGTGGAATGTCCCTGCTCTTGATTACGTGGATTAAGGAAGCCAGAGTTGCCAATGCATCGGCAAAATCATTCTGTCCCCGGGGAATATGTCGGAAAGCGATATCTTCGAACTCTCGCATCAATTGGATAACACAACGATGGTATGGAAGTAACCGGAGCTCTTTAGTGTTGTACACTCCGATCGCCTGCCTGATTACAAGTTCTGAATCCTCGAACACCGCTAGTCTCTTCACTCCCCTATCGCGGGCAAAACGGAGTCCCAATATGCATCCCTCGTACTCAGCTGTGTTGTTTGAATTACTGAACTGCAATTTAGTGGCGACAGGGTATTGCTCTCCAGTGATAGAGACCAGGACTGCTCCGGCTCCTGCCCCCTCAGCATTCATGGCACCATCAAAATACAGCTTCCAGAACTGCCCCTCGTTATCACATTTCGTGTGTAATATCCAAAATATATCTTCGCCCGATAGAGGAGTTTCTAACGGCTCCATCCCTCCTGATGGCATTTTCGCCAACTGATCTGCAATTGCCTGCCCTTTCATGGCTTTCTGAGTTACGTATACCATGTCGAACTGTTGCAAGATCAACTACCATCTTGATAGTCGACAGTTCAGCATAGGCCTTTCAAAGATATATTTCAAGGGATCCATTCTCGATATCAGGTACGTAGTATGCCCATGGAGGTTGTGCTGTAATCTCCCTGCAGCCCAGGCCAGAGCACAACAGGTCTTCTCGATGGGAGTGTAATTCTGTTCACATTGGCTAAATCTCTTGCTGAGGTAATAGATGGCCTGCTCTTTACCTGCTTCATATTTTTGTCCCAGCATACATCCCATCGCGATGGCATTGACCGATATATACATAAACAGAGGGATCCCGTCTTTCGGGGGTACCAGCACTGGTGCCTCTGTCAGTTGCTTTTTAATGGTCTAAAAAGCCTTCTGACATTGCTCATTCCATTCTTGGGAAGCACCTTTCCTTAACAGTTTGAAAATTGGCTCGCATGTAGTCGTTAAGTGGGATATAAAATGGCTGATGAAGTTTATTCTTCGAAGGAATCCTCTTATCTCCTTCTCCGTGTGAGGTGCCGGCATATCCACAATGGCCTTGATCTTTGCCGGATCCAACTCAATGCCCCGATCACTAACCAGGAATCCCAAGAGCTTGCCCGACTGCACTCCGAAAGCACACTTTGCTGGATTGAGCTTCAAATTATATTTTCTGAGTCGATCGAATAGCTTTTTGAGATGGGTTATATGATCAGACTCTACCCTTTACTTCACGATAATGTCATCCACGTAGACCTCTATCTCCTTATGCATCATGTCGTGGAACAGGGCCATCATGGCTCTCTGATAAGTAGCCCCCGCATTTGTGAGACCAAAAGCCAATCGTCTATAGCAGAAGGTGCCCCAAGGGGTGATGAAAGCGGTCTTTTCCCGATCTTCTTCCGCCACCATTATCTGATGATACCCGGCAAAGCAATCCACAAAAAAGTACATTTCGTACTGGGCTGTGTTATCCACCAGGATGTGTATGAAAGGCACCGGGAAGTTATCCTTGAGACTGGCCTTGTTTAGATCTCTATAGTCTACACATACCCTCACCTTCCCTCCAGGCTTAGCCACTGGGACTACATTGGACAGCCATTCTAGGTAAGTGGACACCATAATGATTCCGGCCCTGAACTGTTTGATGATCTCTTCCTTCACTTTTAAGCTCCACTCCGGTTTCAACTTTCTTAGTTTCTACTTGACAGACCTGAAACCCTCCTTGATGGGCAACCGGTGTACCACAATGTCGGTGGATAATCCGATCATGTCCTAATGAGACCAGGCAAAGACATCCTCATATTGGCTTAGCAACTCAGTTATTTCTGCTTTCTGCTTTCTGGCTAGGGGTAAGGTCCGTCCCTATCTTGAGTTCTTTTAGCTTGTCAGGGGTTCCGATATCTATAGTGATGGTTTGGTCTAAGTTGGGTTTGGGTTTATCCTCGACCCATCCTTTGATCTCGTCAGGTGCGTCGTCGTAATCTGTCTCGTCTTGCTCAATGCCCATTATATAGAAATCCAGCTCAATGTCAAAATCATAATCATCATTCAAATTTGAAAGACCGTTTGTTAGGCAAGGATTACTCAAATTGGTACACCTGACATGAAACAAAATATTTGTCATATATAAGTTATTTTCCACAACGATCACATTTTCAGATAACATGACGAAACGACATAATTATGCAAAATACAAAACAACAAAAAATAAACTTCTTCATCCTCCCATCCTCTGGGGTCTACCACCCTGATGTCGGGTTTTACCCTTTTTTGGATATCACTGGTTTCATGGTCCAGTTGTCGATTTTCAGGTCAGATGAAATACGCTGGATAAAAGGGGGCTTCACATCAGAAACTTCCCCGATGACTACGGCTACATCGCCTGAGTCCCTCTTCCTACCTTCTTCAGGAATAATTAGCCCTGCCCAATCGATGACAGGCACACCTTGTTGGGCTCCCGATGGCGTGACAACATCCGTCCCCTCTCCATTGCTTGTTAATTGTCCGGGGATATAGCACCTAATTTCAAACTTCTGCGCGACCTCCTGTAGGAAACTTTCCCTCTTGGTCGACTCATCACTTGCGGGGGTTAATTCTTCATCCCCTACCTCAATCACAGGCTTGCTAGTCCCTCGTTCATTGTTGACCTTAATCACCGGTTTTCTGGCCAGTCGAGTCGGAGCCGCACCTTGACGGTGTCTCCGTGCTACGCCCTCACGATATCCCAACCCTGCTTTGCCTATCTGATGGGGTAGTTGAATGGGCTCGGTGATTCCTTGACTGCTCTTTCCTAACCCCTGTCCAGGCTGGAATTTCATTTTTATCATTTCCTTTACAACGAAGGTAAGTTCTGGAGAGACCTTAGGTTTCACGGCTGGAGCTCCCAGGCATCTGTAGTGGGGAGTGCTAATTTCCAGTGCCTAAAAACTGGCAGGTGCCACCGACTCGTCCACATTAATCAGTGGCGGGCCATTCCTGGAAGGAGAAGGGTCATCACACTCCGCCGAGATCGTTACCAGATTCCCGTCGATGATAAGTTTGATTTGATAGTGTAGTGTGGAAGGAACTGCCCCGGCCATGTGTATCCACGGCCTCCACAATAACAGGTTATAACTTACCGCAATGTCTAGGACTTGGAAAGAGATATCAAAAGTACAAGATCCTATTTCCACCGGCAATTCTATCTCCCCAATGGTATCCCTCCGGGATCCGTCGAAGGCTCGCACCACTACATGACTGGCCCGTAGGCGCTTCGGATTAATGTTCATCTTCTCCAATGTACTGAGGGGACAGATATTCAATGTTGATCCCCCATCAATCAGCACCCCATTCATGATATAACCTGAGGAGATTATCGCAATATGCAACGGTTTTCGATGCCCCCTTCCCTCCTTGGGGATATCATCATCTGTAAATGATATTACATCACTCTCCAACAGATGGCCCACCAGATGGCCGAAACCTTCTTTGCTAATTTCTTTGGGAACGTATGCCTCCTCCAGGACTTTCGCCAGACTTTTGCAGTGATCATTGGACGATAACATCAAGTCCATGATTGGTGTCAGGGTCGACTCCTCACTTAATATCTGGACCCCTCTTGCTTCCGGGTGATCCATCCTCTTCAAGAATTCTATGGCTTTCTCCTCGGAGATCTCTTCATTTTTCTTCGTTTTGTTCTCAAGGACTCGTCCGGGAAGATACAAGGGATTCCCCCTTGTCGTCACAGAAGCACAACTGGCCGCTTCCTCTGACACCCCCATAATTCCATGGTACCGTCTTTAGACTGCTGACAGGGATTTGCGGTCTCGCTGCAAGGATGAGGGGTTTCGGAGCCGCCAACTTGACAGGCCCCTCCGTGATATTTCTACTTACACCCATCAACCTAATTGGTGCTCCCTGTGCACTCCCGTGATCACTTATCATGTTAATCATTTCATCAATTTTCTTCACATAATTCAGCCTTGGCGGCCCCTCGGCTTCACTGGCTTCTGCCACATTGACCCCCCCTCCATCATGCCTAGGCAGGGGATTGATTTTAACATTTGGGGAGTCTGGCTGTTCCACCATAATTTCCCCACTATCAATCAAGTTCTGAATTCTATGCTTCAGCGTCCAACATTCATGCGTATCATGACCAGGGGAACCTGAGTGGTATGCGCATCGCTTGCTTGGGTCAAACCTTCTTTCCTTCGGGTCACTTGGGGGTGCCAGATCGACTATCTTCTTTTGGGCTATCAATACTGCTAAAATCCGCTCAAGAGGATCCCCGAGTGGGGTGAATACTCGATTTTGCGAGGTCTCGAATATCCTTCGCCCTTCCGCCCTCTGATCAGTGAAGTTAGGCTGTCGGGATGGCCCCACTCTCTGCACCTGTACTGGAAGATTGTTTTCTGCCTTTCTAGATGACCCCTGAAGGATGAGGGAAACATCCTCCTCCTTTTTCTTTTGCACCCTACGGGAAGTGCTGCCATAATTTCCACTCTATATTTGTTCTGCAGCCGTTTCCAAAGCCGTGAAATCCCGAATCTTACCAGACTTCAAACCCATATCCACCATTTCTCCGTGTTTAATCATCTCGGCAAAAGGCCTACCAATCCTTGATATAACCCGCTCATAATAAGGTGCCTCCTGAATATCCACGAAGGTCATCACCATTTCTGACTCACTCATTGGGGATTCACTTATGCAGCCATACCCCTCCATCGCTGTGCATAATCCCTGAAAGATTCCCTTGGTTGTTTCTTAATCTTCGTCATTTGGTATCTATCAGGGGCCATTTGTGCCTGGAAGCTATATTGTGTTAAGAAGGTATGGGCCAACTCTTCCCAATTGTGGATCCGGGCATTATCAAGACGGGCATACCAGATTCTTGCCTCTCCCGTCAGGCTCTTTTGGAATAATTGCATTCTTAGACCTTCGTCTTCAGCATAAGATCCAAGCTCCCCGATGTATATTTTCAGATGTGTATAAGGATCCCCCTTCTCATTGTATTTCTCAAATTTAGGAATTTTAAATTTCTCCGGGTATCTGGTTCCGGGGAAGACACATAGATCTGAATAATTAACCCTGCCTAGGGAGCCTATGCCTTTTAGAGATTGGATGGTCTCCTCCATTTGTTTCATTCTCTTCCAAAGATCGTCAGTGTCCCCTTCCTCTGGGATAGTAATCACTGTCCGGTTAGGTATAAGAATGACCTTTGGGACGACGGGTTCGCCCTTAGGTTGGGGTGGATCCTCTTTAGGTGGATCCTGTCTAGGTAGCAATTGTTCCTTCAGCATTATGGCCATCTCCAACATCTGTTTCTTAAAGTCATCAAATTCTTCACGAGATGTGGAACTAGGATTAGTAGGTGGAAGATCAGCCATCTCAGATGTAGAGTTTTGAGCCCTTTTAGATTGCGAACGCGTTTGAGGAGCAATCCTACAGAAACAACGGTTTGAAGTTTAGTCCTAGGTAATGAAAGGATATGGATGCATGCTAAAGCTGTAACTTTTGTTTTTTTTGGGTTTTTTAATCTTTCTCTGCAAAACAACATGTCAGTAGTCCCTTATTGCAATAATAATTGATAGACACGACTTGTTATGCCGTCCCAGCTATTCCCTGCAAAACATGGAGGTCAGTACTTTCTTTTGACAAGAGGGGTAGCATATATGAATATTGAATGGGACTATGACATTTATATGTGCGAACGTAAAAGGGCATGAAGAGACTTTTCCTGCGCTGGGTTAATCTGAGGCTGACCTATCCTAAGGTTACTCTCACGGGCTTTTCGGCATGAAGGTCCCCAAATCTTCGCAATCTACTCGTCTGAATCCTTTCGATTGGAGCGGATTTGGGTGGTGCGTTTCCTGAGCCATCTCCGGGGAGCAGCCCCTTCGAGTCCAGTAATAAGCAACTGACAGGTTCGCCTCAGGAGGAGGTACACTCTCAACATACATTCACATTCATCGTCCTCACCGTATGCAAATGATTACTTTAAACTAAAGCAATTCCATTCAATTATTCATTTATTAGATAAAACACACATTCACACAACAAAAGTACAAAAGATCAAAATATCGCATGCACACACATATTCATAAATTTTTTAAGGATAGGATAGCATCAAGATTTGAACGCGGCTTAAGCCCTCTAATGTCCCCAGCGGAGTCGCCAGCTGTCGACGCCGGGAGGGATCGTTGTCCTATGCTAGTTGGTGTCCTTTCCAATTTTAGCCTTTTATTAGATGATTTTTTTGGAAAGGGTCGGCATTAATGTCGACGGGGTTTTGAAATATCGGTTTTTATGATGAGCCAATTAACCAGAGTCGCCAGTTGGTATATTTGAAATGGATGTACCAACTCATCCGAGTTTTCGTTTTTTATAAATCGCTGGCTCATATGTGACTCCGAATTAATTGGTCTGCAAACCGAGATTCATAGAGTTCGGGGGCTTGCTTAAGCGAGGGGAAGGTGTTAGGCACCCCCCGACTTTCGTGAAACACGGTTATCGCAATCTTGATACTTTCCTATCCTTTAATTCATGAAATGTGTATGTGTGCGTGCGTGTGTGTGTGCCTTTGTGAATGTGGTGGTGAGTTTGCATGAAGAAACCATTTGGATTTTTGGAAAAGTCGTGTTTTTTTCTTTTGGGAATGCTTCAGAATGTCCTTCGGTTTATACGAGAAAACTTTATGAGAAAATGTTTGATTTTAATTATCAAAACTGTGATATTGCATTAGGTGTCGTTTTGGCAAACCAAGAATTTTCTAAACCTTTGTCAAAATAGGAATCGAGATCTATACGTTGCTTTCATAATTCAAATGATGGGCAACCTCTAGGATCTCTTTAAGCCTATGCACAAGGATTTAATAAAACATTATTTATTTTTATAAAACCATTTTTGTGATGTTTTGAAAACGATTTCTTTTGCCTTTTCGTTAAAAGGAATCGACATTCATTAGCACTCCCAATTTTTAGCCTCGTGATTCTAATAACCTAATTTGATTGATTTTATGGAAATCTTATCGTTTAGTTTTGAAATCAATTTCGTGTCATAAATCAAATCAAGCATTAAAATGCGTTGGGGCTATTCATGGGCATATGAGCCATCAAAATAACCCCGAACGCCCACAATCACATATTTCAATATGACGGGGCCTTAAACACGATTCTCGCCTTGGCGTCGTTTTAAGGCCCGACGATTACATATTCACAATGAAAACTACATCATTCCTACTATTTACATCAAGAGATGTCTATCATCGGATTTGGACCACGAGGTCGCTTTCCTAGGCTCACAACCAAATTTCCACACTCCCACAACCGGATATTACAAGAAATAACCAACACGGATAATCTAACAATACCAAGATATCCTAAAATAGCGATCTAAAGGAACCACGCCTAATATAGCACCGTAAAACAAACAAAAAGATCAATAAATAAATATCATCGGGTTATTAGGAAGAATTTTGTTTCGATGGAACCCTCACTAATAATCCCTAATTCATTGTTCCACCATTAATTACATGAAAACTACATTTAATTTGACCAAAGGATATGATAGAAATTGCAAATAATAAGGGAATTTTCACCTTGAAAATGATGTCAAAGTGGATGTAAACTTGTATATTAATTAGAGTAGAGAATATAGGTGATACAATCTCACAAGAGAGATATAGCCCGCCATGCACTCAGCCCGCCATGCACTTTAGTTATTTAATTCTCCTCGGTTTCCGCACCGCACCTCGATTCTCACGTCGTGTTGTCGGTTTTCGTCGAAAGGCCTGTATTTTGCAGTCCGGGAATTACTGTGAGACGTGGCACATTATTCGGGAATGCTCATTTCGGATGGCCTTGTTGTCACGTCGGTTTCGACTGCAAATCGTCGCGGTGGCATCGAGTGTTCGCACTAGTGCCCATTCTTCGCTCCCGCAGGTCGGTTTAATTGACGATTTTGCCCTCATGTCATGGTTAGCATAGGGAACGCAAAATTTGGGTGTCTACAAACACAAAACAAAACCAAGTAACATGCATCTTTTGTATAATCATAGAAAACTCACGAAACTCAAAATCATATGCATAGTCTACTAGAACAACATTCAAAATACTCCCCTGTAGACCCTCAATGCATTGTTCGAATGAATCTACCCAACGATCCATGCTTTTCTCCTCGTCGACTCCAAAACTATCCAGAATCTACAAAATATAACCAACCTTTCCCTTCCCATTGACATTAAAAAATTCAAAATCAAGTAATGACATCAATGGAAATAATAGATCACATCCAACACCACAAGAAGAAAACTCAATAGCATATTCATGATGATCACAATTAAACTTAACTAATGCTAAAGAATTTCCCCAAGTGTTAACAAAAGTCGAAGTATCATGAACACAAATATCAGCAAATTTTCCCATGAAAGAATGCAACACATGATTTAACATGAAAACATTTATTGCACTAGTTAACTCGAATGATTTAACTAGACATGTATGTAAACCATATCTCAATCCAATCCGATGATAAACACTTTTCAAATCAATTTCAAATGATAGCAAATCATGCAATGAAAATTGTTCTAATGGAATGACATGATCACTACCACTATCAATTAACGACAACTCATATAAAGATTGACTAGCATGAAAACCCAATTGATAGACTCCACGGCACGCTTGCGTGAGGTGGTCGTCGCCCGGATCGTTTCCAGCAGGTTATATGGTGATTTGCTCGTAACACCTTTAGAGGTCTTTATGGATGATTTCACAATTCATGGTGATTCTTTGGATATATGCTTGGATAATTTGACTCGTGTGCTAGACAGATGTTGAAAGACTAATCTTGTTCTTATTTAGGAAAAATGTCATTTTATGGTAGAATAAGGTAAAGTACTTAGTCACGTTGTGTCAGCTAAAGGTTTAGAAGTTAATAAAGCTAAGGTAGATGTTATATCTGCTCTGCCTTACCCCGTAAGTGTACGGGAGATTCGATCTTTTCTTGGACATACAGGTTTCTATCGCAGGTTTATTAAAGACTTCTTAAAGATAGCTCTGCCGTTGTGTACGTTGTTACAAAAGGATGAGGAATTCCAATTTTTCGATCAATGCAAGGAGGCGTTTGACAAGTTGAAAAGCTTGTTGACCTCTGCGCTTGTGATTCAACCACTAAATTAGAGTTTGCCATTTAAAATCATGTGTGATGCAAGCAATTACGCAGTGGGAGCTATTTTAGGCCAAATGATTGATAAAGTTATTCATGCCATATATTATGCTTCGAGGACTCTAAACTCTGCTCAGATTAACTACTTTATAACGGAAAAAGAACTTTTATCTGTTATTTTTGCTTTAGACAAATTTAGATCCTATCTTCTTGGTACTAAAGTAGTAGTTTATTCTGACCATATTGCTCTCAAGTATTTGCTGACCAAGAAGGATTTTAAACCTAGAATTATTAGATGGATTCTAATGCTGAAAGAATTTGACTTGGAGATCAAGGATAATAAAGGAGTAGATAATTTGGTGGCGGATCATTTGAGCAGGTTGCTGAGAGATGAGGAGGTACTACCATTGCATGATTCCTTTCCGGATGAGCATTTACTCTCTATTCATGAGGAATTGCCCTGGTATGCTAACATTGTCAATTATTTAGCAAGTGCATATTTTCCAAGTGAATTCTCTAGATCATAGAAAGATAAGCTTAAGTGATGCCAAGTATTATGTATGGGATGACCCATATTTGTGGAAATTCTGTGCTGATCAGGTAGTTAGAAGGTGTGTGTCAAATAATAAATTTTTATCTATTTTAATCTTTTGTCACTCTTATGCTTGTGGGGGACACTTTGGACCAAAAAAGACTGCTCATAAAGTTTTAAAAAGTGGTTTTTACTAGCCAACAATTTTTAAAGACTCCTATTTATTTTGTAAATTATGTGCGAATTGTCAAAATACAGGTAATATATCACATAGAAATCAAATGCCACAAACTCCTATTTTAATTATTGAGATCTTTGATGTTTGGGGTATTGATTTTATGGGACCTTTTCCTATTTCTTATGGTAATATTTACATTCTTTTGGATGTTGATTATGTTTCAAAATAGGTGGAAGCTAAAGTCACTAGGACTGATGATTCTAAAGTTATTGCAGATTTTGTCAAGTCTGACATATTTGTCAGGTTTGGAACTCCGAGGGTTATCATCAGCGATAGAGGAACTCACTTTTGTAACAGGATGCTAGCCATTCTTTTTAGAAAATACAATGTGATGCATAAGGTTTCTATATCTTATCATCCACAAAGCAATGGCCAGACTGAGGTATCTAACCATGAGGTGAAGTCCATTCTAGAGAAAGTCATCAAGCCAAATAGAAAAGATTGGAGTCTGAGATTAGAAGATGCACTATGGGCTTATAGAACTGCATTCAAAACTCCCATTAGTATGTCCCCATATAGGCTGGTGTTTGGGAAGCCATGTCATCTACCTCTGTAGCTAGAACACAAAGCTCTATGGGCGATCAAGCAATGCAACATGGGCATGGATAAAGCAGGAGTGCATAGAAAGTTGTAGTTGCAGGAGTTAGAAGAGTTGCGGATTGAGGCATATGAGAGTTCTAGATTGTACAAGAATAAGACAAAGGCGTTCCCCGACAACCAGATTCTATGGAAAGATTTCACTGTTGGACAAAAAGTTCTGCTCTATAATTCCAGACTAAAACTATTTCCAGGTAAGTTGCGATCTCGTTGGGAATGTCCATTTGTTATTTCTAATGTGTTTCCTCATGGTGCTATAGATATACAAAATCCGAAGACAAAGAAGATGTTCAAGGTAAATGGTCACAGGCTGAAACCATTCTTCGAAGGCTATTAGGTGGAGGAAATTGAGATGATGAACTTGGTGGACCCGGTTTATGATTGATTGAGAGGGTTGGTATCGAGCAAACGACGTTAAATAAATGCGTTGTTTGGAAGGCAACCCAAGATCTCAGATTTACTTTCTTATCTTTTACTTTTATTTTCTGCATTTTGGTTAGTTATTTCGTCTTTGCATGATTGTCTTACATTGGGGACAATGTAAGGTTTGAGTGTGGGGGAGGGGTTTAGGTTATATTTAGGTTTACTCTAGGAGATTATGATCTAATTGTGTTTATTTGTGTGGAAAAAAATTGAAAATTCTTGGCTCTAAAAATTTTCCTATGATTTTATTTGGGTAAGTTTTTAAAGGTTTTTGGTTGAAGAATGAAAATTGATGTTAATTGATAGAATTTGTTTGATGTGGAATTGGTTAATGAATGATGATAACTAAGTCATGATCCATAGTAACTGATTTGAGTTGAATTTGTATTGCACGAGTACTTGAATATGAGATATATGCTTATTTGGCTGAGATATCTATGGAGTTGTCTATGTGAACTGGTGTCATGATTTAGAACTGTCTATCTGCTTGTTTTGTTTGCAGGACCATGTGGAAAAGAAAAAAAAGAGAAAAATTAAAAATTTGAGGAAAATTTGAAAAAGAAATTGCGAAAGAGAAACACATGGTGGGTTGAGATGGAGCATAAAACTCACTCACCCATGAACACATGCAACGAGATGGAGCGTAAAACACACTCGTTAGTAAGCAGATAAGTGAGATGGAGCATAAAATGCACTCACTTAAGAAAGAATGAGAAAGGTGAAACGGAGTATAAAATGCATTAACCTGGAAAAAATGAATTTGATGGTTCTGAGCAAAAAAAAAAGCAGAGAAAATATGTTTTGAGTTGAGTCGGTGTGCACGGTTGTTATTGCATGATAACTGAGTTGAGTATGTGTGTAGATCATAAGAAAGATACTTAGGTGGATACAGTGTGATTTAGAGATGTTCGGTGGGGAATGACAGGTTATTGTTGTGAATTGATTGATGAAGTGTTACCAAATCTATGTTAGTTAGTGTTGATATTCATGATTGGTAATTGATTTAAACCTTTTGAAAGCTTGCTTAAATGAATTTCAGATGAAGTTAATATGACCTTTGTTTTGGTTTACACGAAGAACTGTAAAGGCTAAGTGTGGGAGAATTTGATGACTGCATAACATTCATTTATTATAATTCATTTATGTTTAGTTTATTGCATGTTATATGGTGTATATGAGCTTATTAAGGTGTTTATTGATTTCAAGAAAACAGGGGAAAATAGGAAAAAAATCAAGTTTTTGGAAACTGATGAACTCGCCCCGGCGAGTTCATGAAGGCCAATGAATTCGCCCCGGCGAATTCCCCTCTGCCTAGCTGGCCCCAGCGCATTCTGAAGCCACCCCGACCCGATCACCTCTGCTAAATTCGCCCCGGCGAATTCCCCAGTACAAACAAATCCGCCTCAGCGGATTCAGTGGGAAAAAGAAAAATAATTTTATTTAAGGCAGGAAATCGTAAAGAGTTCCAATTGTAATTGGATTGTTATTTATTAGAGTATTAGGATATTATCTTAGAAATATAAATACATGTTATTAGTTAGAAAAGAGTATAATCCCTCCTTAAAAAGATTCTGTCCCCAGAATCGATATACAAAGATTAAGCAAATAAATGAGGATAGTTTTTCATCATCTTGTCTTCGAGTTCCCACGTAGCTTCTTCAGCATTGTGGTTCCTCCATACTACCTTAACAGAAGGTATTGCTTTATTCCTGAGAACTTGTTCTTTCCTGTCGATTATCTGAATAGGACCTTCTTCATAAGATAAATCTTTCTAAACTTGTAACGGTTCATACTCTATAATATGTTTATAGTCAGATTTATATGGCCATAGCACAAAAACTTGAAAAACATTATGAATGCGTTCTAACTCTGGAGATAAAGCTACCTTATACGCCACTTCACCTACTTTCCTCACCACTTCAAAGGGTCCAATAAACCTCAGACTCAGCTTCCCCTTTTTGCCAAATCTTATCTTCCCCTTTCAGGGAGATACTTTCAAGAAAACAAAACTGCCAACATCAAATTCTCGCTTTGTCAGTGCTGATCCGCATATTTCTTTTGTCTGTCTTGAGCAGCTAACAGTCTGGGCCTTATCACCATGACGATCTCTGCAGTTTGTTGTACCAGTTCAGGTCCTAACAATCGACGTTCACCAACTTTATTCCAGCATAGTGGAGTTCTGCACTTTCTTCCGTATAACGCTTCGTAAGGCGGCATGCCAATACTCGCGTGATAACTGTTATTGTAAGCGAACTCGACTAGAGGTAAATGGTCATCTCAATTTCCCTTAAAATCCATGACACATGCTCTTAACATAGCTTCTAACGTCTGGATTGTTCTTTCGATTTGGTCATCAATTTGAGGATGGTACGTCGTGCTCATTCTCAACTGTGTTCCCAAGCATTTCTGCAAACTCTTCCAGAAATTAGATGTGAAACACGGATCTCGGTCCGACACAATTGACACTGGAATAGCGTACCTTGAAACGATCTCTTTGACATACAACTTTGCCAATTGATCTAAATTAAATCTAATCTTGATCGGCAAGAAATGAGCTGATTTCGTTAGTCGATCCACAATAACCCATATCACGTCATATCCTTTTTGAGTAGTTGAAAGACCCACCACGAAATCCATCGTGATATGCTCCCATTTCCATTCCGGTATTTTGAATGGTTACAACAACCCACTTGGTCTTTGATGCTCTGTTTTGACTTTATGGCATGTTAAGCACTTTGCAACACATTCGGCAACCTCCCTCTTCATATTTGGCCGGCAGAAATGTTGTCGGAGATCTTGGTACATCTTCCTACTTCCCAGGTGAATCGAATATTGTGAGCTATGAGCCTCGCTCAAAATTTCATCCTTGACTTCTTATACTGGCAGAACCTAGATTCTGCCTTCAAACCTCAATAACCCTTCGGTATCAATTTTGAATTTCAGTTCCTCCCCTTCAGATACTCTCTTTCTTATTCTTTCACACTTCTCATCACGGAGTTGTGCCTCCTTCACTTTGTCCACCAAGGTTGGACGGGTCTCTATTTAGAATAATTTTCCCTCCGATTCCCTTGGATATTTCACCTCTAACTCTAACTTCGCCATTTCTGATATGAGCTTCTCCTGAGCAGTTAAAAATGATAACTTCTCCGGACTCTTTCTACTTAAGGCATCGACAACCACATTAGCTTTTTCCGGATGGTATAGGATTTTGCAATCATAATCCTTGATCAACTCCAACCATCGCCTCTGACGCATATTTAAATCCTTCTGTGTGAAAATATACTTCAGATTTTTATGGTCCGTGTATATCTCACATTTCTCCCCATAGAGATAGTGCCTCCAAAACTTCAAGGCAAACACTACCGCAGCTAACTCTAAATCATGGGTCGGATACCCTTTTTCATAATCCTTCAATTATCGCTAGGCATACACAATGACCTTGTCGTTTTGCATAAGCACACAGCCTAGTCCCTTGTGCGATGCATCGCTATACACCATAAAATTCCCTGTATTATCTGGCAAAGACAACACAGGTGCCATACTTAACCTTTTCTTCAATTCTTGAAAACTTTCTTCGCATTTCTCCGTCCAAACAAACTTCACCGCTTTCCTTGTTAAATTTGTCAACGGAGTGGCGATTTTGGAGCAATCCTGAATAAAACGTCTATAGTAACCTGCCAAACCTAAGAAACTCCTTACTTCTGACGGTGTTTTTGGCTGATCCTAATTTATCATAGCTTTTACCTTTGATAGATCTACTGAAATTTCGTCCTTGTCAATCACATGCCCAACTTCTCCTACAACTTCTCTCGTCTTAATGTCTCCAACGTCACTCTCAAGTGTTCTACATGCTCTTCTTGGGTTTTAGAATACACTAATATATCATCAATAAACACCACCATGAATTTATCCAAAAATGGCTTAAACACCGTATTCATTAAGTCCATAAATGTTGCAGGTGCGTTTGTTAAGGCAAATGACATTACCAAAAACTCATAATGACCCTATCGAGTTCTGAACGCCGTTTTCGATACATCTTCCTTTCTAACCTTCAACTGATGGTACCCACTTCTCAAATCTATTTTCAAGAAATAGTTTGCTCCTTTCAATTGATCGAACAAATCATCGATCATTGGCAACGGGTATTTATTCTTGATGGTAACCTTATTTAACTCCTTATAATCAATGCAAAGTCACATCGACCCATCTTTCTTCTTGACAAATAATATCGGTGCTCCCCACGGTGATACACTCGGCTGAATATACTTCTTATCCAGTAATTCTTGTAGTTAAACCATCAACTCTTTCATCTCCACTAGAGCCATTCGGTACGGGGCTTTTGATATAGGGGCAGTTCCTGGTACTAGATCGATCACGAACTCAATTTCCCAATTAGGCGAAAGTCCTAGCAAATCATCTGGAAACACGTCCACAAACTCTCTAACTACTGGTATTTCCTCCAGCTTTGCACCCATTTTTCTTGTATCAAGTATGTAGGCTAGATATCCTACACATCCTTGTCTCAACAACCTCTTGGCTTGCATCATCGTTAGACAACTTACTTGTCTAGGCGGCTTGCTGCCATAAAATACTACCTTTGACTTCTTCGGAGTCATAAGGTTTACACACTTCTTCTGGCAATCAATTATCGCCCCATGGTTAAATAACCAATCCATTCCCAAAATAACATCAAATTCCCCTAGTTTTATCGGAATTAAGTCCACTATTATCAAATGACCCTTAATATCTACACGATAATTTTTGTGTATAAACTTAATAGGAATCACTTCCCTATTCGTAATTTCTATGTTTAGAGGGTAATCTAATTCTTCTTGAAGCAACTCTAATTTTCTAGCAAATTCATCGGATAAAAATGAACAAGTAGCACCCGAATCAAATAATATGTAAGCATTTATATTATTGATCGGAATGATACCTGACACTACATTCTTTGACTGCACAGTATCCTGCACCGTCATGTTGAATGTTCGGGTTGTTGATCGATTTGATGGCGCTGGTCCAGTGATGGTCAGCTTGCCACTATTGCTGTTATTACCCCTGCCTCCACTAGCTTTGCCCGCTGCTCTCTTGGGACAATCGCGAGCAAAGTGATCCTTCGACCCGCAAGTGAAACATGCTCCCTTCTTCGGGCTAAGGCAGTTTGTCGCGATATGGCCCTCTTGACCACAGTTGTAACATACCTTTTTCCCTTTCATGCACACTCCCACGTGATTCTTCCCGCAGTTACCACATGCCTCTATCTTCTTTCTCTGGCTCCCTTGCTAACTCCCAACGGTGATATTCTCGTTCCACTTCCTTTTTTAGCTACCACCACTATGGCGTCCACCTGCCTTATTCTCACTCTCACTATTCTTCTTCTTCTACTCCTGGTTATACTTTGACAATGCATCACTTCCCCCTTTCATGATGATCGCCTTTTCCAGCACTGCTGCAAACAAATTCAGTTAGAACATTGAGACTCGACTATACAGCCAGGGCTTTAGTCCATGTTCGAACCTCCTCGCCTTCCTCTCATCAATGTTGACTTGATATGGCGCAAATCTCGCTAACTCATTAAACTTTGCAGCATACTCAGGCACCGTCATCGTTCCTTGCTTCAATTATCGCCCCATGGTTAAATAACCAATCCATTCCCAAAATAACATCAAATTCCCCTAGTTTTATTGGAATTAAGTCCACTATTATCAAATGACCCTTAAGATCTACACGACAATTTTCATGTATAAACTTAACAGGAATCACATCCCTATTCGTAATTTCTATGTTTAGAGGGTAATCTAATTCTTCTTGAAGCAACTCTAATTTTCTAGCAAATTCATCGGATAAAAATGAACAAGTAGCACCCGAATCAAATAATACGTAAGCATTTATATTATTGATCGAAATGATACCTGACACTACATTCTTTGACTACACAGTATCCTGCACCGTCATGTTGAATGTTCGGGCTGTTGGTCGATTTGATGGCGCTGGTCCAGTGATGGTCAGCTTGCCACTATTGCTGTTATTACCCCTGCCTCCACTAGATTTGCCCGCTACTTTCTTGGGACAATCGTGAGCAAAGTGATCCTTCGACCCGCAAGTGAAACAGGCTCCCTTCTTCGGGCTAAGGTAGTTTGTTGCGATATGGCCCTCTTGACCAGAATTGTAACATACCCATTTCCCTTTCATGCACACTCCCACGTGATTCTTCCCGCAGTTACCACATGCCTCTATCTTCTTTCTCTGACTCCCTTGCTGACTCCCAATGGTGATACTCTCGTTCCACTTCCTTTTTTTGCTACCACCACTATGGCATCCACCTGCCTTATTCTCACGCTCACTCTTCTTCTTCTTCTACTCCTGGTTATACTTTGCCAATGCATCACTTCCCCCTTTCACGATGATCGCCTTTTCCAGCACTGCTGCAAACAAATTCAGTTGGAACATTGAGACTCGATTATACAGCCAGGGCTTTAATCCTTGTTTGAACCTCCTCGCCTTCCTCTCATCAATGTTGACTTGATATGGCGCAAACCTCGCTAACTCATTAAACTTTGCAGCATACTCAGGCACCGTCATCGTTCCTTGCTTCAATTCTAGAAATTGAACTTCCATTTGATTCTGCGAACTCGGCGAAAAATACGTCTCGAAGAACATCTCCTTAAATCTATCCCAAGGAATTATTCCCTAACCACCTCGGGACTTATTCGCCTGCCACCAGTCTTCTGATCCTCGCTGAACCTAGCAACATCGAATACTTTCTCCATTTTCATGATCCAGGTTTGGGCTTCGACCGGATTCATAGACCCTTGAAATTTCAGAGGTCTAATAGCCTTGAAGTCCTTAAAAGTCGTAGCTTGAGCTTGAGGTTGATTTGGAAACGCTCCCGTTCGTAAATTTACCAATTGTTGAACCGGTTTAACATAAGCTTTGTTATTATTCGTAGACCCCTCAGGGGTTTGTTGACGTGGCTATCTTCTTCTTGGCGGCATCTTACTGTTTCTAAAAAAATTCGCGCTATTAGATCATTACTCAATCACTTAAACATTTAAGTCTTAACTTAAACACTTCAGATAACACATAACACTTTCAAGAAACTCTTGTATTTTATTCATTCACTACTTGGAAACATGACATAGATAACGCCATTGTTATTTACATCATCTATCCGGAAATAATAAAATTCTAGAATTATATCATCATATCCCATTAATAAAATTCTAGAATTACATCATCATATCCCATTATTCTAACTCTTATAGTCATTTACATATTATTTTGTTAATCCCCAAGTAACCTATAAGGACATTCCATGTCGCACAGCTTCATTGCGCTCTTGCTCCATGATACGAATCATCGTCCTGTGATCCATCATGTACCATGATAAATTCTTGAACTGCACTTGATAGTGGAAAACTCGATCCTGAGCTTTATCCATCGCTGTGTGGAACGCATAATCCATCTCATCCATTCTGGCCTTCTTTGACCGGACCTCATCCTTAACATGATCTGCACGATCAGCAGCCTTCAACCACGCGTCCTCGGCTTTCGCCCGTTTCGCTGACTCCTCCCTCAATTCATCTTTCACGTCCTCATTCTCAACCATTTTTTCTACTCTTTGATATTCTAACTGAGCTAGTTTCTGATCAAGTTCTGCAACTTGTGTAGTGAGATCCTAAATCTTCAAATCCTTTTGTTCAAAAACGGTCTGACGCTCTGCCGCCTGCTCCTCCAATTCCTCAACCCTATCCTGCAACTCAATGTTGCGATCATACACCTCATCATACATCATAGTTCCCAACGAGGAATGTGGTATCACATCAGGGTCTCCCTCTTCCTCTACCTCCACCTCCTCAGATTCCTCCTCAGGATCCAATTTAGGCTCATACTCTGGGCCTACAACTGTAACCAATAGGGATGGCTCCCTTAGCACTAACTGCTCCTGGACTGTATGAATATCTCGGGCCTCCTCCTCCCTAGCCTAGCAGGATCCTCCTATCTCAGTCATCTTGCCATCAAAATATTTTAAGTTTTAATTACTACTCGATACTACTCGTGAGCACATAAGATACACACAAATTATTAACAAATAAGCACATAAAGTCTTTTATTATTTATCCTCAATGAATTTCTTAATTCATTTCTTAGAACTCGATAAGAGTTTAATCAGCACTACATTTTGAATCTCCTATATGGTTATAGCCTAAGGTTTCCCCACTTAAGGTTCATAACCTAAAGCTTTGATACCAACTTGTGACACCTCCAAATCCGGGTATTTCAAACCCACAGATTTAGTGCTAACTGTCCAAAACATACACATCTAACAACCTATAATAAAGGATAATAATAAACTTCATGAACTAACATCCCATTAAAGGATTACATCTCAAATAAAATCTCAGATCATCTAACCTTTATTACATCACTTGTGAAATAAAACATAATAATAAATAAGTCTCATTACATATACTCTATCAAATAAAAACAAACTATTCTTCATTGTTTGTTCATCTTGCCCTTACCCTTGCTCGTGGACGGTTCGTCAGACTTCTCAACCTTAGCTGCAATGTTTTATGCAAGGGTGAGCAAAATAATTGCCCACCAGGGTAACAAAAATAATAATAACATAGAAATAATCAATGAACAGGTTTCAATTGAATATGATAATCATCTCTAAAATCAATCAACGATAATCAAGAACCGATAACTCAATAGAAAACTCGACTTTTGAATCAAGATTAGAAAACAAGATCAAAGGTACATCTGACCACGAACTATGTCTTAGGTTAGCAAGTATCTCTACTATAACTTTAACAGTCTTATAGATTATATGGACCATCCATCTCATACTCCGGGTGATCACCCTTCGTATAATGTATTGTGCACAAATATTTTAATGCTATTTCGTAGTATAATCCCCTATATTAGGGTTGTTCATCTCAGCATCGTTATTAGAATCCGCACCAAAAGGAAGTTTTGTTTGAAATAACTTCAATAAAAATTCAAGTTTTCAGAACACTCATCAACTATGGACTAGTCGAATCAAAAGGGTTCACTAGCCATCTAGGAGTTTGGTAACAATATAATCTTGTGTAATGGTACTTTAACAATGATAGACTACCAATGATTCATAATTGAATAAATATCATTTATCAAAGTAATGCCTTCGAAAGAATTAGAAAGCTTAGTCAAGAACTTAGGCATTAAATCAAATTAGGAAACCTCGCTGAATAATAAAGTAGCGAAGGTTAGAAACTTGCTCAATGAAAAAGTAGAGTTTAGAAACTTGCCTCAAGCGTTAGCTACAAAATTACAACTCACGTTCTTCAAATACCTTACACATTTAAATCACAATAAAACATTGATTAACTATGAAACAATGCTCACTAATAGCTTATACTAAATGCATTCTATAACCCATCATTCTTCAATTATCACATTATATCATCTCATGTGATTAAGACTTGTTATTATATGTTATTATATACTTAATGTTTCATCACATTAATATACTAGAATAGGTTAAAAAACTATTCCTTGAACTTTACATTTATTCCTTGTTTACTGGGTTTGTTCTGCTACCGGCGCAGCTACACCACTTTTGTACTAGGAACACGCGCAGCTGCGCTGCACAGCGCAGCAGTGCCTAATTTAAGTTATTGTCCAGTGCAGCCGCACTGGACACCAGAATCAGATTCACAGTTCGCGATTTTAGACTCTGCTTCCAACTCAAACCTAAAACTTAATCATCTAACACAAAATAAGCTATTTCCAGATGAAATAAACTTTGCCAAAACAAAATCCAACATGAATAAATTGATTCTAGTAACATAAATCACATAAACAACCAATTCAAAGACTCAAAAATCACAGTTTATGCCTTATTTTTATATCTTGACATATTTAGCGTAATCAAATACCACGAATTCGTTTCTTAACCAAATTGGTCCATTCTACTTACATTCTTTTCGTTACTTAACGTATTAACATAATCAGCTATCAATTTACATATTATTACCCGAATTGAAGATCAATTTTGACTCCAAAATAAGCCAAACATATATATTACCACAAAACTCAAATTCTTCACATTAAAACATGTTTTCATGGATTTGATTACTAAAAAACCAATTGTAGATGATATATAATGGATTTCACACTTCCATAGACACATATATAACCAATTTTCTCAACAATTATCCAACCAAAACAACTATACAAAGAAAACCTTGAAAAAAAACACAATTAAAAGTTTAGAATTAGATTATGACCTTTTAGTTCCTTCTTAGATTGAGACAAATGATAAGAATGGCTTAGTTGCTTCCCTTTTTCCTCAAGCTTCACAGAAGATCCTCTCTCCCTCAATATTCCAAGCTCTGTGTTTGTGTTGACCCTTTTGTTGTTGTTTTTTTTAGTCTTTCAAAAACCAATGTACGTAATAAATAAACTGAAGCTTTGAAGCTATCGGTTACTAATATTTAAGGGGTTTTCATAAGTTAAATTAACCCAAGAGTCAGAAGGCCATGTTTGGCTAGACTCTATAAAATCCATTTTAAATTATTTTTATAATCCTCCTATCATATAACTCTTATGTCACACCATTTAAATTTTAATTAAACTTATTTTCTTAGTAAATCCAACTAAACCTTACTAATAAAATTATCATTTTATTTAGCCAACCACAACTATAATTTTATTTAATAAATCATTGATCTTCTAATTTAATTATTTAATTAAATTAGAATATTATCATCACATTAGCGTAAAATACGCACTAATAATAAAATCATTTAACATAAAATTAATCAATATTATCGCACTTAAATAAATTATTCCATAATAATTCTCATTAAATAATTATTATTTTATTCAATAAATAAACCAACTAAAATATTTATTTAATTCGATAAATATTTTTAATTATTCACAAAAATCACATTTGTTACATGTATATAGATATGTTGAGAGAGGGAGAGATTGGAGAGTGAGGGCTAAAACTCTCGCAAAGGGAGATGACCTTTTCGGAGATGACCTTTTTTCTAAAATAAGTGCTGCTACCTCATAGATCCAGGGCGAGAGATTCATCATTCATGTGTTTTAAGAAATGTTTATTGATCATAAGTTGCTTATAAAAGTATTGATGATAGTACAGACATTGGCAAAGCAACAACACTCTCCAAGTTACAGATTTTCCTCATTGCCCTGCTGGTACACTGTATGGGCTAGCTTATATTAACTTAAGCTTACTAGTTAAACGGTTAGTTGAATCCCCTTTAAAGTTCTACTTTTCTGTTAGTTTTCCTTTCATGTATAGTTGGTTATTTTTAGTTAACTTTCAAACACTGTTAAGTCCTGAGACTGACTTTGGTATGTAAGTTATTCCAAGCTAATCAAATCATTTGCAGGATTTGTACTCTGCAGATTTTCTTTCTCTAGCAACTATTATCTTTTCCATGTCAGGGTTTCACATTCAAACATGGAATCAACCAAGTGTATATAAAGTATCAAAGCTTCGATAAACTTGAATCAAATTACTGGACTTTTGTAGAATTTATAGCATTTTTGTTGTGCTAATTTTAAACACACTCAGACACCCTTCCTTGGCATGCCAAGGCTCGATCCCCCAAACTCATGGATATCATGGGTTGAGTAATACCACTCGGGCCAAAGGCCTTCGGTTAGTTTATAGTGTTTTGATTGATCGGTGAATTCTTCTCTCCAAATTCAATAATCTTCAAACAACTCCAAGAAGCAGAAATGGCTAGTACTTCTATTAACCAGCTGATCTTAAAAACGGTAACAATTCTTTTCCTCAACTCTGTGCTTCTACATCTAACACGAAATTTGATCAATATTGAGACGTATTCACATCCATTGTTTTTGCACAATAGTGATAGTCCTGGAATGCTCTTAATCTCCAAGAGATTAATTTGAGCCACGAGCTGTGGAACCTAGAAGAGATCAATACATATATCGTTGTCGGCCAAGCCTAAACTTGGAGCCATAAATAGATTATATATTGATATATTACATCTTTTGTACATTAGCTTTATTTATACAGTGGGAATGAGTTAATAACACAGTTATTACATGGAATATATGAACACTGTGAGTAATAATATATGAAAACATGCATTATGTCCATTATGCACAATCTGTGCAGTTAATGCTCTAAGTGAGCTTTTAGACAAAAAAATTTCAGATTGATAGAGATTTCCATGCGTTCAAATTATTCAGTCGAATTATATTATCACAAGCTAAATGGTCACTGAGATGAATTATCTACTTTAGAGACTACACTTGTTTGTACTTAGTATGGTGAATGTAAATGCGGTGTTCTGATTACTGGTGGAACATTCAATCGAATGCAGATCCCGATGCCTTCTGTTGACACTTCTGATCTCATGGTTGAACATATGCCGTCTATTGAGCACTTAATAGACTCAAATGGATCAAATTTTAACTTACATTAGCAGGAAGAAAGGTATTTGTGAGGATCACATTGCAGGTACAACTTTCTTTTTTATGACATATCATACACTGCCATTGTTAATAATTATAAATCCTGTGTTACTATTATAGATGATTGTTCTACAGCTACATGCATGTTTATATTTCCTACTAAACAACATGTCCTCCATGTGCTCAAGTCTTTTATAGTTTATGTCAAGAATCAATCTCATAAGACTGTTAGAATTAAGTGTTAAGAAACACAGTTTTTTAGTTTGTAAGCTGATTCTTTCTTGTCCGAGTATGATATCATTCATCTGAGTTCTTGTGTAAACACGAACAGAATGAGAGGTTATAAAGAAAACAAAAGCATTTGCCCTAGGTTTTCATTCATCATTCAACTAAATTTTACATTCAAACAATATATATATATATATATATATATATATATATATATATATATATATATATATATATAAGAGTTGTTCCATAACTAGCACTAGATAGGAGCACTATTCCATCTAGTGCATCTAAGACCGTCGAAGAGAAATCCAACTGCTATGTTTCTATAGATAAAACACTTGCTCCTCTAAGTAGTGGAAGACAAAGATTAAGAGGGGGGAAGGATGAATTATGTATTTGACCCTCATTTAAATGAGATAATTATGAAGGAGCGGAGGTCCCGATGGTGATGGAAATTCTTTTATTTGCGGCTTGCTGATCGTAATACTTGGGAACCGGAGATGTTAAATCATTTGGCACACGTTTATGTTATCTCTATGTACCATGGAGGAGTATTATAATATTTAATTCCAACTTTTGTTTAATATTTATCCTTGAGTTGTACTTTTCATACAATAAAAGGAAATTTGTTTTTTTTTTACAAAAAATTAAATAAAAATAATTTGAATTTCATATTTTTTTTCTCATTTACCTTTCTTTTAATTTAAAATTTTAAGATTTAACTTTATAAAATTAAAATATGATTCTTTTTGTGGACAAAGCATAATGTCTTTTTTTATCCTAACCTTTTTTAATATTTACCTTTGAATTGTACTTATAATACAATAAAAGATTTTTTTTCTTTTTTGCAAAAAGTAAAATAAAAATAAATTTAATTTCTTATGTAATATACGATATCTAGCATGAACAACATTGCGGTTTGATGATACAAATAATATCTTCTCAAGAAGAAACAAACAAGACGTAAGCTATGTTATAGGTCACCATCGTTTCCATGTCTGCATCTTTTGGAAGTTAGTAAAATCTAATACCCAATCAGGACAATAGAATTCCCTCTCGGTTCTAAACCTTCTCTCAGTTCACTACGTATCTACTAAATTTACTTTGTTCATTTTGTATTTTTATTATTGTACATGTAATACGTGTACCAATAACCGGCAATCCTAAAATTAAATAAATATTTTCTAAAGTAATTGTCATCTCACTAGTGGGGAAGTGAAATATATTTGTCTCACTCCGCCGAAGCTCCACCAATAATTCTATTAATGAAACTTTTAATTGATTACAAACATTAGTGTTTGTGAATACTCCAAAATCCCAATACTCTATTAATTATTTTTGGGGATCATTTAAAATCCAAACATTCAAAGAGCGTCTACTCTCATCTATTCTTAGGGAACACATAAAATGGGGATTATTTAATACAACGGTAGAAATGTGGTTAGTTTGATCCCACAACAGTGTATTATCGGTCGGTCTGGAATTGAATTTTATTTTTCTAATTAATAGTCTAACACTAACATAATAAATATATATCAAAAAGACATTAATGCTATTATTATTACATATCAAAAATAACAAAGACAACCATAAATCAAACCCTATATTCTAACATAATAAATCTAACCCGACAATAATGTTTCTTTGTTGCATACAATAAATGTTTGTAGCCAAAGAGTCTTTGTATACAACAACTTCGGAGTTTATATACAACAAAGAAGAGAGTGTGTGTGTGTGTGTGTGTGTGTGTATATATATGACTAATTTACAAGACTTACATGAGTGAGATTTAGCAAACATATAAGTTTGTAATGGTTATATTATCGATCTCTGATGAGTGGGTTTTTTTTACCTACGAATTGAATATTTTTGACTGGATGAAATTGTGAGTTCTTGGGTATTATCTGTTCCTTTTTATGTGTTTAAGTGTTTTTATGGGCGCGGCGTGCAACCAAGTGCAGCAGACATCACCAATTGGGCGCCCTAGGACGCCAAATGCGACGAACATCGACAGCCTGTGGCATGAGACGCGCACAGGCGACATCCATTTGGGGTGCACTGACGCAGGCATCAGTAGGCAGGCGCATCAATAGGCGGGCGTGCGCGCGGAGAAGCTTTAGCGCCGCAGCACTGGTTATTGGCACCATGGCGTTGTAAAATCAGTAGGTGAGTGTTGTTGCGCTGTGTGCAAGCGTTGCGACGCTAGCTAGTGTGCGGGGCTGACTTAGCTTGTAACGACCCCAAAATCTGGAAAATTTCATCCCCGACTTTGCTCATTAACAATACATTTACAATCTTCCTTTACATCATTAATCGATGTTATAATTAATAAAAATGCGGATAAATTAAAACTTTTATACTTTTCTTTCTTTATTTCCTGGATCACAACATTTACGATTACATAACTTGGAATCATGTTTAATTTATGATTCACTCTATCAGACTTATTATATAAGTTTACACGTTTCATCACAACATCTTTACTATTTCGAATAATTCAACATAACACTCCGTCATTAAATAGACATCATAAAACTACCAAGTACATCTTTCAAACTCTTTAGCATGGTTTAATCAAATTCTTGACAAAGCAAGTTTATTTTCTTGTATGCCTTCTGCTCATCATCATCCAAATGGTAGAAAACATCTCATTTTATCCTTAACCTTCAAAATGGTTGTTTTTGTCATGCCCCCAAATCCGTGTATCATCAAACACAGGATATGGTGCTCACGATACATCGTACACCATCATCTTTCTAAATAAACTCCATAACTTAATAATAATATATATACAATAACGACCAAATAAAAATCCCAAGTTTACATAACCTTAAATAAACTTAAACTTAGCGTTTATCGCTACATTATATCAAATGCGGAAATCTAATTTATTACAAAATATAAACTTTCAACTCTTCATCTTAGCCTTTCCCTTGTCCTTGCCCGAGTTATCTGCCTTCTCACCCTTAACTGAAATGTTAAAGTAAGAATGAGCCCAAATTGCCCAACAAGTAAATAAAATAAATTGATAATGAACATCAAAAATAGGATCATCTGTTTTGGCATTTCTCAATAATCGAAGAAATAATCAAGAAATAGTTTCAAATGTCATATATAAGAGTTCTAGAACCCTAAATATTGAACATTGATCAGCCTATCGTACCCTACATTGTGCACAAGTAGGGTACTCCAAGGGGTATAAGAACTCTGAACATTGTTTTTAATTCATCAAAAATCATCAGAAGTTTTTATCAATCAGATAGATTGTAAAACCTTCTCCGCAAGTACTCCAGGTGATCAGCCTATCGTACCCTACATTGTGCACAAGTATGAAGTTTAAACGCATAGGCGTAAATGGGACTATATGCCCGACATCAATTTTACCCCGTTATCCGGGTTATTCATCTTAGTATTCATGCGAGACCGCACCAAAGCAATTTGGATTGGTAGACTTTAAGTAGATATAATGAATTTGAATAATTCAATAATATAACATTTCACATCAATCATAGCTAGTCGAAACAAATGACCAGAACATATTCTCTAAAGTGGTTTGTAAACATTTAAGAACTTATGAAACGTAAATAATTGAAATAATATCTGAGATATCATTGATAAGAAGCTTTCACAGTATATAAGCTTGAATAATTATAGTTTGCAAACATTAGGTAACTTGTACATAATAAATAAACTACACAAGTAAAAGAGACCTACATTCACTGCATTAAAGTGAATAAAGTTAGGAAACTTGCATTCGTTGAAGTAAAAGTCATAAAGATAGGATACTTGCCTTTCGCGTAGTTTACGTTTACTGCTTAACTATACTTCAAATAACCTATATATATTCATATATAAATATTCATTAGCCACCTATACTCATTAACAGACTCTTAGATTATACTCATTCAATACATATCTAATGTAACGGCTTCACGCTTACGGATATGTATTCCAATCAAACACTTAGTTAAATATATAATCGAATCAAATATTCGTAAATCTCAAATTGTTGCTTTTGTTTTTCCTTCACAAGTTTCATCTATAAATCCCATTTAAACTTTTTGAATTATTGGTTCTACATAGCCATTACATGTTTAGACAGTACAAACATTTCAATAGACAGATAACAAAGCTTATAAGAGTTTAATATATATGAATCAAGCCTCAGTTCACAAACAGAACCTCTTGGAAACTCTGCAGCATGGCGCGGCCGCGCTGCATTTATGCCTGGGAGTGGCACGACCGCGCTATTCCCATTCAAGCCCAGAACTGAGATTTTCAATGCCCAGCTCTCTTCCTAGCATGTTGGGGTCTTCGCACACAACCTTTGTACACAATATTCTGAAAACTTAAAACCAAAATAAATCTATGCATTCGATATTCAATTATCTCACTTTGAAATTTTCTTTTCAAAAACAAACTTATCTAGTTCTTTTTCCTTAAAGACTAACCATTATCATATTTGACCCTCATATTAATGCTACATAGTCCGTGGTACACATGTTCAAATGTTAATTGAGTATACATCATTCCTTCAAATCAAGGTAGCTTTTTCCTTTAAATACTTATTCTAAATCAAATTTTACCAAGCCACAACATGCAGAGCTAGCTTAGACATTATATCAAATACATTTTGATGCATATTGGACTCTAACACATATGTTCAAAGGCTCAGATTGCAAAAATAAATCAAATTATATTTCTGAGGACCAACGCGGCCACGCTGGTTTTAGCTGGGGAAGTGGCGCGGCCGCGCCACTTCAGGACAGACTCAATGATAAGCTCTGCTTTCTGCAGAACTTAAATTCAATTCAATTGGCTTTAGCTTTCATAGCTCTAACCCCGAAAATCACTTATCATGACTTTGATTATCTTATATTACATGTATATACATAACACAACTTCAAACTTTAACAAATCTCCACTTTTTGCTGAATTTAGCATCTTAGAGGCATTTATACAAACATATTGAAAGTAGTATGCACACAAGTCAATCGTATTTGATATGATGTATCATATACTTTGTAATCTTATTCATTTATTAATAAAAGAATTGATTTTCTTAAAAGGCATTTCACTACAACAAAAAGGCTTATTTCCGACGGAATGCTCCGTCGATAATAAGGCTATTCCGTCGAGGATAACTTTATTTTCGACGGAATATTCCGTCGGGAGTTCGTTCGTATATAAGCACGTCGAAATTTAGTCCGTCGATTTTTCGGTCAAAAATAATTAGGGTCGACGGAATTATTACCGACCGAATATTCAGTCAGAGTTAATATATCCCCGACTGAAAACTGGTCGTCGAGGATATTCAGTCGGTGATAAGTATGCCGCGTGGAAATCTGCTAAAACTGGAAAACAACTTAAACTCGACAGATTTCTGTCGAGGATACCACTATTTCGTCGAGGATAGTGTTTTTTTTTAAATATTTTATTTGTTTTTGCAATATCCATGGATTTAACCCACATCTTGAACATAATAAATAAATTGCATAAGTAAAAGAGACCTACATTCACTGCATTAAAGTGAATAAAGTTAGGAAACTTGCATTCGCTGAAGTAAATGTCCTAAAGATAGGATACTTGCCTTTCGCGTAGTTTACGTTTACTGCTTAACTATGCTTCAAATAACCTATATATTCATATAAAAATATTCATTAGCCACCTATACTTATTAACAGACTCTCAGATTATGCTCATTCAATACATACCTGATGTAACTACTTCACGCTTACGGATATGTATTCCAAGCAAACACTTAGTCAAATATACAATCGAATCAAATATTCGTAAATCTCAAATTTTTGCTTTTGTTTTTACTTCAAAAGTTTCATCTATAAATCCCATTTAAAATTTTTGAATTCTTGGTTCTACATAGCCATACATGTTTAGACAGTACAAACATTTCAATAGACACATAACAAAGCTTATAAGAGCTTAATATATATGAATCAAGCCTCAGTTCACAAACAGAACCTCTTGGCAACTCTGCAACACGGCGTGGCCGCACTGCATTTATGCTTGGGAGTGGCACGACCGCGCTACTCCCATTCAAGCCAAGAACTGAGATTTTTAATGCCCAGCTCTCTTCCTAGCATGTTGGGGCTTCGCACACAACATATGTACATAATAGTCTGAAAACTTAAAACCAAAATAAATCTATGCATTCGATATTCAATTATCTCACTTTGAAATTTTCTTTTCAAAAACAAACTTATCTAGTTCTTTTTCCTTAAAGACTGGCCATGATCATATTTGACCCTCATATTAATGCTACATAGTCCGTGGTATACATGCTCAAACGATAATTGAGTATACATTATTCCTTCAAATCAAGGTAGCTTTTCCGTTAAATACTTATTCTAAATCAAATTTTACCAAGCCACGACATGCAGAGCTAGCTTAGACATTATATCAAATACATTTTGATACATATTAGACTCTAACACATATGTTCATAGGCTCAGATTGAAAAAGAAATCAAATTCTATTTCTGAGGACCAGCGCGGCCGCTCCACTTCAGGACAGACTCAATAATTAGCTATGCTTTCTGTAGAACTTAAATTCAATTCAATTGGCTTTAGCTTTCATAACTTTGATTATCTTATATTGCATGTATATACATAACACAACTTCAAAATTTAACAATTTTACACTTTTTGCTTAATTTAACATCTTAGAGGCATTTATACAAACATATAGCATGCATGGCTTTAATTCATGAATTGTTGTGTACTTGTAGCATGATTAATCCAGAACTTATGTTCTTAATATCCCAACATCAATAATTAACAACTATATGGCAACACAAAGCCACAAACAAGTTATTTACCAATTCTATATGCATTTTCCTCTTATATATATATAAGAAAATAAAAAGTTCTTATGAAATACCTCTTGAGTGAATTTCCTCATTAAATTAATCTGGAAATGCTTCCCTCCTTGCTTGCGTAACCTCACAGAATCACTTCAGGATTTCTTCAATCTCTCCCTCACTCAATTTCATATGGTATGGAAGTTTTAACAAAAGAAGAAGTATTTTCAAGGTATCTAATTTATAGACATGATAAAGTTTGAGTCTCTTCATGATTTCTAGCCTTCAATCTTCAGTTACACACATTGAATCCTTTTGCATCAGTTGCATATCAAATACTTGATAGAGGGTGTAGACACCGAAATTTTGCGTTCCCTATACTAACCGTGACAGGAGGGCAAAATCATCAATTGAACCAGCTTGCGGGAGCGAAGGAATGGGCACAAGTGCGAACGTTCAACAACACCGCGATGATTGGCGACCAAGGCTGACGTGACAAAAAGGCCATCCGAAACGGGCATTCCCGAATGAGGTGGCACGTATTCCAGAAATTCCCAGACTGCAAAATACATGCCTGTCAGCGGAAACCGACGTTACAACACGAAATTCGAGGCGTGGCACAAAAATCGAGAAAGTCAAACCGTCCAGCCGCGGATTGATCTGCGGCCAATAAGTGCGCCTTTTGAAAACACGGAACTCGAAACACGGAACTCAAAACCAGGTGAGTGGAAGGCAGGCTGCCAGCCAGCCGCAGATTGATCTGCGGCCAGCCGCAGATCAATCTGCGGATGGCTTTGGCCAGCCTATTTCAGCTCATTTCTGTTTCAGCATACAGGGGGTTGAAAGGGAGAGAGCAGATTTTGAGGAGAAGAGAATTCAGCAGCAGCAAAGCACAGAAATTGAGAGGAAAATAACTAGATTTGGCAACCAAATAGGAAGAAAAGAGAGAAAAAGGAGAAGATTTATACTCTTTTGATTTTGATTGTATCAAATATATTTCTTATCCTATTCAAATACACAAGCTTACATCCATTTGAGATCAATTGCAAGGTGAAAATTCCCTTTGTTATAGCAATTTATATCATAGTATTTGGTTAAATCAAATGTAGTTTTCATGTAATTTATGGTGGGAAAATGGATTAGGGATTATTAGTGAGGGTTCCATCGGAACAAAATTCTTCCTAATAACCCGAGGATATCCAATTGGTGAAATTTCTAGCTTGTTTATGGTGATTTATTAGGTGCAATTTATTTAGATTATCATTTTCGGATATCATGGTGTATTAGGCAAATCCGTGTTGGTTAATTTCGTAGTAGTCATTTTGTGGGCACATAGAAATCTCGGGTGTGAGCCTAGGAACGCGACCCCGTGGTCCAAATCCGATGATGGACGTTTTCGATATATGTAATAGATTCAAGGTGCTTGTTTTTTTGTAATATGTAACCGTCGGGCCTTAAAACGACGCCAAGGCGAGAATCGGGTTTAAGGCCCCGTAGTAGTGAAAGATGTGATTGTTGGCGTTCGGGGGTATTTTGATGGCTTACATGCCCGTGAATAGCCCCCTATGCGTTTTGATGTTTAATTTGATTTGTAACATCAAACAAAAGATTTCAAAGCCAAAACAATAAAGATTTTCTAAAATCAATCAAAGTAGGATATTAGCATCACGAGGACAAGAATTGGAAATGCTAATAAAAGTCGATTCCTATTAAACGAGAAGGCCAAAGAAAATCATTTTCAAACATCACCAAAAAATGGCTTTTATGAATGAACGAAATATTTTATTAAACCTTTGTGCATAGGGTTAAAGATATCCTAGAAATTGCCCATCATTTTATGAAAGCAATGTATAGATTTCGATTCCTATTTTGACGAAGGTTTAAAAGATTCTTGTTTTACCAAAACGACGCTTAATAAAGATCTTATAGTTTTGACAAGTAAAATCAAACCTTTCACATTAATAAAGGAGCTCTCTCGTACTAACGGAAACGACGTTCTAAAACATTCCCAAAATAAAACACGATTTCTCAATAAAAGGCCAAATGTTCCATCTCTCATAAAAGAACTCACCACAACATTCATATAAGCACACACACCCACACACGCACGTATACACATTTTATGAATCAAAGGATAGGAAAGTATCAAGATTGCGGTAACCGTGTTTCACGGAAGTCGGGGGGGTGCCTAACACCTTCCCCTCGCTTAAGCAAGCCCCCGAACTCTATGAATCTCGGTTCGCAGACCAATTAATTCGGAGTCACATATGAGCTATCGATTTATAAAAAAAACAAAAACTCAGATGAGTTGGTACATCCATTTCAAATATACCAACTGGCGACTCTGGTTAAATCGGCTCATCATAAAAAACGATCTTTTAAAACCCCAGCAGAGTCGCCAGCTGTCGACGCCGGTTTTTCGTCCCTTCCGATTTTAGCCTTTTTATTAGATGATTTTGGGAAAAGGTCGGCATTGATGTCGACAGGGTTTTGAAAGATCGTTTTTTATGATGAGCCGATTTAACCAGAGTCACCAGTTGGTATATTTGAAATGGATGTACCAACTCATCTGAGTTTTCATTTTTTTATAAATCGATGGCTCATATGTGACTCCGAATTAATTGGTCTGCGAACCGAGATTCATAGAGTTCGGGGGCTTGCTTAAGCGAGGGGAAGGTGTTAGGCACCCCCCGACTTTCGTGAAACACGGTTACCGCAATCTTGATACTTTCCTATCCTTTGATTCATAAAATGTGTATACGTACGTGTGTGGGTGTGTGTGCTTATATGAATGTTGTGGTGAGTTCTTTTATGAGAGATGGAACATTTGGCCTTTTATTGAGAAATCGTGTTTTATTTTGAGAATGTTTTAGAACGTCGTTTCCGTTAGTACGAGAGAGCTCCTTTATTCATGCGAAAGGTTTGATTTTACTTGTCAAAACTATAAGATCTTTATTAGGCGTCGTTTTGGTAAAACAAGAATCTTTTAAATCTTCGTCAAAATAGGAATCGAAATCTATACATTGCTTTCATAAAATGATGGGCAATTTCTAGGATATCTTTAACCCTATGCACAAAGGTTTAATAAAACATTTCGTTCATTCATAAAAGCCATTTTTTGGTGATGTTTGAAAATGATTTTCTTTGGCCTTCTCGTTTAATAGGAATCGACTTTCATTAGCATTTCCAATTCTTGTCCTCGTGATGCTAATATCCTACTTTGATTGATTTTAGAAAATCTTTATTGTTTTGGTTTTGAAATCTTTTGTTTGATGTTACAAATCAAATTAAACATCAAAACGCATAGGGGGCTATTCACGGGCATGTAAGCCATCAAAATACCCCCGAACGCCAACAATCACATCTTTCACTACTACGGGGCCTTAAACCCGATTCTCGCCTTGGCGTCGTTTTAAGGCCCGACGGTTACATATTACAAAAAAACAAGCACCTTGAATCTATTACATACATCGAAAACGTCCATCATCGGATTTGGACCACGGGGTCGCGTTCATAGGCTCACACCCGAGATTTCTATGTGCCCACAAAATGACTACTACGAAATTAACCAACATGGATTTGCCTAACACACCATGATATCCGAAAATGATAATCTAAATAAATTGCACCCAATAAATCACCATAAACAAGCTAGAAATTTCACCAATTGGATATCCTCGGGTTATCAGGAAAGAATTTTGTTCCGATGGAACCCTCACTAATAATCCCTAATCCATTTTCCCACCATAAATTACATGAAAACTACATTTGATTTAACCAAATACTATGATATAAATTGCTATAACAAAGGGAATTTTCACCTTGCAATTGATCTCAAATGGATGTAAGCTTGTGTATTTGAATAGGATAAGAAATATATTTGATACAATCAAAATCAAAAAAGTATAAATCTTCTCTTTTTTTCTCTCTTTTCTTCCTATTTGGTTGCCAAATCTAGTTATTTTCCTCTCAATTTCTGTGCTTTGCTGCTGCCGAATTCTCTTCTCCTCAAAATCTGCTCTCTCCCTTTCAACCCCCTGTATGCTGAAACAGAAATGAGCTGAAATAGGCTGGCTGGCCGCCTGCCTTCCACTCACCTGGTTTCGAGTTCCGTGTTTCGAGTTCCGTGTTTTCAAAAGGCGCACTTATTGGCCACAGATCAATCCGCGGCTGGACGGTTTGACTTTCTCAATTTTCGTGCCACGCCTCGAATTTCGTGCTGTAACGTCGGTTTCTGCTGACAGGCTTGTATTTTGTAGTCCGAGAATTTCCGAAATACGTGCCACCTCATTCGAGAATGCCCGTTTCGGATGGCCTTTTTGTCACGTCAGCCTTGGTCGCCAATCATCGCGGTGTTGTTGAACGTTCGCACTTGTGCCCATTCCTTCGCTCCCGCAAGCTGGTTCAATTGACGATTTTGCCCTCCTGTCACGGTTAGTATAGGGAACGCAAAATTTGGGTGTCTATAGGTGCCCCTCTTTATCATGTTTATGCAATGTTTAATGAAATGAACAGGATAAAGAATAGACACTCGATGCATGAATGACAGTGCACAAGGATGACAATACATACGTGATGCAACACATATGATTTATGATGTAACGTAAGATGCAATGGATGCAAAATATTCGTAAAAGGGTGTCAATGCGGATGATAGTCTCGTCAGGGCCGGGTTTCGTCGCCAGTCACCCATCTCGTAATCGCTGGTTATCGTCGCCGGTCGATCGTCTCGTCGGGGCCGGGTATCGTCACCGGTCACCCATCTCGTAACCGCCGGGTATCATCGCCGGTCGATTGTCTTGTCGGGGCCGGGTATCGTCGCCGGTCACCCATCTCGTAACCGCCGGGTATCGTCGCCGGTTGGTTATCTTGTCGGGGCCGGGTATCGTCGCCGGACACCCATCTCGTAACCGCCGGGTATCGTCGCCGGTCGATTGTCTTGGATCTCAGCCCTTCCCAGAGTGGTTAGTTGTTTGGATCTCAGCCCTTCCCAGGGTGTTAGTGTTTGGATCTCAGCCTTTCCCAGGGTGTTAGTTGTTTGGATATCAGCCCTTCCTAGGGTGTTAGTGTTTGGATCTCAACCCTTCCCAGGGTGTTAGTTGTTTGGATATCAGCCCTTCCCAGGGTGTTAGTGTTTGGATCTCCGCCCTTCCCAAGGTGTTAGTTGTTTGGATATCAGCCCTTCCCAAGGTGTTTAGTTGTTTGGATATCAGCCCTTCCCAGGGTGTTAGTGTTTGGATCTCAGCCCTTCCCAGGGTGTTATTGTTTGGATCTCAGCCCTTCCCAGGGTGCTCACCATCTTGTTGTAGTTTGCTTGGATGCCTTCCGAGGGTGCTCACCACCTTGTTGTGGTTTGCTTGGATGCTTTCCCAGGTTCACTCACCACCTTGTCGTGGTTTGCTTGGATGCCTTCCCAGGTTCACTCACCACCTTGTTGTGGTTTGCTTGGATGCCTTCCCAGGTTCAGTTCTTGTTTGGATACCAGCCCCTCCCAAGGGTCACTGATTGTTTGGATACCAGCCCTTCCTAGGGGTTTTTGATTGGTTGGATACCAGCCCTTCCCAGGGGTTTTTGATTGGTTGGATACCAGCCCTTCCTAGGGGTCATTGATTGGATATGAGTGATTTATTTATTTTTTTTTTTGAAATGGGATGTGTGATCGGCTTCATGTTCTGGATCTCCCACTAACATCGTCCACATACCATGCCGCAAAAGCCATCACAGTCTGATCATTCGTGAGGTTGAAAGCGACGTGCTTGTACTTTCCCCTGAAGATTTTCATTTTGATCGTACATGTATGCATGCAACAGATGTTATGCATGATCTGGCAGATATGTTATAGACAGATGCATGTGCACACATATGTTTAGATAGAAATGACCCCTGTTCAGTCAAATGATACGATTCGACCGTCGTCATTGTTTGCCAACATTTGATTGGATCCCGCCTCGTCGTGACGTGTAGTTTCTAGACTTCAACATTGGTTTGGTACTCTGCCTGTTCTTGGTCGTCTTCATTTCATCGAGTTGAGGCAGTCTGTTTCGCTCTCTGTAATGATCGACAGCTATGTTGGGCTCCTTAGCCTTTTGATCATTTCTGCTGGCCGATATGTTGTTGTCCCGCATTATATCAACCTTGTATATGCTCATGCACGTGGATGATTTGGATGTCGAGGCAGTGATAGTCAGGATTGGGGAGAAGCCCAATGACGAGAAGTTCTGTGCAGCCTCAGCTTCCTTCCATTTCACGATTCTTAACTGCCCCAGCCTTGGCACGTGTTGTTACCAAGGATTTCTATCGGAAACTCGCGATGTTGACCGTGCTGAGTTATCCACAACTCTGCAAGATCCTGCATATCAGATGACTAACAAATGCCAAAACTTGAAGGCTTGGGCCGTTAGTGTTAGTTCAACACAAGGATATTATAATCTCGACAAAAATGCAGTTAAAGCACATGAAATTGAATATCTATTGATCGCACAATCTAGCAAGTTGTGAACCGTGAATGTATTAGATTGGAAGGTTTTTTTTTTTTTTTTTTTTTTTTTTTTTTTTTTTCAATCCCTCGTGAGTTGATGATTTTCTATTTGACGAGTTATGAAATCGTAAGAACACCTTCAAGCATTCATGGTCATTGTACGTGAGTGAGGTCAAATTCAAAAGAACTACCTTCCCTCGTCAAAGGCACTCTGTCTCCATTCTCGACAACGTCCTTAGCAGGATTGACGTAATATGACAAATGCACTGTGCGATGCAGCATTCAGTAGGGGTTTCTCTTTCCTGACTTTTTGTTTAAGGCCGAGAGTTTTTTTTTCGTATTATCATTTCTTTTTATTAGCCCACTTCACTTGTCTCGTTTTCTTAGGCTACTCAAAGTTACCCATTTAACGAGTTTTGGACCAATGACTCCCGAACCAGACGGTTTTGGGGCATTAGGTGTGCAGACACCCCTTCGGGTTTATTTACTCGAGTAACAAAGGCCACGGTTCGAGACAAGCTGGTGGTTTGCACCATTCATTCTTTGCTTGACCTTGCGCAAGATTCGTTTTCTTAGGCTTGAGTTACCCATGTAGCGAGTGTTAGGCCGGTGACTCCCAAACCAAACGGCTTTAGGGCACCAGATGTAGAGACACCCCTTAGGCTTAATTACTCGAGTAGCCCATGCCACGATTCGAATCTGCTCGGGCCTCCTCGACTGTAATGCTCGTTTTCTTAGGCTCTGAGTTACCCATGTAACGAGTGTTGGGCCAGCGACTCCCAAACCAGATGGCTTTAGGGCACCAGGTGTAGAGACACCCCTCGGGCTTAATTACTCGAATAACCCAGGCCACGATTCGAAACATTAGCTTGATAATCATTTATCGTCTGACTTCTTGATATTAACTTGATAATTATTGGCTACCTGACTACGTGTTAATTGCCATCAACGTCGTCATAATTTTATACCCCACAACTGAAAGTTCGTGCAAATGCAAAGTGAAGACTGGCACATGAGGTCGATTCTGTCGCAAACGTTGCTTTGAATTAAGGCCTTGCACCCGATCAAAAGGTTGAATAGCTTTCTTCGTCTAATCATACCCACGATCGTGCTCCACGGTTGCTTGTCAAAGTTAATCCGATTCCTATCAAGTCAAATAAAATCCCCTTTCACGCGGGTCATCGTATCCCGGGAAAACTATGCTTGACAAATGCCAGATGATCGTACCGTTGAATATTGACATGAGGTAGCATTTGATGATGATGGTGCATGCTGATGGGATTGTTGCATGGGTGCCAATTTGCACGTCATCATTTCCTGGGTAGTTGACAAATGCCCCAGTGTTAAGCTGCTTTTCTTGTGATCTCCCTCATACTGGTTGCCTCGATACCTCGCTGGGCTAACAGCAGATCCGGTCCTTTGACTTGTTGAAAGGTTTGGGGGATTTTTGATTTTTGAAATTTTATATTTTCTTTTTTTTTTGGTCGAATTTGCCCCTACTCCGGGTTCTTTGTGATCGTCAGGGGCGCTGATGTTTGATGGCGATGGTTTGGTCTAAACTGGGTTTGGGTTTACCCTCGACCTATCCTTTGATCTCGCCAGGCGTATTGTCGATATCTGTCTCGTCCTGCTCGATCCCCATCAGATCGAAATCTAGCTTTATACCAAAATCGTGATCCTCCTTCAAATTTGGCCTATTGCTTGTTAGGCTAGAATGCCTCAATTCGGGGTACTGCCATAATGCTTGTCATATATATAAAACATTTCAGCACATGATCTTCTTATTGGATAACATGACAAAATAACATGAGCGTGCAGGGATTTGAAATAAAACTCAGAATTTTAAAACCCATTGATCTTCTACTGGCCGGGATTCACTGCCATACTTCTGGATTCACCCCCATTCCCCATCATGCTTCAAGGTTGAACTATGTGCAGAAAATTGAGGAAATGATCAACACGATAAATGATCACGGGAGTGCACGGGGAGCGCCCATTAGGTTGATGGGCGTAAGTAGAAATACCTCAGAGGGACCTGTCAAGTTGGCGGCTCCGAAACCCCTCATCCTTACAACAAGACCGCAAATCCCTATCAGCAGTCTAAAGACGGTACCATGGAATTATGGAGGGATGTCAGAGGAAGCGGCCAGTTGTGCTTCTGTGACGACAAAAGGGAACCCCTTATATCTTCCCGGGCGAGTCCTTGAGAGCCAAAAGAAGAAAAATGAAGAAATCTCCGAGGAGAAAGCCATAGAATTCTTGAAAAGGATGGATCATCCGGAAACAAGATGGATCCAGATTTTGAATGAGGAGTCGACCTTGACATCAATCATGGACTTGGTGTTATCGTCCAATGATCACTGCAAAACCCTGGCGAAAGTCCTGGAGGAGGCATACATGCCCAAGGAAATTAGTGAGGAAGGTTTCGGCCATCTGGTGGGCCATCTGTTGGAGAGTGATGTAATATCCTTTGCAGATGATGACATCCCCAAGGAGGGAAGGGGGCATCGAAAACCGCTACATCGGTGATCTCCTCGGGTTATATCATGAATGGGGTGCTGATTGATGGGGGATCGGCGTTGAATATATGCCCCCTCAGTACATTGCAGAAGATAAACATCAATCCCAAGCGCTTACGGGCCAGTCATGTAGTGGTGCGAGCCTTCGATGGTTCCCGGAGGGATACAATTGGAGAGATAGAATTACCGGTGGAAATCGGACCTTGTACTTTTGATATCTCTTTCCAAGTCCTAGACATTGCAGTCAGTTATAATCTATTATTGGGGAGGCCGTGTATACACATGGTCGGGGCAGTCCCTTCCACGCTACACCAACAAATCAAATTAATCATCGACGGGAATCTGATAACGATCTCGGCAGAATGTGATGACCCTTCTCCTCCCAGGAATGGCCTACCAGTGATTAATGTGGACGAGTCGGCAGCACCTGCCAGTTTTTAGGCGCTGGAAGTCAGCACTCCCCACTACAGATGCCTGGGAGCCCCAGCCGTGAAACCTAAAGTCTCTCCAGAACTTACCTTCGTTGCAAAAGAAATGATGAAAATGAAATTCCAGCCTGGACAAGGATTAGGGAAGAGTAGCCAAGGAATCACCGAGCCCATTCAACTACCCCATCAGATAGGTAAGGCAGGGTTGGGATATAATGAGGGCACCGCTCGGAGACACCGTCAAGGTGCGGCCCCATTTCGATTGGCCGGAAATCCAATGACCAAGATTGACAATGAACGAGGGACTAGCGAGCCTGTGATTAGGGCAGGGAATGAAGAATCAACCCCCGCAAGTGATGGGTCGGCCCGGAGGGAAAGTTTCCTACAGGAGGTCGCGAAAGAGTTTAAAACCAAGTGCTATATCCCCGGACAATTAACAAGCAGTAGAGAGGGGACGGATGTTGTCACGCCACTGGGAGTCCAATAAGTTGTGTCTGTCATCAATTGGGCAGGGCTACTTATTCCCGAAGAGGGTAAGAAGGGGGACTCAGGAGATGTGGCCGTAGTTATCGGGGAAGTGTCCGATGTAAAGCCACCTTTTATCCAGCGCATTTCATCTGACCTGACCGTCGACAACTGGACCATGAAACCAGTGATATCCAAACAAGGGTAAAACCCAACATCAGGGTGATAGACCCTAGAGGATGGGAGGATGAAGAAGTTTATTTTTGTTTGTTGTTTTATATTTTGCATAATTATGTCGTTTCTTCATGTTATCTGGAAATGGGATCGTTGTTGAAAATAACTTATATATGACAAGTATTTTGTTTCATGTCAGGTGTACCAATTTGAGTAATCCTTGCCTAACAAACGGTCTTTTAAATTTGAATGATGATTATGATTTTGACATTGAGCTCGATTTCGATTTGATGGGCATTGAGCAAGACGAGACAGATTACGACGACACGCCTGATGAGATCAAAGGATGGGTCGAGGATAAACCCAAACCCAACTTGGACCAAACCATCACTATAGACATCGGAACCCCTGACAAGACAAAAGAGCTCAAGATAGGGACAGACCTTACCCCCAGCCAAAAAGCTGAAATGACTGAGTTGCTAAACCAATATGAGGATGTCTTTGCCTGGTCTTATGAGGATATGATCGGATTATCCACCGACATTGTGGTACACCGGTTGCCCATCAACGATGGCTTCAGGCCTGTCAAGCAAAAATTAAGGAAGTTGAAACCGGAGTGGAGCTTAAAAGTGAAGGAAGAGATCATCAAGCAGTTCAGGGCGGGAATCATTATGGTGTCCACTTACCCAGAATGGCTGTCCAATGTAGTCCCAGTGGCTAAGCCTGGAGGGAAGGTGAGGGTATGCGTAGATTATAGAGATCTAAACAAGGCCAGTCTCAAGGATAACTTCCCGGTGCCTTTCATACACATCCTGGTGGATAACACGACCCAATACAAAATGTATTCTTTTATGGATTGCTTTACCGGGAATCATCAGATAATGGTGGCAGAAGAAGATCGGGAAAAGACCGCATTCATCACCCCTTGGGGCACCTTCTGCTATAGACGATTGGCTTTTGGTCTCACAAACACAGGGGCTACTTATCAGAGAGCCATGATGGCCCTGTTCCACGATAGGATGCATAAGGAGATAGAGGTCTACGTGGATGACATTATCGTGAAGTCTAGGGTAGAATCTGACCATATGACCCATCTTAAAAAGCTATTCGATCGGCTCAGAAAGTATAATTTGAAGCTCAATCCAGCAAAATGTGCTTTTGGAGTGCAGTCGGGTAAGCTCTTGGGATTCCTGGTTAGTTATCGAGGCATTGAGTTGGATCCAGCAAAGATTAAGGTCATTGTGGATATGCCGGCACCTCACACAGAGAAGGAGATAAGAGGATTCCTCGGAAGAATAAACTTCATCAGCCGTTTTATATCCCACTTGACGACTACATGCGAGCTAATTTTCAAATTGTTAAGGAAAGGTGCTTCCCAATAATGGAATGAGCAATGTCAGAAGGCTTTTCAGACCATTAAAAAGCAACTGACAGAGGCACCAGTGCTGGTACCCCCGAAAGACGGGATCCCTATGTTTATGTATATATCGGTCAATGCCATCACGATGGGATGTATGTTGGGACAGAAGAATGAGGCGGGTAAAGAGCAGGCCATCTATTACCTCAGCAAGAGATTTAGCCAATGTGAACAAAATTACACTCCCATCGAGAAGACCTGTTGTGCTCTGGCCTGGGCTGCGGGGAGATTACAGCACTACCTCCATGGGCATACCACGTACCTGATATCGAGAATGGATCCCTTGAAATATATCTTTGAAAGGCCCATGCTGAACTGTCGGCTGTCAAGATGGCAGTTAATCTTACAACAGTTCGACATGGTATACGTAACTCAGAAAGCCATGAAAGGGCAGGGAATTGCAGATCAGTTGGCAGAAACCCCATCAGGAGGGATGGAGCCGTTAGAAACTCCTCTGTCGGGCGAAGATATATTTTGGGTATCACACTCGAAATGTGATGACGAGGGGCAGTTTTGGAAGCTGCATTTTGATGGTGCCATGAATGCCGAGGGGGCAGGAGCCGGAGCGGTCCTGGTCTCTATCACCGGAGAACAATACCCTGTGGCCACTAAACTGCATTTCAGTACTTCGAACAACACAGCTGAATACGAGGGATGTATATTGGGACTCCGCTTTGCCCGCGATATGGGAGTGAAGAGACTGGCGGTGTTTGGGGATTCAGAACTAGTAATCAGACAAGTGATCGGGGTGTATAACACAAAGGAGCTCCGGTTACTTCCATACCATTGTTGTGTTATCCAATTGATGCAGGAGTTCGAAGATATCGCTTTCTGCCATATTCCCTGGGGACGGAATGATTTTGCCGATGCCTTGGCAACCCTGGCGTCCTTAATCCACGTAATCAAGAACAGGGACGTTCCACAGATTGAGATAGTAGTACAGAATGCCCCAGCATACGAGGAACATGTGGCAGTATTATCAGACGAGGTTGTTCCACCAAAGCAGCCTTGGTATCACGACATAAGGGAGTACCTGAAGGGTGATCCTCCTGAAGGGCTCGAACGGCCGCGACAACCCGCATGTCCAACTGATCTGGTCCTGCGGGCAAGTACAAAACTGAGACGACACAGGCCATCAGAACGTCTACTCTCATGACACCCCAGCGCTCCTCGGACACGTAAAAATCACCGAAGAAAAGACAAAAACTGTCTGGTGAGCCAAATCGGTCAATCAAGAACTGAAGGGGAACCATATGGTCTGATGTGATCACCGGTAACAGGATAGCCCTCCGCAAACCGGTGAAATTCAAGAATTGACGGCGCATGGAACCAATTGTAACCCTAGCACAAGGGCCCTCCAAAGGCAAGCCGGTGAAGCGAGCATACTCCTCGAGGGTGGGGGTCAGCTCTACTGTCCCTAACCTGAACACTTGACGGGCAGGGGCCCAATAGCTCAGAATACCCTCCACAAAGCCCGCTGGCACCTGAAAGGATAATAAGGACCAAGAATGGCCCAAAAGACCATCTGCGATAACCTTGTCGGCCGACAATAAAGTGTCCAACCAGCGGAGGAGACTGCCAACTAACCCTGTGGGAGGAATGGAATTCAAACGTACCACGGCATCTGAGGACGACATATGTGGAAAAATAGTATTAAAAAGACTGTACAGGGGTCATTCTATCCATAAGTAAAAAGCATGCATCGTACAAATAATAATAAAACAAGTGAATTTCATAAAGATAAAAAACTGTGCATAAATAAATAAATGAGTTCAGTACATAGTGCATAAAATGGAAAAGAAGTCTAAACAGGTGCAGGTACAAAAGCCATATCCTATCATGGTCTAAACAAAGTCAATGTCATCTAAGTAGGCCGGATCCACAAACTGATCCCCCGGAGTCGTCGAAGTCGAAGGCCCAAAGTTCATGTCGGGGATGTATGGCTGCGCTGTGGCATCAGATGAGCTCAGGCCTGCATCATAACCCGCACTGTTAGGATCGTAGGTATAAACATCCTCTGGAGTCCGGCCTAACACCCGAAGATATAGAGACAGCTAGTCTACCTGACGGGTCAGAGTGGCGATCTGCTCAGCATGGGTAGGGCTCCGAACGCAGGCTGCCAATCAGTCATTATCACCGAGCCGGAGACCATATCCCCGAGGAAGAATGTGGCCCAGGTCTGAGGACCGATAGTGCGGGGCACCCACCAAGTATGGAAAGCATCACTCATACTAGGACCCGTAGAAAGCATCCGACCGTCCTCCCCTGCGAGCATGATCTCCGAAGGCTGAGAATCCAGCGGCCAGGAGGTAGTGAAAGGAAGGGAATGCGGGATGCGGATCTCTCCAGTAATGCATCTGAATGCGCGCTCCCCCAGGTACATCACCCATCCTCCAACACTCTGCAAAGTGAGGCGACGGGTGGAAAGCTCGAACTCCGGGCCAGAAGGATGCCCATCAGCAAACCCCACAGTCAGATGCTCGGAGAGGTAGGGAACCCAGACGACATCAGCAGCCGTGATCAGTTCCAGCTGGATGCGGCAGTGTGCAAAGCTGCCAGATACCGGGACCTCCTCCAAAGTGCTATGATGCCATCGCCGGCCCCGGGGATAAGTGTCCAGGCCAAGAGTGGTGACAGGCCTCAGACATGGGAGACGCTCGTAGGCCTAGAACTGCGAACAGAAACAGTGAAAAGCATGAGTAACCGACAAGTGCAGAAAAGGGAGATAAATGAAGGAAAGTCCAGTAAGAAGAGAGGAAGAGAAGCCTCACCAGCAAGAAATGATAGAATCCGAGCCAAGCATCTGTCTATCCCTCCGAACGTAGGCGCAGACCGTGGAGGAAATAAGCAAAGGTGAACGATCCCCAATCGTAGTCACCGATCCGGTCTACGTCTCTGACAGCCCCTACGACGCTAAAATGGATGGTAGAGGAGTTGTTCCCTAGGAAACAACCCCTCATGATGGTCAGGAACAAGCGCCGTAGCAAGATGTCACGAGTGCCCTGATCCGCTGGAATGGGCAGTGCGTATATACCCCCAACAGCATCGACAGCCAAAGCGCCGGACCGAATACTACGGGCCTTAAAGACCCGGTCCACAGCAGCGAAGCCCAATAAAGCCCAGACCTCCACTGGAGTAATGTCGAGATCCAGAGGGACACGGGGTTGAAATTTGGCAAGATTCGGGATTTCACGGCTTTGGAGACAGCTGTAGAGCAAATCCGGAGTGGAAACTATGGCAACACTTTCCGTAGGGTCCAAAAGAAAGAGGAGGAAGATGTTTCCCTCATCCTGCAGGGATCATCCAGAAAGACAGAGAACAGTCCTCCAGTACAGATACAGAGAGTGGGGCCATCCCGACAGCCTAACTTCACTGATCAAAGGACGGACGGGCGAAGAAGGTTCGAGACCACAAAAAATCGAGTATTCACCCCGCTCGGGGATCCTCTTGAGCAGATTTTGGCAGTATTGATAGCCCAGAGGAAAATAGTCGATTTGGCACCCCCAAGTGACCCGAATGGAAGAAGGTTTGACCCAAGCAAGCGACGCGCATACCACTCAGGTTCCCCCGGTCATGATACGCAGAAATGTTGGACGCTGAAACACAAAATTCAGGATTTGATTGATAGTGGGGAAATCGTGGTGGAACAGCCAGGGTCACCAAATGTTAAATCCTCTACCTAAGCATGATGGGGAATGGGGGTGAATCCAGAAGTATGGCAGTGAATCCCGGCCAGTAGAAGATCAAGGGTTTTAAAATTCTGAGTTTTATTTCAAATCCCTGCACGCTCATGTCATTTTGTCATGTTATCCAATAAGAAGATCATGTGCTGAAATGTTTTATATATATGACAAGCATTATGGTAGTACCCCGAATTGAGGCATTCTAGCCTGACAAGCAATAGGCCAAATTTGAAGGAGGATCACGATTTTGGTATAAAGCTAGATTTCGATCTGATGGGGATCGAGCAGGATGAGACAGATATCGATAATACGCCTGGCGAGATCAAAGGATAGGTGAGGGTAAACCTAAACCCAGTTTAGACCAAACCATCGCCATCAAACATCAGCGCCCCTGACGATCACAAAGAACCCGGAGTAGGGGAAAATTCGACCAAAAAAAAAAGAAAATATAAAATTTCAAAAATCAAAAATCCCCCAAACCTTTCAACAAGTCAAAGGACCGGATCTGCTGTTAGCCCAGTGAGGTACCGAGGCAGCCAGTATGAGGGAGATCACAAGAAAAGCAGCTTAACACTGGGGCATTTGTCAACTACCCAGGAAATGATGACGTGCAAATTGGCACCCATGCAACAATCCCATTAGCATGCACCATCATCATCAAATGCTACCTCATGTCAATATTCAACGGTACGATCATCTGGCATTTGTCAAGCATAGTTTTCCCGGGATACGACGACCCGCGTGAAAGGGGATTTTATTTGACTTGATAGGAATCAGATTAACTCTGACAAGCAACCGTGGAGCACGATCGTGGGTATGATTAGGCGAAGAAAGCTATTCAACCTTTTGATCGGGTGCAAGGCCTTAATTCAAAGCAACGTTTGCGACAGAATGGACCTCATGTGCCAGTCTTTACTTTGCATTTGCACGAACTTTCAGTTATGGGGTATAAAACTATGACGACGTTGATTGCAATTAACACGTAGTCAGGTAGCCAATAATTATCAAGCTAATATCAAGAAGTCAGACGATAAATGATTATCAAGCTAATGTTTCGAATCGTGGCCTGGGTTATTCGAGTAATTAAGCCCGAGGGGTGTCTCTACACCTGGTGCCCTAAAGCCATCTGGTTTGGGAGTCGCTGGCCCAACACTCGTTACATGGGTAACTCAGAGCCTAAGAAAATGAGCATTACAGTCGAGGAGGCCCGAGCATATTCGAATCGTGGCATGGGTTACTCGAGTAATTAAGCCTAAGGGGTGTCTTTACATCTGGTGCCCTAAAGCCGTTTGGTTTGGGAGTCACCGGCCTAACACTCGCTACATGGGTAACTCAAGCCTAAGAAAATGAATCTTGCGCAAGGTCAAGCAAAGAATGAATGGTGCAAACCACCAGCTTGTCTCGAACCGTGGCCTTTGTTACTCGAGTAAATAAACCCGAAGGGGTGTCTGCACACCTAATGCCCCAAAACCGTCTGGTTCGGGAGTCATTGGTCCAAAACTCGTTAAATGGGTAACTTTGAGTAGCCTAAGAAAACGAGACAAGTGAAGTGGGCTAATAAAAAGAAAGGATAATACGAAAAAAAAACTCTCGGCCTTAAACAAAAAGTCAAGAAAGAGAAACCCCTACTGAATGCTGCATCGCACAGTGCATTTGTCATATGACGTCAATCCTGCTAAGGACGTTGTCGAGAATGGAGACAGAGTGCCTTTGACGAGGGAAGGTAGTTCTTTTGAATTTGACCTCATTCACGTACAATGACCATGAATGCTTGAAGGTGTTCTTACGATTTCATAACTCGTCAAATAGAAAATCATCAACTCACGAGGGATTGAAAAAAAAAAAAAACTTCCAATCTAGTACATTCACGGTTCACAACTTGCTAGATTGTGCGATCAATAGATATTCAATTTCATGTGCTTTAACTGCATTTTTGTCGAGATTATAATATCATCTGATATGCAGGATCTTGTAGAGCTGTGGATAACTCAGCACGGTCAACATCGCGAGTTTCTGATAGAAATCCTTGGTAACAACACGTACCAAGGCTGGGGCAGTTAAGAATCGTGAAATGGAAGAAAGCTGAGGCTGCACAGAAATTCTCGTCATTGGGCTTCTCCCCAATCCTGACTATCACTGCCTCGACATCCAAATGATCCACGTGCATGAGCATATACAAGGATGATATAATGCGGGACAACAGCATTGACACCCTTTTACGAATATTTTGCATCCATTGCATCTTACGTTGCATCATAAATCATATGTGTTGCATCACGTATGTATTGTCATCCTTGTGCACTGTCATTCATGCATCGAGTGTCTATTCTTTATCCTGTTCATTTCATTAAACATTGCATAAACATGATAAAGAGGGGCAGCTGTAGACACCCAAATTTTGCGTTCCCTATACTAACCGTGACAGGAGGGCAAAATCGTCAATTGAACCAGCTTACGGGAGCGAAGGAATGGGCACAAGTGCGAATGTTCAACAACACCGCGATGATTGGCGACCAAGGCTGACGTGACAAAAAGGCCATCTGAAACGGGCATTCCCGAATGAGGTGGCACGTATTCTGGAAATTCCCGGACTGCAAAATACAAGCCTGTCAGCAGAAACTGACGTTACAGCATGAAATTCGAGGCGTGGCACGAAAATCAAGAAAGTCAAACCGTCCAGCCACGGATTGATCTGCGGGCAATAAGTGCGCCTTTTGAAAACACGGAACTCGAAACACGGAACTCGAAACCAGGTGAGTGGAAGGCAGGCGGCCAGCCAGCCTATTTCAGCTCATTTCCGTTTCAGCATACAGGGGGTTGAAAGGGAGAGAGCAGATTTTGAGGAGAAGAGAATTCAGCAGCAGCAAAGCACATAAATTGAGAGGAAAATAACTAGATTTGGCAACCAAATAGGAAGAAAAGAGAGAAAAAAAGAGAAGATTTATACTCTTTTGATTTTGATTGTATCAAATATATTTCTTATCCTATTCAAATACACAAGCTTACATCCATTTGAGATCAATTACAAGGTGAAAATTCCCTTTGTTATAGCAATTTATATCATAGTATTTGGTTAAATCAAATGTAGTTTTCATGTAATTTATGGTGGGAAAATGGATTAGGGATTATTAGTGAGGGTTCCATCGGAACAAAATTCTTCCTGATAACCCGAGGATATCCAATTGGTGAAATTTCTAGCTTGTTTATGGTGATTTATTGGGTGCAATTTATTTAGATTATCATTTTCGGATATCATGGTGTATTAGGCAAATCCGTGTTGGTTAATTTCGTAGTAGTCATTTTGTGGGCACATAGAAATCTCGGGTGTGAGCCTAGGAACGCGACCCTGTGGTCCAAATCCGATGATGGACGTTTTCGATGTATGTAATAGATTCAAGGTGCTTGTTTTTTTGTAATATGTAACCGTCGGGCCTTAAAACGACGCCAAGGCGAGAATCGGGTTTAAGGCCCCGTAGTAGTGAAAGATGTGATTGTTGGCGTTCGGGGGTATTTTGATGGCTTACATGCCCGTGAATAGCCCCCTATGCGTTTTGATGTTTAATTTGATTTGTAACATCAAACAAAAGATTTCAAAGCCAAAACAACCAAGGTTTAAAAGATTCTTGTTTTACCAAAACGACGCCTAATAAAGATCTTATAGTTTTGACAAGTAAAATCAAACCTTTCGCATTAATAAAGGAGATCTCTCGTACTAACAGAAACGACGTTCTAAAACATTCCCAAAATAAAACACGATTTCTCAATAAAAGGCCAAATGTTCCATCTCTCATAAAAGAACTCACCACAACATTCATATAAGCACACACACCCACACACGCACGTATACACATTTTATGAATCAAAGGATAGGAAAGTATCAAGATTGCGGTAACCGTGTTTCACGGAAGTCGGAGGGGTGCCTAACACCTTCTCCTCACTTAAGCAAGCCCCCGAACTCTATGAATCTCGGTTCGCAGACCAATTAATTCGGAGTCACATATGAGCCATCGATTTATAAAAAAACAAAAACTCGGATGAGTTGGTACATCCATTTCAAATATACCAACTGGCAACTCTGGTTAAATCGGCTCATCATAAAAAACGATCTTTCAAAACCCCGTCGACATCAATGCCGACCTTTTCCCAAAATTATCTAATAAAAAGGCTAAAATCGGAAGGAACGAAAAACCGGCGTCGACAGAGGGGTTATGGATTTTGAAAGGTTTTGGTTAAAAGAATAAAATGAAATACTCCCTCCTCTTCAGTTTGGCATTATAACCGCACCATTCTCAATTTTGTCGCAATTTGAATGTCACGAGGGTCCCACCAAAACCAGCCGACTCCTTTTAAAAAAAATATTATATTAACCAATTAATCAATTTAACAAATTATTTGACCATTTTGCCCTCCATAATCAACATTTTCGATATTAGTATCTATCTTTATTGTTTCGTTGAAGTTGTGAGCAAAAAAAAAAAAGAGTATAGAAAATTTTATTTCAGTTATTTTAATTTGTTCGTAGATTTCATCCTCAATTCCGTAATCGAGATTATTGGTACTTATAGTCATACCTACTATAGTTGTTTGTGATAAGTTATTTTGAATTGATTAGTAAAACTGAGGATTTTGCTAGGTAAATTCGAAAAGAACCTATTAGAGAGAATATTTAGAGGTAAAAGGCTTAGTTGTGAGATCATTCGAGGGAAAAAGCCTATTGAGTGACACACGAGTGGAACATTGATCGAGTGAAACACGTAAGGGAGTGGTGAGGAAAATATTTTGCTACTAGCTTCTATTTTGCAGGAAAAATGTCTAGTACCAAAGATAAAGGTGTTATGGAAGATCCTCCAACAAAGTTTGATCCAAAATTTGTGATGGAAGCTATGATGAAAGAATTCACTAGAAAGTTGGACATGGCGATGGAGCAAGTGAATGAGCGTTTCGACCAAATGAGTGCGTCCCAAGGACCCCAGTTTCAACATCCTCATGGGGCACGTCAGCACGGAAGAACGCATCAAAGAGAAGCTAGACAAGAGGAAAATTACTATGAAAGGGGATTTAGTGAAGAAGAGGACGTGAATCTGACTTTATCCATAGGAGGCGAGGAGCAAGGGATAGAGGCGGTAGGAATAGAGCAGATGGCAATTTGGATAGCATCAAAATGAAGATTCCAGCTTTCCAAGGGAGGAGTGATCCTGAGGCATACCTAGAGTGGGAAAAGAAGATGGAGTGGGTTTTTGAATGTCACAACTATTCAGAACTCAAGAAAGTCAAACTTGCCGCTACGGAGTTTTTAGCTTATGCAGTTACTTGGTGGGATCAGCTGATGATCAGCCGGAGAAGGTGCGGAGAACGACCAATTAAAACTTGGGATGAGATGAAGACGGTAAAGAGATTTGTACCAGAGTATTATCACCGTGAGTTAGTTAGGAGCCTACAAAGTCTGAAACAAGGTAGCCGGAGTGTAGAAGACTATTACAAGGAGATGGAGATATTGTTAGCTAGGGCAAACATCAATGAGGATAGCGAAGCTACAATGGCCAGATTTTCAGCGGGACTAAATTGGGAGATTTCGGATCTAGTAGAACGACAACATTATGTGGTATTGGAGGATATGGTACACATGGTTATCAAGATTGAGAAACAGCTTAAGATGAGAGGTAGCCAACGAACAATGTTAAATTCGAGTTCATCATGGAAACCTAATATTGGCAAGCGAGAAGAGAAGACAGCCGTGAGTAGACCCAAATTTGAGCCAAAACCGGAAACGGCTAATAGAGGAGTGCAAGGTAAAACTGACCCTACTTCTTTTAGTCGTAATCGAGATATTAAATGTTTTAAATGTCAAGGTAGGGGATATATTGCGAATCAATGTCCGAATCAAATAACAATGTTCTTACTTGACAACGGCGAGGTGGAGACCGAGGGAGAAGATAGTGATAGTGATTCTATGCCACCGCTGGAAGAAGCAGAGGATAGGGAAGTGGCAATATTTGGGGAAGTTTTGGTGACGAGAAGGGTGCTTAGTGCATAAGTGAAGGAAGAAAGCACCGAACAGCGGGAAAATTTGTTTCACACTAGGTGCTTGGTGAATGGGAAACTTTGTTGTGTCGTGATAGATGGGGGTAATTGCACGTATGCGGCAAGTAAGGTTATGGTAGAGAAATTGGGGCTTTCCACAACCAAACATCCTTAACCTTATCGATTGCAATGGCTCAATGATAGTAATGAGATTAAAGTGACTAAACAGGTCTTGGTGCCATTTATTATTGGGAAGTATGTGGATGAAATTTTGTGCGATGTGGTTCCAATGCAGGCGGGTCACATATTGTTTGGTCGACCGTGGCAATTTGATAGGCGTGTGAAGCATGATGGCTTTTTAAATGAGTATTCTTTTGTTCACAATAAAAGGAAGGTTACTTTATGTCCTATGTCGCCACAACAGGTGCATGAGGATCAACTTCATCTGTAGAGAGATGTGAAAAAAGAAAAGAGAGTGAAGAGAAAAATAATGAGGGAAAAAATAATGAGAGGAAAAATAAGAGAGAAAAAGAAAGAGAGAAAAGAAAAGATGAGGAGTGAAAAATAAATATCTATGCAAAAAAGAGCGATGTGAGGCGAGCTTTAGATGCTAAATAGCCGATGATTATACTTCGGTATAAGGAGGCGCTTTTGAATACTAACGCTAACGATTCTTCTTTGCCTAGTATTGTTTCATCTCTTTTGCAGGATTATAAGGATGTGTTTCCCGAGGAGCTTCCACAAGGATTACCACCCATTCGGGGAATCGAGCATCAAATTGACTTCGTACCCGACGCAACCATTCCAAACCGTCCAGTTTATCGGAGCAATCCCGAGGAGATGAAGGAGTTACAAAAGCAAGTTGGCGAACTTATGGAGAAGGGGTTCGTAAGAGAGAGCATGAGTCCATGTGTAGTTCCGGTGATGTTAGATCCTAAAAAGGATGGGAGATGGCGCATGTGCATAGATTGTCGAGCAGTGAACAATATTACGGTAAAGTATCGACATCCCATTCCTCGATTAGATGACATGTTAGATGAATTGCATGGGTCTTGTATATTCTCAAAAGTTGATTTAAAAAGTGGTTATCATCAAATTAGAATGCAAGAGGGTGATGAATGGAAGACTGCTTTCAAAACAAAATAGAATGCAAGAGGGTGATGAATGGAAGACTGCTTTCAAAACAAAATATGGTCTTTATGAGTGGCTAGTGTTACCTTTTGGCTTAACTAATGCTCCTAGTACTTTCATGAGATTGATGAACCATGTTTTGCGACCATTCATTGGAAAATTTGTGGTAGTTTATTTTGATGATATTTTGATATATAGCAAAAACTTGGGAGAACATGCATTGCATTTAAAGTCTGTTTTAGATGTTCTTAGGAAAGAGAAGTTATTTGCTAACATGGAAAAGTGCACGTTTTGTACGGATAGAGTTATGTTTCTTGGATTTGTTGTGAGTTCACATGGAGTTCAAGTGGATGAGGAGAAAATACGTGCAATCCGAGAATGGCCGAGTCCGACAAATGTGAGTCAAGTTCGTAGTTTTCATGGACTCGCAAGTTTCTACCGACGCTTTGTGCGGAACTTTAGCGACATCACAGCACCATTGACTGAAGTGATCAAGAAAAGTGTAGGATTTAAGTGGGGTGATGAACAGGAAAAGGCATTTAATTTAATTAAGGATAAATTAACTAATGTGCCTTTGCTTGTTTTGCCTAACTTTACTAAAACCTTCGAAATTGAGTGTGATGTTTCAGGTTTCGGGATTGGAGCGGTGTTGATGCAAGAAGGAAAGCCAGTAGCATACTTTAGTGAGAAGTTGAGTGGAGCCGCTTTGAACTATCCGACGTATGACAAGGAGTTGTATGCATTGGTTCGAGCGTTGGAGACGTGGCAGCACTACCTTTGGCCTAAAGAGTTCGTGATTCACACGGATCATGAATCGTTGAAATACTTGAAGGGACAGCATAAGTTAAACAAAAGACACGCAAGGTGGATGGAGTTCATTGAGACATTTCCGTATGTCATCCGATACAAACAGGGTAAGGAAAATGTTGTTGCTGATGCTCTTTCGAGAAGGTACGTGTTGTTGAATACTCTTGATACAAAATTGCTTGGGTTTGAACGAATTAAAGAGTTGTATGCTAATGACCTTGAATTTTGTGAAGAGTTTAAATCATGTGAAAAGAATGTTGTAGGTAAATATTTTAAAGTTGATGGTTTTCTGTTTCGAGAAAATAAGTTATGTATACCTGCATGTTCTTTGCGTGAGTTGTTGATTAGGGAGTCACATGGGGGAGGTCTAATGGGTCATTTTGGTGTTGAAAAGACTTTATCTGTTTTAAAAGAGCCTTTTTATTGGCCTCATATGAAACGAGATGTGGAAAGAATTTGTGATAAATGCATTACATGTAAGCAAGCTAAGTCTCGTGTTCAACCTCATGGATTGTATACACCATTGCCTATATCTAGTGAACCTTGGATTGATTTGTCTATGGATTTTGTATTGGGTTTACCTAGGTCTAAGCGTGGTCATGATTCTATATTTGTGGTGTGGATAGATTTTCTAAGATGGCACATTTTATTCCATGTCACAAAACTGATGATGCATCCCATATTGCTGATTTGTTCTTTAGAGAAATTGTGCGTTTGTATGGCATGCCTAGAACAATTGTTTCTGATAGAGATACTAAGTTCTTGAGTTATTTTTGGAATACCTTGTGGTGTAAGTTAGGTACTAAATTATTATTTTCCACTACTTGTCACCCACAAACTGATGGTCAAACAGAAGTAGTTAATAGAACTTTATCTGCATTGTTAAGGGCTATTATCAAAAAGAACATTAAAGTTTGGGAAGAGTGTCTACCATATGTCGAGTTTGCATATAATCGATCTATTCATTCTGCTACACAATTTTCACCATTTGAAATTGTTTATGGTTTTAATCCTTTGACACCGTTGGATTTATTGCCATTACATATTTCTGAATCGACTAACATGGATGGAAAGAAAAAGGCTGAATTTGTTAAGCAGATACATGAGAAGGCGAGACTCAATATTGAAAGGAGAACGGAGCAATATGCAAAACAGGCCAACAAGGGCCTAGTGGTTACATATGCGGAAGGAAAGATTTCCAGCTCAACGACGTTCAAAATTGCTTCCAAGGGGAGATGGTCCATTTCAAGTTCTTGAACGCATCAATGACAATGCCTACAAATTGGATTTTCCTGGTGAGTATAACGTTAGTGCAACCTTCAACGTTACTGATCTTAGTCCGTTTGATGTAGGTGACGATTTGAGGACAAATCTTTCTCAATAGGAGAGGTATGATGAGGGCATCCTTGGTTCGGGAACGATTGACAATCATAGAGCGGATCCTATGAGCATGCCGGATGGGCCTGTGACAAGAGCTTGGGCTAAACAATTCAAGGAAGGCCTTAATGGATTGATACAAGGCATGTGGAGCGAGGATAGATCAAGTGTAGAGTTTGAGGAGCAGGATTCTAAGGCTTTACATTTGGTCATGATGATACAAGCAAACACGCCAACGTTGGGAACGATGGAAACGAGAGAAGACAAAAATTTCCAAGCTGCAGAGTTCTCGCCCCGGCGAGAAAATCAAGGCCAAAATTCTCGCCCCGGCGAGAACCTCTCTGTCCATTCTCGCCCCAGCCTAGCCCATTCTCGCCCCGGCCAAGATCTCTCTGTCCATTCTTGCCCCGGCGAGAACTTCAGTACAAATCTCTCGCCCCAGCGAGAATAGTCAGTTTGGTTGGCGTGTTTTTCGAGACAGACGCGTTTTTAAAGATTTTTATCAGATTTCTTTTCCTTAATTTTAGGGATTTCAGTATATTTTCATAATTCTATTGTAATTAGGATATTTTAAGATAGGATTTTGATTCCAAATCAATTGTTATTTCCTTTTTGGATTCTAGGGTCTCATAGTTAGTATAAATAAGTTTTATGCTTGTAATTCAAGGACGGATTCAATAATATTCTGAGTTTATTCATACTTGAGAGTTATTCTCTACTTTTGGTTCTTTGAAGGATTTCTAAGTCGTTTTTTCTTAGTTTTTCTTTTGAGATTCATATTTAACTTATCATACAACAAATCATAATTGTGTGTGGCGTTATTCTATCGCATCATACATTCGTACGAAGATTATCGTTTGATCTTAAACGAGGGTCTAAGTGTTGTTGGTGTTCCATCCTACGTGAATTCAATTGCTTGATCGAATATATCAAGATTCTCGTCTTCAAATTAGACGTTGGGTTAAGATTTCGAAAGAGTCCATCAATTTGCTTATTAGAAACAATCCAGGCGACGACCACCTCACGCAAGCGTGCCGTGGAGTCTATCACCGCTGGCACCCAAATTCTACTCTCAAATCTCAACAGTCCATCACCACCCACTCTGAATTTAAGTTCTTCCCCATCTGAAATTCTATTCTTTATTTTTTCACATTCCTCATCTCCACCTTGTGCTTCTTTTATTTTGTCCAATAAAGTTGGACGAGCCTCTATTGCAAATAATTTCTCTTCCGACTCCTTCGGACTCTTTATTTTAACTTCCATTCTTGCCATTTCCTTAAGTAACTCTTCTTGAACTGTTCTTGAACTGTTCTTGAACAGTTAACGTTGCCAACTTTCCGCTACCTTTCCTACTTAACGCGTCTGCAACCACGTTAGCTTTTCCCGGGTGATAAAGAATTTCGCAGTTGCAGTCCTTTATCAACTCCAACCATCTCCTTTGTCGCATATTCAATTCCTTCTGCGTGAAGATATACTTTAGACTTTTATGGTCCGTGTATATTTCACACTTTGCATCATATAAATAGTGCCTCCATATCTTCAGGGCAAATACTACCCCTGCCAATTCCAGGTCATGGGTAGGATATCCCTTTTCATAATCTTTCAGCTGCCGTGATGCGTACGCAATAACTTTACCATGTTGCATTAGCATACAGCCAAGTCCTTTATGCGACGCATCACTATAAACCACAAAATCACCTGTATCGTCTGGTAAAGACAACACTAGTGCTTCACTCAACCTTTTCTTTAGTTCCTGAAAACTCTCTTCATACTTCTCCGTCCAGAAATATTTCACTGACTTCCTCGTCATATTAGTCAGAGTTCCTGCTATTTTTGAGAAATCCTGAATGAATCTTCTGTAATATTCGGCTAATCCCAAAAAACTTCTTACCTCTGTTGGTGTCTTCGGCTATTCCCAGTTAACCACTGCCTCCACCATTGCTGGGTCCACTGAGATCCCATCTTTGTCAATCACGTGCCCCAAAAATTGAACTTTTTCCAACCAGAATTCACACTTCAAAAACTTCACGTACAACTTTTCCTTCCTTAACGCCTCTAAGACCACCCTTAAATGTTCAACATGATCCTCTTGTGTCTTAGAGTAGACTAGGATATCATCTATGAACACAACCACGAATCTATCTAAATACTGCTTGAACACTCGGTTCATCATGTCCATAAATGCTGCTGGAGCATTTGTTAACCCAAATGACACCACTAGGAATTCGTAATGGCCGTAACGAGTCCTGAATGTTGTTTTAGGTATATCTTCCTTCTTCACTTTCAGCTGGTGATATCCCGACCTCAAATCAATTTTTAAAAAATATTTCGCTCCCTTCAACTGATCAAACAAATTATCTATCCTAGGTAGTGGGTACTTGTTTTTTATCGTTACTTTGTTCAACTCTTGATAGTCGATACGAAGCCTCATTGATCCATCTTTCTTTTTCACAAATAAAACTAGTGCTCCTCAAGGGGACACACTCGGTTGGATATACTTCTTATCCAACAACTCCTGCAACTGTACCATCAACTCCTTTATCTCTACCGGTGCCATTATGTATGGGGCTTTTAAAATTGGCGCAGTTCCCGGTACTAGATCTATAACGAATTCGATCTCCCTATCTTGTGGTAGACCAGGCAAATCCTCCGGAAACACATCGAAAAACTCACTTACTACTGGTATCTGCGTCATCTCTGCACCTACTTTTTGGGTATCAACAATGTGGGTCAGATAACCTATACATCCTTTTCTTAACAGCTTTTTTGCTTGCATCATCATCAGACAACTCGAGTGTCTAAGCGATTTACTACCATAGAACACTACCTTAGACTGATTTGGAGTCTGAAGGTTCACACATTTTTTTTGGCAATCTATCATTGCCCCATGGTTATATAACCAATCCATACCTATAATTACATCAAATTCCCCTAGTTAAATTGGTATTAAATCCACATGTAACTTATAGCCCCTTATATCTACAACACAATTCCTATGAATATGATTAACAGAAATTATTTCCTTATTCACAACTTCTATGTTTATCGGGTATTCTAATTATTCCCGATGTAAGTTTAATTGTTGGGAAAATTCATGTGATACGAAGGAACAAGTAGCGCCCGAATCAAATAATACATATGCAGATATATCGTTGATTGGAATGATACCTAAAACCACATCTTTTGATGCAACCGCGTCCTGAACCGTCATGTTAAAGGTCCTTGCTGTTGGCCGGTTCTGAGATGGTGGTCCAGCAATTGTGAGATTGCCACCACTACCTCATTTGCCTCCATTTCCTCCACTAGCACCTTTTCTCGGGCAACTCCTAGCCTTATAATCCAATGCTCCGCAGTTAAAGCATCCATTCCTCTTTGGGGCGGGGCAATTAGGTGAAATGTGCCCCTCCTGCCCGCAATTAAAACACATATTCTTTCCCTTTAGACATGCACCCAAGTGATTCTTTCCACACTCCTTGCATGCCTCTGTTCTTTTCTTCGAGTAACCAGATTTACCCCCAAAACTTGTCGGGTTGCTGTTGTTATTGTTGTTATTGTTCCACTTCCGTTTATTGGCACCACCGCTACTACTACCTTCCCCTCTATTTCCTCCTTCATTCTTCTTCTTCTTCTTCTTCTTATTGAATTTCATTAAGGCTTCACTTCCACCCTCAGCGATTATAGCTTTCTCCAACAGAGTAGCAAAGTTGTTCGTCTGCAACACCAAAAGTCTATTGTACAACCATGGTTTAAGGCCCTGTTCGAACCTCCTCGTCTTTCTCTCCTCGGTATCAACTTGATGAGGTACAAATCTCGCCAGCTCATTGAACTTTGCAGCATATTGAGGTACCGTCATATCTTCTTGTTTTAATTCCAGGAATCGCATCTTTATGCGACTCTACATGCTAACGGGGAAATAATTTTCGAAAAATACCTCCTTGAACCGCTCCCATGGAACCACACCTTCACCAGCTCTGTTCTGATTCGCCTCCCACCAGAAGTTAGCTTCTCCTTTAACCATATACGTAGCGAAAATTATTTTCTGATTATCTCCTACTCTGGCGATTGCGAACGCCTTCTCAATCTCTTTGATCCATGATTGGGCTTCTATGGGTTCTGTAGTCCCTTTGAATTCAGGGGGTCCCACACTTTTGAAATCTTTGAATGTTGCCACTTGGGCCATTGGAGGGTTATTATTATTATTTATGGTTCTGTTCTGCAGTGCCCCGACTAGCAGGTCTACAAACTATTGCATAGGGTTCGGTTGATCCCCAACATTACTGGCTGACTCTTCCGGTGTTTGTTGACGACATCTTCCCCTAGGCATTTTTCTAATAAATGAAATTTACATGTTATCATCTCATAACTTAATCGTACAACATTTATAGCTTATATATAAGCTTAATTAGCACATCACACATACAAACAAACACATCATATTAATATGAAAACCATAAAACCAAGGTACATAGCATCTTATGGCAAAATGCCATTTACATCCCTTACTTAAAACTGAAATTTGAATATTTACATCAATAGCTAATCGTTTAATACGACATTAATAAAAAGTTCATAGCAATATAAACTCAAAGACCCCTCCTAATGGCGTCTTCGTGCTACTCATCAGCAATTTCCATAACTAGCCCTCGACCTATAGTGTGTCTAGACCAGTGCTCCTCATGCGGAAAATGGTACACCTTATGCTGCAACCTTCCATGCGCCTATCTAAACGCATACTACATCTTATCCATCATAACCTTCTTATTCCTTACCTCATGCTCTAACTCATCCCTCTGGTTTTGAGCCCTTACACGGCCTTTCATCTCATCCCTCCAATAAGTGGTAATCAACTGCTTATCTGTTTGGAGACCCTGAACTCTTGTCTCTAGCCCATTCACTGTATTCCCCATGTGAGCCCGGATGGCCTCCTTCTCTACCCGCAACCTCTTTGCCTTGCTATCTGCTGCCCTCAGCTTGTCTGTCAACTCCACATTCCTAGCCAACAGATGGTACACCAACGCACCTAGCTATGACACATCTCCATGCTCCGCCTCATACAGATCCTCCAACTCATGGACTCTGTAACTCAACTCCGTGTTCCTATCCATCAACTCATCCTCGGGTGAGGCATCCTCCTAGGGTGATCCATCAAAGTCCTCCAAGGGATCCTCCTTAGGGTCCTCCACTGGATCCTTTTCAGGGTCCTCCTCTTTGGTTTCCTATTATCTATCGCCTCGGCTACAGGATCCGGTGCAACTACCAACACCTCGCTCACTACATTGATATCTCTAATCTCTTCTTCACCTGACATCCTACAATCAAAGTAAATAACTTAATTAGTATTTTAAAATAATCATATTTGTTTGTAATAAAAAAAATAAATTATATACATCACTTACAACTCTATGTGAGTCCATCTCCTTCCTATCTCTACTAATTTCTCTAAGGTTATAATCTAAGGTTCTCCCACCTAAGGTTTATAACCTACAGCTCTGATACCAACCTGTGATACCCCCAAATCCATCTATCATCAAACACAGGATATGGTGCTCACGATACATCGTACACCATCATCTTTCTAAATAAACTCCATAAATTAATAATAATATATATACAATAACAACCAAATAAAAATTACAGGTTTACATAACCTTAAATAAACTTAAACTTAGCATTTATCGCTACATTAGATCAAATGCGGGAACCTAATTTATTACAAAACATAAACTTTCAACTCTTCATCTTAGCCTTTCCCTTGTCCTTGCCCGAGCCCTTTGCCTTCTCACCCATAATTAAAATGTTAAAGCAAGAATGAGCACAAATTGCCCAGCAAGTAAACAAAATAAATTGATAATGAACATCATAAATAGGATCATCTATTTTGGCATTTCTCAATAATCGAAGGAATAATCAAGAAATAATTCTGAATGTCACATATAAGAGTTCTAGAATTTTCAACAGCATACTAAGGGATATAAGAACCCTGAACATTGTTTTTAATTCATCAAAAATCATCAAAAGTTTTTATCAATTAGATAAATTGTAAAACCTTCTCTGCAAGTACTCCATGTGATCAGCCTATCATACCCTATATTGTGCACAAGTATAAAGTTTAAACGCATAAGCGTAAATGGGACTACATGCTCGTCATCAGTTTTACCCCGTTATCCGGGTTGTTCATCTTAGTATTCATGTGAGACCGCACCAAAGCAATTTGGATTGGTAGACTTTAAGTAGCTACAGTTAATTTGAATAATTCAATAATATAACATTTCGCATTGATCATAGCTAGTCGAAACAAATGACCAGAACGTATTCTTTAAAGTGGTTTGTAAACATTTAAGAACTTATGAAACGTAAATAATTGAAATAATATCTGAGATATCATTGATAAGAAGCTTTCACAGTATATAAGCTTGAATAATTATAGTTTGTAAACATTAGGTAACTTGTACATAATAAATAAACTGCACAAGTAAAAGAGACCTACATTCACTGCATTAAAGTGAATAAAGTTAGGAAACTTGCATTCGCTGAAGTAAAAGTCATAAAGATAGGATACTTGCCTTTCGCGTAGTTTACGTTTACTGCTTAACTATACTTCAAATAACCTATATATTCGTATATATAAATATTCATTAGCCACCTATACTCATTAACAAACTCTCAGATTATACTCATTCAATACATACCTAATGTAACTGCTTCACGCTTACGGATATGTATTCCAATCAAACACTTAGTTAAATATATAATCGAATCAAATATTTGTAAATCTCAAATTGTTGCTTTTGTTTTTACTTCAAAAGTTTCATCTATAAATCCCGTTTAAACTTTTTGAATTCTTGGTTCTACATAGCCATTACATGTTTAGACAGTACAAACATTTCACTAGGCAGATAACAAAGCTTATAAGATCTTAATATATATGAATCAAGCCTCAGTTCACAAACAGAACCTCTTGGCAACTCTGCTGCACGGCGCGGCCGCGCTGCATTTATGCCTGGGAGTGGCGCGGCCGCGCTACTCCCATTCAAGCCCATAACTGAGATTTTCAATGCCCAGCTCTCTTCCTAGCATGTTAGGGTCTTCACACACAACATATGTGCACAATATTCTGAAAACTTAAAACCAAAATAAATCTATGCATTCGATATTCAATTATCTCACTTTGAAATTTTCTTTTCAAACACAAACTTATCTAGTTCTTTTTCCTTAAAGACTGACCATGATCATATTTGACCCTCATATTAATGTTACATAGTCCGTGGTACACATGTTCAAACGTTAATTGAGTATACATCATTCCTTCAAATCAAGGTAGCTTTTTCCTTTAAATACTTATTCTAAATCAAATTTTACCAAGCCACGACATGTAGAGCTAGCTTAGACATTATATCAAATACATTTTGATGCATATTGGACTCTAACACATATGTTCAAAGGCTCGGATTGTAAAAGAAATCAAATTCCATTTTTGAGGACCAGCGCGGTCGTGTTGGTTTTAGCTGGGGAAGTGGCGCGGCCGCGCCACTTCGGGACAGACTCAATAATAAGCTCTGCTTTTTGCAGAACTTAAATTCAATTCAATTGGCTTTAGCTTTCATAGCTCTAACCCCAAAAATCACTTATCATGACTTTGATTATCTTATATTACATGTATATACATAACATAACTTCAAAATTTAACAAATTTCCACTTTCTGCTTAATTTAGCATCTTAGAGGCATTTATACAAACATATTGAAAGTAGTATGCACACAAGTCAATTATATTTGATATGATGTAACATGTACTTTGTAATCTTATTCATTTATTAATAAAAGAATTGATTTTATTAAAAGGCATTTCACTACAACAAAAAGGCTTATTTCCGACAGAATGTTCCGTCGATAATAAGGCTATTCCATCGAGAATAACTTTATTTTCGACGAAATATTCCGTCGGGAGTTCGGTCGTATATAAGCACGTCGAAATTAAGTTCGTCGATTATTCAGTCGGAAATAATTAGGGTCGACAAAATTATTACCGACCGAATATTCAGTCGGACTTAATATATCCCCGACTGAAAACTGGTCGTCGAGGATATTCAGTCGGTGATAAGTATGCCACATGGTAATCTGCTAAAACAAGAAAACAACTTAAACTCGACCGATTTTCGTCGAGGATACCACTATTCCGTCAAGGATAGTATTTTTTTTTTAAATATTTTATTTGTTTATGCAATATCTAGGGATTTAACCCACATCTTGTACCTGTACCTGTACTTGTTTTCCCAACATCACATACACAAGCTAACAATATGACCAATAACATGAATTACAATTATAATCACCTCATCATACAATATATCAAAAACCAACTAATTAAATGAGAAATAAAAAGGTCAAAAACATCCCATTAATCTAAACTAAACTATAACAAACATCCCATTAAGCTAAATTAAACTAAGTGTCAAACCGCAACAAAACCAAAGTAATGATAAGGTTTAAACTATAATATGTACGTCAAAAATTATGTAAACTACAAAAGAATTTAAACTACAAAAGAATGTAAACTAAGTCAAGCTAGTAGAGCCCCCGGTGTGAGGAGAATCATCGGGCGGGCGTCGACGCTGCTCTGGAGTATGAAAATCGCCCTCATCATCATCCCGCTCGTCAGTCCGCTCGTCACCCTGTTGATACAATATAATGTAACTCATTAGTCCATATGTATGATTCAGTTAAAGATAACTAAATGAAAATTAAATAACATGCAGAATATATATTTGTATTTAAAACGAAGTATACTTGAGCAGTCGAGCACCGACTCAACATCGGCCCAAACGCGTACTCAACTAAGGTAACCATCATCCGAACAATCTCGTGGCGTATCGCGGCCCACTGCTCCGGAGGGATACCCGTACTCTCAGCAGTAGCACCAGCTGCAACGTCCTACGCAAGCTGATGGAGGCGAGAACGGCTGGGTGGGTCCTGACGATGGAACAATGGATCGGTCTCAAACCTCTCTGACACCGCAGCCATAACACGCTGGAACAAAGCATCATCTAAGCCAGCGCTCGTATGTGATGGTCCCATAGGGGCTCCCGGACGCAGACGCTAGCTAGAACCTACAAAAATAAATATAACATGAATCATATTACAAGTTTATTTTATTCATAAACACAAAATAAACACAAATATTATACCTCCTGGTAGTGTATAGGCTGGTATCCTCGGTAACCCCAGCACTCGATACTGGCTGGTAGTACTAGTGGGAGTATCCTGAGACGCGACCCAAAGAGCCGTCTCCTCGTCCTAAGATAAACTAATCTCGGGCCGAGGGACGGTGGAATCTAACGTCTCAGCATCGCCCCTAGCAGCCTCCAACTCTGTTATATGCTGGCTGCGGAGCTTCTCAAACGGCTCCTGTAATTTCAATGCAAGTGAGTTATCTGGGTATCATCATATAAATTACGTAATATTATCCTAAATAATATTTATTATAGTAAATTGATTACCCGTATAGCTAGTGCTGCTGGAGATATCGTCAACCCCGAAATAGAGCCCTTTGGCGTATGGACTCTATCCTAGAACTCGATCATAGCAGGAGGTCGGCCCAAGCTACTCCGTATGGCCTAAATCATATACATTAAATAATATCACCTTAATTTACTATAGTTGCAGTATAATATTAAACTAATCTAAAGAGAAATACATACCGACTTAACCTCCTGAAACGACTGCGAGCCAGAAGTATGTATAACTCGCAGCTTGCCGCGATTCTTCTTCATCTGCTCCGACTTGGTTTTGAATGCAGCATCATCCCAGTACGCACACATCGCAGCCCATGCTGCATCTGATACTGCCGACGGCTGATGATCTCGTAAAGTAGTCCCGGGCGATTCTTCTATCGCCCAGACTGCCCTTTATCGCATCTCGTACAACCAGCCGGCATAATTCTTCGAGATGTGGGCAATGATAACGGCATCACCATCCGCCTTAGTGATGTCGGCCTCGTATCTGTAGTATCTCTATCAAACAGACATAACATACGTATAATTTATTATTTGAACAATATGTAAATAACATGTATGGACCTTGATTTAATATATGTAATTTGACTTACGTGAAACTCCCGCAACACTGTCACCATGAAGCCGACATCGTAGCGCGCGTACTGACTAAATCGCATGCAGACAGTAGGGAGATGTGTCAGGCAGGTGGCGTGTATGGTCGCCTTAGCGACATGATCCATAATACTAGAATACATAATTTATTAAGAACATTTTAATTTATTAATCACATGATAATATCATTCTAATTGAACATAAGTGATATATTATAGTTGAAACCTACACAAATAAGCCGACATCAACTAGAACTGTGTCAGGCACTGCTAGTGGATGACCTAATCGACCGAGGTTAGGCCCTCACGAACGCCGACGTCTAGCATCTGTATGTTTAATATAGTTATGACATTGTCCAAAAATATTAAATTAATGTATAATATAGTTATGAAAATAATGTTATTGAACCAAAAAAGAAATCAACTCACTAGCATCTGAAGACGACCCTCCCTGGGAGCCGTCACCCGATCCGGAGCGGCCGCCGCCACGGCCACCTCCGGTCTATGTCGAGGCATATATAGCTGTACTACTAAAATAACAGACATAGATACGATGAAATTAATTAAATTTCAAGTCTTTTATTATATATAATAATTGATTTTAGTTATATAGTATTTACAAAACACCAATTAGTGAAGAAGTAGTACGTCGTCAAACCCGTCAGAATCAAAATCATTTTTGTCCTCTAATTCTGCCTCTTCCTCTTCTGTATCAATTTCTTCCTCAATATCTTCTTCTACCGTCACATACGGACTAACAACCACATCTTCCTCCACTTCATGAACATCGAGTACGTCAACGACATCATCACCCAACACATCATCATCATATAGCACAATGTGGCTGGGATTGCTAACTTGTTCTTGCAACGGGTCATCCGTTCCAGACAAATTAGTACCATCAACTGGCTGAGTCTTCGTTGTCACAACTGTATACCAGGGGGTTCTAGTGTCAACGACATTAGGGGCGTAGTACACTTGAGTTGCTTGGCTGGCTAACACAAATACATCATCAGACTGTAAATTCAATTTTATATCTACTGTGACGATTCTGTTATGATAAACTTTAACACCCAAACCAGTAACACTTAAATGTAACGATCTTTTTAACACCCAAACTTGAACTATTGCTTGTCCCCAAGCAATGCAACACAATGCAAAATAACAAAACACAATGAATGCAAACTAAAAACTATCAATCCTATGAATCCAACCAACAGGTCGTTAACAAATCATTCCAAGCCTCAGAAATATCATCAAAGAAACTCAACAGCAGATCAAATCAATATGAAATACTAATCCCAACTAGTCAGATAAATCAAACCTGTCATCACCCAAGTTGTGTGTGTGTGGTCCTTAACCATTGAACCCAACTACAATTCAAGTTTAGTTACATAAGCAAATTTCTAACATGAATATTTCAATTCTCATTCAATTTCAGTAACCAATGACAAATCCAGCTAAAATAGAGCAAATAAGTAAGTATAAGGGTAAGCTGAGGTTTATTTCTACTCTAATTCTTCCACGAGTGCATTTTACGCTCCATCTCGTGTTTATGCTTTACAGTGCAATGCCAGACTCTATTAGGCTTTTCAAAGTCACCCATGTAGCAGGTTTTCAATCAATGACTCCCAAACTAGACGGTTTTAGGGTACTATGAGACACCCTTAAGGATCTAATTACCCGAATGATAAAGGCCACAGAGTCCAACTATTCAAAGCATTTATTCATCCTTTTTTTTTCTTTTTTTTTCTTTTTTTTAATTATAGCTAAATACTACCTCATAGATACCCCCAAACTTTAGCTTTTACCAAATTCTCACCTTAATTGTCAAGTCACTATTTTCTTTCTTTTATTCCCAAGAGTATTCCAAATTAGAAAAATGATTATATAACCCTTGAACTACAGTTGAGCAAAACAATCAACTTTGGTGCTAACCGGTAACTTAAGTTTCAGACAAGCATAACTATCCTCATGATCAGAACAAAGACTCACATATTAACTATCAATGCTATTTAAATTAACAAATAAACACAACTTCATCATTGGCCTAGTCAATAGCATACTACTCATCAATTGGATTCATGCAATACTAACTAAATGCAAACACATACTAAATGACATGCACACAAATACTAAACAAAGCAAAAACTAACAAATATTATGCACAACTAAACATAGCTTTAAACTAATATGCTAACTCAACTTAGACAAAAACACAAAACTAACACATAAAACTAAACCTGTGACGCCCCCAAATTCTCTACACTTCCCTGTAGCAGATTTGGTGCTCACGTGAAACTATATAACTATATATATTCAATAAAATATGACTTCTATCTATCCAAGGTTCAGAGTATCCCATAACAGATGATAATTCCTGCCAGAACGTTATTTGTGTTTAGATACCCTCACTTGGATGTATAGATTTATATCTCATGAATACTTCTTTCATATCGATATTCCCTATCTATCTGACATTCACAGTATTAATGATAAGATTGTTCTTGGAACTGAGGGGCGCATTCCAGTAAAGGTGGCACCTTACCGGCGCTCATTAAGTATAATCTCAGCACTTACAGAACTCCCAGTATCATTTAAATACCCTCATTCAGATGTATAGTTCGTAAAGATACTGTATTTACTTAGTACAACTATGCCAAAGAAAGTAAAGATCAGAGTATAACACATTCGATGTAATAAAGGATGATAATATATTACATATCATTAAGTTCGGTTACATCGTTCTCAGTACTAAGTTATTACAACAAAGCCTTATAAAAGACTTGAATTATTCAAAAACAGTAAATAAAACTAGTAAACAAGTCCTTTTCCTTTGTCTGTCCTAGAAGTGCCGGGATTATCATTTAAAACTGCAAAAGAAGATATATGCAAGAATGAGCTACAAATGCTCAGCAAGTTCATTTGAAAATGTAGACACAATGTGTTTGATTTGAAAGATGTCAATGATGTATAACTGAGGGTTCTGTACATGAACCATATATTTTAATTAGTTCTATCAGTCTTCAATGACTTAGAACCGTTTGATTTCGAATATCTGGTAGGGGATCAGCCTAACCAATATCCTAGGAATATGCATATCATCCTACAATTTTGTGTCGATATATAATCAACATTACCGGCACCTTATATCAAGGTGTTTCAGTTCACCTTACATCAAGGTGTTCCATTTCTCAGTATAAGATGCCGTACCAAAACAATTTGGTTTGACACAACAATTTACGCTCGAATAAACAATATATGAATAATGATTCATTTCTTAAGTTATGCTGAACAAGAAGCAATAACTTCACAATAATTGATAGCAAGATGTAATAGACTTGCTTAAATGTAACAAGATTAGAAGACTTGCCTCGTATATCTTTTACAGTTAATATAACGGTCTAAACGTTCGTCGTAAATCCTATACGATTATAAGTTTATGTAGACAATTAAGCATTGAACGATTAAATCTTTTAAGTTTTATTTCAGATATCATAACCGCATATAAATAAGACTTCTTCTACAATATATGAAATAATTTTAGTATTATAACTGCTTACAGAATGAATATTTTTCAACTATATTTAAAATAAATTGAGCATTATAACTGCTTGCAAAATGAATATTCGGCTATTATATTTGAGAAAATTTCAGCATTATAACTGCTTATAAAATGAATATTCGACTATTATATTTGAGAAAATTTCAGCATTATAACTGCTTATAAAATAAATATTCGGCTATTATATTTGAGAAAATTTCAGCATTATAACTGCTTATAAAAGTATATTTTCTAATATATAAGAGAAATAACTCGGACATTATAACTGCTTGTAAATAGGACTTTTGTACTATATACTTAAAATAATTTGGGCATTATAACTGCTTATAAAAGTATATTTTTAAAAGAAGAATGAAAATAATAACCACTAGAGTAATACCTCTTGTAGTTGCTAGCTTTACTTTCAATCACGCAGCGCTTCGATGCTTAGAAAGTAATTTTTATCTCACAATATCTCTTAGAATATAAATATAGAGTGTTTTTGCTCTTGAACTGCTCTTGAAAAATAGTAAGGAATGAATGAACTGAGCTTGCTATTTATAGAAAAACCAAGTTTCACTAATTACACGTTAGGGGCACGACTTATTACACTTTGGTACCTAGGTTAATTACACTATAGTACCTAGCAAATTCTTAGAATATTCTTCTAAGCTCCTCAATGAAAATATCTTCCAAACTCAACAATGCAACTTGCAATTGAACCTATCTTCTACGCTCCTCAATGAAAATATCTTCCAAGCTCGACAATGCAGCTTGCAATCTAAGCTCCTCAATGAAAATATCTTCTAAGCTTGACAATGCAGCTTGCAATTGAACCTATCTTCTAAGCTCCTCAATGAAAATATCTTACAAGCTCGACAATGCAGCTTGCAATCTAAGCTCCTCAATGAAAATATCTTCTAAGCTCGACAATGCAGCTTGCAATTGAACCTATCTTCTAAGCTCCTCAATGAAAATACCTTACAAGCTCGACAATGCAGCTTGTTACCGTAAGCACGACAAAGCACTATATCAGTTTAAGCACGACAAAGCAGCTGACTAAAAATAATTTACCAGGATGATTTTTGGTGAAATCGTGGAAAGCATGACAAATCATTTTGTCAATGTAAGCACGACTAAGCAGCTTGACCAAAAATTTTTATTTGACCAAATTCATCGTTTACATAATATAATCACAAAACACCTGCTTCGAAATATCATTTCAATCTTTATTAAGCACATATGTTTACAAACTTCAAATCTCATTAGCGTTTAAGGTTTTAAACTTTTCGATATCTAGTTTTACGTTATACGTTCTAATTCTAAACGTATACGATAATGTTTTCTAATCGTATTAAGTTTTCAAAGATTATCTGAACAGCCGTTCATCAGAATAAATCATCACATAACATAGAGTCAGAATAAGAAATTTCATTTAATAAACACATAATTTACATATACAAATCTTATTAGGGTTCAGAATATTACATTCACCCCCACTAATAAGAATTTCGTCCTCAAAATTACAGTACAGATTATAAAAACAAGTGTCGGTAATTATCTCGCATTTTACTCTCGAGCTCCCACGTAGCTTCCTCTATGTTTTGATTCCTCCAAATAACTTTGACCGAAGGTATCATTTTATTGTGTAGATATTGTTCTTTCCTATCTATGATTTCAGTAGGAACTTCTTCATATGATAAATCTTTTTCGATCTGAATAGGCTCATAATCTATAACGTGTTTATAATCGGGTTTGTATGGTCGTAACACAGACATATGAAACACGATATGGATATGTTCTAACTCAGGAGGTAAGGCTACCTCATAAGCTACTTCACCTATCCTTCTTAATATCTGAAATGGCCCAATGAATCTCGGACTCAATTTTCCCTTCTTGCCGAAACGTATTTTGCCTTTCCACGGAGAAACTTTTAAAAACACGTGACTACCGACATCGAAATCTTGTAGCTTCCTGTGTTGATCCGCATATTTCTTCTATCGATCTTGAGACGCTTGCAATCTTCCTCGTATAATTCGAACTAACTCAGCCGGTTTGGTGAACTATTTCGGGTCCTAGCATTTGTCGCTCACCGACCTTGTCCCAACATAAAGGTGTCCTACATTTCCTTCCATACAGAGCTTCAAATGGTGGCATTCCTATGCTGGCATGATAACTATTGTTGTAGGCAAACTCTACCAAAGGTAACTGATCTTCCCAACTTCCCTTGAAGTCCATGATGCAAGTGCGCAACATGTCCTCCAATGTTTGAATTGTTCTCTCATTCTGACCGTCGGTTTGTGGGTGATAAGCTGTGCTTAATCTCAACTGGGTTCCTAAATATTTCTGGAGACTTGTCCAAAAATGTGAAGTAAATCGGGGATCTCGGTCTGATATTATAGAAACAGGGACTCCATGTCTAGAAATAACTTCATTGATGTAAAGTTTGGCTAACTGGTCAAGACTGAAGTTAACTTTTATAGGTAGAAAATGAGCTGATTTGGTAAGACGATCTACAATTACCCAAATGGCATTGTGACCTTTCTGTGTATTTGGGAGACCAACTACGAAATCCATGGTAATATGTTCCCATTTCCACTCAGGAATTTCTAAGGGTTGTAATAGTCCACTCGGCTTTTGGTGTTCAGCTTTAACCCTTTGACACGTTAAACATTTACTTACCCACTTTGCTATTTCTCTTTTCATGTTAGACCACCAAAAGTGTCGGCTTAAATCTTTGTATATTTTTGTACTACCTGGATGTACAACGAACTTAGAACTATGGGCTTCATTCAATATTTCATCTTTCAATTCTTGTACTGAGGATACCCAAATTCTATCTTCGTACCTCAGTATTCCATCCTTATCCATTCTGAATTTGTTATTCTTCTTATGGATTACTTCAGTCTTACACTTCTGACACTCTGCATCCATCTCCTGTAGTCTCTTGACTCTCTCCAACAAAGTTGAACCATTTTCCACAACAAATAACTTTTGGGTAGAATTCATTGGAACTCTTACCTCGATCTCAAGTTTGTCAAACTCTTTTATCAATACCTCGTTATTTGTTATCATGTTCAACTTCTCTTGATTCTTCCTACTTAATGCGTCTGCTACGATGTTGGCTTTCCTTGGATGATATATGATTTCACAGTCGAAATCCTTTATCAATTTTAGCCATCTCCTCTGCCACATGTTTAACTCTTTCTGTGTGAAAATATACTTCAGACTTTTATGATCTATGTATATCTCACACTTCTCCCCATACAAGTAATGCCGCCATATTTTCAAGGCAAATACTACCGCAACTAACTCAAGATCATGCGTAGGGTACCTCTTCTCATAATCTTTGAGTTGTCATGAGGCATACGCAATCACCTTCCCATGTTACATTAACACACAACCCAATCCCTTGTGTGATGCATCACTATAAACGACAAGACCTCCTGTATCATCTGGTAAAGATAACACTAATGCCATGCTCAATCGTTTCTTCAACTCTCGGAAGCTTTCTTCACATTTATCTGTCCAGACGTACTTTACCATCTTTCGAGTTAAATTGGTTAGCGGGGTTGCTATTTTTGAAAAATCTTGTATAAAACGCCTATAGTACCCTGCTAAACCGAGAAAACTTTGTACTTCTGTTAGAGTTGTTGGTTGTTCCTAATTCACAACTGCCTCTATCTTTGCTGGATCCACTGCTATTCCATTCTTGTCAATTACATGACCCAAGAGCTGGACTCATTCCAACCATAACTCACACTTGGAAAACTTTGCATAAAGTTATTCCTTGCGTAATATCTCTAATATGCTCCTTAAGTGTTCAGCATGCTCCTCCTTTGTTCTCAAGTACACTAAAATATCATCGATGAACACTACGACAAATTTGTCTAAGCATGGTTTAAACACTTGGTTCATCAAGTCCATGAATGCTGTCGGGGCATTTGTTAATCTAAAAGACATCACAAGAAACTCATAATGTCCGTAGCGTGTCCTAAACGCTGTCTTCGGCACATCTTCTTTTCTTACATTTAACTGATAATAACCTGATCGTAGGTCGATCTTCGAAAAGTGTTCGGCCCCTTTCAACTGGTCAAACAAATCATCAATTCGTGGTAAAGGATATTTGTTCTTTATGGTCAACTTATTTAATTCTCTATAGTCAATGCATAATCTCAACGTTCCATCCTTTTTCTTTACAAACAACACCGGTGCTCCCCAAGGTGAAACACTGGGTTGTATGTATTTCTTGTCTAAGAGTTCCTGTAACTGCACAAGTAACTCCTTCAACTCTACTGGTGCCATCCTGTACGGTGCCTTCGAAACTGGCGCCGTACCAGGTGCAAGATCGATAACAAACTCGATCTCCCTATCCGGAGGTAGACCTGGTAAATCATCTGGAAACACATCCAGAAATTCTCTAACTATAGGTATTTGATCTAGTTTTGCTCCTTCCTTTCGAGTATCTACTATATATTCCAAATAACTTGTGCAACCTTTCCTAAGAAATCTTTTTGCTTGCATTACTGTCAGACATCGAGATCGTTTAGGTGAACAACCACCGTTGAACACTACCTTTGACTTCGACTCAGTCAATAGGTTTACACGTTTCTGATGGCAGTCAATCATTGCATTATGATTAACCAACCAATCCATGCCTAAGATTATATCGAATTCCCCTAGCTGTATAGGAAAGAGGTCCACAAGAAACTTGTGTCCCTTAATCTCTACATTACAATCTTTATATATAGTTTTAATGGGAATTATCTCTCGATTTGCAATCTTTAGATTAAAAGGTATGTCTAAGTCTTCGCATGGCATATTCAAGTTGGTAGCAAAGTTATTAGATACAAATGAACAAGTAACACCAGAGTCGAACAACACATATGCATTTAAAGTGTCGATAGGGATGATACCTGTCACCACTTCCTGTGAAGCAACAACATCCCTCATCGTCATATTAAATGTTTTGGCGGTTGGACAACTCTGGCCTCCAGTTCTTGCTACTGTTGGTTTGAGGGTGTTGTTTGTGGTTTGATTTCCTCCCCTTATTTGGTTCCTATTCTTTGGACAATTTCTAGATATATGACCTATTGCGCCACAATTATAACACTTATAATTTTGATTGCCCTGATTAGTACTCTTCTTGGGACAATCATTGGAATAATGTCCCTCCTGGCCACAGCTATAACAAGTAACCACCTTCCTACGACATACTCCCAGATGGTTCTTTCCACATGTGCCACAACGTTCCTTCTTGTTATTCTGGTTTCTGTTGGTAGGGTTGTTGTTATTGTTGTAATTATTCCCCTTCTTCCTAAATTAGTAGAAAAAGTGGTATCCCACTTCCTCTTGTTGTTATTATTACCCCATTGTACTGACTTCTCCTTTGAATTTCCCCCCTTCATTCCGACTCCTCTTCTCCTTATGGAATTTGAGAGGATTTTCATTCTCGATCTCAGCTATGACAGCCTTCTCAAGAATCTCTGAAAATGTCTTTAATTGGAAGATTGATATTTTACTCCTTATCTGAGGTTTCAACCCTTCCTCAAATCTCCTAGTTTTTCTCGTCTCAGAGTTTACTTGATGTGGGGCAAAATGAGACAATTCGTTAAACTTGGCTATATACTGAGATACAGTCATTTTCCCTTGTTTTAGTTCTAGAGATTTTAACTCCATTCGGTCTAGCATTATTTGTGGAAAGTAATTTTCAAAGAATAATTCTTTGAATCTTACCCAAGGAACTACTCCTTCACCGGCCCTGGTTTTTGTGGTTTCCTGATAAGTAGGTTTCATACCTACTTATTGGTTACTTTTTGGTTTCAATTGTTGCTTATCTAGTAGCTCCTTAGTATGTTTTCATGCATTTTTCCCTTTCTTTCGGTATTGATTCACTATTCTCATTATATGGCTTTTGCACGATTTTTGGTTAATTTGACATGAGTTTTGTTGCAATTGTTGTTTGGGAGCTTAATGAATTTTTGTTGCTTGTACAGGACACGAGAATCGAGAAATTAGGCTATAGCAGTACAGCAGCAGACTGGCAGCCGGCGCAGCTGCGCCCAGCTTGGCCTTGTGGCCGGCGTAGCTGTGCCCCTCCTGTTCCTACCATGCCTCCCCGGCGCAGCTGCGCCCCTTTTGCAATGGACGCCGGCGCAGCTGCGCCTATCGCTAGCCAGCCAGCCATGCAGACACGTTCCAGCCAGCGAAGCAGCACTTCCATAAAATCATGCAATGCCAGATTTTGAGGTTTTAGTGGAGAAAAACTTTATTAGTGGGAATCAGAATAAGTCAATTAAAGACAAATTGAGCATGTATTATAACCAATTGAGACTTCAATTTTGGAGAGTTCCTCCTCCACGAAAAATATGAAGTTTACTGCATTATTAGATAAAAAATAAAAGCTCTCCAGCTGAGCTTCAATTTTGCTTGGGAACTGAAGAATTGAGCTATATGGATGCTGAATTGAAGCTTGGGAGCAAGGAATCAAGAAATCAACACAACTTGGAAAATCATCAAAAGTTGCAAAAGGGAAGAACTGAAACAGGGAGCTTTAATATTTTCTGTTAATTTTTCCTATTCTAAACTATGATGATGAATCAATTGTGTATAATGAATTCTATTATTGTTATCATGAACTAAATTTCATTCTTGGGATTATAATGGATCTTTTGCATTACTAAAAATTGATATGCTTCCTTATTATTGCTAGTTGGTTATGAAATGAATGTCTAGCATAATCCATACTTATTGTTTAATTGCTTGATCATCAATTACTGTGATAATTTATATGGAATTGAGAAATGAAATATAAATTGAGATCTAATTATGCTAGCATATGTTCATAATTTTTACATTCCTCGTGAAGTTATGTTTCGTGCTTAGGATAGAGATATACCGAAGCACCATATGTGGCCAATTAAGAACTTGTTCTTAAACCCTATTGATTGTAATTCACATAGAGATATAGTGCATTAGTCATCTAGGGTGCTTACATTCATTCTATCAATTGTGGATTTAGTGTGATATGAATATGGTGCATCGAGAGATGGTCATATTTTACATTCGTGTTCTTGACCAACATTCTACAATAATCAATTGGTAACAATAGGAAGCATGGAAATCTAGGTTTGCAATAAGTGAAATTATAATCCCAAGCCCATAAAATCTGTTTTTATACAATAATAATTTGTTCTATTTGTTTCATTAGTAATCGTTAGATAATCTCATCATTGAAATCAATTGTTTAAAGAGACCGAAATAATTATAAAATCGGTGTTTGTAGTCATAAATGCAATTCTATTCCTCGTGGGATCGATACTTTACTTATTTATATTACTTGTGGACCACGTGCACTTGCGTGTATGAGTCGTATTTGTTATACATACAAATATCCCAACAAGTTTTTGGCGCCGTTGACGGGGAATTGTAATTGCGTTTATAACTTTCATCATCAATTTAAATTAGATTGGTTTTAGTGAAACAAATCTGTTCTTGTCTTAGTTCTATTTTATTTTCTTCTACATTGTCATAGGTACTCTTGAGTAGTGTATGCATACTCGATCGAAGAATCCTAACCTACTGCCTTTCGTGGATAACATTGAGAAAAGGGTTCAACAGTCAAGAAAGTGTGCTGAAAATACTCTGGAGGATCTAGACCAACCACAAGCAATGGCGGGAGAAGCACAAAAAGCATTGAGGGATTATGCTACGCCAAGGATCAATGATTTGCAATCAAGTATCTCAAGGCCGACCATAACAGCCAATTCCTTTGAAATCAAACCAGAGACTATCCATATGATCCAAAATTCTGTCCAATTCGGTGGAATAGTGGTTAATGACCCAAATGATCACTTGATAAATTTTTTAGAGATCTGTGATACATTCAAATTCAGTGAGATTTCAGAAGATACAGTGAGATTGCGGTTATTCCCATTCACATTGAGGGATAAAGCAAAGAGTTGGCTACACTCACTACCACCGGGATCTATTACTACTTGGCAAGATTTGGCGCAGAAATTCTTAGCAAAATTCTTCCCACCAGCCAAAATTGCTAAGTTGAGAAATGACATCTCCTCCTATGAGCAACATCATGGAGAATCCTTGTATGAGACATGGGAGCGGTATAAGGAGCTATTGAGAAAGTGTCCACATCACGGTTTGCCGCAATTGATTCAGCTTAACACATTTTACAATGGGTTGAATATTCAAACACGGGCAGGCATTGATGCAGCTTTGGGAAGAGCATTCATGGGTAAAAACTATGACGAAGCTTATGAACTTTTGGAGACCATGGCTGCAAATAACTATCAATGGCCATCTTCTAGATCCAACCAACCAAAAGTAGCAGGGATATTAGAGGTTGACATAGCCACTTCACTTCAAGCCCAAATATCTACTATAGTCAAAACGATTGACAACCTATATGAAGGAAAATGGCAGCAAGTTTCCATGATTTGTGAGCTTTGTGCAGGTTCACACTCTTCTGATCAATGTGCCATCAATGCTGAGTCTGTGCAATTTGTGAGCAACTACCAGCGACCAGCAAATCAATATCTGAACAACTAAAATTCGGGGAATAAGAATCACCCGAACTTCTCATGGAGCAACCGTCAAGATCATCAACAAGCTCCAAAACCTCTCAATCCTCCGGGGTTCCACAATCAGTAATAAGTCTCTGCTACTGATAAGAAAGTTGCTGAAATGAGTGAAAATTTGGAGAGATACATGGCCAAAACCGATAAGTTGGAACAAGGCCAAACATTAGGTTTCAAGAATTTGGAGAATCAAATGAGTCAATTATTCAGCTTGTTATCTAATACACCTCAGGGGGCCCTTCCTAGCGACACGGAAGTCAATCCAAGGAGAAATGGAAAGGAGCAATGCCAAGCTGTCACCACCAGAAGTGGGAAGCAGACCCTGCCAACCAGTGCAGCTGCGCCCTTCTCCAGCGCTGGATCCAGCCGGCGCAGCTGCGCCCATTTTGCAAAGGGAGACGGCGCAGCTGCGCCATTCCCCAGAAAATGACTCTGCTGAACTTTTTGAAGAGGAGGATAGTGGGGAGAAATCTAAGCCCATACCTACAAAAAGCACAGAGAAGACTCAACCCCCTCCCACCAGATATTATCCACTAGTTCCATACCCTCAGAGGCAGCAAAAGCAGAAAATGGACAAACAATTCTCTAAGTTTCTCGAGGTTTTCAAAAAGCTTCAAATCAATATACCATTTGCAGAAGCCTTAGAACAAATGTCGAGTTATGCCAAATTCATGAAAGGGATTCTGTCAAGGAAAAAGAAATTGTAAGATTTTGAAATTGTAGCTTTGACAGAGGAATGCAGTGCGGTATTACAAAAGAAGCTACATCCAAAGTTGAAGGATCCGGGCAGTTTCATCATTCCTTGCACCATTGGAGACCTGTCATTCAAGAAATGCTTATGTGATCTTGGTGCAAGCATTAATCTCATGCCATTGTCCGTCTTTACTCAGTTGGGATTACCAGCACCCAAGCCAACAAATGTCTCTCTTCAGCTAGCGGATCGTTCAGTCACATACCCGAGAGGAATTATGGATGATGTTCTTGTTAAGGTTGATAAGTTCATATTCCCAGCTGACTTCATAATCCTAGACTTCGAGGAGGACAAAGACATTTCCATCATACTTGGGAGGCCATTTTTGGCTACCGGGAGAACTCTCATTGATGTGCAAAAAGGAGAATTGACAATGGGGGTACAATGCCAAGAAGTCACCTTTAATGTCTTTAAAGCTATGAAATTCCCAACCGAAGAGGAAGATTGTTTCTGAGTTGATATCATTGAAAGTGCAGTGACCGAGGAATTCATTAAAGCCACACGTAGTGACTTGCTTGAGATGACACTGACATGAGACATCGATTTGGGCGAGCCCAAAAACTGTGAGTATGTTCATTTTCTAGATGCAATACCCAGGATGGCAAGGTTCAAGGTACCAATTGAGCCCTTGGGAAGCTCAAATGATTCTTCATCTCATTTGAAACCATCTAGGGAGGTACCCCCTAAACTTGAGCTAAAGCCCTTGCCAAATCACCTCAGGTATGCATATTTAGGCACTTCAGATACACTACCTGTCATTATTTCTTCTGCACTAACATCTATATAGGAAGGCAAGCTGATAAGAATCCTTCGAGAATTCCAAGGGGCTATTGGATGGACCATTGCTGATATAAAAGGAATCAGCCTCTCATTTTGCATGCACAAGATTCTGATGGAAGATGACAGCAAGCCCACCATAGAACATCAAAGAAGGCTGAATCCCATCATGAAAGAGGTGGTGAAAGCAGAAATTCTAAAATGGCTAGACGCTGGGATCATCTATCCCATCTCTGACAGTCCGTGGGTGAGCCGTGTGCAGTGTATGCCAAAGAAGGGAGGAATAACTGTGGTAAGAAATAAGAATAACGAGTTGATACCAACTCGAACAGTCACGGGATAGAGAGTCTGTATGGACTACCGAAAGCTCAACAAAGCCACGAGGAAAGATCACTTCCCACTTCCATTCATAGATCAAATGTTGGACAGACTTGCAGGGCATGAGTACTACTGTTTGCTTGACGAATATTCTTGTTATAATCAAATTGCCATCGCTCCAGAGGATCAAGAGAAGGTAAATTTTACTTGTCCATATGGAACTTTCGCTTTCAGACGAATGTCCTTCGGTCTATGTAATGCTCCAGCTACATTTCAACGGTGCATGATGGCAATATTTTCTGACATGGTAGAAATCAACATGGAGGTCTTCATGGATGATTTCTCAGTGTTTGGAAATTCCTTTGACAGCTATCTAGAGAATTTGGTCATGGTACTAAAGAGATGCGTGGAAATAAACCTTGTGCTTAATTGGGAGAAATGTCACTTCATGGTTCAAGAAGGAATAATCTTGGGTCACAAAGTCTCAGCAAAAGGGTTGCAAGTGGATAAAGCAAAATTAGAAACCATCAAAAAACTGCCTCTACCAACCTCTGTAAAGGGAGTTCGAAGTTTTTTGGGCCATGCTGGATTCTACCTGAGATTTATCAAAGACTTTTCCAAGATCACAAAATTCCTGTGCAATCTATTGGAAAAGGATGTCCCGTTCATATTCGATGAAAATTGCTTAGCAGCCTTTGAGTTGTTGAAAAAGAAGTTGACAACAGCTCTTGTGATAGTGGCACTGGATTGGTGTCTTCCATTTGAGCTCATGTGTGATGCTAGTGATTACGTTGTGGGTGTGGTATTGGGATAGCATAGATATAAGGTTCTACATGCAGTTTACTATGCCAGCAAAACACTTTCAGAGGCCGAAATGAATTACACCACCACCGAGAAGGAACTACTCGTTGTTGTTTATGCATTTGACAAGTTCCGATCCTATCTCATTGGAACAAAGGTAGTGGTGTACACAGACCATGCCGCAATTCAGTATTTGATCTCAAAGAAAGATGCCAAACCCAGATTAATCAGGTGGATCCTTTTGCTCCAAGAATTTGACTTGGAAATAAAGGACAAGAAAGGCACGGAGAATCTAGTTGGTGATCATCTTTGCAGATTAGATAATCCGGATTTGGAGAGCAAAGAGAAAGTTGAAATAAATGATTGCTTCCCTGATGAGCAGCTATTTGCAATCACATCTGAGATCCCATGGTTTGTTGATATTGTCAACTATCTTGTGAGTCATGTGCTACCACCGGATCTAACTTCTCAGCAGAAGAAGAAATTTATGCATGATGCAAAGCGATACATATGGGACGAGCCTTACTTGTTCAAACAATGTACAGATCTTATGATTCCCGATGTCGAGGCTACCAGTATATTACATGCATGTCATTCTTCTCTGTATGGCGGCCATTATGGAACACAAAGAACTGCAGCCAAAGTACTCCAGGCCGAGTTCTATTGGCCCACTTTGTTCAAAGATGCCCACCAATTCATAAAGAATTGTGATCGATGCCAACGGGTGGGCAACATCTCTAATCGCAATGAAATGCCACTAAATGTGATCTTAGAGGTGGAGATCTTTGACGTATGGGGCATAGACTTCATGGGACCATTTTCGTCATCCTGCAACAATCTCTATATCCTTCTTGAGGTTGATTATGTGTCCAAATGGATGGAGGCTTCTGCTTTACCAACTAATTATGCCAAGGTGGTTCTCAGGTTCTTACAAAAGAGCATTTTCACTAGATTTGGCACTCCTCGCGCGATCATCAGTGATGAGGGAAGTCACTTTTGCAACAAACAATTCACAGCCCTCCTGGCTAAATACGGAGTGAGGCACAGAATTGCCAGAGCATACCACCCACAAACAAATGGGCAAGCCGAAGTGTCAAATAGAGAGGTAAAGAGAATTCTGGAAAAGATTGTTAATCCTTCCAGAAAAGACTGGTCACTGAAGCTTGACGAAGCATTATGGGCGTACCGAACCGCCTATAAGACACCCCTCGGCATGTCCCCTTACCATGTGGTCTATGGCAAAGCTTGTCATCTCCCGGTGGAACTAGAGCACAAAGCCTATTGGGCGATCAAAAAGTTGAATTTCGACCCATCTGCAGCGGGAGAGAGGAGACTTCTACAGCTAAATGAACTTGATGAGTTTCGATTGCAGGCCTATGAGAATTCTAAACTCTACAAGGAGAAGGAAAAGAGATGGCACGACCGAAAAATCATCGAGAGGAAATTTCAACCTGGCCAAGCGGTCTTGCTATTTAACTCCAGGCTCAAATTATTCCCGGGAAAGCTCAAATCCCGATGGTCGGGTCCCTTTACCATCACAGTTGTATTCCCACATGGGGCCGTCGAAAATAATTGGAAAGGACAGTGAACAACCATTCAAGGTTAATGGCCAACGGCTGAAGCACTATTGGGGAGGCGAAGTCGATCGCGAAGAATCCTCAGTTATCCTAGCCATGAGTTGAGCAACAATGGATAGTCGAGCTAACTAACTTTAAACCAAGCGCTTCTCGAGAGGCAACCCGAAATTACTATTATTACTTTTTATTCTTGTGTGATTTTAATTTAGTTTGTATGATTTCATTTTAACATGATTGTTTGCTTTTCAGGTGTCCAAACGCGCCTTCAACCATATGACTTAAACAAACATTAAGTTTGGGGGTGCATAGTTTCATTGCATTGCGTATGCATCATTCGTAAGTTTACTAGTTTGAATTGAGATTTTCGTTTCATTTTAGATTTGTTGGATATTTATAAGAATTGCATTTTTCACCTAGAGATTTAATGTGTGTTAAGTGTGTTTAAAAAAACAAAAAAAAAATAAAAAATTTCCAGGTAGCCTGAGCATCAGCGCAGCTACGCCCCACATTCAGTATATTAGCAGCGCAGCTGCACCGGAACCCTTCAGCATGCGGCAGCTGGGCAGCAGCGCAGCTGCGCCACTCCATCAGTTCATCATCAGCGTAGCTGCGCCGGAATCTGCCTGAGTCAAATCTGAGCCTCAGCGCAGCTGCGCCCCCTTCCCAGTACAACTATGGCGCAGCTGCGCCAGTCCACTAAATTTTTTTTTTTGTGTATAGGACCCGTCCCCATCAGTCTTGTCACATCAAATCATAAACCCTAAACCTAAACTCTCTCTAGCAGCAGAAGCAAACCCTCTCCCCTCTTCTCTTGCCATTCCTAACCAAACCCTAGCTAAATCAAACCTCTACACCAAACCCTAATCACATTCAACCATGCCGAAGCGTGCACGCACACCCCAACCTTCTTCTTCATCTAGCAGCGAATCCGAATCTGCGGGTGGTGGCTTCAACACTCTGGATGCCACCAAGTTTGTCAATCTCTCAGCCCAACACTACTACTGCGAGGTGCTGAGTGCCAAATCCTTCATACCAGAGAGGGGTTTAAAACCCAAGACACAAGATGGGCGAATTCTGGACCAAATTCGGCGTCTGGGCTAGTTGCTTTTCATTGAGACACCCAGGTCCGCCCCTGTAGACACCCAAATTTTGCGTTTCCTTCTACTAACCGTGACAGGAGGGCGAAATCGTCAATTGAACCAGCTTGCGGGAGCAAAGGAGCGGGCACAAGGGCGAGCGCCCGGTCCCGCCGCAATGATTTGGGCAGCCCAAGTCGACGTGACAGCATGACCGTCCGAGGCAGGCATTTCCGAATGAGGTGGCACGTCTCCCGGAAGTTCCCAGACTGCGGAATACGAGCCTGTCAGCGAAAACCGACGTTGCGGTACGAAAATCGAGGCGTGGCACGAAAATCGAGAAAGTCAAGCCCGCCAGCCGCGGATAGATCTGCGGCCAAGTGGGTGCGCCAGCACGAAAACCGGGAAGGAAATCAGCACTCAGCAGCTGAGTGCGATGGGCGGTGTGCCAGCTGGCCAGCCGCAGATCCATCTGCGGCCAGCCGCAGATAGATCTGCGGCTGGCTCTGGCCAGCCTATTTAAGCCAGCTTCGGCAGCATACAGGGGGTTCAGCAGTTTTGGAAGAAGAAGAATTTCTGCAGACAGCAAAAAACACGGAAATAGAGAGAAAATAGCTAGATTTTGCAACAAAATAGGGAGAAAGAAGAGGGAAAAAAGAGTGGAATTAATTCTTTTGAGTTTGATTGTATCAAATACATCATTTATCCTATTCAAATACACAAGTTCACATCCATTTGAGATCAATTGCAAGGTGAAAATTTCTATTTGTTCTAGCAATTCATGTCCTATTGATTTGGGTAAATTAGATATAATTTTCATGTATCTTGTTGAACAATGAATTAGGGATTATGAGTGAAGTTTCCATCGGAATAAACTCTTCCTAATAACCCGATGATATTCGTTCATTAATTTCTTGGTTTTGTTCTAAGGTGTTATATTCGGTATCAATTCCTTTAAATCGTTATTTTAAGATGTCTGGGTATTGTTAGATTTATCCGGGTTGGTTTATCTTCTTGTAATATCCGATTGTTTGTGTGGGGATACTTGGTTGTGAGCCTAGGAAAGCGACCCCGGGGTCCCGATCCGATGATGGACATATCTTGATGTAAGAAGTAGAGATGACGTAGTTCTCATTGTAAATATGTAATCGTTGGGCCTTAAAACGACGCTAAGGCGAGAATCGTGCTTAAGGCCCCGAAATAGTGAAATTTGTTGATTGTTGGCGTTTCGGGGATATTTTGATGGCTTACATGCCCATGAATAGCCCCGACGCGTGGTTTTATGCTCGATTTGAATTATGACACGAAATTGATTTTCAAAGCTAAATGATAAGATTTTCATTAAAATCAATCAAAGTAGGATATTAGAATCACGAGGTTAAAATTTGAGAAACGTTAATGAAAATGTCGATTCATATCTAACGAGAAAGCTAAAGAAAAATCGTTTTCCAAAACAACACACGAAATTGATTTTATAAATAATTGACGTTTTATTAAAATCTTTGTGCATAGGGTGAAGGAGATTCCTAGAAATTGCCCATCATTTTATGAAAGCAACGTATAGATCTCGATTCCTATTTTGACGAAGGTTTAAAACTCTTGTTTTGTTAAAACGACACTTAACGAAAATCTCATAGTTTTGATAATTAAAATCAAACCTTTCTCATAAAGCTTTCTCGTGTATGCCGAAAAGACATTCCGAAGCATTCTCAAAGTAAAACACGATTTTCCGTAAAATCCAAATGATTCTTTCACACACACGCACGCACACACACACACATTTCATGAATTAAAGGATAGGAGAAGCATCAAGATTGCGGTAACCGTGTTTCACGGAAGTCGAGGGGTGCCTAACACCTTCCCCTCACTTAAACAAGCCCCGAAACTCTATGAATCTCGATTCGCAGACCAATTAATTCGGGAGTCACATATGAGCCAGCGATTTACAAAAGAGCGAAAACTCGGATGAGTTGGTACATCCATTTCAAATATACCGACTGGCGACTCTGGTTAATTGGCTCATCATAAAAACGATCTTTCAAAACCCCGTCGACATCAATGCCGACCTTTTCCAAACGTCATCTAAATCAAAAGGCTAAAATTGGAAAAGACAAAAGACGAGAAGCGAGAGAACCCGGCGTCGACAGCTGGCGACTCTGCTGGGGACATTAGAGGGCTTAAGCCGCATTAAAATCTTGATGCTATTCTATCCTTTAAAAATTTATGAATATGTGTGTGCATGCGATATTTTGATCTTTTGTGTTTTTGTTGTGTGAATGCGTGTTTTGTCCAAATGAATGAATGATTGAATGGAATGGCTTTACTTTAAAGAAATCATTTGCATACGGTGAGGACGATGAATGTGAATGTATGTTGAGAGAGTACCTCCTCCTGAGGCAAACCTGTCGGTTGCTTATTACTGGACTCGATGGGGCTGCTCCCCGGAGATGGCTCAGGAAACGCACCACTCAAATCCGCTCCAATCGAAAGGGCTCAAACGAGTAGATTTGCGAAGATTTGGGAACCTTCATGCCGAAAAGCCCGCGAGGAGTAACCCTAGGGTAGGTCAGCCTCTGATAAACCCAACGCAGGAAAAGTCTCTTCAATGCCTTTTTACGTTTTATTATGTCTAAATGTCATGATCTCATTCAATATTCATACATCCCTTTTTTCTGTGTCGAAAGAGATTACTAACCGCTGTGTGAATTGCAGGGAATAGTTGGGGGAGCATAATAAAGCATGTTTGGCATTGGGTATGGCACTAAAGGACTACTAACTTTCTGTTTTACAGGGAAAGATTAAAAAACAAAAAAAAAAAAACACACAAAAAATTTTTACAGTTTTAGCATGCATCCATGTTTTCATTTCCCCGGGACTAAACTTCGAACCGTTGTCTCTGTAGGATTGCTCCTCAAACCCGTTCGCACAGTCTAAGAAAGCCCAGGTCTCTACCTCTGAAATGGCTGATATTCCTTAATCATAGTTCCATATCTCGGGAAGAGTTTGATGACTTCAAAAAAACAGATGATGGAAATGGCCACAATGCTAAAAGAGCAGTTCCTACTCAGACAGGATCCGCCAAGCCAAGGACCACATAATATTCCACCACCAGGGGTGACCAGAATCCTCCTAAAAATGTTTGTAAACCTGGGTAAAGGATGACCAACCCCAAATCAAGGACGAGCCACTAGTCATTACAAAGGCCGTTTCCCATACCTAGCAGGACAGTGGTTACTATCCCAGAAGAAGGGGACAATGACGACCTTCGGAGAAAAATGAAACACATGGAGGAGACCATCCAATCTATAAGGGGCATAGGCTCCCTGGGCAGGGTTAATTATTCGGATCTATTGTGTTTTCCCCGGAGCCAGATATCCAGAAAAGTTCAAAGTTCCCGAGTTTGAAAAGTACAATGGAAAGGGAGACCCCTATACACACTTGAAAATATACATTGGAGAACTCGGGTCTTTATGCCGAAGACGATGGGGTTTAAGAATGCAACTATTCCAGAAAAGCTTAACAGGGGAGGCAAGGCAAGAATCTGGTATGCCCGCCTCGACAACGCCCGAATCCACAACTGGGAGGAATTGGCCCATACCTTCTTAACCCAATACAGCTTTCAGGCCCAGATGGCTCTTGACAGGTTACCAAATGACAAAGGTTAAAAAACAGCCTAGGGAATCCTTTAGGGAATATGCGCAAAGATTGGAGGGGCATGGCTGCCCAGGTAACTCCCCCGATGAGCGAATCAGAGATGGTAATGACCTTTGTAGACATTCAGGAGGCACCGTATTATGAGAGGGTCATCTCGGGGATTGGAAGACCTTTTGCGGAAATGATTAAACATGGAGAGATGGTTGACATGGGTTTGAAATCGGGTAAAATCCGGGATCTTACTGCTTTAGAAACTGCTGCTGCCGAGCAAATACAGAACGGAAAACTATGGCAGCACTTCCCGGAGAGTCCAAAGGAGGAAGGAAGAGGATGTCCTCCCTCATCCTACAAGGGTCGTCCAGTAAAGCAGAAAACCATCTTCCGGTACAGGCACAGAGGGGAGGGGCCACCCGACAGCCCAATTTCTCAGATCAAAGAGCAGAGGGGCGAAGAAGATATGAGGCATCGCAAAAACCGAGTATTCACCCCGCTCGGGGAGCCGCTTGAACGAGTATTAGAGGTATTAGTAGCCCAAAAGAAGATTGTTGGTTTTGGCACCCCCGAGTGACCGAAAGGGTAGAAGGTTTGACCCGAGCAAGCGGTGTGTGCATTCCACTCCAGTTCCCCTGGCCATGATACACAGGAGGATTGCTGGACGTTAAAGCATCGAATCCAAAACCTGATTGACAGTGGAGAGATTGTGGTGGAACAGCCGGATTCCCCGAATGTTAAGGCAAATCCCCTGCCAAGAAATGATGGGGCGGGATTCAAGGTGCCGGAGGCAAGTGAGGCGGGGGAGCCGCCAAGGTTGAACTATGTGCAGAAAGTTGAGGAGATGATAAATGTGATACATGACCATGGGAGTGCGAGGGTAACGCCCATCAAGTTGATAGGGGTAAGTACAAATAACATAGAGGGACCTGTCAAGCTGACAGCCCCGAGGCCCATCATCCTTGCAGCAAGGCCCCAACTCCCTATCAGTAGTCTGAAGACTGTACCCTGGAATTACGGGGGAATACCCGAGGAAGCGGCCAGTTGTGTTTCCGTGACGACCAAGGGGAACCCCCTATATCTTCCCGGGCGAGTCCTTGAGAGCCAAAAGAGAAAAAATGAAGAGGTTTCCGAGGAAAGGGCCATAGAGGGGGATCCAGATTTTAAATGAGGAATCAACCCTAACATCAGTCATGGACTTGGTGTTGTCATCCAGTGAGCATTGCAAAACCCTGATGAAGGTTCTGGAGGAGGCATTTGTGTCCAAAGAAATTAGTGAGGAGGGTTTCGGCCAGCTGATAGGCCACTTATTGGAAACCGATGCAATATCCTTTACGGATGAGGACATTCCCAAAGAGGGAAGGGGGCACCGAAAACCGCTACACATCGCGGTAATCTCCTCAGGATATGTCATGAATGGGTGTGCTGATCGACGGGGGATCGGCATTGAATTATATGTCCTCTCAGCACGCTGAAGAAAATGAACATCAGTCCCAAAGCGCCTCCGAGCCAGTCATTGTGGTGGTTCGGGCTTTTGACGGATCCCGGATGGGATACCATCGGAGAGATAGAATTGCCAGTGGAGATAGGGCCCTGTACTTTTAATATATCCTTCCAAGTCCTAGATATTACGGCAAGCTACAACCTGCTGTTAGGGAGGCCGTGGATACACATGGCCGGGGCAGTTCCTTCCACGCTCCACCAACAAATCAAGTTGATCATCGATGGGAATCTGGTAACAATCTCGGCCGAATGTGATGACCCTTCTCCTCCCAGGAGTGGCCTACCAGTAATCAATGTGGATGAGTCAGCGGCGCCTGCCAGCTTTCAAGCACTAGAGATTAGCACTCCCCATTATAGATGCCTGGGAGCTCCAGCTGTGAAACCAAGGGTCTCTCCGGAACTCACCTTTGTGGCAAGGGAAATGATTAAAATGAACTTCCAACCTGGACAGGGACTAGGGAAAAGCAGTCAGGGAATCACCGAGCCCATCCACCTACCAGAGCAGATAGGCAAAGCAGGATTGGGATACCATGTGGGCGCAGTGCGGGGACACCGTCAGGGTGCGACTCCGATTCGACTAGTTGGCAGCCCAATGACCAAAGTCGACAATGAGCAGGGGATCAGCGGACCTGTGATTGGGGCAGGGAATGAAGAGTTAACCCCCACACGTAATGAGTCGGCCCGGAGGGAAAGTTTCCTGATGGAGGTCGCAAAAGAGTTTGAAACCAAATGCTATATCCCCGGACAATCAACGAGCAGTAAGGAGGGGACGAATATTATCATACCACCGGGAGCCCAACAAGTTGTGCCTGTCATCGATTGGGCAGGACTGATTATTCCTGGAGAGGGTATGGAGGAGAACTCAGGCGACGTATCCGTAATCATCGGGGAGGTGTCCGATGTGAGGCCGTCCTTTATCCAGCGCATTTCATCTGACCTGACCATCGATAATTGGACCCAGAAACCAGTGATATCCAAACAGGGGTAAAGCTCGACGGCAGGGTGGTTGACCCCAGATGAGGGGGAATGAAGAAGTTTTATTTTGTTGTTGTTTTATTTCTGCATAATTGTGTTGTTTCTTCGTGTTATTTGAAATTGCGATCGTCGTGAAAAAATGATTTATATATGACAAGTATTTTGTTTCATGTCAGGTGTACCCATTTGAGTAACCCTTGCCTAACAGATGGTCTTTCAAATTTGAATGATGATTATGATTTTGACATTGAGCTGGATTTCGATTTAATGGGCATTGAACAAGACGAGACAGATTACGACGACGCACCTGACGAGATCAAAGGATGGGTCGAGGATAAACCCAAACCCAACTTGGACCAAACCATCACCGTTGATATTGGAACCCCTGACAATCCAAAAGAACTCAAGATAGGGACAGACCTTAACCCCAGCCAAAAAGCAGAAATAATTGAGTTACTAAGCCAATATGAGGATGTCTTTGCCTGGTCGCACGAGGATATGATCGGATTGTCCACCGACATTGTGGTGCACCGGTTACCCATCAAGGAGGGTTTCAGGCCTGTCAAGCAGAAACTAAGGAAGTTGAAACCTGAGTGGAGCTTAAAAGTGAAGGAAGAGATCATCAAGCAGTTCAGGGCGGGAATCATTATGGTGTCCACTTACCCGGAATGGCTATCCAATGTGGTCCCAGTGGCTAAACCTGGAGGAAAGATGAGGGTATGCGTGGACTACAGAGATCTAAACAAGGCCAGTCTCAAGGACAACTTCCCGGTGCCTTTCATACACATCCTGGTGGATAACACACAGCCCGATACGAAATGTACTCTTTTGTGGATTGCTTCGCAGGATATCATCAGATAATGGTGGCGGAGGAAGATCGGGAAAAAACCGCATTCATCACCCCCTGGGGCACTTTCTGCTATAGACGACTGGCTTTCGGTCTCACAAATGCAGGGGCTACTTATCAGAGAGCCATGATGGCCTTGTTCCACGATATGATGCATAAGGAGATAGAGGTCTACGTGGACGACATTATTGTGAAATCGAAGGTAGAGTCCGATCATATAACTCATCTCAAAAAGCTATTCGATCGGCTCAGGAAGTATAATTTGAAACTCAATCCAGCCAAGTGTGCTTTCGGAGTACAATCGGGCAAGCTCTTGGGTTTCCTGGTTAGTGATCGGGGCATTGAGTTGGACCCAGCAAAGATTAAGGCCATTGTGGATATGCCAGCACCTCGCACAGAGAAGGAGATAAGGGGATTCCTGGGGAGAATAAACTTCATCAGCCGTTTTATATCTCACTTGACGACTACATGTGAGCCGATTTTTAAATTGTTAAGAAAGGGTGCTTCCCAAGAATGGAATGAGCAGTGTCAGAGGGCTTTTCAGATCATTAAGAAACAACTGACGGAGGCACCAGTGCTGGTACCCCCGAAGGATGGGATCCCTTTGTTTATGTACATATCGGTCAATGCCATCGCGATGGGATGTATGTTGGGACAGAAAAATGAGGCGGGTAAAGAGCAGGCCATCTATTACCTCAGCAAAAGATTTAGCCAATGTGAGCAGAATTACACTCCCATCGAGAAGACTTGTTGTGCTCTGGCCTGGGCCGCGGGGAGATTACAACACTACCTCCATGGGCATACAACGTACCTGATATCAAGAATGGATCCCTTGAAATATATTTTTGAAAGACCCATGCTGAATTGTCGATTATCCAGATGGCAGTTAATTTTACAACAGTTTGACATGGTGTACGTAACCCAGAAGGCCATGAAAGGGCAGGGAAATGCAGATCAGTTGGCAGAGGCCCCAACGGGAGGGATGGAGCCGTTAGAAACCCCTCTCCCGGGCGAGGATATATTCTGGGTATCGCGCGAAAAATGTGATGACGAGGGACAATTCTGGAAGCTGTATTTTGATGGTGCCATGAATGCCGAGGGGGCAGGAGCCGGAGCGGTCCTAGTCTCTATCACCGGAGAACAATATCCCGTGGCCACCAAGCTTCGTTTCAGCAATTCGAACAACACCGCTGAATACGAAGGGTGTATCTTGGGACTTACACTCCGATTGGCCCGCGACATGGGAGTGAGGAGACTAGCAGTGTTCGGGGATTCAGAATTGGTAATCAGACAAGCAATCGGGGTATACAACACTAGGGAGCTTCGGTTACTTCCATACCATCGGTGTGTCACCCAGCTTATGCAAGAGTTCGAGGATATCGCCTTCCGCCATATTCCTCGGGGACGGAATGATTTTGCCGATGCATTGGCAACTTTGGCTTCCTTAGTCCACGTGATCAAGAGTAGGGACAGTCCACAGATTGAGATCACCGTACAGAATGCCCCGGCATATGAGGAAAATGTGGCAGTGTTATCAAATGAGGTGGTGTTGACGAGGCAGCCCTGGTATCACGACATAAGGGAATATCTGAGAGACAGATCCCTTCCCGATCAGGCAAATCGGACTGAAAGGATGAGAATTCAAAAGATGGCGATGAAGTTTTACCTGAGTGGCGATTTTCTTTACAAAAGGGATGCCGGATTGGGACTGTTGCAATGCGTAGACGAAACGCAATCCCAAAGGATTATGAATGAAATCCATGGCGGGGTGTGTGGGCCACATATGAGTGGACCGATGTTGGCCAAAAAGATCTTGAGGACAGGGTATTATTGGTTAACGCTGAAGGCCGATTGCGATGATCATGTCAAACGGTGTTATCAATGCCAGGCGCACGGTAATGTGATCCATACCCCTCCAAATGAACTGCACTGTATGACCTCCCCCTGGCCATTTTCAATGTGGGGAATGGATGTAATCGGACCAATAGAGCCCAAAGCAAGCAACGGGCACCGATTCATCTTCGTCATGATCGATTATTTCACCAAATGGGTAGAAGCAGCCTCTTTCCCCAAGGTCACTCAGGAGGTCATCGTCAGCTTCATCAGGAATAATGTCATTTGCCGATATGGGCAACCTGAGGTTGTAGTCTCCGACAATGCCAAGAATTTAAAACAACGCCCTCATGAAAGGACTGTGTGACCAGTTCAAGATTAAGCATCTCAATTCCGTCATTTACCGTCCCAAAATGAATGGGGCAGTGGAGGCGGCCAATAAGAACATCAAGAAGATCATGGCAAAAATGTCTGCTAATCATCGGGGATGGCCAGATCTGTTACCCCTCACCTTGCTGGCATACCGAACATCAACGCGTACTTCTACAGGGGCAACCCCTTACGCTTTGGTGTATGGAATGGAGGCTGTTCTACCAGTCGAGGTTGAGATGGCGTCCCTCAGAATAGTGATCGACGCTCAGATAAGCGAAGAGGGATTGGATGCAAAGTCGATATGACCAATTGGCCCTGATTGATGAAAGGAGGGTGGCTGCCATTTGGCGTATGGTCAGCTATATCAACAGAGGATCTCTCGATCGTACGATAAAAAGATAAGACTTCGGAAGTTCAAGGAAAACGATTTGGTGTTGAAAAGAATCATGCCTTGTCAAGACGAGGCCAAGGGGAAGTTTGCCCCGAACTGGGAAGGGCCATTTGTGATCAAGAAAGTACTATCCGGAGGGGCCCTCATATTGCAAGAAATGTATGGTGAGGTATTTCCACAACCCCTAAATTCTGACTCGGTGAAGCGGTTCTACGCTTAAATCATCAGTTCCTTTTTCCCCTGACAGCGAACTACGTAGGACCTGATCTTCCAACTTGTGGGGGTACGTAGGCAGCCATCATGGCGCGGTCCGATCCTTTAAAAATAATCCTTTCCCTGACCAAAACCAATTTTCGATAGCCAGATAAAACCTTCCTACACCCTCAAAACCTTCCGGAAACCAACTGCCTAACCAGTTTCATCCCAGAATACATACCCTGATCCAACCCAAACAGTTATCCAAAATCTGAGATTCAATCCGACGAAATCAAAAGGTGTGCGGCAATATCTGTCAAATCTCCATCAAGTCTTGAGGAAAGAAAGCAGGCGAAATGTCAAAATCATGGTCAGTTGGATAAAATGATGATCTAATGGAGGGCAATGATACGACAAAAGGGGAAAATGACTAAATTTAAATGCATGTCTATATATATGAGTCGTTTTATTACAAGATTTCTCTTTCAATAACTGATGAAACCAACATAGTCTATGCAGGAAATAAAATAATCTACAAATCTGAAACTAGCCGAAGCAGGATGGACAGGGTGGTGGATAGATCTGAAGCATCAGCATCTCCTGCAATCTGCTGCCCCATCATATCAATACGATCCAGTAAAGCAGTAGCTCGGCTGACAGTCCCAAAATGAGCATCTACCACTGCCCTGGTCTGAAATACAATGGCCTCTCTATCAGCAATGGCAGCATCTCTAGCCCGAATGGCCTCATCTCTCTCGGCAAAGGGCGGCATCCCTCTCGGCTTCAGTAGTAATCAGGGCCAGGCGGAGTCGGGAATCCTCAGCGACCCGACTCGGGGCAGAATCGGCTGAGATGGAATGGTCTGTGGTATCTTCTGTGAAAATCACTCCAGAGTCATCAAAGGCCCCAGTCCGACTCAAACTAGCCGAATCCAGGTCTCCACGCAACCACTGTACGTAGGCAAATGTCTGGATGTGACAGCTCGCACTATATTCGGCAAGGATCCTGCAATCCCAAAGCTCGTATACCTGCAATAGATCCCTCTCTGTACAGGACGATATAAGGAATCGGTATGCGGTTGCACCCGCGAAGGGGTGTAAATCCTGTGTCTGATCAAACTGCCCCATAACCGCCAGGGGATGATAGGTCGTCACGCCCCTTAACCCAGCAATGGGAATGAAATCCATGCCAGGCACATGAGTCAAGAAGCTCATGAAGGAGCAATAGCCCGAGTAAACCAATAGATGAAAGGGGTCCTCAATGATAGACAAAAATAATGTCCAGGAGGCCACATCAGTACAACGCGCAGGACGAAGCGAAAACTGCGTGGTAATGTCATGGCTGAAGCAAAACCCTTGGCGACGGAAATGGCCGATGGGACTAAGATGACTCATGAACCACATGTACAATAAGGTCGAACTCCCTCTGAAGAATCTCCCTCGGAAGGACTGGCAGTATGTGGCCGACATATAGGTATCCGCCAATATCATGGGGAGAATGGTGTGATCCTCCTGAAGGGCCCTAACGGCCGCAACAATCCGCATGTCCAAATGATCGGACCCTGCAGGCAAGTACAAAACTGAGATGACACAGGCCATCAGAACGTCCACTCTCAAGGCGTCCCAGCGCTCCTCGGACACGGAAAAATCACCGAGGAAAAGACGGAAACTGTCAGGTGAGCCGAATCGGTCAATCAAGAATTGAAGAGGAACCATATGGTCTGATGTGGTTACCGGTAATAAGACAGCCCTCCGCAAACCGGTGAAAGTCAAGAATTGACGGCGCATGGAACCAACAGTAACCCTATCACAGGGACCATCCAAGGGCAAGCCGGTGAAGCGAGCATACTCCTCAAGGGTGGGGGTCAGCTCTACTGTCCCAAACCTAAAACACCTGGCGGGCAGGGGCCCAATAGCTCAGAAGACCATCCACGAAGCCCGCTGGCACCCGGAAGGTTAATAAGGACCAAGAATGTCCCAAAAGACCATCTACGATAACCTTATCTGCTGGCGATAGACTGTCCAACCAGCGGAAGAGGCTGCCAACCAACCCTGTGGGAGGAGTGGAATCCAAAACGAACCACGGCATCTGAGGACGACATCTGTGAAAAAATAGTATCAAAAAAGACTGTACAGGGGTCATTCTCTACCCCATAAATAAAAAGCATGCATCATACAGTTAATAATGAAACAGGTGAATCCCATAAAATGAAAAAGAAAACTGTGCATAAATAAATAAATGAGTTCAGTACATAGTGCATAAATGAAAAAGAAATCTAAGCAGGTGCCGATACAAAAGGCCCTATCCTATCCTGGCCTAAATAAAATCAGTATCATCTATGAAAGCAGGATCCTCGAACTGATCCCCTGGAGTCGTCGAGCTCGGAGGACCAAAGTTCATATCAGGGATGTAGGGATGCGCTGTGGCATCAGATGAACTCGGGCCTGCATCATAACCTGCACCGTCAGGATCGTAGGTGTAAGCCTCCTCCGGGGCCCGGCCCAACCCCCGAATAAACAGCGACAACTGATCTACCTGGACGGGTCAATGAGGCGATCTGCTCAGCATGGGTAGGGGTCCCGAACACAGGCAGCCCAATCGGTCATCGTCACCGAGCCTGGAAACCATATCTCCAAGAAAGAAAGTGGCCCGAGTCTGAGGACCGATGGTACGGGGCACCCACCATGTACGGAATGCATCACTCGTAGTGGGACCCGTGGAAAGCATCCGACCATCCTCCCCGGCGAGCATGATCTCCGAGGGCTGAGAATCCAGCGGCTAGAAAGTAGTGAAAGAAAGGGAGTGCGGGATGCGGATCTCTCCAGTGACGCATCTGAATGCGCGCTCTCCCAGATACATCACCCAGCCTCCAACACTCTGCAAAGTGAGGCGACGGGTGGAAAGCTCGAACTCCGGGCCGGAAGGATGCCCGTCAGCAAACCCCATAGTCAGATGCTCGGAGAGGTAGGGAATCCAGACAACGTCGGCAGCCGTGATCAACTCCAGCTGAATACGACAATGTGCAAAGCTGCCCGACACGGGGACCTCCTCCAGAGTACTGTGATGCCATCGCCGACCCCGAGGATAAGTGTCCGGGCCCAGAGTAGTGATAGGCCTCAGACATGGCAGTCCGCTCGTAAGCCCAGAACTGTGAATAGAAACAAGACAGGGCATGAGTCACTATCAAATACAGAAAAAAGATGAAAGGAAAAGAAATACAGTAAGAGAGAGGAGGAGGGGACTCACCAACAGAAAGTGGTAGAAACCGAGCCAGGCATCAGTCTGTCCCTCCGAGCGTAGGCGCATACCGTGGAGGAAATAGGCAAAGGTGAATGACCCCCAATCATAGTCACTGATGCGATCCACGTCTCTAAACCGCTCCCACGACGCTGAAATGAATGGTGGGAGGAGTTGTTCCCTAGGAAACAACCCCTCATGATCGTCAGGAACAAGCGTCGGAGTAGAATGTCCCTGGTGCCCTGATCTGCTGGAATCGGCAGCGCGTAGAGACCCCCGACTGCATCGACTGCCAAGGCACCAGATCGGATACTGCGGGCCTTAAAGACCCGGTCCTCAGCAGCGAAGCCCAGCAAAGCTCGAACCTCCACAGGAGTGATATCAAGATCCAAGGGGACGCGGGACCCGGTAAACTCAATGCCAGTAATGTAACCTCCAGTCCCATGGGGTCAACACGACCTCGCAAGCAGTCGAGGAGATGAAGAGACTGCGTCTGGTGGAACCATCGCTCGGATAAAGCCCTCATGTAACCCCAGGGGCACTGGCGGGGGATGATAGTGAAGAAATGTCGGAAGCCCCAAGAGTCCACCATCGCCCGATAATCACTGTGCAGGGCCGCGTAAAGGGAATAGATGTTGAACCAGTTACCCCTCGGCTGGGTAAACTCGGGTACCTGGGGCAATCACCAAGGGGTCAATCCGGGTAAAAAGGAGAATGGAGAAATTGAGAATGAAATCAGAATAGAGCTGAAATATACCTCGTTAGCCACGAGAGATGCCGAGGGGTGACGACTGAGATCCCGACCCAAAAGATCGGGTATCTGCACAGAGGCGCCAGAAGGAGCCTGATGAGTAGATGGAGCCGGAGTGCTGGAGGATGGCCCCTCTGCCGCGACCTCCGGAGGAACAGCCTCCTCAACGTCCGGAGGACCAGGACGAATAACAGCCTCCGTCAAACGACGAGCCTGACGGGTCCGAGGAGGAACAGGAGTGGGTGCAGCCCTACGACGGCGAACACCCGAAGTCCGAGAGGCGGAGGAGCTACTGGGCGCATCACGATCCATAGCTGGAATAGAACGGGCGAGAAAGAAGGTAAGTTTCCTTTTAAAATTATGTAATGAACATTTCTAAATTTCTAGCCTCATCATATGATTAATGCAACATGATGCATGGTTATGGTAAAAAAAAAAAAAAAAAAAAAAAAAAAAAATCGGCAGAGTTCCGTTTGTAAATTGGACATCCCAGGCATAAGCCAAACGTGTTTTCCATCAATCAAAGCCTCAAACAGATCTAAATTGCATTCATATATGTAATTACAGCATGTAATGCATGAGTTTATTGCAGAAAAGGAATAACAGTATGTGGGACCGCCTCATTAACATAAAATAGGACTCACATAGTTGATACATAGCATGTATATATGATGGTACATTACATAGCATTGTAAAGCATACATTTTATCTCTAAACATGCAAATAGTCAAATGTATAGCAAAACATTGACGAAATTGAAAAGTGACCGGTCAAAGTGTTACCTGTAGCGTGTAGATCAATCCTACCGGAACAGTTTTTGCAGGAAAGTTGAAAAAATCGACAAAAAGCCCTTGCGAACAAGAAAAATCGAGAGAATCTCTTTGGATTACAAGTTGAAAGTGACAGATCTGGAGGAGCCGCGTTGGATTTAAGGCCCGATCATGGCCGCAGATGTATCTGCGGCTGGCCGCAGATCCATCTGCGGCTGGCCGCAGATCCATCTGCGGCTGGCCCTGGTGGGTCCCACCTTGCTCCCTTGCAGCCATTTGACGTGTTTACGAGATGGGTGACCGGCGACGATACCCGGCCCCGACATGACGATCGACCGGCGACGATAACCGGCGATCACGAGATGGATGACCGGCGACGATAACCGGCGATCACGAGATGGATGACCGGCGACGATAACCGGCTCCGACAAGATAACCGACCGGCGACGATAACCGGAGGTTACGCGATGGGCGACCGGCGACGATACCCGGCCCCGACATGACGATCGACCGGCGACGATAACCGGCGATCACGAGATGGATGACCGGCGACGATAACCGGCTCCGACAAGATAACCGACCGGCGACGATAACCGGAGGTTACGCGATGGGCGACCGGCGACGATACCCGGCCCCCCGACATGATGATCGACCGGCGACGATAACCGGCGATCACGAGATGGATGTCCGGCGACGATAACCGGCTCCGACATATAACCAACCGGCGACGATAACCGGGGGTTACGCGATGGGCGACCGGCGACGATACCCGGCCCCGACATGACGATCGACCGGCGACGATAACCGGCGATCACGAGATGGATGACCGGCGACGATAACCGGCTCCGACAAGATAACCGACCGGCGACGATAACCGGAGGTTATGCGATGGGCGACCGGCGACGATACCCGGCCCCGACATGACGATCGACCGGCGACGATAACCGGCGATCACGAGATGGATGTCCGACGACGATAACCGGCTCCAACAGATAACCAACCGGCGACGATAACCGGGGGTTACGAGATGGGTGACCGGCGACGATACCCGGCCCCGATGAGACGATTGACCGGCGACGATAACCGGCGATCACGAGATGGATGTCCGGCGACGATAACCGGCTCCGACAGATAACCAACCGGCGACGATAACCGGAGGTTGCGAGATGGGTGACCGGCGACGATACCCGGCCCCGACATGACGATCGACCGGCGACGATAACCGGCGATCACGAGATGGATGTCCGGCGACGATAACCGGCTCCGACAGAGGACCGACCGGCGACGATAACCGGGGGTTACGCGATGGGTGACCGGCGACGATACCCGGCCCTGAACGAGACGACAGATTGAAGGAGTGAACCCAAAGACTAACGAACACGGTCAAGGGGTTGATACGTTGACACTCTTACGAATGTCTTGCATGCATTGCATCTTATGTTGCATCATAAGCTATATGTGTGAGGCATCATGTATGCACTGTCATTCTTACACACTGTCATTCATGCATCGAGTGTCTATTCTTTATCCTGTTCATTTCATTTATCATTTCAGAAACATGATAAAGAGTGGGCAGCTTGTAGACACCCAAATTTTGCGTTTCCTTCTACTAACCGTGACAGGAGGGCGAAATCGTCAATTGAACCAGCTTGCGGGAGCAAAGGAGCGGGCACAAGGGCGAGCGCCCGGTCCCGCCCGCAATGATTTGGGCAGCCCAAGTCGACGTGACAGCATGACCCGTCCGAGGCAGGCATTTCCGAATGAGGTGGCACGTCTCCCGGAAGTTCCCGGACTGCGGAATACGAGCCTGTCAGCGAAAACCGACGTTGCGGTACGAAAATCGAGGCGTGGCAACGAAAATCGAGAAAGTCAAGCCCGCCAGCCGCGGATAGATCTGCGGCCAAGTGGGTGCGCCAGCACGAAAACCGGGAAATCAGCACTCAGCAGCTGAGTGCGATGGGAGGTGTGCCAGCTGGCCAGCCGCAGATCCATCTGCGGCCAGCCGCAGATAGATCTGCGGCTGGCTCTGGCCAGCCTATTTAAGCCAGCTTCGGCAGCATACAGGGGGTTCAGCAGTTTTGGAAGAAGAAGAATTTCTGCAGCAGCAAAAAACACGGAAATAGAGAGAAAATAGCTAGATTTTGCAACAAAATAGGGAGAAAGAAGAGGGAAAAAAGAGTGGAATTAATTCTTTTGAGTTTGATTGTATCAAATACATCATTTATCCTATTCAAATACACAAGTTCACATCCATTTGAGATCAATTGCAAGGTGAAAATTTCTATTTGTTCTAGCAATTCATGTCCTATTGATTTGGGTAAATTAGATATAATTTTCATGTATCTTGTTGAACAATGAATTAGGGATTATGAGTGAAGTTTCCATCGGAATAAACTCTTCCTAATAACCCGATGATATTCGTTCATTAATTTCTTGGTTTGTTTTAAGGTGTTTATATTCGGTATCAATTCCTTTAAATCGTTATTTTAAGATGTCTTGGTATTGTTAGATTTATCCGGGTTGGTTTATCTTCTTGTAATATCCGATTGTTTGTGTGGGGATACTTGGTTGTGAGCCTAGGAAAGCGACCCCCCCGGGGTCCCGATCCGATGATGGACATATCTTGATGTAAGAAGTAGAGATGACGTAGTTCTCATTGTAAATATGTAATCGTTGGGCCTTAAAACGACGCTAAGGCGAGAATCGTGCTTAAGGCCCCGAAATAGTGAAATTTGTGATTGTTGGCGTTCGGGGATATTTTGATGGCTTACATGCCCATGAATAGCCCGACGCGTGTTTATGCTCGATTTGAATTATGACACGAAATTGATTTCAAAGCTAAATGATAAGATTTTCATAAAATCAATCAAAGTAGGATATTAGAATCACGAGGTTAAAATTTGAGAAACGTTAATGAAATGTCGATTCATATCTAACGAGAAAGCTAAAGAAAAATCGTTTTCCAAAACAACACACGAAATGATTTTATAAATAATTGACGTTTTATTAAATCTTTGTGCATAGGGTGAAGGAGATCCTAGAAATTGCCCATCATTTTATGAAAGCAACGTATAGATCTCGATTCCTATTTTGACGAAGGTTTAAAACTCTTGTTTTGTTAAAACGACACTTAACGAAAATCTCATAGTTTTGATAATTAAAATCAAACCTTTCTCATAAAGCTTTCTCGTGTATGCCGAAAAGACATTCCGAAGCATTCTCAAAGTAAAACACGATTTTCCCTAAAATCCAAATGATTCTTTCACACACACGCACGCACACACACACACATTTCATGAATTAAAGGATAGGAGAAGCATCAAGATTGCGGTAACCGTGTTTCACGGAAGTCGAGGGGTGCCTAACACCTTCCCCTCACTTAAACAAGCCCCCGAACTCTATGAATCTCGATTCGCAGACCAATTAATTCGGAGTCACATATGAGCCAGCGATTTATAAAACACGAAAATTCGGATGAGTTGGTACATCCATTTCAAATATACCAACTGGCGACTCTGGTTAATTGGCTCATCATAAAAACGATCTTTCAAAACCCCGTCGACATCAATGCCGACCTTTTCCAAACGTCATCTAAATCAAAAGGCTAAAATTGGAAAAGACGAGAAGCGAGAGAACCCGGCGTCGACAGCCCCGATGGCCATTGTTCAGGAATTTTATGCCAATGCTCGTGAGACCCAAAATGGCATCGCTTTCGTTCGGGGCAAGCAGGTCTCCTGCACTACGCAGGCAATCAACGAGCTTTTCCGCCTGCCTTCTGCTACTGCTGAGGCCACCAACTAGGTGGTGCATGAGCGTTTCGAGACTGATCTCGATGCCTTGGTACAGGAGATGTGCCAGCCGGGCACTCAGTGGAGGACTCAGCCGGGCACCACTCTGAAGGTTCACTTCCCTCAGACGCGCTGAACAGATATGCCAAGGCATCGTACGCCTTCATCTGCGCGAGTATACTGCCAACCACCCATCACCAGGATGTGACCCGGGACCGTGCGGTCCTCTTACACCGCATTCTGCATGGGGGGAACATTGATGTTGGTTACATCATTCACCATTCCATGCTCCGTTTCATGCGTGCCGTCACTTCTGGTGCCATTCCACATGCCTCGATTATCACACGCCTTTGTCTTGCGGCGAAGGTGGAATGGGGCGAGGAGACCATCCAGTTGCCCATGCGGGACATTGACAGCGCCACGATCAAAAAGTACAATGTATGGCGCGGTGGAGAGTCCCGGCCTAATGGGTTGGGTTTTATTATGGCTGATGAGAAGGAGGAGGCCAGTGACGAGGACGTGCCTGCCCCGCCAGTGCAGCAGAGGGGAGTCAGTGGACATGAGCGCGAGATGCGCCGCCTGCAGCGCCGCATGGACGCGTTGCACACGAGCTTCAGAGACTACAGCGTCTCCTTTGCTGGTGCATTATCAGAGGCATTCAGCCAGCTGGGGGTCCACATCGAGTTTCCCACCTTCGGTGTCGGCATCCCTTATCCTCCGCCCGATACACCGCCTGGCGGCGCCGAGGACGACTCTTAGGGGAGTACTCTTTACCCTTTTATCTCCAATGAGGACATTGCATATTTTAAGTTTGGGGGTATTAGGTTTGCCTAGTTTCTTTTGTGATGCTTTTAATTATTTGTTTTTTATTGTTAGTTTAATTGCTTGTTTGCTTTAATTTCTATTACAAAAATGGTGAATTTCTCATGCATATTATATCACATCATGTAGTTTAGTTGCATGATCTTAATATCTTGATTAGTAAACATCCTCACTTGCCTGTGATAAGAATTTTTGATATTTGCTAATTGCTAAGACTTGGGTCGAATGCCATGATATATTGTAACTCTTGTCTTGTGTTGATTATGATAGAACCTGTTAGCACGTTTTTAGCAGTTATCTCACTAAGTAGCCTAAAGATTTGCATAATTGAGTTCTAGGGGGAATTTGATGTGTTATTTTGAATAAAGTAATTGTGGGTACTGTTAGCTGAGACAACATGTGTCTAAGTTTGGGGGAAAACTTAGTGCAGCATTTGAGCAACGAAATGGAGCGTAAAACGCATTCGTTGACTTATTAAAAAAATATATTTATTGAATAAATGCTTGGTTAGCCTAGTTTTGTGGCCTTTGATATTCGAGTAAGTACGCCCTAGGGAATGTCTCTACACCTAGCGCCCTAAGACCAATTGGTTTGGGAATCATTGGTCGAAAGCTCGCTACATGGGTATCATTGAAAAGCCTAAGGGAACTTGGCATTGTGTAACCAAGTGTCATAGTCCGAATAACCTCTAAGTCGGTCCCCAATTTAGACATAACGTTGTTTTAACTGTAATTTACCCCATTTGTTGTTTTGCAAGTTTGTGTATATAAATTTCCCCCTAAGAAACATATTATGAGAATCGTTTAGGTTGCTATAAGTTTGATGAATACTACACAAACACACTTTATCGCTCATTACAGGATTTGAGTTGCATGACTATCATGGTACACGAACCATGTTTTGATGAGACGCTAGATTCTTCTGAGGCAAAACATTTGGATTGTTTACTAATTGATGATGGTCATCGTGCATTCTTAGATTATCGCATTTCATTTATGTTTGCATTTATTTCATTGTAATTGCTTGAGGACAAGCAACAATTCAAGTTTGGGTGTATTTGATAAGTAGGTTTCGTACCTACTTATTGGTTACTTTTTGGTTTCAATTGTTGCTTATCTAGTAGCTCCTTAGTATGTTTTCATGCATTTTTCCCTTTCTTTCGGTATTGATTCACTATTCTCATTATATGGCTTTTGCACGGTTTTGGTTAATTTGACACGAGTTTTGTTGCAATTGTTGTTTGGGAGCTTAATGAATTTTTGTTGCTTGTACAAGACACGAGAATTGAGAAATCAGGCTATAGCAGTACAGCAGCAGACTGGCAGCCGGCGCAGCTGCGCCCAGCTTGGCCTTGTGGCCGGCGTAGCTGTGCCCCTCCTGTTCCTACCATGCCTCCCCGGCGCAGTTGCGCCCCTTTTGCAAAGGACGCCAGCGCAGCTGCGCCTGTCGCTAGCCAGCCAGCCATGCAGACACATTCCAGCCAGCGAAGCAGCACTTCCATAAAATCATGCAATGCAAGATTTTGAGGTTTTAGTGGAGAAAAACTTTATTAGTGGGAATCAAAATAAGTCAATAGAAGACAAATTGAGCATGTATTATAACCAATTGAGACTTCAATTTTGGAGAGTTCCTCCTCCACGAAAAATAGGAAGTTTACTGCATGATTAGATAAAAAATAAAAGCTCTCCAGCTGAGCTTCAATTTTGCTTGGGAACTGAAGAATGGAGCTATATAGATGTTGAATTGAAGCTTGGGAGCAAGGAATCAAGAAATCAACACAACTTGGAAAATCATCAAATGTTGTAGAACGGAAGAACTGAAATAGGGAGCTTTAATATTTTATGTTAATTTTTCCTATTCTGTAACTATGATGATGAATCAATTGTGTATGATGAATTCTATTATTGTTATCATGAACTAAATTTCATTCTTGGGATTATAATGGATCTTTTGCATTACTAAAAATTGATTTGCTTCCTTATTATTGCTAGTTGGTTATGAAATGAATGTCTAGCATAATTCATACTTATTGTTTAATTGCTTGATCATCAATTACTATGATAATTTATATGGAATTGAGAAATGAAATATAAATTGAGATCTAATTATGCTAGCATATGTTCATAATTTTTGCATTCCTCGTGAAGTTATGTTTCGTGCTTAGGATATAGATATACCGAAGCACCATATGTGGCCAATTAAGAACTTGTTCTTAAACCCTCTTTATTGTAATTCACATAGAGATATAGTGCGTTAGTCATCTAGGGTGCTCACATTCATTCTATCAATTGTGGATTTAGTATGATATGAATATGGTTCATCGAGAGATGGTCATATTTTACATTCGTGTTCTTGACCAACATTCTACAATAATCAATTGGTAACAATAGGAAGCATGGAAATCTAGGTTTGCAATAAGTGAAATTATAATCCCAAGCCCATAAAATCTGTTTTTATACAATAATAATTTGTTCTATTTGTTTCATTAGTAATCGTTAGATAATCTCATCATTGAAATCAATTGTTTAAAGAGACCGAAATAATTAGAAAATCGGTGTTTGTAGTCATAAATGCAATTCTATTCCTCGTGGGATCGATACTTTACTTACTTTATATTACTTGTGGACCGCGTGCACTTGCGTGTATGAGTCGTATTTGTTATACATACAAATATCCCAACAATTCCCACCAAAAGTTTGCCTCACCTTTTAGGAAAAAGGTCGCAAAGATTGTCTTTTGTTCCTCACTTACGTTAGTTATAGTGAAAAACTTTTCCATTTCAGTTACCCAAGTTTGGGCTTCAAGTAGATCCGCAGTTCCCTTGAACTCAGGTGGTTCAACGATTTTAAAGTCTTTAAATGCTGACCTATGTGGATTATTTGGGTTGGGCTGGTGTGGTGGATGACCTTGTAAAGCTCCTAATAGTAGGTCTACTAGTTGTTGAGTGGGGTTTGTGTCATTGGTCTCATTTCTGGTCTAGGTTCTTCGTCCTAATGCCATGATTCTAAAATAAAGAAAAGACAAGTATAAATACAAGTATATACTACACATAAAACTAACAATTTGATTGTACAAACACAACTTGTATATCACATGCAGAACGGTTACATATTCGACTAGTGGTTTATACTACCACTAGTTAGTACAGAAGATTCCCTATTTTACAACCCAAAATCCTTATAATACAAACTACAACAAATAAACTTAAGTGCTAAACTAGACTGAACGATCACGTGCCTCCTTATAACCATCCTGAACCATATGACAGACCACTAATCTATCTATCATATAATCTACCTTCCTCTCCTCTACGAGATACCTAAGCACCTGACGCTCTAAGCCTTGGAATGTATCCCGACATCCCTTGTCAACTCGGTATAAATGCATCTGGGCCTCTTGCCTTTCTTTCTGAGCACTTTGGAGAAATTTCCTAAGACGACGAGTGTTATCCCTCTCACTCTCCAATAACCCTTCAGCTGTATATGCTCGAAAATTGGCAGCCTCTAGATCTGCGGATGTGACGCCCCCAAATTCGGGCTGCCTTAACCTCGAATTTGGTGCATCATTGTGCAACTCATAAATCATTCTATCAATAACTAATTGCAGAATAATAGAAATATTTACATTGATATAACATAAATACTCTCGTCCCAAGTCTCGATACCAATACAAATAACTGACATAACATAGTACACACTATAATTAAGTCTTAATACAACACATCAGAATACATAATCTTAAATAAGTCTTAGTGCATGATAGAAATATAACATAGTAGGACAAAGCTAATCCGTAGCTTTGCATTTGCCTTTATCCTTTCCCGAGCTCTCGCCTCTTTCGGTAACAACTGAAATGTTTTAAAGGAAGCAAGGGTGAGCAACAAGTTTGCCCAGCAAGTATAACAACAATGATAATGAGAAGTCATGAGTAAAGTTCCTCAAGTTTCAATTCAAATCTCTACTATTACTGGTAAGTCATTATGGACTAGATGAATGTCAAATGAATTCAAGGATTTCAAATTTTACGGTTGCAGGAATCACTATGTGGCCACCATGGCACTTACCTTCCATTAAAATTAACAGTATTACACTATTAACCCCAACAACAATAAATACAGGTACAATAGGTGATCAGCCTAAAATACCTGGCGTTATGCATAACCCTCAAACATTCAACTTGCGCACATATCGGTTCCCCGACTAAAAATATAATTTTCCCTACTATGAGGGTTGTTCATCTCTGCAAAGAGTCTGCACCAAAGCAATTGGATTGGATCGCTTTCTAAATCATGGGTATTGGTCTAGCCGAATCAAATGGCATTGACACCCTTCGTAAATAGTTCATGCATAATTTGAACTTAAAAGCTTTAACAGTTTATGTCAATATCATATCTAGAACACTTTTGCAAATATTAAAGATTCACATAAGTATGGAATTCACACAATCATATATGTATTGCGTAAATATAAACTTTGTACATTAAATAGCATCCGTAAGAATATAGTCGGATGAAGTTGATAAGCTTGTCTAGCACGAGGACTAGCAAGGGTTAGAACACTTGCTCAAATTCAAATTGAGTAAGGTAGAAAACTTGCATTCAATATATAGAAGGAATGAAATTAGAAAACTTTGCACAATATAACTTGAGTAGGGTAAGTAACTTGCCTTAAGCGCTTGCTAATAACTTGACGTTAATCGTCCTTCAAAAGTCCTACACATTTAAGTACATATCCACATACCAATTAGCCACATAATTGATGCCAAATATTGGTTTACATTACTCTATAATATTTCATTCTAATTAGAAACATAATATCAAACAAGGTTACACACACTTGATACGATGTTTCGGTGCTTGCACAATGCACGCCCGATTCGCCTCATTTGCATAAGTTTAGCATGCTCATACACTTGTCTAATTTTCATTAATAAATGCTAAGGGTCATTATAAACTATAATGTAAAAGTTTTAGAACTTAAAACAATAACTTTTAGCGTTGGAAGCATTACATGTTACATACGTGCATGAACGACGTCCCATGTTTGCTTCCTAATGCACAATTATCCTAAAAATAGCCAATTTAGAAATTGATCAAAGCATTAAATTTTAGTTCTAAATAATGGAAGTTGTAGTTCTACTTCTTAGCTTTCCCAATCATCTTGAATCATCCAAAACGGAGTTCGTATGAGAAAGGTACGCCTATTTTACTAAAGGGTGTCAGAGCTGTCAAGCCCATGCGCCCAGCGCTCGCCCGCGCGCGCCCCACCTGCGCCCAACTGCGCCCAGCCGCCCCCCAGCATGCCCGCGCGGTGCCCCACCGCGCCCGCGCCCATGGCCTGGCCCCAAGGCTTGGTTTCCTTCTAGTTTTGGCAGTTTGACATACAAACTTCAAACCTTCATAACTTCTTCGTTATAAATCAGAATTAGGCCGATCCGGAGGCTATAGAAAGCTTATAACATGAACTACATAACCCTCATGGATTCACAATCTTATAGACTCTTTACTAAATCAAAATACTGGTTCCAAAGAGCCTAGGCTAATTAGTTTTCAAAGAAACTCAAGGTTAGGCCAATTCATTCTTCCTCCTTGTGTCTTGGCTATTATGCATTAAGTCAATATGACTTAAACCATGCTTCTATTGCTAAGCTAAGCAACATAACATTATTTCATCAATTAATCAACACCTAGTTCTCAAGTTCTTAGAGAAATTCTTCTCTTGGACATTAAATCAAACGGTTTGTGGGCATGGCTTAGAAATTCGTATTGGAGTAGAGTTTAATTATGTTCTAGTCCAGATTTCTAAATGAAATCATTACCCACATCTTTAGAACGCATAATGGTCATACACAACCAAACATACAACCAAACACACAACCAACAATAGGCTACATTTTTATCAAAGTATAAGAATTGTCCAAATCAGTCCATAAATGTCCATAACAGTCCATTCTTGCTCCTTATGCATAGGCTTTGATTATCATTCATTGTTCCACTTACATTGATTATTAAGGCTTTTAAAGAGTTAACAACATCCATACATATTCATGAACCAATTAAAGCAATTTCAGCAACATATACTCCCACAAAGCAACCAATATCAAACTGAAAACTTGAAACAACAATGGAAATAAGCTAGGTTCCATAACATTAACCTCTTGAAGCAACTTTTAGGATGAAAATGGGATTGATTACAGCTACAAGTTCCTCTCTTCTCCTTCTTCAATTCACCCGTACCACTCAATTCTTACACTCACTCAATATTCAGCTTTCTCTTAGCAACAATGGAAAGGAATGGATAAATGGCAAGGGAGGAGCATTTATAGAAGGATGATCAGAGCTTCATGGATGGATTGAGGGGTTGAGCGTGCCTTCATTGTAGCTCCCCATTACTGGGTGAGTGAGCTTGCTCATTTCCATGCTCAGGTAATCCCCCTCCCTTCTCCCCAATTATTCCATGCTCTCTTTTCCTCTACCAAATGTGGAATGGCTTCTCCCCATAAATTCTTATTCCTTTTGCTCCTGCTCTTCTTATCCGTATACTCCTTCCTCCTCCAAATGTCCAGCTGATGGTTAGTACACATTTCCCTCATGGGTCATGGGTTGGGTCATGGGTCGGGCCGTAGGTCATGGGTTTGGGCCACCTTTAAGTAATTTGGGGCTTCTAATTAAATTCTAATTTGGCAAAAATAAAATCCAACACTTGGATTATTAATCAATCACATTAACACTATGACAAAAATTAGAAAATTCGAAATAAACGAAAAAGACATTTTTTGGGTGAATAGTGCCTACGCGAACAGTACCCCGTGAATGAAATTTTAGCGATATTTCTCCGAAATCATTTTAATAAGTCCTACCAAATAACAACACTTAATAACATTGCAAACACATAATCTAGGTTATTACATAACCTTTAATCACATCACATAGAATAATATTAATAAAAATTCTTTTTATTAAATAATATTCATAAGCTTATATTACAAAGCCATACAAAATTCACGGTCGTTACATCCTCCCCTCCTTATAAGAATTATGTCCCCAGAATTTCGACTAAAGAAAAAGGTGGGGATAATTTAACTTCATTTTATCCTCTAACTCCCACGTAGCCTCCTCGACATCGTGATTTTGCCAAACTACCTTCACAGAAGGTATAACTTTATTCCTTAATACTTGTTCCTTCCTATCAGTTATCTTAATAGGAATTTCCTCGTACATGAGATCCTTCTCTATTTGGACAGGCTCATAGGATATTACATGCTTGTAATCGGGCTTGTATGGTCGTAGCACTGAGACGTGGAACACATTGTGGATATGCTCCAGTTCGGGAGGTAGAGCTACCTCGTATGCTACTTCGCCTACCCTTTTCAAGACTTCGAACGGTCCTATGAACCTCGGACTTCACTTTCCTTTATTGACAAATCGGATCTTCCCCTTCCAGGGAGATACCTTCAACAACAAAAAACTACCACTTTCAAAATTTCAGCTTTGATGGTGCAAATCTGCATATTTCTTCTGCCGATCTTGGGCCGCTACCAATTTGGCTCTTATTGTCCCAACAATATCTGCCGTTTACTGAACTAGTTCTGGTCCCAACAGTCGTCTCTCTCTGACTTCATCCCAACATAATGGTGTTCTACACTTTCTTCCGTAGAGAGCTTCGTACGGTGGCTTACCGATACTTGCGTGATAACTATTATTATAAGCGAATTCCACGAGGGGTAAGTGGTCATCCCAGTTTCCCTTGAAATCCATCACACAAGCTCTAAGCATGTCTTCCAGCGTCTGTACTGTTCGCTCACTCTGTCCGTCATGAAAGTAGTATGCACACAAGCCAATCATATTTGATATGATGTAGCATATACTTTGTAATCTTATTCATTTATTAATAAAATAATTGATTTTCTCAAAAGGCATTTTATATTATCTACATGGTGTTGTTATATTAAATGTGATAAACCCATAGTTTTGAGCAATGCTTTTAGAATCATGATGGTGATCATGCTAATGAGATCTAAATTCAAGATAGCTCATAGACTAAAATTGTTCCTAATCGTTGGATTACTAGATTGGGGATTAGTAAATCCGGATAGATTAGTACATACGTTGCTTGCTCTTAGGAAGAGGATGATTGATCTCATAATCATTTGTGTGGAGACACTAAAGCAAGTATGCAGGTGCTTATTGGAGAATAAGTTCACTGAACGTGGCTCGCTAAGGAATACCTAATGGAGTTTTACTCGCCTGTCAATAGGAATTCCTCTAGTGATAGTAGTACAAGTGATCCTTGGACTTGAGATCATCATAGTATCTTGTGTATGATGAGTTATACTTTGACATGTCCTTTAAGACCTTGTGGGTATATCAAAGGGTATGATTGGGTATAATTAGTTGTACATGGAGATAGGTGAATGATCAACAAAGAATCTACCTCGTCTAGTAAAAGATGTGAATGTCCTATGTGATTCGATAAATGATAACTCAGTAGTCCTTGGCCAAGGCAGAATGAAATTAGAAAGGAGTTTCTAATTTGCATTAATTAGAGTTGTGCATTTGGAAATCGAAATACATATAATTAAATAAAATAAGACTTGACAGTAAATCCATGTCTTATATTTAATTGGGACATTGTATGGTAGAAGGATTGAATTGTACGGTAACTATTTACTCAAAGATTCTTTTGTGATTAATGTTGAAATCTATATTATCTGGAAAGTCGTTGATCGCTGAGGGGGCTTACCCTTATTGTAGAATAAATATTATTTATTTAAATGAATTAAATAGTTTAATTTATTTATTTAAATAAGATTAGAATTGTTCTAATTGATTTATTCACAACCGGTTTAATATGGAGAACCTAAAGGGTCACACCGTAAAAGGAAAATATTTATTTAAGAAGTAAATGGCATAATTGTAATAATAAGTTAAGTGTATTTAATTTACTCTATGGTGATAGAATAAATTAAATAGCTTAATTTTTATTATTTAATATTTTGGAAATATTAAATATAAATTAATAAGAGGAGTCTTATTATTATTATTACTTTTACTATTATTTAATTCCTAATAGGGACTGAGAATTAATTAATAGAAGTACTCTCCCATGGATTCCTAATTGGATTAGGTGCATTATTAATTAAAAGAGTTTAATTATAATACAAACCCTAATCCTAAATAGTTTAGGGAAGGGTTATTCCTACATCTATAAATAAGAGGGGTCTTATCATAGATTGGGGTTACACATTCTTGCATTAGATTGTGGAGAGTACTTACAATTTCTATAGAGATAGAAACTAGGATTTTGCCAAATACCCGACTTCTTGAATACTTGTTCTTCCTTGGTGGATCACCTCTAGAGACCTAACGTTGATCAAAGGAAGGAATCACACTGCAGCATTCGAGGAGAACACAAAGGACTAGGAGTTGAACTTGTACCCGAGGAAGCTTTGTTCTACGAGGGTATAATTCTTATTCTCTTTCTCTTTTGTTTATATCGTTAATTGAGCACAAGGATTGATCTTGGTGATGGTTTGTATAAAATTTTAAAATATGATTTTATCGCGCTTCCGCACTATTTATGTAATTTGATTGCATGTTTGCGCTATATACAAACATAACAGTGGTATCAGAGCCTAATCTTGTGCTAATTATCGATTTTGATAATTCCATGTATGCTTGATATGCGATTGGATCGAAATTTTTGGGCAGAATAAAAAAAAAAATTTGAATCAGCGACACGGCGCAGCTGTGCCGCCTCCAGTTCATTCTGGAGCGCAGCTGCGCCGAAACTCAGAATCGTTTTTTTTTCTGGGGAGCAGCGCAGCTGCGCCGTTGTCCAGTTCATTCTGGGCGCAGTTGCGCCGGCTAGCAGAATCCGAAATTTTTTTTTTCCTTCAATTGAAATAAATGGTTTATTTAATTGATATAAGTTTAAAATAAAGATGTTTATTTTATCTGAAATGGGATTTCAGATTGCTAAAATTAAAGGAGTTTAATTTGGATTTGGTTTTTTATTAAAATAAAAGAGTTTATTTTGTTTCAAAAACTAAATATTAGCAAAACTTTTGCCCATTAATTGATATCAATGCATATATGGAATGGATTTATTATTCATGAGATGAATGTTATTTATTGATACATATAGAGATATGTATGATAATAAATAGGGATTGATTATGGACTATTGACCAATGTGCGATTGAATTTATTTTAGTGGATGCTTGAATGTATGGGTTTTTATAAATGAGGTCTGCGTACCTCGTCTTCTCTAATTTTTCCTAATGTAAAATCTGTCTCCCTCCTATGTACTTCCCCTTGACTGCTGATCAAGGTTTCTATTTATAGTAAATAGTTTATGTAATAGGAATAGTTAGAATTAATTTTTTGAAGAATTGGAGACAAATGAGCAAGGAGCGCTTGAAGACCCGTTTGTATTGGAGCCTGAGTTTAAATGTAATAGTTATATTTAAATTTTATTCTTGCACCCTAGGTTTGACCTTTTGGTTCATTTGGTGGATCTAGTGAACCAAACTAGAATAAAAGTCCATAATCAATCCGGGTAGAATATAGTATTCTATATGTGCATGCTTACTATATATATATTATATATTATCAAACATGCTTCGCATGTAAAATAATATGTCGCGTATTTTATATATATATATATATATATATATATATATATATATGTGCATGCGCGCTAAACAAGATGAGACTAATAATAATAAACCCCTCAAAGTAATTATATTAAGTCCTAAGCGTTCAAAGATATTTGGAATATCGAACGTCGCCTTCTAGCATGGTAAAGCAATAGAGTATTAAATGTTTAATATGAGTTTGTTGTGTCACCACAAGGCAAGTATTAAATATTTAAGATGTTGCTTTATCACATTTGATGCTTATAAATAGACTGAACGATGTTGTTTTGTTGTGTCACCACAAGGACAGTGTTTTTCTTTCGAATATATGGAAGTGCTAGGTTGGACTTAACTTGGATAATTTTGATTCGGATGTGTCACCACTTGATCAAAAATAATCTAAGAGGCAAAATAAAAGGAGTTACATAGTGATGTAATTGACAATAGTTGTCTACCTATTTATTTATATATCGTTTGTTGTGTCACCACAAGGCTATATACATTTGAAATGGGGTCCTTAATCTCACTAGCAAAACTTTAATTAGATTTGTCGAACTATATATTGAGGGTAATATACTTTGATGAAAATAATGGGAGATACCAATTTAAATAAAGACCTAATTTATTTTGGTAATTAGTTAAATGAATGAATGCTAAAATGTTGTCTATTTCACATGCAGAATTTAAAAATGTTAAACTCACTATCACTGCGTAGCATACTTGATGCTAACAAATTGACCGGACCGAATTACACGGACTGGTTAAGGAATCTGAGAATTGTTCTCACTGCTAAAAAGATTTCTTATGTCCTAAATTCGCCAGTCCCTGCAAATGTTGCAGAAATAGCCTCTGAGGAAGAGATTGCTACTTTTAGAAAGTGGCAAGATGATGCAATCTTGGCTCAATTCATCATGCTCGCATCCATGAGTAACGAGCTTCAACGTCAGCATGAAACTATGGATGCTCCTACTATATTGTTGCATCTCAAAGAGTTGTATGGTGAGCAAAGTAGGACTGCTAGATATCAGATATCTAAGGAGCTCTTCCGATCTCGTATGACTGAGGACACTGCTGTTGAGACTCATGTCCTTAAGATGATCAATATGATTGAACAACTTGGACAAATTGGGTTCGTGATGGATGGGGAGTTAAGCCAAGATTTGATCTTGCAGTCACTCCCGGACACCTTCTCACAATTTGTTGTGAATTTTCACATGAATAAGTTGGACGTCAGCTTGCCTGAGTTACTTAACATGCTGAAAACTGCTGAAGGTCACTTTTCATCCAACAAGAACCAAGTCTTACTAGTGGATGATTCTTCCAAGAAAAGGAAGAGGCCCAAGGTATCTTCTGAAAAGAAGAAAAACAAGAAGGCTAAGGGCAAGGCGAAGAGGAAGGATAAAAAGAAACCTGATCCAGATAGCAAAGGAATTTGCTACCATTGCAATAAGCCGGGACACTGGAAGAGGAACTGCAAGGAGTATCTTGCGGACCAAAAGAGGCTTGGAGAAGCTTCGTCTTCCGATCTAGGTTTGTTCATGATTGAAATTAATTTTTTTGAAAGTCAAAATTATACTTGGGTATTGGATACTGGCTGTAGTTCTCACATATGTAATAATATGTAGGGACTAAGCAGAAGTAGAAAGCTGGACAAGGATGAAGTCATCCTACGAGTGGGAAATGGAGCAAAGGTTGCTGCATTAGTTGTAGGGACTTATCGTTTAGCACTGCCTTCGGGCAAGTTCATTAGTTTAAATAATTGTTATTATGTTCCACACTCATTAGAAACATTATTTCAATTTCTGTATTGGATATGGATGGTTTTGATATTATAATAAAGAACAACAGTTGTTCTATTTATAATAAAAATGTTTTATATGGTGTTGGGAACTTACTGAATGGACTATACATACTTGACTTGCATGAAAATATACTTCAAATTGAACAAACTAAGAAAAGAAAAAGAGATGATGTTAATTATACCTTTATGTGGCACTGTAGACTTGGTCATATCAATGAAACAAGATTATCCAAGTTGCATAAAGATGGGCTTTTAGAGCTATCTGATTACGAATCATATCTAACTTGTGAATCTTGTCTCATGGGTAAAATGACTAAATCTCCTTTTACTGGAAAAGGAGAAAGAATTACAGAGTTGTTAGCATTGGTACACACAGACGTATGTGGACCTATGACAACGAATGCACAAGGACTGTATTCTTATTTTATTACTTTCACTGATGATCATTCTAGATTTGGATATGTGTATTTAATGAAATACAAATCTGAATCGTTTGAAAAGTTCAAAGAATTCAGAAGTGAAGTAGAGAAGCAAACTGGTAAGAGTATTAAGATTCTTCGATCGGATCGAGGAGGGGAATACTTAACCAATGAGTTTCTCAATTGTCTCAAAGAAAATGGTATAATCTCACAATGGACTCCACCAGGGACGCCACAGTTGAATGGTGTATCTGAAAGGAGAAATCGAACATTGTTGGACATGGTTCGTTCCATGATGAGTTTTACCAACCTCTCAGTATCTTTCTGGGGTTATGCCCTAGAATCGGCTGCATACCTACTTAACAAGGTACCTACCAAATCCATCCCAAAGACCCCATATGAGATATGGACAGGGAGGAAACCAAATCTTAAGCATGTTAAGACTTGGGGTTGTCCAGCTTATGTCAAAAGGTTTGAGTAATATAAGTTGAAGACTAGATCCGACAAGTGTAGATTTGTGGGATATCCTAAAGAAACATCAGGGTATTATTTCTATCATCGTACTGATCAAAAGGTGTTTGTTGCGAAACATGCTGCCTTCTTGGAAAAGGAGTTTATCCTTGAAGGGGTCAGTGGGAGTAAGATATATCTTGAAGAAGTTCAAGAACCACAAAATACTACGGATCAAAGTCAGGTACCTGACCAAGTAGAAGAACCTACTGTACCACTACCTATTCGTAAATCTGGAAGAGTACTGAAGATACCTGAGAGGTATGGATTCATCATAGAGGATGATGATGAGGTACACATCATAGAAGATGATGATCCATTGACTTACGAAGAGGCTATGAGTAGTGAAGACTCAAAGAAATGGCTAGAAGCCATGAAATCCAAGATGGACTCCATGTATGAAAACCAAGTATGGACTTTGGTTTCACTACCTGAGGGCATTAAGCCTATTGGGTGTAAATGGGTCTTTAAGATAAAGACTGGAGTGGACGGCAAGGTAGAGACCTATAAGGCCCGACTGGTTGCAAAAGGTTTCAAACAAAGACAAGGATATGACTATGATGAAACCTTCTCACCAGTAGCTATGCTCAAGTCCATTCGGATTTTGCTTGCGATTGCAGTTTATTATGACTACGAGATCTGCCAAATGGACGTGAAAACGGCCTTCCTCAATGGAGAGCTTGAGGAGAATGTATATATGATACAGCCAGAGGGTTTTGTTTCAACGGTTGGAACAAACCAAGTCTGTAAGCTACAACGATCCATTTATGGGTTGAAGCAAGCTTCTCGAAGATGGAACATCCGTTTTGATGAGATAATCAAAAGGTTTGATTTTATCAAAAATGAGGATGAACCTTGTGTGTACAAGAAGGTTAGTGGGAGCGCTGTTTCATTCCTTGTATTATATGTTGATGACATATTACTGATTGGGAATGATGTTCCTATGCTACAGTCGATCAAAATTTGGTTATCTAAACACTTCTCCATGAAGGACTTGGGTGAGGCATCCTATATTTTGGGGATAAAGATCTATAGAGATATATCTAAAAGAATGCTAGGCTTGACCCAAGGAAAGTACATTGATTCGATGCTAAAGAAGTTTAGCATGGAAGATTCCAAAAGAGGTCTCATGCCTATGAGCCATGGAATACATCTCTCCAAGAAACAGGCCCCAAAGACACCTGAGGAGAGAGACCGGATGAGTAAGATTCCTTATGATTCCGCAATAGGATCTATCATGTATGGTATGATATGTACTAGACCAGATGTCACTCATGCACTTAGTGTAACAAGCAGATATCAGTCGAATCCAGGAGAAGAGCACTGGAAGGCAGTGAAAAACATCCTAAAGTATTTGAGAAGAACTAAGGATGTATTTCTTGTCTACGGTGGCTCTAAATTAAGACTAGAAGGCTATACAGACTCAATTTTTCAAACGGACGAAGATGACAGTAAATCCGTTTCAAGGTACGTGTTTACCTTAAACGGTGGCGTAGTGAGTTGGAAAAGTTCCAAGCAGCAAACAGTTGCTGATTCAGTGACAGAGGCAGAGTACATAGCTGCAAGTGAAGCTGCAAAGGAAGCTGTTTGGATGAAGAAGTTCATAACTGAACTTGGAGTGGTTCATAGCATTAGAGGAGCAGTACCTTTATTCTATGACAACAATGGAGCTGTTGCGCAGGCTAAGGAACCCAGGTCTCATCATAAATCCAAACACGTGTTGCGGCGGTTTATTTGATTAGAGAGATCATTGAAAGAGGAGATGTCACCCTAGAGCGTGTGGACTCTCAATACAACATTGCAGATCCATTTACTAAAGGTTTAACTCAACAGCAGTTTGATCGTCACTTAGAGAAGATGGGTATTAGATAACTTGGCGATTGGCTTTAGTGCAAGTGGGAGATTGAAATTAGTATGCACACAAGCCAATCATATTTGATATGATGTAGCATATACTTTGTAATCTTATTCATTTATTAATAAAGGAATTGATTTTCTCAAAAGGCATTTTATATTATCTACATGATGCTGTTATATTAAATGTGATAAACCCATAGTTTTGAGCAATGCTTTTAGAATCATGATGGTGATCATGCTAATGAGATCTAAATTCAAGATAGCTCATAGACTAAAATTGTTCCTAATCGTTGGATTACTAGATTGGGGATTAGTAAATCCGGATAGATTAGTACATACGTTGCTTGCTCTTAGGAAGAGGATGATTGATCTCATAATCATTTGTGTGGAGACACTAAAGCAAGTATGCAGGTGCTTATTGGAGAATAAGTTCACTGAACGTGGCTCGCTAAGGAATACCTAATGGAGTTTTACTCGCCTGTCAATAGGAATTCCTCTAGTGATAGTAGTACAAGTGATCCTTGGACTTGAGATCATCATAGTATCTTGTGTATGATGAGTTATACTTTGACATGTCCTTTAAGACCTTGTGGGTATATCAAAGGGTATGATTGGGTATAATTAGTTGTACATGGAGATAGGTGAATGATCAACAAAGAATCTACCTCGTCTAGTAAAAGATGTGAATGTCCTATGTGATTCGATAAATGATAACTCAGTAGTCCTTGGCCAAGGCAGAATGAAATTAGAAAGGAGTTTCTAATTTGCATTAATTAGAGTTGTGCATTTGGAAATCGAAATACATATAATTAAATAAAATAAGACTTGACAGTAAATCCATGTCTTATATTTAATTGGGACATTGTATGGTAGAAGGATTGAATTGTACGGTAACTATTTACTCAAAGATTCTTTTGTGATTAATGTTGAAATCTATATTATCTGGAAAGTCGTTGATCGCTAAGGGGGCTTACCCTTATTGTAGAATAAATATTATTTATTTAAATGAATTAAATAGTTTAATTTATTTATTTAAATAAGATTAGAATTGTTCTAATTGATTTATTCACAACCGGTTTAATATGGAGAACCTAAAGGGTCACACCGTAAAAGGAAAATATTTATTTAAGAAGTAAATGGCATAATTGTAATAATAAGTTAAGTGTATTTAATTTACTCTATGGAGATAGAATAAATTAAATAGCTTAATTTTTATTATTTAATATTTTGGAAATATTAAATATAAATTAATAAGAGGAGTCTTATTATTATTATTACTTTTACTATTATTTAATTCCTAATAGGGATTGAGAATTAATTAATAGAAGTACTCTCCCATGAATTCGTAATTGGATTAGGAGCATTATTAATTAAAGGAGTTTAATTATAATACAAACCCTAATCCTAAATAGTTTAGGGAAGGGTTATTCCTACATCTATAAATAAGAGGAGTCTTATCATAGATTGGGGTTACACATTCTTGCATTAGATTGTGGAGAGTACTTACAATTTCTATAGAGATAGAAACTAGGGTTTTGCCAAATACCCGACTTCTTGAATACTTGTTCTTCCTTGGTAGATCACCTCTAGAGGCCAAACACTTGGGTGGCTAACGTTGATCAAAGAAAGGAATCACACTGCAGCATTCGAGGAGAACACGAAGGACTAGGAGTTGAACTTGTACCCGAGGAAGCTTTGTTCTATGAGGGTATAATTCTTATTCTCTTTCTCTTTTGTTTATATCGTTAGTTGAGCACAAGGATTGATCTTGGTGATGGTTTGTATAAAATTTTAAAATCCGATTTTATCGCGCTTCCGCACTATTTATGTAATTTGATTGCATGTTCGTGCTATATACAATCCTAACACGTCAGTTTAAGGATGATAAGCAGTACTTAGCCTCAGTTGTGTTCCCATTCTTTCCTGCAAGCTCTTCCAAAAATTTGACGTGAAACGCGGATCTCTATCAGGAACGATTGACACCGGCACTCCATATCTTGAAACAACTTCCTTTATATACAAACTTGCTAACTGATTTAAATTGAATCGTATCCTTATCGGTAGAAAGTGGGCTGACTTTGTCAATCGGTCCACAATAACCCAAATTGCATCATAGCCCTTCTATGTGCTTGGAAGTCCCACTACGAAATCCATCGTAATATGCTCCCATTTCCATTCTGGTATCTTAAGTGGTTGAAGTAGTCCACTCGGTCTCTGATGTTCTGCTTTGACTCGTTGACAGGTGAGACATTTACTGACGCACTCTGCCACATCACGCTTCAAATTTAGCCACCAAAAGTGCTGACGAAGATCCCTATACATTTTTGTGTTTCCTGGGTGAACAGAATATGGTGAATTATGTGCCTCATGCAAGATTGTGTTAGGTTTGTATAACGCGAACATGCAATCAAATTACATTAATAAAGCGGAAGCGCGATAAAATCAGATTTTAAAATTTTATACAAACCATCACCATTATCTTTCTTTATGCACAATTATTAATTAAACGAAAGAGATGGAGAATAAGAATTATACCCTTGTAGAATTCTAGCTTCCTCAGGTACAAGTTCACCTCCAATTCCTTCGCGTTCTCCTTGAATTTCACCGATTAAATTCCTTCCTTTGATCAACGTTAGCCACCCAAGGGTTTGGCCTCTAGAGGTGATCCACCAAGGAATAATACATGTTCAAGAAGATGGGTGTTGGCAAAACCCTAGTTTCTATCTCTATAGAAATTGTAAGTACTCTCTACAATTCTTATGCAAGAGTGTGTAACTCTAATCTATGATAAGACTTCTCTTATTTATAGATGTAGGAAAACCCTTCCCTAAACTATTTAGGAGTAGGGTTTCTATTCTAATTAAACTCCTTTAATTAAATTAAACTCCTAATCCAATTAGGAATTCATGTGAGAGTACTTCTATTAATTAATTCTCAATCCCTATTAGGAATTAAATAATAGTAATAGTAATAATAATAATAAGACTCCTCTTATTAATTTATATTTAATATTTCTAAAATATTAAATAATAAATATTAAGCTATTTAATTTATTCTATCTCCATAGACTAAATTAAATACACTTAAGTACTTATTATTACAATTATGCCATTTACTTCTTAAATAAATATTTTCCTTTTGCGGTGTGACCCTTTAGGTTCTCCATATTAAACCGGTTGTGAATAAATCAATTAGAACAATTCTAATCTTATTTAAATAAATAAATTAAACTATTTAATTCATTTAAATAAATAATATTTATTCTACAATAAGGGTTAGCCCCCTTAGCGATCAACGACTTTCCAGATAATATAGATTTCAACATTAATCATAAAAGAACCTTTCAGTGCATAGTTACCGTACAATTCAATCCTTCTACCACACAATGTCCCAATTAAATATAAGACATGGAATTACTGTCAAGTCTTATTTTATTTAATTATATGTATTTCGATTCTCAAATGCACAACTCTAATTAATGCAAATTAGAAACTCCTTTCTAATTTCATTCTGCTTTGGCCAAAGACTTTTGAGTCGTCATTTATCGAATCACATAGGACATTCTCTCCTTTTACTAGAAGTGGTAGATTCTTTATTGATCATTCACCTATCTCCATGTATAACTTATTATACCCAATCATACCCTTTGATATACCCTAAAGGTTTTAAGGGACATGTCAAAGTATAACTCATCATACACAAGATACTATGATGATCTCAAGTCCAAGGATCACTTGTACTACTATCACTAGAGGAATTCCTATTGACAGACGAGTAAAACTCCATTAGGTATTCCTTAGCGAGCCACGTTCAGTGAACTTATTCTCTAATAAGCACCTACATATTTGCTTTAGTGTCTCCACACAAATGATTATGAGATCAATCATCCTCTTCATAAGAGCAAGCAACGTATGTACTAATCTATCCGGATTCACTAATTCCCCTTTTTAGTAATCCAACGATTAGGAACAATTTTAGTTTGTGAGCTATCTAGAATTTAGATCTCATTAGCATGATCACTATCATGATTCTAAAAATATTGCTCAAAACTATGGGTTTATCACATTTAATATAACAGCACCATGTAGATAAAGTAAAATGCCTTTAACAAACGAATAAGATTACAAAGTATATGCTACATCATATCAAATATGATTGGCTTGTGTGCATACTACTTTCAGATTGCCTCTCTTAGCTCGATCACAGCTGGCACCCATACACGTTCCTCGAATCTCAAGAAACCATCTTTATCCAACCTGAACTTTTCTCCATCGTTCTCTGCTACTCTTTTGTTTATCCTCTCACATTCCTCATCATTTCTCTGCGCCTCCTTTACTTTATCTAGCAACGTCGGACGAGCTTCCATTACGAATAACCGCTCTCCTGCCACTTCTGAACTCTTCGCTTCTATCTCCAGTCAGGTCATTTCCTTTACTAGCTCATCTTGTGTTGTTAATCTGAACAAGCTCTCCCTTCCTTTTCTACTCAAAGCATCTGCTACTACGTTTGCCTTCCCCGGGTGATAGAGAATCTCGCAGTCGTAGTCTTTGATTAATTCTAACCATCTCCTTTGTCGCATATTGAGCTCCTTCTGTGTGAAGATATACTCCAGACTCTTGTGGTCTGTATATATCTCACATCTCTCCCCATAAAGATAGTGCCTCCAAATCTTCAGGCTAACTCCAAGTCGTGTGCAGGGTATCGCTTTTCATAGTCCTTCAATTGACGCGATGCATACGCAATGACTTTACCATGCTGCATTAGAACACAACCAAGACTTCGGTGCGACGCATCACTATATACTACAAACCCTCATGTCTCATCCGGTAGGGATAATACAGGTGCCTCACTCAATCTCTTCTTCAACTCTGTAAAACTTTCCTCACACTTCTCCATCCACACAAACTTCACAGTCTTCCTCGTTAGATTAGTCAACGGGGTCGCTATCTTAGAAAAATCTTGGATAAATCGTCGATAGTACCTGGCTAACCCTAAAAAACTCCGCACCTCCGTTGGCATGCTCGGTTGATCCCAGTTACTCACTGCTTCCACTTTTGTAGGATCCACTGAGATCCCATCTTTGTCTATCACATGCCCTAAAAATTGTACCCTTTCTATCCAAAATTCACATTTAGAAAATTTCGCGTACAACTTCTCCCTTCTTAGTGTTTCTAGTATCGTCTTCAGATAGTCGGCGTGCTCCTCTTTGGTCTTTGAATAAATTAGGATGTCGTCGATGAAAACTACCACAAACTTGTCTAAGTATAGCTTGAGAATTCGATTCATCAAATCCATAAATGCTGCTGGCGCGTTCGTCAAACCGAAAGACATCACTAAAAATTCGTAGTGCCCATACCTCGTTCGAAATGCAGTCTTTGGCACATCCTCCTTTCTCACCTTTAGCTGGTGATATCCAGTCCTCAAATCTATCTTCGAGAAATTTCTCGCTCCTTGAAGTTGATCGAAAAGATCATCGATTCTTGGCAATGGAAACTTGTTCTTGATCGTTGCCTTGTTCAACTCTCAGTAGTCGATACAAAGCCTCATTGTTTCGTCCTTCTTCTTGACAAACAAAACTGGTGCTCCCCATAGAGACACACTTGGCTGGATATACCTATTGTCCAGCAATTCCTGAAGTTGTATCAATAATTCCTTCATTTTCACTGGCGCCATGCGATACGGGGCTTTTGAAATTGGTGTCGTCCCTGGCGCTAGATCTATTGCAAACTCAATTTCCCTGTCTGGCGGTAGGCCGGGTAAATCTCTTAGAAACACGTCTGGAAATCCTTTACTATAGGTATATCTGTTATTTCTACCCTTTCCTTCTTTGTGTCTACAATATAGGCTAAATAGCCTACGCACCCTTTTCTTAGTAACATCTTGGCCTGCATCATCGTAAGATAACACGATCGTCTAAGCGATGTGCTAACATTAAATACTACCCTCGACCGGTTCGAGGTCCGAAGGTTCACACTTTTCTTCTGATAGTCAATTATTGCTGCATGGTTATACAACCAATCCATTCCCAATATTACATCAAACTCTCCTAATTTAATCGGGATCAAATCTACCCTTAGGTTATGACCCTTAATTTCGGCACAACAATCACGGCATATGAACTCTACAGGAATTACCTCCTCATTAGCAATTTCTACGCTTAAAGGATTATCTAGTTGCTCTAGGGGTAAATTTAATCGACTAGCAAATTCCTCAGATATAAACGAATAGGCAGCACCCGAATCAAATAATACATAAGCATTTATATCATTGATCGGGATAATACCTGACACCACGTCCCTCGAAGCTATGGCATCCCGAGCAGTCATGTTAAATGTCCTGGCAGTTGGTCGACTAGACTGAGCAGGTCCACCAGTCACTGGCTTGTTGTTTCCTCCTTTGTAGCCGCTTCCCCCGCTGTTTCCTTTCTGGGGACAGTCCTTGATCCGATGCTCGGCCGATCCACAAGCAAAACATCCACGGATCTTCTTTGGATTTGGGCATTTTGGTGCTATATGTCCCTCTTGGCCACAGTTATAGCAAACACTGCGTCCCTTCCAGCATTCTCCCAGGTGATTTTTCTCATATTTCGAACATGCCTCGATCCTCTTTTTGAATCCTCCTTGGTTACTTCCGGTCGGATTGTTGGTGGTACTATTGTTGTTGCCGTTTTCCCACTTCCTCTTTCCTAAGTTGCTTCCTCCGCTAGTACTTCCTCCACGATGGTCGCCTCCACTTTTCTTATTCTTCTTTTCCCTGTTATATTGACTCAAGGCCTCATTCCACCCTCAGCTATGATGGCCTTCTCTAGGAGTGCATTAAAGGTCTCAATTTGGAGCACCGACACCTTATTGTACACCCATGGCTTCAGCCCTTGTTCGAACCGTTGTGCCTTCCGCTCTTCCGTATCAACTTGGTGTAACGCAAAGTGTGCGAGTTCGTTGAATTTGGCGGCGTACTGTGCCACTGTCATATCCCCTTGCTTCAGTTCTAGGAATTTCACTTCCATCCGACTCTTCATGCTCTTCGGAAAGTAATTCTCGAAGAACAGTTCCTTGAATCTTTCCCATGGTACTACCCCTTCTCCAGCCCGTTGTTGATTGGCCTCCCACCAATAGTTCGCCTCTCCCTTCATCATATAGGTGGCGAATGCCGTTTTCTGGTCTTCTCCCACGCGTGCAATAGTAAAATCCTTCTCTATTTCTTAAACCCAAGACTGGGCCTCTATCGGATCGGTCGTTCCTTTGAACTCTGGGGGTCCCACACTTTTGAAGACCTTAAAATTTGTTATGGGGATAGTTGGGTGAATGGGGTTTCCAGACCCCGTATTCCTGCCCTGAAATACTCCCTCAAGTAGGTCTGCTAGCCGTTGCATTGGGTCTGCCTGGCCTCCTTCATTATTAACTGACTCTTGATGGGTTTGTTGAACTGGTATTCTACGCGGCGGCATCTTCTGTTTAATGGAATAAACTTACTGTTACTATCTCACTATACCATGTAAATATCTACCAAGCAATGCAACAATTAAACAACACATTTAATAAGAATGTTTTCATTGATATGTTAATAGCCAGTACATCATACGTGATCGTCATATAGCACACTGCTATGAACGTCATCATCTATCCCTTAATATAACAAAAAGGGTGGGGGTTCACTAACATATTACTCCCCTAACAAGTACAAAAGTTGGGGTATACAATATTCATCCCACACATATTACAAAAGGGTCGGGATTTACATATACAAAATCATGTATTGCTAAACACATAACTAACTAGTCTATCCAAGCATACTGCGCTCCACGGCGCTGTTATTGTAATATTCCGAACCCTAATAAGATTTGTATATGTAAATTATGTGTTTAATAAATTAAATTTCTTGTTCTGACTTGGTATTATGTGATTGCGTATTTTATTAAACAATTAGGTCAAAAAAATTTTTTTCGCCAAGTAGCTGTGTCGTGCTTAATCGGACAAAATGATTTGTCGTGCTTCCGGCGAATTCACCGAGAAGCGTTTCGGTAAATTATTTTTGTAAGCTGCTGTGTCGTACTTGGAATTGACGAAGTGCTTTGTCGTGCTTCGACATTAATATAATATTATATTAAATGATAAAATTTTAAAATAAGTTAAATAGGGTTTAAAATGTTATGCGGAAATAGAAACCCTAATTTGAAAACCCTAATTGGTAATAATTGTCCGAATTGATCAATTAAAACCTTAATTATTGTACAATAATCTTGATTGATGTAATTAAGATTTAAATGATGAATCATAATATTAATTATGAATTATTAAGATTAAATTAAACCCTAAACGGAAGATTGAAAACCCTAATTGTGGAATTGAAAACCCTAAACCCTAATTCGGAACCCTAAAACCCTAATTTGGTTCAATAACCCTAATTTATGAAATGTAAAACCTTAATTATGATATATAACATTAATTAAGGTATTACTAAACCTAAATTAACATCCTAATCATGATTAACAAAAATCTACTTTTAATTAGTAAGTAAAATAAATCAAAAATTAAAATCCTAGCCAATGAAAATGAAGCTAGGAGTGTGCAAGCTTGTGCTTGGCACACTCCAGCATAAGTAGGTGAATCACACCAGATGATAAGCAGCACAAGTCAAATGGTAGGATATTTGTAGAGGCAAAAATTTGGAATTTAGTAAGAAAACCCTAATTTCAAAGCCTATAAATAGAATGAGATGCTAGGGTTAAAAGCTACGAAATTTTAAAGCTTATACACTCACATATCCAGCCTAAACAAACCCTAGCAATCACAAGCTCAAAATCAGAAGCCAGAAATCAAAATTTGAAGAAAAAGGTGCACAAAATCCTAATTTATGTTTGATCTTCAAGCCTGGAAAATTTTTGTGTTTTAGATGTTTAGGAATCCTTGTTAAGATGTTATTTAGTGATCTGGGCGGTTAAAACATGTTTACATAACATCTAGATATGAAAATCAAGCCAAAATAGCAAACTGTTCTTGGCAGTCAAGAACAGTCTGACAAGCTACTTTGTCAGAGCTTTTGATCTGCTTAAAATGTTTGTTTGATGTGTTTTAAAGCATGAATCAGTACTATGCCATGTTAGCTTTAAGACCCGACTTGTAGAATGGATAAATTATCTCTACAGTGAAAGTTATTAATGGTCAAAACCCATTGACCAACCCTGATAGACTGTTTCTGGGTAACCTAGAAACATGAAGAACATTCTGACAGAGTCTGACAAGACTTTTGATCAACCCAGAAATGACCTAGATGACATATTTTGTGTCGTTTGTTGGTTTAAAGTTGTTTTATGCTATATAGACTTTAATCTTGAACCATTAAAACTCATAAACAAACAATCAATCAAACGGAATTAGCAGTCAAACCACGTTGACCGTTATGACTGGATGAGTTTCTGGGTTACCCAGAAACTCAAGAACAGTCATGAACGGGGTAGTTTGACCATAACTATCTAGCATGTTATGATATATTTTAAGATGGAATTTATTATGTCGTTGTACACTGCCATGTTGGCTATAACAACAAACAAAAATCAAACACAAACATCAAACTAGTTGAAATTAAATTGAGGTTAAAAGTCACTGTTGGACGTTGACCAGGTGTTCTTCATGAAGAACACCTTTGGCGACGACATGCATGCACAAACCCAGAAAACTATAATTCTATGTAGACCGTCGCTAACGCTAAAGCCCTTTAGCGACAGATTTTTAATAAAAATAAATAAAAATTTATTAAATAAATTATAAAATAATAAATAAATAATAAATAATTATTAATAATTAAGAAATAAATCCGAAAATTCATTTTTAATTATAAAAAAATTATTTTTAATATTTTTATATATTCTGAATTATTATTTAATTTAATTAAATATTAAATAATAATTATGATAAATCATTTAATAATTGTTTTAATTATTTAAAAATGGTATTAAATTATTAAATAATTATATTAATTATTTAAAAATGATATTAAGGTAAATAAAATTATTATATATAATAATTAAATAAAATATTAAATATTTAAATATTATTAATGATAAATAAATCATTTAAATAATATATTACGTATTTAAAAATTACTTTAAATGATAATTAAATCATTTAAATATCAAATTAAGTTTTGAAAATTATTATAAGTAATAATTAAATTATTATAATGATAAAATAAATTCTAAGAATATTATTAATGATAAAATAAATCATTTAAATAATATTCTATCTTTCTAAAAATATTATAAATGATAAATAAATCATTTAAATAATATTTTAAATATCTAAAAATATTCTAAATGATAAATAAATTATTTAAATAACATATTAAATGTTTTAAAATTATTCTAAATGATAATTAAATCATTTAAAAATATTCCTAAGCTTGTAAAATTATTTAAAAATACTTCCAAGCTTCTAAAAATTATTTAAAAATAATACCAAGCTTCTAAAAATGTTAGAAATAATAATTAAATTATTTAGACTAATAATTCGACTTCCAAATGAAGTTTTATCGAACAATCTATGTGTTTAGCTATTAAGGATGCGACCGAGATACCGAATCAACGTCGAACCTTAATGAAACTTGTTTAGATTAGCGTGATACATGTTTATATACGTGCTAACGCTTATTATTGGTATACGTAGACTACGTGAGTTGACCGGTTGTACTAAAAGTATAGTGAGCTACGCTAAGGCAAGTGTCGTAACCTTTCTCAATTTATATTAAGCAAGTATTATATATCTTGCTATCAATTATTGTGAAGTTATTGCTTCTTGTTCAGCATAACTTAAGAAATGAATTATTATTCATATATTGCTTGTTCGAGCTTAAATTGTTGTGTCAAGCCAAATTGTTTGGTACGACATCTGATACTGAGAAACGGAACACCTTGATGTAAGGTGAACCCGAAATTTTCCCTTAAAATAAGGTGACGAAATTCCTTTAATATAAGGTGACGAACAGTTGATAATATATCAACATAAAATGGTAGGATGATATGCATACTCCTAGGATATTGGTGAGGCTGATCACCTACCAGATATCCAAAACTCAAATGGTTCTAAGTCATTAAAGACTGATAGAACTAAATGAAATATATGGTTCATGTACAGAACCCTCAGTATACATCATTGACATCTTTCAAATCAAACACATGGTGTTTAAATATTTAAATGAACTTGCTGAGCATTTGTAGCTCATTCTTGCACATATCTTCTTTTGCAGCTATAAATGATATCCCTGGCACGTCTGGGACTAACAAAGGGAAAAGCCATGCTTATTAGCTTTAATGTTTATTGTTGAATACTTTAAGTCTTTTTAAAGACTTGTTGTTATAATAACTTAGTATAACGAATGATGTAACCGAACAAAATGTTATGTAATATATTATGATCCTTTATGTTATAGAATGCGTTATACTCTGATCTTTAAATTCTTTAGGATAGTTGTACTAAGTTAAATACAGTGTCTATATGAACTATACATCTGAATGAGGGTATCTAAATGATGTTGAGAGTCCTATATGGACAATCTTATCATTAATACTGTGAATGTCAGATAGATAGGGAATATTGATATGAAAGAGATATTCATAAGATATGAATCTATATATCTAAGTGAGGGTATCCAAACACAGACAACGTTCTGGCCGGAACTAGTACCTGTTATGGGATACTGTGAACCTTGGATAACTAGAAGTCATATTTTATTGAATATTTATAGTTGTATAGTTCCACGTGAGCACCAGATCTGCTACAGGGGAGCGTAGAGATTTGGGGGCGTCACAGGTTGGTATCAGAGCTGTAGATTATAGCTCTAAGGTAGTTAGGAAATACCTTAGAATATAGTCTTTGAGTCCGTAAAATACTTAATGATACATAAAATAATCTTAAAAGCTTTATCTTATGTGTAAATTTGTTTCCCCCTAAATACTAAATAAATTAAAATTCTTTTGTAGGATGGCAGGAGTAAACCAACACATAGGATGGTTATCCGACAGTGAGCCCGATGAGGTGCCTGATTACGAGCCGGCTACCCCTGAACTAGATTTAGAGGATGAAGACCTAAAGGAGGAGGAACTTATTCATGATGAGGAGATCTTAGAGGCAGAGGAGGCAGAGAACCCGGTAGATGGGCAGTTAGTAGACCCTGATTCTGAGGAGGATATTGGAGCAGGCCAGATGATAAGTGTCGAAAGACACGAAGAGATAGTCATTGAGTTGGTACAGCAGTCGACAGCAGAGTTAAAAGCTGCTAACTCTCGTGCAAACATAGCGACAAGATTATTGGAGAGTGAGCGAGATACAACTCGGCGTTTGAGGATACTCCTTCAGGACACACAGAGGGAGAAACTGGAGGCACAGATGCAGGCATATAGAGCCGATAGGAAGAGTAAGGCGGCATTTGATGGCCTAGAGCGACGAGTGTTTAGGTATCCGGTGGAAGAGGAGAAGGAGGAATATATGATTGATAGAGCAGTAGTCGGTCACATGATACGAGATGCTGATAAGGGGATGCGTAATAGCGCAGTTTAGTAGTGTCTAAGTTTATGTGTTGTACTTAGTACGATATCAAAATTTTGAGTTGTAAAGTAGGAAATCCTTGTAATAACTAGTAGTAGTATAACTACTAGTCGGTTATGTAATCGTTGTTGCATGTTATATACAAGTTGTGTTTATATAATCAAATTGTTAGTTCTATGTAAGTATATCTTTGTATTTATACTTGCTTTTCTTTATTTTAGAACCATGGCATCAGGACGAAGAACCCAAGCCCGAACTGAGACCACCGAGCCAAATCCCACACAACAATTAGTAAATATCCTCTTAGAAACCTTACAAAATCGTCCACCACCTCAACTCACCCCAGTTAATCCACAGGGTACAATATTCAAGGACTTTAAACTTGTTGGACCACCAGAATTTAAGGGAGCTGCGGAACCAATTGAGGCGCAAACATGGGTTACCGAGATAGAAAAGTTTTTCAGGGTAACTAATGTTGGCGAAGATCAAAAGACGATCTTTGCCACCTTTTTCCTCAAGGGTGAGGCAAACCATTGGTGGGAAAATACAAAAATTCGTGCAGGTGAGGATATAATTCCTTGGACCAGGTTTAAGGAATTATTCTTCGAAAATTATTTTCCCCAATCAATGAAGGATCGTATGGAGGTACGATTCTTAGAATTGAAACAAGGAGAACTTACCGTATCCCAGTATACGGCCAAGTTCAATGAATTAGCCAGGTTTGCCCCACACCAGGTTGATACAGAGGCAAGAAAGACTAGGAGATACGAAGAGGGATTAAAACCCCAAATTCGTAGCAAATTGTCAGTATTTCAAGTGAGAACTTTTCCAGAAATTCTAGAGAAAGCTATTATAGCTGAAAACGAGAATGAAGCTTTAATAAAATTTCATAAGGAAAGGAGAAGTTTGAGTGAGGGAGGAAAGTTGAAAGGAGAAGTTAGTACAGGGGGTACTAATAATAACAAAAGGAAGTGGGATGCCACTGTTCCTACAAATTTTGTAAGGAAGGGTAACAATTACAATAATAATAACAATAATAGAAACCAGAACAATAACAATAAGGTGGGTCGTTGTGCCATATGCGGAAAGAATCACCTAGGGTTATGTCGCCAGAAGGTGGTTACTTGTTACCATTGTGGGCAAGAGGGACATTATTCCTCTTATTGTCCTAAAAAGAGTAATGATAATACTCGTCAGAGTAATCCGAATGTTATTTGCTATCTTTGTGGTGCAACGGGGCATGTGTCTAAGAATTACCCGAGGAACAGAAACCAATTTGGGGGAGGAAACCAAATCCCAAACAATAACCCCAAACCAACAGTAGCAGGAGCTGGAGGTCCAGGTCGTCCAACCGCAAGAACGTTTAATATGGCGACAAGGGATGCTGTTGCTGCACCAGACGTGGTAACAGGTATCATCCCTATCGACACTTTAAATGCATATGTGTTGTTCGACTCTGGTGCTACTTGTTCATTTGTGTCTAATAGCTTTGCTAAGAAATTGTCAATACCATGCGAAGATTTAGACATACCTTTTAATGTGGAGATCGCAAACAATGAGATAATTCCCGTCAAAACCATCTATAAGAATTGTGCTATAGAGATTAAGGGACACAAGTTTCTTGTGAACCTCATTCCCATACAATTAAGGGAATTTGATATAATTTTAGGAATGGACTGGCTAGGGAATTATAATGCAATAATTGACTGCCAGCAGAAGCGGGTGAATTTAGTGACTGCTTCAGAGTCAAAAGTAGTGTTCAAAGGTGGTTGTTCACCTAAACGATCTCACTATCTGACAGTAATGCATGCAGAGAGATTGCTTAGAAAGGGTTGCACATGTTATTTGGCATATATAGTAGATACTCGAAAAGAAGGAGTTAAGCTAGAACAAATACCTGTAGTTAGAGAATTTCCGGATGTGTTTCCAGATGACTTACCCGGTTTACCTCCGGACAGGGAGATCGAATTTGTTATTGATCTAGCCCCGGGTTCGGCACCAGTTTCCAAGGCACCGTACAGAATGGCACCTGTAGAGTTGAAAGAGTTACTTGTGCAGCTACAAGAACTCTTAGACAAAAAGTACATACAACCCAGTGTTTCGCCTTGGGGAGCACCGGTGTTGTTTGTAAAGAAGAAGGATGGAACATTAAGGTTGTGTATTGATTATAGAGAATTAAATAAGTTAACAATAAAGAACAAATATCCTTTACCACGAATTGATGATCTGTTTGACCAGTTGAAAGGGGCCGAATACTTTTCGAAGATCGACCTACGATCGGGTTATCATCAATTAAAGGTAAGAAAAGAAGATGTGCCGAAGACAGCGTTTAGGACACGTTACAGACATTATGAGTTTCTTGTGATGTCTTTTGGATTAACAAATGCGCCGGCAGCATTTATGGACTTAATGAACAGAGTGTTTAAACCATGCTTGGACAAATTTGTCGTAGTGTTCATCGATGATATTTTAGTATACTCGAGAACAAAAGAGGAGCATGCTGAACACTTAAGAAGCGTATTGGAGATATTACGCAAGGAACAACTTTATGCAAAGTTTTCCAAGTGTGAATTCTGGTTGGAACGAGTCCAGTTCTTAGGTCATGTAATTGACAAGAATGGAATAGCGGTAGATCCAGCCAAGATAGAAGCGGTTGTGAATTGGGAACAACCAACAACTCCAACAGAAGTAAGAAGTTTTCTCGGTTTAGCAGGGTATTATCGGCGTTTTATACAAGATTTTTCAAAGATAGCGACCCCCGCTAACCAATTTGACTCGAAAGACGGTAAAGTACGTCTGGACAGACAAATGTGAAGAAAGCTTCCAAGAGTTGAAGAAGCGGTTAAGTATGGCACCAGTGTTATCTTTACCAGATGATACAGGAGGCCTCGTTGTTTATAGTGACGCATCACACAAAGGGTTAGGGTGTGTGTTAATGCAACACGGAAAGGTGATTGCATATGCATCAAGACAACTCAAAGATTATGCGAAGAGGTATCCTACGCATGATCTTGAGTTAGCCGCCGTAGTATTCGCCTTGAAAATTTGGAGGCATTACTTGTACGGGGAGAAGTGTGAGATATACACAAATCACAAGAGTCTGAAATATATTTTCACACAGAAGGAGTTAAATATGAGGCAAAGGAGATGGCTAGAGTTGATAAAAGATTTTGATTGTGAAATCTTATATCATCTAGGGAAAGCCAACGTCGTAGCAGACGCATTAAGTAGGAAGAATCAGGAGAAATTGAATGTGATGACTAATAACGAGATACTGATAAAAGAGTTTGACAAACTTGAGATTGAGGTAAGAGTTCCAGTTAACTCTACCCAGAAGTTATTTGTCATCGAGAGTAATTCGACTTTATTGGACAAAGTCAAAGAATTACAGGAGACTGATGCAGAATGTCAGAAGTATAAGGCAGAAATGACTCATAAAAAGAATGTTAAGTTTAGAATGGATAAGGATGGAGTACTAAGATACGAAAATAGAATTTGGGTACCTTCAGTACAAGAGTTAAAAGACGAAATACTGAATGAAGCCCATAATTCTAAATTCGCTGTACATCCAGGGAGTACAAAAATGTATAAAGACCTGAGCCAACATTTTTGGTGGTCTAACATGAAAAGAGAGATAGCGGAGTGGGTAAGTAAATGTTTAACGTGTCAACGGGTTAAAGCTGAACATCAGAAACCAAGTGGATTATTACAACCCTTAGAAATTCCTGAGTGGAAATGGGAGCATATTACCATGGATTTTGTAGTTGGTCTTCCAACCACACAAAAGGGTCACAATGCCATTTGGGTAATTGTAGATCGTCTTACCAAATCAGCTCATTTCCTACCCATCAAAATCAACTTCAGTCTAGACCAATTAGCCAGACTTTACATCAATGAAATTATTTCTAGACATGGAGTCCCTGTTTCTATAGTATCAGACAGAGATCCACGATTTACTTCAAATTTTTGGACGAGTCTCCAGAAAAATTTAGGAACTCAGTTGAGACTAAGTACAGCATACCATCCACAAACTGACGGTCAGAGTGAGAGAACCATTCAAACATTGGAAGACATGTTGCGCTCTTGCATCATGGATTTCAAGGGAAGCTGGGAAGATCAATTACCTTTAGCAGAATTTGCCTACAACAATAGTTACCATGCCAGCATAGGAATGCCACCTTTTGAAGCCTTGTATGGAAGAAAATGTAGAACGCCTTTATGTTGGGATGAGGTCGGAGAACGGCAAATGCTAGGACCCGAAATAGTACAACAAACCGCGGAGGTAGTTCGAGTTATACGGGGAAGATTACAAGCATCACAAGATCGACAGAAGAAATATGCTGATCAACACAGGAAATTACAAGATTTCGAAGTCGGTAGTCACGTATTCTTAAAAGTATCTCCGTGGAAGGGAAAAATACGTTTCGGCAAGAAGGGCAAATTGAGTCCGAGATTTATTGGGCCATTTCAAATATTGAGAAAGATAGGTGAGGTAGCCTATGAGGTAGCCCTACCTCCTGAACTAGAACATATTCATAACGTGTTTCATGTGTCCGTGTTACGACCGTACAAACCTGATTATAAACACGTTATTGATTATGAGCCCATTCAAATCGAGAAAGATTTATCTTATGACGAAGTTCCTATTGAAATCGTGGATAGGAAAGAACAAAATTTGCGAAATAAAAAGATACCTTCAGTTAAGGTTATCTGGAGAAATCAGAATATCGAGGAAGCTACGTGGGAGCTCGAGAGTAAAATGCGAGATAACTACCCACATTTATTTTCATATACTGTACTGTAAATTTCGAGGACGAAATTCTTATTAGTGGGGGTGAATGTAATATTCCGAACCCTAATAAGATTTGTATATGTAAATTATGTGTTTAATAAATGAAATTTCTTGTTCTGACTTGGTATTATGTGATTGCGTATTTTATTAAACAATTAGGTCAAATAAAAATTTTTCGCCAACTAGCTGTGTCGTGCTTAATCGGACAAAATGATTTGTCGTGCTTCCGGCGAATTCACCGAGAAGCGTTTCGGTAAATTATTTTTGTAAGCTGCTGTGTCGTACTTGGAATTGACGAAGTGCTTTGTCGTGCTTCGACATTAATATAATATTATATTAAATGATAAAATTTTAAAATAAGTTAAATAGGGTTTAAAATGTTATGCGGAAATAGAAACCCTAATTTGAAAACCCTAATTGGTAATAATTGTCCGAATTGATCAATTAAAACCTTAATTATTGTACAATAATCTTGATTGATGTAATTAAGATTTAAATGATGAATCATAATATTAATTATGAATTATTAAGATTAAATTAAACCCTAAACGGAAGATTGAAAACCCTAATTGTGGAATTGAAAACCCTAAACCCTAATTTGGAACCCTAAAACCCTAATTTGGTTCAATAACCCTAATTTATGAAATGTAAAACCTTAATTATGATATATAACATTAATTAAGGTATTACTAAACCTAAATTAACATCCTAATCATGATTAACAAAAATCTACTTTTAATTAGTAAGTAAAATAAATCAAAAATTAAAATCCTAGCCAATGAAAATGAAGCTAGGAGTGTGCAAGCTTGTGCTTGGCACACTCCAGCATAAGTAGGTGAATCACACCAGATGATAAGCAGCACAAGTCAAATGGTAGGATATTTGTAGAGGCAAAAATTTGGAATTTAGTAAGAAAACCCTAATTTCAAAGCCTATAAATAGAATGAGATGCTAGGGTTAAAAGCTACGAAATTTTAAAGCTTATACACTCACATATCCAGCCTAAACAAACCCTAGCAATCACAAGCTCAGAATCAGAAGCCAGAAATCAAAATTTGAAGAAAAAGGTGCACAAAATCCTAATTTATGTTTGATCTTCAAGCCTGGAAAATTTTTGTGTTTTAGATGTTTAGGAATCCTTGTTAAGATGTTATTTAGTGATCTGGGCGGTTAAAACATGTTTACATAACATCTAGATATGAAAATCAAGCCAAAATAGCAAACTGTTCTTGGCAGTCAAGAACAGTCTGACAAGCTACTTTGTCAGAGCTTTTGATCGGCTTAAAATGTTTGTTTGATGTGTTTTAAAGCATGAATCAGTACTATGCCATGTTAGCTTTAAGACCCGACTTGTAGAATGGATAAATTATCTCTACAGTGAAAGTTATTAATGGTCAAAACCCATTGACCAAACCCTGATAGACTGTTTCTGGGTAACCCAGAAGAAACATGAAGAACATTCTGACAGAGTCTGACAAGACTTTTGATCAACCCAGAAATGACCTAGATGACATATTTTGTGTCGTTTGTTGGTTTAAAGTTGTTTTATGCTATATAGACTTTAATCTTGAACCATTAAAACTCATAAACAAACAATCAATCAAACGGAATTAGCAGTCAAACCACGTTGACCGTTATGACTGGATGAGTTTCTGGGTTACCCAGAAACTCAAGAACAGTCATGAACGGGGTAGTTTGACCATAACTATCTAGCATGTTATGATATATTTTAAGATGGAATTTATTATGTCGTTGTACACTGCCATGTTGGCTATAACAACAAACAAAAATCAAACACAAACATCAAACTAGTTGGAATTAAATTGAGGTCAAAAGTCACTGTTGGACGTTGACCAGGTGTTCTTCATGAAGAACACCTTTAGCGACGAAATGCATGCACAAACCCAGAAAACTATAATTCTATGTAGACCGTCGCTAACGCTAAAGCCCTTTAGCGACGGATTTTTAATAAAAATAAATAAAAATTTATTAAATAAATTATAAAATAATAAATAAATAATAAATAATTATTAATAATTAATAAATAAATCCGAAAATTCATTTTTAATTATAAAAAAATTATTTTTAATATTTTTATATATTCTGAATTATTATTTAATTTAATTAAATATTAAATAATAATTATGATAAATCATTTAATAATTGTTTTAATTATTTAAAAATGGTATTAAATTATTAAATAATTATATTAATTATTTAAAAATGATATTAAGGTAAATAAAATTACTATATATAATAATTAAATAAAATATTAAATATTTAAATATTATTAATGATAAATAAATCATTTAAATAATATATTACGTATTTAAAAAATTACTTTAAATGATAATTAAATCATTTAAATATCAAATTATGTTTTGAAAATTATTATAAGTAATAATTAAATTATTATAATGATAAAATAAATTCTAAGAATATTATTAATGATAAAATAAATCATTTAAATAATATTCTATCTTTCTAAAAATATTATAAATGATAAATAAGTCATTTAAATAATATTTTAAATATCTAAAAATATTCTAAATGATAAATAAATTATTTTAAATAACATATTAAATGTTTTAAAATTATTCTAAATGATAATTAAATCATTTAAAAATATTCCTAAGCTTGTAAAATTATTTAAAAATACTTCCAAGCTTCTAAAAATTATTTAAAAATAATACCAAGCTTCTAAAAATGTTAGAAATAATAATTAAATTATTTAGACTAATAATTCGACTTCCAAATGAAGTTTTATCGAACAATCTATGTGTATAGCTATTAAGGATGCGACCGAGATACCGAATCAACGTCGAACCTTAATGAAACTTGTTTAGATTAGCGTGATACATGTTTATATACGTGCTAACGCTTATTATTGGTATACGTAGACTACGTGCGTTGACCGATTGTACTAAAATTATAGTGAGCTACGCTAAGGCAAGTGTCCTAACCTTTCTCAATTTATATTAAGCAAGTATTATACATCTTGCTATCAATTATTGTGAAGTTATTGTTTCTTGTTCAGCATAACTTAAGAAATGAATTATTATTCATATATTGCTTGTTCGAGCTTAAATTGTTGTGTCAAGCCAAATTGTTTGGTACGACATCTGATACTGAGAAATGGAACACCTTGATGTAAGGTGAACTCGAAATTTTCCCTTAAAATAAGGTGACGAAATTCCCTTAATATAAGGTGACGAACAGTTGATAATATATCAACATAAAATGGTAGGATGATATGCATAATCCTAGGATATTGGTGAGGCTGATCACCTACCAGATATCCAAAACTCAAATGGTTCTAAGTCATTAAAGACTGATAGAACTAAATGAAATATATGGTTCATGTACAGAACCCTCAGTATACATCATTGACATCTTTCAAATCAAACACATGGTGTTTAAATATTTAAATGAACTTGCTGAGCATTTGTAGCTCATTCTTGCGCATATCTTCTTTTGCAGCTATAAATGATATCCCTGGCACGTTTGGGAGTAACAAGGGGAAAAGCCATGCTTATTAGCTTTAATGTTTATTGTTGAATACTTTAAGTTTTTTTAAAGACTTGTTGTTGTAATAACTTAGTATAACGAATGATGTAACCGAACAAAATGTTATGTAATATATTATGATCCTTTATTATATAGAATGCGTTATACTCTGATCTTAAAATTCTTTAGGATAGTTGTACTAAGTTAAATACAATGTCTATATGAACTATACATCTGAATGAGGGTATCTAAATGATGTTGAGAGTCCTATATGGACAATCTTATCATTAATACTGTGAATGTCAGATAGATAGGGAATATTGATATGAAAGAGATATTCATAAGATATGAATCTATATATCTAAGTGAGGGTATCCAAACACAGACAACGTTCTGGCCGGAACTAGTACCTGTTATGGGATACTGTGAACCTTGGATAACTAGAAGTCATATTTTATTGAATATTTATAGTTGTATAATTCCACGTGAGCACCAGATCTGCTACAGGGGAGCGTAGAGATTTGGGGGCGTCACAGTTATACTCTAAGTGTCCCATATGGACCATCAGGTCTCGGCTCAAAGTGTGGCGAGTCTGCCCCTCCTTGGCCGGATAATGCCAGACACCATCTATCCATCTACCGATAGCCGTGCTGAAAGCATAGCCCATCCGGTTCATCTTCTTCTTCTTCCTTCTCACTTCACCTTCTAGGTCATCAGCTCGCTCTAAAGCGTCATCCCGCTATTCCTCAATGTGGATGCGGTCAGTTACTTCTACCTCTAGTTGGGCTCGCAAAGCCTCCTTCTCCATCTGTAGGCTTCCCGCCCGTTGCTCGGACTGCTCTAGATTTCCTATCAGTTCTACATTCGGGTTGCCTTAACCTCAAATTCGGTGCATCACTGTGCAACTCATAAAGCATTCTATCAATAACTAATTGCGGAATAATAGAAATATTTACACTGATATAACATAAATACTCTCGTCCCAAGTCTCGATACCAATACAAATAACTGACATAACATAGTACACACTATAATTAAGTCTTAATATAACACATCAGAATACATAATCTTAAATAAGTCTTAGTGCATGACAGAAATATAACATAGTAGGACAAAGTTAATCCGTAGCTTTGCCTTTGCCTTTATCCTTTCCCGAGCTCTCGCCTCTTTCGGTAACAACTGAAATGTTTTAAAGGAAGCAAGGGTGAGCAACAAGTTTGCCTAGCAAGTATAACAACAATGATAATGAGAAGTCATGAGTAAAGTTCCTCAAGTTTCAATTCAAATCTCTACTATTACTAGTAAGTCACTATGGACTGGATGAATGTCAAATGAATTCAAGGATTTCAAATTTTACGGTTGCAGGAATCACTATGTGGCCACGATGACACTTACCTTCCATTAGAATTAACAGTATTACACTATTAACCCCAACAACAACAAATACAAGTACAATAGGTGATCAGCCTAAAATACCCGGCGTTATGCATAACCCTCAAATATTCAACTTGCGCGCATGTCGGTTCCCCGACTAAAAATATAATTTTCCCTATTATGAGGGTTGTTCATCTCTGCAAAGAGTCCGCACCAAAGAAATTGGATTGGATTACTTTCTAAATCATGGGTATTGGTCTAGCCGAATCAAATGGCATTGACACTCTTCGTAAACAGTTCATGCATAATTTGAACTTAAAAGCTTTAACAGTTTATGTCAATATCATATCTAGAACACTTGTGCAAATATTAAAGATTCACATAAGTATGGAATTCAAACAATCATATATGTATTGCGTAAATATGAACTTTGTACATTAAATAACATCCGTAAGAATATAGTCGGATGAAGTTGATAAGCTTGTCTAGCACGAGGACTAGCAAGGGTTAGAACACTTGCTCAAATTCAAATTGAGTAAGGTAGAAAACTTGCATTTAATATATAGAAGGAATGAAGTTAGGAATCTTTGCACAATATAACTTGAGTAGGGTAAGGAACTTTCCTTAAGCGCTTGCTAATAACTTAACGTTAATCGTCCTTCAAAAGTCCTACACATTTAAATACATATCCACATATTAATTAACCACATAATTGATTCCAAATATTGGTTTACATTACTCTATAATATTTCATTCTAATTAGAAACATAATATCAAACAAGGTTACACACACTTGATACGATGTTTCGGCGCTTGCACAATGCACGCCCGATTCGCCTAATTTGCATAAGTTTAGCATGCTCATACACTTATCTAATCCATCATTAATTAATGCTAAGGGTCATTATAAACCATAATGTACAAGTTTTAGAACTTAAAACAATAACTTTTAGCATTGGAAGCATTACACGTTACATACGTGCATGAACGACGCTCCATGTTTGCTTCTTAATGCACAATTATCCTAAAAATAGCCAATTTAGAAATTTATCAAGGCATTAAATTTCCGTTATAAATAATGGAAGTTGTAGTTCAACTTCTTAGCTTTCCGAATCATCTTGAATCATCCAAAACGGAGTTCGTATGAGAAAGTTACGCCCATTTTACTAAAGGGTGTCAGAGCTGTCAAGCCCATGCGCCCAGTGCGCGCCCGCGCGCGCCCCACCTGCGCCCAGCTGCGCCCAGCCGCCCCCCCAGCGCGCCCGCGCGGCGCCCCACCGCGCCCGCGCCCATGGCCTGGCCCCCAAGGCTTGGTTTCCTTCCAGTTTTGGCAGTTTGACATACAAACTTCAAACCTTCATAACTTCTTCGTTATAAATCGGAATTAGGCCGTTTCGGAGGCTATGGAAAGCTTATAACATGCACTACATAACCCTCATGGATTCACAATCTTAAAGACTCTTTAATAAATCAAAATAGTGGTTCCAAAGAGCCTAGGCTAATTAGTTTTCAACGAAACTCAAGGTTAGGCCAATTCATTCTTCCTCCTTGTGTCTTGGCTATTATGCAACAAGTCAATATGACTTAAAACATGCTTCTATTGCTAAGCTAAGCAACATAACATTCTTTCATCAATTAATAAACACCTAGTTCTCAAGTTCTTAGATAAATTCTTCTCTTGGACATTAAATCAAACTGTTTGTGGGCATGACTTAGAAATTTGTATTGGAGTAGAGTTTAATTATGTTCTAGTCCAGATTTCTAAATGATATCATTACCCACATCTTCAGAACACATAATGGTCATACACAACTAAAATACAACCAAACACACAACCAACAATAGACTACATTTTTATCAAAGTATAAGAATTGTCCAAATCAGTCCATAAATGTCCATAACAGTCCATTTTTGCTCCTTATGCATAGGTTTTGATTATCATTCATTGTTCCACTTCCATTGATTATTAAGGCTTTTAAAGAGTTAACAACATTCATACATATTCATGAACCAATTAAAGTAATTTCAGCAACATATACTCCCACAAAGCAACCAATATCAAATTGAAAACTTGAAACAACAATGGAAATAAGCTAGGTTCCATAACACTAACCTCTTGAAGCAACTTCTAGGATGAAAACGGGATTGATTACAGCTACAAGTTCCTCTCTTCTCCTTCTTTAATTCACCCGTACCCACTCAATTCTTACACTCACTCAATATTCAGCTTTCTCTTAGCAACAATGGAAAGGAATGGATGAATGGCAAGGGAGGAGCATTTATAGAAGGATGATCAGAGCTTCATGGATGGATTGAGGGGTTGAGCGTGCCTTCACTGCAGCTCCCCATTACTGGGAGAATGAGCTTGCTCATTTCCATGCTCGGGTAATCCCCATCCCTTCTTCCCAATTATTCCATGCTCTCTTTTCCTCTACTAAATGTGGAATGGCTTCTCCCCATAAATTCTTATTCATTTTGCTCCTGCTCTTCTCATCCGTATACTCCTTCCTCCTCCAAATGTCCAGCTGATGTTTATTACCCATTTCCCTTATGGGTCATGGGTTGGGTCATGGGTCGGGTCGTGGGTCATGGGTTTGGGCCACCCTTAAGTAATTTGGGGCTTCTAATTAAATCCCAATTTGGCAAAAAATAAAATCCAACACTTGGATTATTAATCAATCACATTAACACTATGACAAAAATTAGAAAATTCGAAATAAACTAAAAAGACATTTTTGGGGCGAATAGTGCCCACGCGAATAGTACCCCGTGAATGAAATTTTAGCGATATTTCTTCGAAATCATTTTAATAAGTCCTACCAAATAACAACACTTAATAACATTGCAAACACATAATCTAGGTTATTACATAACCTTTAATCACATCACATAGAATAATATTAATAAAAATTATTTTTATTAAATAATATTCATAAGCTTATATTACAAAGCCATACAAAATTCACGGTCGTTACAGCGGATGACTGCTAGACTAACCTCGTCACTATCTCCTCGTTTCTATCGACACGCATCATCTGACTCGCTCCAATCTCCTTATTAGGATCAGGATCTACTAGTTGTCCATCTATGGGATGTTCAGCCTCCTCAGCATCTAATATCTCCTGGTCGTGCAGAAGTTCTTCCTCCTCTGGTTCCTCCTCCGGGTCTGACTCGGGAGTGGCCGGCTCATAATTTGGAACCCTCTTCTGGCTCACTCTCTATCAGCCACCCTACCATGGGATGGTCTATCACTGGGAGGTCATTCCAATTTGTCTCTGACATCCTATAAAAGAATTTTAGTTGTTTAGTGTTAAAGCGAAGCAATTTTACACATAATATAAAGCGTTTAAGATTATTTTATGTATGATTAAGTATTTTACGGACTCAATGACTATATCCTAAGGTAATTCCTAACTACCTTAGAGCTATAATCTACAGCTTTGATACCAACTTATAACGCCCCAAAATTCTCTACACTTCCCTGTAGCAGATTTGATGCTCACGTGAAACTATACAACTGTTGGTCGATTTCGCAATCAATAAAACACGCGCAAGTATACGCGGTCCACAAGTAATATAAGATAAGTAAAGTGTCGAACCCACGAGGAATTATGTTAAATAATTACCAAATATCAATCGCATGTAAAATCAATCCAATTTAAACAATGATAATATGGTTTGTGTTTGTTGTTGATTAAAACTAAAATAAGGAAATTTAGAGAACAAGGTTTTACTAACACGAATAAAGTTCAAGATAAAAAGGTCTAAGATTACAATATCCCCCAACTCTTCATTGAAACATCATACTCTCTCTTGTTTGGTAAATTAGAACATAAGAATTGCTATCCGAGAAATCACAAGTATATATAAGCCTCTCTCGATGGTCGAATACGTATTTCCTATTGTGGTGTATAGATATATTTCTATTCTATACACAAGCAAGAATCCCATATCAAGAACAATTAATAAGACACATGTCACGTAAAATCCCATTAACCATTCTATCAATTACCAACTTTCACAATAGAAATCATTAAGCATGATTCTCAAATGGATACATGTGGTATTTAGGTATATGTCTATCATAAATACAATCAAATTATCAACCCTCAAGAATAATACATAAGACTCACGTCACATAATCTCATACATTATCCATAAAGAACCTCTAATTTTCACATGAATTCATAACTAGGTCTCAACTTATACTTCCTCTCTCAATTCCATATAAGTTACCCAAGTAATTACGGGCCAAGCAATTAATCCTTAATCAAAGGTTATAAACTCCAATTCACAAAATGCCTAATTACCATTCAAGAGAGAGCATTCAATTTAAACTACAAGTTAGGTTCCATTGCAATCTTAGAATGAAGACTTTAGCTCATATTCAATTTCAACAACATCATAATCTGATTACAGTACATGGTTTGGAATAACAAAATAAGAATAAAGAACTACAACAATTGAAGATACACCCCTTTTGTGATGATATTCCCGAATTAGTGTGATGTAGTTCTTCTTGAGTTGCTCTTCCTTCCTATTTCGTGCTCCTAGCCTCCTTGGTTGATGAAATTCTGATAATCTTTCTTTTAGCTCCTTTGTTCTTCTCTTTTTAGCTCCAAACCCTAGCTTTTTCCAAGTGTGTAACCAAGCTTGAATAATGCAATACCAACTCCCTGGATGATTTCTCATCTGAATTCCCTCTCTCCTCATTTTCCCGTTCCTGAAATTCCTCCTCTAGTGCGCCACAATAGCAGAACAGACAAAGCCAGCCGCACCAGAAATCGCGCTCTCGCCCCGGCGAGAAAAACAGCCTGGGGAGCTCGCCCCGGCAAGGGCTCGCCCCGGCGAAGAAATTGGCCTTGGAGGCTCGCCCCGGCGAGGAAATTGGCCTGGGAAGCTCGCCGCGGCGAGGCCTTCTGTCATGCTGAAATTACTCTTTTGCCCCTGGACTTGCTAAAAACCGCCATGATCGTCCACAACTGTTCTCTGCACCCCAAAAGCATAAAACAAGTAAATAGATACTATAAACACCTAAGGATAGCAAAGAATTGAGTTCAAAGGATAACTAATTCGTAGGTATAAAACCCACTCATCAAATACCCCCAAACTTAAGACTTTGCTTGTCCTCAAGCAAAAACAACAGAAATGAAAAATACCCAATGCAACTAATTAAATGAATGCACATGCATGAACTATAAGCCTAAAGCAGCCAAGATAAGGAGATCAAGCCTCAACAATCAGAAACAAATAAACAACAACACCACAACTGTAGGATTATCAGAAATGAGACACGCACCAAATTTCGCCAAATGATTAACCCGTATGTGTGTGTGTGGTCAGAAAGACAGAGTACGCAATGATCACAATTCGATCTAAGAACTATAGTGCTCAAAAGAAGATAAAATAATCTAGTACCACTACTAGTATCTCACATACTCACTAGCTTTTATTTCACACTCTATTAACTATATTCTATCACAATCACCGAGTGCGTTTTACGCTCCATCTCGATGATAGTTTTATTTACATCTAGATCTGTGCAATGTCTATCTTTATTAGGCTCTTCAATGTCACCCATGTAGCAAACTTTCCACCGATGACTCCCAAACCAGATGGTCTTAGGGCACCAAGCGTAGAACACTCCAAAGGGCTTACTCGTTCGAATGACACCGGCCACAAAGATAAAACAGTCTAGATTTGCTCATATCTGTCTATGTTTCATTTTTCAATTATAACCAGCATCAAGACAGACATCGAAGCAGTAAATAAGCATAGAATATATATATAATTTTTTTTTTAGAATGAATATTAAATCTTTTAATGAGCAACAACAGTTTCAAAGATTTGAACATATAATCTCACGTACTCAACAACACTGATATGTGCATTAGTAACTCAAAGGGTTAAAAATTTAAGAAAATTAGGCATGAGTTAACATTTCTAAAATAGCAATTCGGATCCAAAGTGTTGAATATCATAAAAAACAATTATCACCATGTCATCATCGGCCTTCCTTAAGTGCGCTGCTCAAAAGCTTTCTAAATGCAAATTTTTATGTTTTTTTTAATAGAAAAACAAAGCAGATGATGAATATGTACAATGAATATCACACAAATGACAATAACAGCAATAATCATTAATCGCAAGAAAAGTCATTTTGATGATATTATAAATGCTTAACTATAACATAAGTTTTAAACATACTACGTGAATGCAAAACTACAACTAAATGCATAATACTAAAATACTATAACTAAAAACTCTAAACACCCCCAAACTTGGAAATAACAATGTCCTCATTATAGAAAAGATAAAGACATGAAGAACTGAGGACTTCCCTATGATATCACTCGGCGAGGTGATCGTCCGTCTCCTCGACGTCAGAGTCAGATGGTGGGAAAGGTGGCAGTGGCGTAGGCATGGGAAAGGGGAGTGGAGCTGCACCCGGGTGCTGTGCTGCGAGAGTCGCGCTGAAGCTGGTAGTGAAGTTCCACATGTGCTCCTGCCTCTCTACTATGCGCTGGTTCTGCCTCTCTAGCCTCTTAGCGCGTCTGTCTATCAGTAACTGAAGGTTGCGGATCTGAGAGCTGAACTTAGCCTTAGGCCGCGACGAACTAGCAGGTAACTATACATCCTCCTGCTCCTCCTCCTCGGAGGTAGCCACAATGATAAAGCCTCGGCCTCGAGGATGTGACTCGGCTCCGTCCCATACCTTGTACCTCGCGATCAACCTGTGGTCGAGGATCTGTGATGGCTGCTGTGTGACCTCATCATCTCGCCACTGTACCCCTGCCTGTCTGCACAACCCACAAATGAGGGAGGGGTGAGGTAGTCCGCCCTGAACATTACCCCTCAGAAGCCGGCGGATACTACCCTCAATGATGTTCCCTACATCAATAGAGAAATCCATAACAATAGCGTATAGCAACGCTGCCTTCTCCTTCGAAACATCGCTCACGTGCTGGGAAGGCATGAGCTTGGCACTCAGGGAGGCGTACCAAATCTTTCCATACAGGCTGAGGTCCTTGCTGGGGAAGAGAGAAGCACCTCGCTCACGCCTAGTGATCCATGTGGTACCCGGTTTGCATAACTCTGTTACAATCCTATCAAAATCAGGCTGAGAGCGAATGAGCTCAGTGTACTGGCATAAGGCAGGAGGCACCAAGTTGTAGTAGTGATTAATTACCTGTGCGCTGAACGGTACCCTCATCCCCCTGACTATGGCCTCAAAAGGCTGCCTGTCCTGAGCGTTGGCATAAAACTCCTGTACCACAGGAACCACTGCTGGGTCGGGGTGGTGGGTGAAAGTGTCCCACACCCTCTCATCTATCTGCTCCCAAATCTCTCCATCAACCCCCTCTCTGGCCTGAGTCCTCGCTCGGGAGTTAGAGCTTTACCCGTGATGAAGTCATCAAACCTGTCTGCCGCCTCGGCACTAACAAACTTACTGTGGTCATACTGTCTGGGTGGTGCGGAGGAGGATCCCTCTGTACGAGATCTCTTAGGCGGCATGGTAGCAACAAAGCAGAAATTCCTTTTTTTTTTCAAAACAGTCCCAAACACTGATTTCAACTCACTGATAAACAGAAATTCCCCCAAACTTGAATTTTTCACAAACCAAAATTTCCTGCAAGAATACTCAATATGCACAGAATATATTCCCAATCCTCCAGTTGAGCCAACACAAACTCAACTGGGTACTCAATATCAACCAATTCAACAATTTGCAGAAAAGTTACAGTTCAAAATATGAACACTTGACAATCCCAGATTAATATTCACTGAAATCAATTTTTAACTACTGACTATCCAGATGCAATCTCAACAATAATTACAACTAGAAGCGCGAAACTGCAGGAAGTCACAAAATCCTCTAGTACCTGGCTTCTGTCAGTTGGTGGGTGTGAAGAAGGAGGAAGTGCCTGCTTGAATTCCCAAAATTGCAGCTTGAATCCTCACTGAGATGTAATGAGACCGAATCCCAGCCCCAATTCTTCCAACTAATTGACCTAATTCGAATGGTGTTGATGATGGTGACTGTAATGGTGGAATTGATTGAAAACCCAAATTAGAAGTGGATTTCGTGTGAAAAAGGGTTGCTCAATCCTTAGATTAGTTGAAATCGAGAGTGGGATGTGGCTAGGGTTGGATTTCGAGTGCTTGGGTAGTTTTGGGGGAGGAGTATCAGGTTGTAGAAGAATGGGAGTGAAGGAGAATGGAGCAGGTTCGAACGGGAGGGAGTTTTTAGATTCTGCAATTCCGTGTCTCTCGTCGGGGCGAGAGTTTCCCTTATGTTTTTCTCGCCGGGGCGAGCTCTCGCCGGGGCGAGAGATTCCAAGTATAAAAACCTCGCCGCGGCGAGCCCCCCTGCTGAAGCAAAAATTTGATTTTTGAAATTTTCATCCAGGGACCATGCCTAATATCAACTCCCTGTATCCCTGCAACCTACAAAACATACATTAGAAACAATGGGCCAAAAATGACCCTCAAAAGTGACTCGGTGCTAAAAATCCAAAACTAACACACAATATACTAAATATGAAAAACTTAAAAACTAACTAACATGGAAAATGCAATAATTAAGACACACAACTGAATCATAAAAGGATACGGAAGATGGTGGGTTGCCTCCCACCGAGCGCTTGGTTTTGAGTCCTCGGCCTGACTCCACATCCATTCAAGGCTAATCGGCTAAAGTGATCGAGGTCTTCTGGTGAGCGAAGCCGCCACCCCAATAATGCTTAAGGCGTTGCCCGTTAACTTTGAATGTCACTTCCGGATTATCACCATAGACTTCAACAGCTCCGTGTGGGAATGCGTGCTTGACAGTGAAAGGACCCGACCAACGCGATTTGAGCTTTCTAGGAAAAAGCCTTAATCTAGAGTTGTACAGCAATACTGCTTGGCCAGGCTCGAATTTTCTGTCAACAATCTTCTTATCATGCCACCTCTTTACCTTTTCCTTGTACAATTTTGAATTTTCATAAGCTTGCAGTCGGAACTCATCAAGTTCATTGAGCTGAAGAAGCCTTTTCTCGCCTGCAGCTGTGAGGTCAAAATTCAACTTTCTAATGGCCCAAAACGCCTTGTGCTCAAGCTCAATCGGAAGATGGCATGCCTTGCCATAAACAAGCTGGTATGGTGACATACCAATGGGTGTTTTAAAAGCCTTTCTGTACGCCCATAGTGCATCATCCAGCTTTGTTGACCAATCTTTTCTTGTGGGGTTGACGATCTTTTCCAGGATTTTCTTCACTTCTCTGTTGGAAACCTCCGCTTGTCCATTAGTCTGGGGGTGATAAGCAGTAGCAATTCTATGAGTGACCCCATATTTTCCCAAGAGGGTAGCAAAGTGCTTATTGCAGAAGTGACTCCCTTCATCACTGATCATAGCCCTCGGAGTACCGAATCTTGTGAAGATATTCTTTTGAAGGAATTTCAGCACTACCTTGGAATCATTAGTGGGAAATGCGGCTGCCTCCACCCATTTAGATACATAATCTACTGCCAAGAGAATGTATAGATTGTTGAAAGAGGGTGGGAATGGCCCCATAAAGTCTATACCCCAAACATCAAAGACTTCAACCTCCAGGATCATGTTTAAAGGCATTTCGTGCCTTTTGGAAATGTTCCCCATCCGTTGACATCTATCACATTTTAGCACAAACTGATGAGCATCCTTGAACAAAGTTGGCCAAAAGAACCCTGCTTGCAACACCTTAGTGGCTGTTTTCTCCACCTCCGTAGTGTCCTCCATATAACGAATCATGACAGTAATGGAGAATGCTCTCGACCTCGCTCTGTGGAACACACCTTCGAATCATTTGGTCCACACAATGCTTGAACAAATAGGGCTCATCCCACATATACCTATTAACGTCATGAAGAAAAACTTTTTCTTTTGCTGCCACGACAAGTCCGGTGGGAGTGTGTTACTAACCAAGTAGTTAGCAAAATCAGCATACCAAGGTATTTCGCCTTGAACCACAAACAGCTGTTCATCCGGGAAAGATTCATTTATTAGAACTTTGTCTTCCTTATCAAGACCCGGATTCTCCAATCTAGATAGATGGTCTGCTACTTGGTTATCAGTTCCCTTTCTGTCCCGAATCTCCAAGTCAAACTCTTGCAGCAATAAGATCCATCGAATCAATCTCGGTTTAGCATCGTTCTTTGCAATGAGATACCGAATAGCTGAATGATCCGTGAATACAACCACCCTTGTTCCAATCAAGTAAGATCGAAACTTGTCAAATGCATAAACTACTGCAAGCAATTCCTTCTCAGTAGTGGTGTAATTGAGCTGTGCATCAGTTAAGGTTTTGCTGGCGTAGTAAATAGCATGAAAAACCTTCTCCTTGCGCTGTCCCAAAACAGCCCCAACCGCATAATCACTGGCATCACACATCAATTCGAAGGGCTTTGACCAATCCGGAGCAATGATCACTGGTGCAGTGGTTAATTTCTTCTTTAGAAGCTCAAAAGCGATCAAGCACTCTTCATCAAACTTGAATGGCACATCTTTCTCTAATAGACTGCATAAAGGCTTTGTGATCTTAGAAAAGTCCTTAATGAATCTTCGGTAAAACCCCGCATGTCCCAGAAAACTACGAATGCCCTTCACTGAGGTTGGTGGAGGTAAATTTTCAATTATTTCAAGTTTTGCTCTGTCTACCTCAAGACCCTTTGATGACACTTTATGCCCAAGTATTATCCCCTCTTGCACCATGAAGTGACATTTTTCCCAGTTGAGCACTAGATTAGTTTCCACACATCTCTTCAGTATTAGAACTAGATTTTCCAAGCAGTTGTCAAATGAATCACCAAACACTGAGAAGTCATCCATGAAAACTTCAACATTACGTTCTACCAAATCTGAGAAAATAGCCATCATGTACCTTTGAAAAGTGGCGGGTGCATTACACAATCCGAATGAGACTCTTCTAAAAGCAAAAGTACCGAATGGGCATGTGAAGGTAGTCTTTTCTTGATCTTCTGGAGCAATAGCAGTCTGATTATATCCCGAATATCCATCCAACAAGCAATAGTACTCATGTCCAGCTAGTCTATCCAACATTTGATCAATGAAGGGTAATGGGAAATGATCCTTTCGAGTTGCTTTGTTAAGTCTCCTGTAATCCATGCACACCCTCCAACCAGTTACTGTTCTTGTTGGAATCAATTCATTATTCTCATTGGCTACAACTGTCATGCCCCCTTTCTTGGGTACACACTGAACTGGGCTCACCCAAGCACTGTCAGAAATAGGATAAATTATTCCAGCATCTAACCACTTCAAAATCTCTTTCTTTACCACTTCTTTCATGATTGGGTTGAGTCTCCTCTGATGTTCCACAGTGGGTTTACTATCATCCTCCATTAAGATTTTGTGCATACAGTAAGATGGGCTTATTCCCTTGATGTCGGCGATGGTCCATCCAATAGCAGATTTGTACTCCCTAAGAACCCGCAACAGCTTGCTTTCCTAAAACTCGTTAAGCACAGATGCAATAATAACAGGTAAAGTAGCTGAATCACCTAAATATGCATACCTGAGATGGTTAGGCAAGGGCTTTAGTTCAAGTGATGGAGGTGTCTCAAGTGATGGTTTCAACCGATCTGTAGCATTCTCAGCATGTTCAAGAGATTCAAACGGAATTTGAAACTTGCTCCCCCGTGGCACTGTATCTAAAATCTGTAGATATTCAACCAAATCTGGATCTTCTATGTCAAACTCTCCCAGAAGTGCAGTTTCTAATGGATCATTGTTTAATACATTCAAAAACTCGTCATTCACAGCTTGCTCGATAACATCCACATGAAAACATTCTTCCTCATCCGAAGGGAATTTCATGGCCTTAAATACATTGAAGGTCACTTCTTGATCTTGAACCCTCATAGTGAGCTCTCCCTTTTGCATATCGATTAAAGTTCTTCCAGTGGCTAAAAATGGTCTCCCCAGAATAATAGGAATGTTTTTGTCTTCCTCATAATCTAAGATGATAAAATCAGCCGAGAAGATGAATTTATCCACCTTGACAAGAATGTCTTCAACAATTCCCCTTGGGTATGTAACCGACCTATCGGCAAGCTGAAGAGAAATGTTTGTAGGCTTTGGTGCAGGCAATCCCAACTGAGTATACACGGATAATGGCATGAGATTAATACTAGCACCCAAGTCACACAAACATTTGTTTAAAGAAAGGCTACCAATAGTACACGGTATAGTGAAGCTGCCTGGATCTTTCAACTTGGGAGGTAGCTTTCTTTGCAGCACGGCACTACATTCCTCTGTCAAAGCCACTGTCTCAAAGTCATTTAGCCTTTTCTTCCTAGACAGAATTCCTTTCATAAATTTGGCATAGCTAGGCATCTGTTCTAAGGCCTCTGCAAAAGGAATGTTAATTTGTAGCTTCTTGAAGATCTCCAGGAATTTGGCAAACTGTTTATCCAACTTTTGCTTCTGCAATCTCTGAGGGAAAGGTACTGGTGGATACACTTTTGGAGTAGGCTCAACACTAGGTTTACCTGTGGTATCTTTCTGCTCTGACTCAGGTGGCACACTGCTGTCCATTTCCTTAGAAAAATCAGCACTAGTCAAGTCCAAAGGAGAGCTTGAGTGGGCTGCCCCCTTTTGCAATTCGGGCTCCTGTAAGGTTTGTTTACCACTTCTGAGAGTTACTGCCTGACATTCCTCTTTCCCATCTCTTCTTGGATTAGTCTCTGTGTTACTAGGAAGAGATCCCTGAGGTCTATTTGACATGGAACTAGCCATCTGCCCAATTTGATTTTCCAAAGCTTTAAGTGTTGCTGCTTGGTTTTTAATCAAGATATCTTGGTTAGCCATGTGTTTTAATATCAACTCCTCAAAATCTAATTTTCTCTCTGGTTGTGGTTGTGAGGTTTGAGCTGTATGATGTTGTTGAGGCTGATTTTGGAACCCTGGTGGATGATGTGGCTTAGGAGCTTGCTGAAAATTTTGATTGTTGCTCCATGAAAAGTTAGGATGATTCCTATTTCCAGCATTGCAAGTGTTTTGGTACTGATTTGGCGGTCTCTGGTAGCTACTTACAAACTGAACTGCCTCGTGGTCAAATGGGCATTGGTAATTGGCATGTGTCCCTGCACAAACTTCACAAACAACAGCCACCTGTTGTACTTTTGAGTCAGTCAAGGAATCAATTTTCTTTGACATTGCTGCCATTTGAGCTGCTAAGGCTGTGATGGCATCCACCTCTAATACACCGGCTACCTTTGGTTGACTCATCCTAGCAGTAGGCCATTGGTAGTTATTTGCAGCCATAACCTCCAACAAATCAAGTGCTTCCCCATAATTTTTAGCCATAAAACATCCTCCCGCAGCTGCATCTAAACTAGACCGATTGTGAGATCCTAATCCATTGTAGAAGGTATTCAATTGCATCCATGGAAGGAATCCATGATGTGGGCATCTTCGAAGCAAATCTTTAAATCTTTCCCAAGCTTCATACAATGATTCTCCATGGCGTTGTTCAAAGGTAGCAATTTCATTTCTCAATCTAGCAGACTTTGCAGGAGGGAAGAACTTTGCCAAAAATTTCTGCGCTAAGTCTGACCATGTAGTGATGGATCCCGGGGTTGGCAATGAGTGAAGCCAACTCTTAGCTTTATCTCTCAAAGTGAACGGAAAAAGTCTAAGTCTCAAAGCATCATCCGTCACTCCAACAAATTTGAAAGTATCACATATCTCAATGAAGCTCAACAAATGCTCATTAGGGTTGTCATTAGCCAAACCCCCAAACTGTAACGAATTTTGCACCATTTGTATTGTTCCCGGTTTGATTTCAAAGGCATTTGCAGTTATTGCCGGTCTTGTGATACTAGACTGTAAATCACTTATCTGCGGCGTTACATAGTCTCTCAATGCTTTTTGTTCCTCTGCCACCATAGTTTCTTGATTGTTAGAATCCCTGATTCTTTCTCTTCTTAGTCTTCGGGTATTTCTCTCGATCTCGGGATCGTAAGGAAATAACTCAAGACTTTGTGATCGGCGCATACAACTCAAGGGTACCTACACAATCAAGTAAATAAAATTAAAAACAAGTCTAAATTAAGATCAATTCAACTATAATCAATATTGGTAAAATTATTGTAAAATAACTCCCCGGCAACGGCGCCAAAATCTTGTTGATCGATTTCGCAATCAATAAAACACGCGCAAGTATACGCGGTCCACAAGTAATATAAGATAAGTAAAGTGTCGAACCCACGAGGAATTATGTTAAATAATTACCAAATATCAATCGCATGTAAAATCAATCCAATTTAAACAATGACAATATGGTTTGTGTTTGTTGTTGATTAAAACTAAAATAAGGGAAATTTAGAGAACAAGGTTTTACTAACACGAATAAAGTTCAAGATAAAAAAGGTCTAAGATTACAATATCCCCCAACTCTTCATTGAAACATCATACTCTCTCTTGTTTGGTAAATTAGAACATAAGAATTGCTATCCGAGAAATCACAAGTATATATAAGCCTTTCTCGATGGTCGAATACGTATTTCCTATTGTGGTGTATAGATATATTTCTATTCTATACACAAGCAAGAATCCCATATCAAGAACAATTAATAAGACACATGTCACGTAAAATCCCATTAACCATTCTATCAATTACCAACTTTCACAATAGAAATCATTAAGCATGATTCTCAAATGGATACATGTGGTATTTAGGTATATGTCTATCATAAATACAATCAAATTATCAACCCTCAAGAATAATACATAAGACTCACGTCACATAATCTCATACATTATCCATAAAGAACCTCTAATTTTCACATGAATTCATAACTAGGTCTCAACTTATACTTCCTCTCTCAATTCCATATAAGTTACCCAAGTAATTACGGGCCAAGCAATTAATCCTTAATCAAAGGTTATAAACTCCAATTCACAAAATGCCTAATTACCATTCAAGAGAGAGCATTCAATTTAAACTACAAGTTAGGTTCCATTGCAATCTTAGAATGAAGAGTTTAGCTCATATTCAATTTCAACAACATCATAATCTGATTACAGTACATGGTTTGGAATAACAAAATAAGAATAAAGAACTACAACAATTGAAGATACACCCCTTTTGTGATGATATTCCCGAATTAGTGTGATGTAGTTCTTCTTGAGTTGCTCTTCCTTCCTATTTCGTGCTCCTAGCCTCCTTGGTTGATGAAATTCTGATAATCTTTCTTTTAGCTCCTTTGTTCTTCTCTTTTTAGCTCCAAACCCTAGCTTTTTCCAAGTGTGTAACCAAGCTTGAATAATGCAATACCAACTCCCTGGATGATTTCTCATCTGAATTCCCTCTCTCCTCATTTTCCCGTTCCTGAAATTCCTCCTCTAGTGCGCCACAATAGCAGAACAGACAAAGCCAGCCGCACCAGAAATCGTGCTCTCGCCCTGGCGAGAAAAACAGCCTGGGGAGCTCGCCCCGGCGAGGGCTCGCCCCGGCGAAGAAATTGGCCTTGGAGGCTCGCCCCGGCGAGGAAATTGGCCTGGGGAGCTCGCCGCGGCGAGGCCTTCTGTCATGCTGAAATTACTCTTTTGCCCCTGGACTTGCTAAAAACTGCCGTGATCGTCCACAACTGTTCTCTGCACCACAAAAGCATAAAACAAGTAAATAGATACTATAGACACCTAAGGATAGCAAAGAATTGAGTTCAAAGGATAACTAATTCGTAGGTATAAAACCCACTCATCAACAACTATAAATATTCAATAAAATATGACTTCTATCTATCCAAGGTTCATAGTATCCCATAACTGATGATAATTCCTGCCAGAACGTTATCTGTGTTTGGATACCCTCACTTGGATGTATAGATTCATATCTCATGAATACTTCTTTCATATCGATATTCCCTACCTATTTGACATTCACAGTATTAATGATAAGATTGTTATTGGAACTGAGGGGCGCATTCCGGTAAAGGTGGCACCTTACCGGCGCTCATTAAGTGTAACCTCAGCGCTTACAGAACTCCCAGTATCATTTAAATACACTTATCCAGATGTATAGTTCGTAAAGATACTGTATTTACTTAGTACAACTATGCTAAAGAAAGTAAAGATCAGAGTATAACACATTCGATGTAATAAAGGATGATAATATATTACATATCATTAAGTTCGGTTACATCGTTCTCAGTACTAAGTTATTACAACAAAGCCTTATAAAAGACTTGAATTATTCTAAAACAGTAAATAAAACTAGTAAACAAGCCCTTTTCCTTTGTCTGTCCCAGAAGTGCCGGGATTATCATTTAAAACTGCAAAAGAAGATATATGCAAGAATGAGCTACAAATGCTCAGCAAGTTCATTTGAAAATGTAAACACAATGTGTTTGATTTGAAAGATGTCAATAATGTATAACTGAGGGTTCTGTACATGAACCATATATTTCAATTAGTTCTATCAGTCTTCAATGACTTAGAACCGTTTGATTTCGAATATCTGGTAGGGGATCAGCCTAACCAATATCCTAGGAATATGCATATCATCCTATAATTTTGTGTCGATATATAATCAACATTACCGGCACCTTATATCAAGGTGTTTCAGTTCACCTTACATCAAGGTGTTCCATTTCTCAGTATAAGATATCGTACCAAAATAATTTGGTTTGACACAACAATTTATGCTCGAATAAACAATATATGAATAATGATTCATTTCTTAAGTTATGCTGAACAAGAAGCAATAACTTCACAATAATTGATAGCAAGATGTAATAGACTTGCTTAAATGTAACAAGATTAGAAGACTTGCCTCGTATATCTTTTACAGTTAATATAACGGTCTAAACGTTCGTCGTAAATCCTATACGATTATAAGTTTATGTAGACAATTAAGCATTAAATGATTAAATCTTTTAAGTTTTATTTCGGATATCATAACCGCATATAAATAAGACTTCTTCTACAATATATGAAATAATTTTAGCATTATAACGGCTTACAGAATGAATATTTTCCAACTATATTTAAAATAAATTGAGCATTATAACTGCTTGCACAATAAATATTCGGCTATTATATTTGAGAAAATTTCAGCATTATAACTGCTTATAAAATGAATATTCGGCTATTATACTTGAGAAAATTTCAGCATTATAATTGCTTATAAAATGAATATTTTTACTAAATAGTTGAAGAAATTTGGACATAGTAACTGCTTATAAAAGTATATTTTTTAATATATAAGAGAAATAACTCGGACATTATAATTGCTTGTAAATAGGACTTTTGTACTATATACTTAAAATAATTTGGGCATTATAACTGCTTATAAAAGTATATTTTTAAAAGAAGAATGAAAATAATAACCACTAGAGTAATACCTCTTGTAGTTGCTAGCTTTACTCAGCGCTTCGATGCTTAGAAAGTAATTTTTATCTCATAATATCTCTCAGAATATAAATATAAAGTGTTTTTACTCTTGAACTGCTCTTGAAAAATAGTAAGGAATGAATGAACTGAGCTTGCTATTTATAGAAAAACCAAGTTTCACTAATTGCACGTTAGGGGCTCGACTTATTACACTTTGGTACCTAGGTTAATTACACTTTAGTACCTAGCAAATTCTTAGAATATTCTTCTAAGCTCCTAAATGAAAATATCTTCCAAGCTCGACAATGCAGCTTGCAATTGAACCTATCTTCTAAGCTCCTCAATGAAAATATCTTCCAAGCTCGACAATGCAGCTTGCAATCTAAGCTCCTCAATGAAAATATCTTCGAAGCTCGACAATGCAGCTTGCAATTGAACCTATCTTCTAAGATCCTCAATGAAAATATCTTACAAGCTCGACAATGCAGCTTGTAATCTAAGCTCCTCAATGAAAATATCTTCTAAGCTCGACAATGCAGCTTGCAATTGAACCTATCTTCTAAGCTCCTCAATGAAAATATCTTACAAGCTCGACAATGTAGCTTGTTACCGTAAGCCCGACAAAGCACTATATCAGTTTAAGCACGACAAAGCAGCTTACTAAAAATAATTTGCCAGGATGATTTTTGGTGAAATCGTGGAAAGCACGACAAATCATTTTGTCAATGTAAGCACGACTAAGCAGCTTGACCAAAAATTTTTATTTGACCAAATTCATTGTTTACATAATATAATCATAAAACACCTGCTTCGAAATATCATTTCAATCTTTATTAAGCACATATGTTTATAAACTTCAAATCTCATTAGGGTTTAAGGTTTTAAACTTTTCGATATCTAGTTTTATGTTATACGTTCTAATTCTAAACGTATACGATAATGTTTTTGAATCGTATTAAGTTTTCAAAGATTACCTGAACAGCCGTTCATCAGAATATATCATCACATAACACAGAGTCGGAATAAGAAATTTCATTTAATAAACACATAATTTACATATACAAATCTTATTAGGGTTCGGAATATTACAACCCCCCCCCCCAAACTCATGATAGACAATGCCCTCATTGTAAAAATTAAAGCACAGAGGGAAAGAAAGATACTCCCCTAAGTAGCAGCATCATCATCTCCCGCACTAGGCTCGGGAGGAGTATCAGGTGGTGGGTATGAACTTGTGGAACCAAAGATTGGAAACTGAACCTGCACACCTAACTGATTGAAAGCCTGCGTCAATGCTCCAGAAAAGTCAGTAGAATAAGTCCGGAAATCGGTATGTAATGAGTCCATCCTCCTCTGAAGACGACGCATATCCCTCTCTTGGTGGGCATACATAGTAGTCATCACTGGTACTGAACCCTCTGCTTCTTCTTCTTCTTCTTCATTTCCCAGAATAAAACCCAGTCCTCTAGGATGAGACTCGCCACCATCCCATACTACATACCTCCTGATGTGATTATGATCAATATCCTTCATAGGTAGAAATAAAGTCTCGTTCTCCCATGTAACCCCAGCTGCTAGACAAAGACGACTAACAATCGAAGCATGTAGGATTCCTCCAGAGGTACTCCCTCGTATAGATCGTAGCATGGATGAGTAAATGAGGGCTCCCACATCAAACGATTTGCCCTTGAGAATCCCAAATAGCAGTATAGCTCTTTCTTTTGTAACATCATTCTGATGCCTCGTAGGAAGCATACTTGCACATATGAAGCTATACCACGCTTTGGCGTAACGGTTGAGAGCAGTGTGTGGGAAGTGGAGTTTCTGGGTAGTTCCGACTTTGGTAGTCACTATGTACCCGGCTTGCACATCACTGAAATGAGCATATCCAAATCAATATCAGAACTCTTGTAGGCCAACTAGTCGGAACTATTTTCAGGGAATGTTGGCAGTCTATACAAATTATTGATGGCTGTCTTATCATATCTCACTTCCTTGCCTCGCACATAAGATATGTCGTTTTGTGTTTCATGTGCATTGGCATAAAATTCACGAACAATTGCCATCGGTGCTGGCATAGGTGATTCAACAAATAATGCCCATCCATGCTCGATAATCTATCTCTTAATCATCCCATCTTCATCATTTGGCTTCAACCCTCTTTCCACAACAAAATTTTTCCCAAGCCAGACATCCAAATAATTGTGTTGAGCCGAAAGATTAATGAACTGATGAGTGTCCAACACATCCCTAGCGTCTACTTCCTCATCACTACTACTCGATGAGGATACCACACGAGCTCTCTTTGATGCCATTTAAGTATGTTTCACAAAGTAAAAACTCAGCAAGTACCACAGAAATCTAACAATATAACCCAATACAGTATTTCCAAGTGCTAGCAATCTTCACTATACTGCAATTATATAAATAACCCAAATCCAGCAGAAAGCAGTTAAAAAGAAAATACCAATACTTGGAACGTGGCCAGTGTAATCCCAATCGTGCACCAATTCTCTTGATATGTAGCAACGATACGCGCGAATAGTGGTGGAGAGGTTGAGGTTATAGAGATGACTGACGGCTATTGTGAGGGAGAAGTTAGGGCTTGAATGTGGGTAGATATTATAAGTGATTGGAAAGATGATAGAAAAGGGTTATGGATTAAGAAGTAATAGTTGAATAGGAATAGGATTAGGAAGAGAAGGTTAGGGTGTGATTAGATTTGAAAGAATGAAGTTTGGTTTGGATTAGAAATAGGAGAGTGGGAGAAGAAATTCGAAATTGGTTTAGAATAGGAGTGTGATTTCGAACGTCTGATAAGGAGTATAAGTAGGGCACAATCGGGTCGGGTTAAAAAAACAATTAGCATCCGAGTCCAGATCGCGGCGCGCCCGCGTAGCTTGGTAGTTCACAAACGGCGTGCCCACGCCGGTGTGGCAGAGAGCACAATTTTTCCTCTGGCATACTGCGCGCCCGAGCCATCCTGCCTTGTAATCCCTGCGCGGCCGCGCTGCCCTGTATCTTTCTTTTTATATTCTTTTTCCTCCTGGCTTCATGACTACTAATTTGACAAGATGCAACCTGCAAAGGCAACATTCACATGTTATACTCCTAAAACATTTATTTAACTACTCTAACTCTTATTAAAAACACAAAATAGACAAATAAATGGGTTGCCTCCCATTGAGCGCTTGATTTTATGTCTTTCAGCCTGGCTACTCCCTGTTTCATTCTGGATTGGAGATAATAACTGAGGATTTCTGGCGATCATAATCACCACCCCAATAATGCTTTAAGCGTTGTTCGTTGACTTTGAATGGCTCGTCCGATGTAGTCCTAGGTATCTCGATTCCACCATGCGGGAAAACTTGTTGTATAATGTATAGGCCCGACCATCTTGATTTTAGCTTCCCAAGAAATAATCTCAGTCTAGAATTGTATAGCAGCATTGCTTGCCCCGGTTCAAACTTTCTTTGTATGATCTTTTGATCGTGCCATTTTTTAGTTTTCTCTTTGTAGATTCTGGCATTCTCATAGGCTTGCAAGCAGAATTCATCCAGTTCATTGACTTGTAACAATCTCTTTTCGCTTGCATTGTAGATCAAAATTCAATTTCCTGATGGCCCAATATGCTTTATGCTCAAGTTCAACCGGGAGATGACATGCTTTACCGTACACAAGCTGGTATAGAGACATCCCAATCGGAGTTTTAAACGCAGTCCGGTAAGCCCAAAAAGCGTCATCTAACTTTAATGACCAATCCTTCCGATTTGGATTTACCACCTTCTCAAGAATCCGTTTCACCTCTCTATTTGAAACTTCTGCCTAGCCACTTGTTTGGGGATGGTAAGCGGTTACAATTATATGCTTAACTCTATATTTGGCCAAGAGAGCTGTGAACGATTTGTTGCAAAAATGGTTCCCTTGGTCACTAATGATTGCCCTTGGTGTGCCAAATCTTGTAAATATGTACTTCTGGAGAAATTTCAACTCCACCTTGGCATCATTCGTTGGTAAAGCAACTGCTTCTACCTATTTCAACACGTAATCCACTGCCAATATAATGTATTCATTGTTAAAGGATTTTGGGAAAGGATCCATGAAATCAATACCCCAAACATCAAAAATTTCAACTTCTAAGATCATGTTTAAGGGCATCTCATTACGTTTAGATATGTTACCCATCCTTTGGCATCTATCACATCTCTATACGAATTAATGGGCATCCTTGAACAATGTTGGCCAGTAAAATCCTGCTTGTAAAACCTTGGCCGCTGTTTTCTCACCTCCATAGTGTCCTCCATATAACGAGTCATGACAATGATGTAAGATGCTATCTGTTTCGCATTGAGGGATACACCGTTGTATAATCTGATCTGCGCACTGTTTGAATAGAAATGGCTCATCCCATATGTACCTCTTAACATAATGTAAGAACTTCTTCTTCTGTTGATTTGTCAAATCTAGGGGATAGACGTTGCTCACTAAATAATTGACAAAATATGTATACCATGGAATCTCTGAGTTTATCACCAACAATCGTTCATCCGGGAAGTATTCATTGATCACTGTTCTATCATTCTTTGCATGTTCCTCGTTCTCCAACCTCGATAGATGATCCACCACTTGATATTTCGTCCCCTTCCTATCCCGAATTTCCAAGTCGAATTCTTGGAGTAAAAGAATCCATCAAATTAGCCTTGGCTTTGCATCTTTCTTCGAAATCAGATATCGTATAGCTGAGTGATCCGTGAACACCACCAATTTCGTTCCGATTAAGTATGAGCGAAATTTATCAAAAGCATACACTACCACTAACAACTCCTTCTCGGTAGTCGTATAGTTGAGTTGGGCATCAGATAATGTTTTGCTAGCATAATAAATGGCGTGAAAAACCTTTTCCTTTCGTTGACCCAGAACAACTCTAATTGCATAGTCGCTAGCATCACATATTAACTCGAACGACATTAACCAATCTGGCGCTACTATTACAGGCGTTGTGGTCCATTTCTTCTTCAACGCCTCAAAAGCCGTCAAACATTCATCGTCAAACTTGAATGGAACATCTTTCTCCAATAGACTGCATAAAGGCTTAGAGATTTTTGAAAAGTCCTTTATGAATCTCCTATAAAACCCGCATGTCCCAAGAAGCTTCGTATCCCTTTAACTGTAGTTGGTGGAGGTAGATTTTCAATTGTCTCCAGTTTAGCTCAATCTACCTCTAACCTTTTGACGACACCTTGTGCCCAAGTATGATCCCCTCTTGCACCATAAAGTGGCATTTTTCCCAATTTAGCACTAAATTGGTTTCCACGCAACTTTTTAAAACCAGGGCTAGATTTTCCAAACAATCATAAAAAGAATCACCAAACACTGAAAAATTGTCCATGAATACCTTCATATTGCGTTCGACTATATCTGAGAAAATAGCCATCATACATCTTTAGAACGTCACTGGTGCATTACATAATGTAAAAGACATCTTCCTAAAAGCGAAAGTGCCTGATTTTCAGGGGCAATCACTATCTGATTATATCCTGAATAACCATCCAATAAGCAATAATACTCGTGTCCAACCAGTCTATCTAACATCTGATCAATGAAGGGTAGAGGAAAGTGATCCTTGCGGGTTGCCTTGTTTAGTTTTTTGTAGTCCATACAAACCCTCCATCCGGTCACTGTCCTTGTCGGTATCAATTCATTATTTTCGTTCTCCACAACCGTCATACCACCCTTTTTAGGCACGCAGTGTACTTGACTCACCCAACTGCTATCAGAGATGGGGTAAATGATACCTGCATCAAGCCACTTCAAATTTTCTTTTTTCACCACGTCTTTCATGATTGGGTTCAACCTCCTTTGTTGCTTAATTATTGGTTTGGCATCGTCTTCCAAAAGGACCTTATGTGTAGACACCCAAATTTTGCACTTCCTATACTAACCCTGACAAGAGGGCAAAATCGTCAATGAACCCAGCCTACGAGAACGAAAGGTGGGCATAAGTACGAACACTCAGAGCCACCGCAACGACATGCGATCAAAGTCGACACGACAACGATCAAAGCAGAATGATATGGCACGTTTCCCAGCGGTTCCCGGACTGCAAAATACAAGTCCTTCAGAAAAAACCAACGGTACAACACGAGAATCAAGGTGCGGCTCGAAAATCGAGAAAATCAGCCCACCTAGCCGCGGATTGATCTGCGGCCAACGATTAAAATAATTGAAGTGCGCGGCGGGCGGCTGAAGTGCGCGATGGGCGCGGAGAAACCAAGGCCAGCCGCAGATCAATCTGCGGCCTGCGACTGCCCTTGGCCAGCCTATTTCAGCTCATTTCTTTATTTGGCATACAGAGAGTTGGGAGCAGTGGAAGAAGAAAGAAAAGAGGAAGAACCAGCAACAAATAGTAGCGAGAAAGGAGAGAAAAGAGAGGAAAAAAGTGAGGATTTATACCCCTTTTGCTAGATTGTATCACATATAATTTCTACCATATTTAATATACGAGTTTATACGCATTGTGGTGTCATTTGCAAGGTGAAAAAGAACCCTTTCTATAGCAGTTTTGTCATATCATTTTGTTAAGTTTTATCATTTGGGCCATATTAAATGTAGTTTTTCTTGCATATTATTGAGGTTACGAGGATTGAGGATTATTAGTGAGGGTTCCAACGGAACAAAATTCTTCCTAATGGTCCGATGATATCCATTTGGTGATTTTTGTTCATCATGGTAATGAATTAGGCGTAGTATATTTAAATTGCTATTTTAGGATATTGTGAAGTGTTAGGAAATTCGGTATTGTTCGTTGGTGTGTTATCCATTTTGTGGGTGTGTAGTAGTTTTGGATGTGTGCCTAGGAACGCGACCCCGTGGTCCAAATCCGATGATGGACATTTTTGAGTGTATGTATTAGGGGCGTTGTACCCTTGATTGTAAATATGTAATTGTCGGGCCTTAAAATGATATCAGGTTGAAAGTCGGGTTTAAGGCCCCGTGATAGTGAAATATGCGATTGTGGGCGGTTGGGGTTATTTTGATGGCTTACATGCCCATGAATACCCCCAACGCATTTTAATGCTTGATTTGATTTATGACACAAAAAATTGATTTCAAAGCTAAACGATGAGATTTTCATAAAATCAATCAAATTAGGTTATTAGCACCACGAGGCTTAAAATTGGAAATGCTAATGAATGTCGATTCCTATTTAAACGAGAAGGTTAAAGGAAAAAATCGTGTTCAAATCTCACAAAATTTGGTTTTATAAAAAAATAACGTTTTATTAAACCTTTGGGCATAGGGTTAAAGAGATCCTAGAAATTGCCGTCACTTTATTTATGAAAGCAACATATAGGTCTCGATTCCTATTTTGACGAAGGTTTAAAAACTCTTGTTTTGCCAAAACGACACCTAATGAAAAATCTCACAGCTTTTGACAATTAAAATCAACCCTTTCTCATAAGGAATAAAGCTTTCTCGTATAAGCCGAAGGACATTCTAAAGCACTCTCAAAATAAAACACGACTCTTCATAAAAACCCCAAATAGTTTCTTCATGCAAACTCACTACAACATTCACATAAGCACACACGCACGCACACACACATTTTAAGAATTAAAAGGATAGGAAAAGCATCAAGATTGCGGTAACCGTGTTTCACGGAAGTCAGGGGGTGCCTAACACCTTCCCCTCGCTTAAGCAAGCCCCCGAACTTTATGAATCTCGGTTTGCAGACCAATTAATTCGGAGTCACATATGAGCCAGCGATTTACGAAAAAAAACGAAACTCGGATGAGTTGGTACATCCATTTCAAATATACCAACTGGCGACTCTGGTCAACTTGGCTCATCATAAAAAACTATCTTTCAAAACCCCGTCGACATTTGTGCCGACCTTTTCCAAAAATCATCTAATAAAAAGGCTAAAATTGGAAAGGGTAATAATCACCACGGAAGCGATTCCTCCCGGCGTCGACATTATGCATACAAAATGATAGGCTAATTCCTTTAATGTCCGCGATGGTCCAACTAATTACCGATTTGTACTCCCGAAGAACTCGTATCAACTTACTTTCCTGTAATTCGTTAAGTACAGATGCAATGATAACAGGCAAAGTAAATGATTCACCCAAATAAGCATACTGAGATGATTAAGTAGTGGTTTAAGCTCAAGTGTTGGGGGTATTTCTAGAGATGGCTTCAATCGCTCAAAGGGTTGCTCTGTGCTTTTCAATGGTTCGAACGGGATTTTGAATCGGTGTAACCGAGGCAATGCATCCAACCTCTGAAGATAATTAATAATCTCAGCATCATCTAAATCATCATCCCTTGACAAGGTAGTCTCCAATGGATCCCTAATCATCAGCTTCAAAAATCATCATCCACGACTTTTTTCACCACATCCATTATGAAACACTCCTCTTCATCCCTAATCATCAGCTGAAAATATGAACTTATCAACTTTAACAAGTATGTACTCCACAACTCCTCTCGGGTATGTAACAAACCTATCTGCTAGCTGAAGAGAGATGTTTGTAGGTTTCGGTGCAGGTAAACCCAACTAAGAGTATATCGATAAAGGCATAAGGTTGATACTACCTCCCAAATCACACAAACATTTGTTAAATGACAAGTTACCAATAGTGCAAGGAATAGTAAAGCTTCCAGGATCTTTCAACTTTGGTGGCAATTTCTTTTGGAGCACATCACTACATTCTTCAGTCAATGCTATTGTTTCATATTCCTCAAGCTTTTTCTTCCTTGACAAGATTTCCTTTATAAACTTAGCATAACTCGGCATCTGCTCTAAAGCTTTCGCAAATGGTATGCTAATTTGTAACTTTTTGAAAATTTCGAGGAACTTGGATAATTGCTTATCTGTCTTCTGTTTCTGAAGTCTCTGTGGATATGGAATGGGGGGATATATCATTGGTGGTGTTGCTTGTTCCTTTTCTTTTTCTTTTTGCTCAATTTCAGACTTCTTTCCTTCCTCCTTTAAAAGTTCTGCAGTTTCAAGTTCTGGTGGGTTATGCGCCCGCGCTGCGTCCCCATATAATTCAGGCGCGGCCGCGCCTGTTAGCAGTATTTGTTTTCCTCTTCTCAAGGTGATAGCTTGGCATTGTTCCTTCCCATCTCTTTTCGGATTAACTTCAGTATCACTTGGGAATGCTCCTTGAGGTCGATTATTCAAAACATGAGCTAACTGTCCCAACTGATTCTCTAGATTTCTAATCGACACCGCCTGACTTTTCACATTCATATCTACATGGTTTAACAGCTTATCATGATCATTCATTCCCCTCTCAGAAGCTGTAATACATTTTGTCAAGCAGTCCTCCAAACTTGGTTTCCTCTCTGCCTGTTATGGAACTTGATTTTGAAAACCTGGGGGATTCTATGGTCTTAGAGCTTGATTTTGAGTCTGTGTATTGTTGCTCTAAGAGAAACCCGGATGATTTCTCCACCCCGAATTGTAAGTGTTTTGGTAAGGGTTTGGTGGTCGTTGGTAGCTACCCACAAACTGCATTGCTTCAGGATTAATGGGACAATAATCTATATGATGTGATCCCGCGCATAGCTCACAAACATAAGCAATTTGTTGAGGCTTTGACTCTGCTATAACATCGATCTTCTTAGAAATACCTGCCATCTGAGCTGCTAAGTTGTGACTGCGTCAACTTCTAATACCCTGACTACCTTTTGTTGATTCATTCTGGACGTCGGCCATTGATAATTGTTGGCAGCCATTATCTGTAATAGTTCATAAGCCTCATCAAACTTTTTATCCATAAGTGCTCCTCCCGTGGCTGCATCTATGTTGGATCGAGTATTACCACTTGACCCATTGTAGAACGTCTGAACCTGTAGCCACTTGGGTAGTCCATGGAGTGGGCATCTTCTCAATAAGTCCTCGAACCTCTCCCAAGTCTCATACAGTGACTCGCCATGTTGTTTCTCATAAGTAGAAATCTCGTTCCTCAATTTGGCAGTTTTAGCCGGCGGAAAGAATTTCGCAAGAAATTTCTGAGCTAAGTCATCCCAGGTCGTGATGGATCCCGGCGGAAGCGAATGCAGCCAACTCTTAGCTTTATCCCTCAGAGTGAATAGGAATAGACGTAGTCTGACCGCATCATCCAAAACATTGTGATATTTGAATGTATCACAAATCTCAAGAAAGCTCACCAAATGTTCATTTGGATCATCAATGGCCACTCCCCCAAACTGCACCGAATTCTGGATCATCTGAATTGTTTCCGGTTTAATCTCAAAAGTGTTTGTAGTGATAGCTGGCCTCATGATGCTTGACTTGATCTTATCTATCTTAGGCATGGCATATTCCCTCAATGATTTCTGCTCTTCATTATCCATGTTCATTTTCTCGATTGTCTCTTTGCAAAATTTCCTTAACTGGCGTAACTTGTTTTCAAGATCGTCCTCACACTGCACAAGTTCCGGTTGTTTTGATCTAGTTTGCATAAACGAACTAGAATCACCTGAAAAAGAGAATAAAAGAAAAATAAAAGTGAATGTTGTTTAACTAACATTGAATCAATTAAACTGATAATTAAAAATTACAAACACAAATATTTCCCCGGCAACGGCACCAAAAACTTGTTTGCCTAAATCTATACTAGCAAAAATACGCAAGTATACGCAGTCCACAAGTAATAAAGAGTAAGTAGAGTATCGTTCCCACGAGGAAATTATGCAATTTATAATAATAAAAATCAGTTCTATACTAACTCAATTTAATTAAACAAAAGATCAATTATGTGTTTGTTTGAGAATTTTAGTAAAACTAAGTAAATAAATTTTGAAAACAGATATTATTGAAAACTTAAGATTACAATTTCACTTATTGCTTCATTTAAATCAATATACTTCCTGTTAAATTATGACAAGTAATTCAGATTTATAATCAGGAACTCATCAATATCTTAAACCACTTCTCAGTGTATCATAGACAAATAACTCAAATCTACAAAGGTTAGAATTAAGTTGAACACCCTAGATAACTAATTCACTATATCTCTATGTGAATTACAATTAAAAAGGATTTGAAGCTTAGGTTCCTTATCAGATTACATGCGGTGTGTAGGTATATCTCTATCTTAAACACAAATTATGAGTCCCAAACGTAAGTAGAAAACATAATCACATGCTATTATGATCAGATCTAAATCTATAATCCACCTCTCAATTTCATATAGATTATCACGGTAATTACTGACCAGGTAATTAAGCAATTAAACACAAATCATAATAGACAATCTGAAAATAAATATCAATAATTAATAAGGAAACATATTAGATAAAAACTACACAATAAGATCCATTGCAACCTTGAAAAAAAAATAGTTCATAGCTAAACCGAAATCCATAATCCACAAATTAAATAACATTCAGAATTACAAACTAAGAGATAAAGAAGAGAAATAAAACTCTGATTGTAGCCTCCAATCTCTCCTTAGCTGCTACAATGATAACTACGTGCTATCCAAGTTGCTTCAAGTCTCCAATTGATTACAAATTAAGATTGTATCTCTTAATTCATAGATAAATAAAAACTATTGAAAACTAGCTATTTATAATGCCTACTAAACGTCCAAAACCAAATAGAAGAAATCAGTTTGATTACAAATCAAATTCTAGTCCAAAACTAAAAAGTCAAACTTCTGTCTTTGGTAAACTCCCGACCTAGCGTGGCCACGCTAGGTCCCAGTACAAATCCAACGCGCTCGCGCAGTTCTTCAGCAGAGCCTAATTCGCCTAGCACGCGCTGCAACTCTTTACAAAATCGGCGCGGCCGCGCTTCTCTGTCCCAACAACTTCTGACTTTTGCTACTTCAGTGCTCAATTCCTATCAACTTTGGTTCCAAATGCATAATACCTACACAAACACAAGAAATACATGAAAAGTAACTAAAACTCAAGGAATTAAGCAATAATGCAGTCAATTAGTATCCAATTCGTAGGTATGAAACCTACTCATCAGAAACCCTAATCCTAAATAGTTTAGGGAAGGGTTTTCCTAAATCTATAAATTAGAGAAGTCTTATCATAGATTAGGGTTACACACTCTTGCATTAGATTGTGGAGAGTACTTGTAATTTCTATAGAGATAGAAACTAGGGTTTTGCTAATACCTATCTTCTTGAACAACTATTCTTCCTTCGTGGATCACCTCTAGAGGCCAAACACTTGGGTAGCTAACGTTGATCAATCGAAGGAATTTAGTCGGTAGAATTCAAGGAGAACACGAAGGAATTGGAGGTGAACTTGTACCCGAGGAAGCTTTGATTCACGAGGGTATTATTCTTTATCTATATCTCTTTTGTTAATTTATAATTGAATACAAGAAAAGATCATGGTGATGGTTTGTATGAAAATTTTTAAAATCCGTTTTATCACACTTCCGCCCTATTTATGTAATTTGATTGCATGCTTGCGTTATATACAAACCTAACACATATAGCATGCATGGCTTTAATTCATGAATTTATGTGTACTTGTAGCATGATTAATCCAGAACTTATGTTGTTAATATCCCAACATCAATAATTAACAACTATATGGCAACACAAAGCCACAAACAAGTCATTTACCAATTCTATATGCATTTTCCTCTTTTATATATAAGAAAATAAAAGTTCTTATGAAATACCTCTTGAGTGAATTTTCTCCTTGAATTAATCTAGAAATGCTTCCCTCCTTGATTGCGTAACCTCACAGAATCACTTCAAGATTTCTTCTATCTATCCCTCACTCAATTTCGTATGGTATGGAAATTTTAACTAAAGAGGAAGTATTTTCAAGGTATGTAATTTATAGACTTTATAAAGTTTGAGTCCCTTCACGATTTTTAGCCTTCAATCATTAGTTACACACAGTGAATCCTTTTACATCAGTTGCATATCAAATACTAGAGAGAGGGGTATGGATTTTGAAAGGTTTTGGTTAAAAGAATAAAAATGAAATACTCCATCCTCTTCAATTTGGCATTATAACCGTACCATTCTCAATTTTGTCCTAATTTGAATGTCACGAGGGTCCCACCAAAACCAGGTGACTCCTTTTAAAAAAATATATTATATTAACTAATTAATCAATTTAACAAATCATTTGACCATTTTGCCCTCCGGAATCAACATTTTCGATATTAATATCAATTCCTACTAAAATCGACGTTCTGAACGTCGTGGGATTATTTGCTTTGCCAAATTTAACCCCGAACTCGAGTTTGACTTTTACCTGAAAAAGTCAACCAGCTATCTTTGACCAAAAAGTCAACCCCGACACATTTTGTGTTTATAGTCTATTTTTACTACTTTTGATGTTCCGGATTCAAATCCGCAGTCTGTTTCACCAAATTCCACTTTGGACTCAAATTCGAGTTTTAGCTTCATTCTTGTGTTTAATATAATTAGGTTTCTTAGTTAATTCAAACAATTAAATTATTTTAAATCAACTATTTATATTCATCACATCATATAACGTAAATAAAACAAATAAAACACATCTCACAAAAATTCACATAATTTCATTTAAATATATTCATTAAATTACAAATTGATCTCGGATATTACAGTTTTTGCAAGATTGAGCTCGACAGCTTAGTAAATCAAACAGTTTTCATGCATCACATAACACATAATATCATACTCAACTTGTACAATCATAAATATTCTAACATGTCATACATGATGCATCTCACATAACATACATTAAGACTGAGTTCCTTACTCAATCAACATAGTCATAGATTGGGTTTCACATTTCATATATATTTCATATGCATTTCATATGTAACTCAACATTTTTTATAGCAGTACACAATTCCACTAATCAGTTATCAAATTCATATAGCAAATAGGAACTCAAAGACTTGCCTGGTTCATAGATTATCAATTACAGCTTTTTGTCCTTGTAAACTTCCTACACAACATATGATCATGCACATCAACTATTAGCCATATAACAACACTTGGTAATCGTTTAAGTAACTATACTCTACATTCCATAATCTTTTTTTTAATTGATACACAATGTTTAATTTAGTGTTTAAGTCCTGTTAGGGCTCCTCATTGTCTGTTCGGTTTATTTACTTTAAACTTCCTTTTCCTTCTCATTACGTTCCACTTTAATTGACACTTAACATTTAGTTAAGTCTTAAACCTTGCCTTTACATCATTTTAAATGTATGATGTTTGTTAACATTACTTAAGTTAACCTTCATCTTATATTTCTTTATACTTCTCTTTTAGTCGATACTTAACGCTTGATTTAGTCGTCATACTTATCATTACATCGAATTAGATGAATTACATTTGTTAACATAAATTAAATAATCATTCGTCTTAGGTTCCTTTAGGTTCCTCTATAATTATCACTCAACATTTAGTTAAGTAATTAAAGTTTTCCTTCATATTACATTAAATGTATATAACCTACTAATTCATAACGTATAATCACCAACTGTGTGATTACAACGTGCTATTAAGTCCTATAACATGTTTTACACATCATTACAATCATTCATTAAGGTTATATAGATATTTCCTAGAGTCATACAATTAAAATCTCATTTCTAGGCAAAACAGCTAACCGGCACTGCATTTATACTAAGGACCGGCGCTGCAGCGCCAGCCTTTTATTTTTTTGTTTTTTGATAGAGTGGCGGTGCGGCGCCAGAATGAACTGGGCAAGCGGCGCTGCAGCGCTATTCATCAGACTCAGATACTGCAGTTCGCGAATTGTACAGTTCTAAAGCCAAAAACTCCAAATATTCATCAATTAAAGTCCAAATTAAACATACTCAGATGTTGTACACATGCTAAACACCTAAACTAACATCTACCTAACCTTTTTAACATCTTATAAACGTCAAACATCCCAAATTAAGGACTCAAATTCCATATTCATGCTAATTTTCATATTTTGACATACTTAGCGGAATCATTCCCCACGAATTCGTTTCTCAACCATTTTGATTCATTCCAATTGTATTGTTTCCGTTTTTCAAAATACTAATATAATCCATCACCAATATACAGTTTAGAGCATGAATTCAAAGCTAATTTTGACTCGAAAATAGACCATATAATATCCAATAAAACCAAAAGTCTAGCTTTTCTTCTTTTACACATAAACATGAATTTAATTGACACAAAATCAATTTTAGATGATGTATAACAGATTAGTTAAACACTCAAGCACATATATACAATTCCTCTTCAAAACCCATTATAGAGAAGAACTTAAAGAAACAAAGATAAAAATTTAGGGATAGTTTATACCTCTTGAACTTAACTAGGTGATAAGGTTTGTTTATTGCTTCTCTTCTTCCTCCTAGACTTCTCAAAGTTTCTTCTCAAATTCACAGAGAATTCCTTCTCTCTTAATTCCTCTTTTTCTCTGAACTCTCAAACTCTGCCTTATGCAAAATAAACTGATATTCCATTTATGTATATTTTAACGTGATCAACAGTTACACAGCCAAAGGTTTCAGCTGGTTCGAAAGGCAAACCTGTTGGGTCCGGCCTGGGGGATTAGTTAGACCGCGGTTGAGAAACCCCACATTATTAAAAAAAACGCATCAACTGCTAAATTACATAACATCAATTTAACTAATATTAACACACTTAATTAAATTATTCCACCATAATTCCATCAAATATTTATTTAACTTAATAAATATCCCAACTAAAATATTTATTTTATTCGATAAATATTTTAACTATTTACGAAATGCATAATCGTATTACATTAACATATTACATTTATATGTAACACATTGCTTTCTCATTTTATTAAAACAAATATATATTTACTTTAATTCACTACTTTAATTAAGTGAATTAATCTCATTATTTATGAAATTTAATTCATAACAATTTTATTGCCAACAAGGCATAATAATCAAATTATATTATTTCATAATATAATTTTTAACTTAATTTAATTAACTAATAATATTCAGTTAATTTTCTTTTCGTAACAATTTCATTTACTTTCTTCGATGGTTTAATTAACTATTAAACCTTATTTTCTCAATATATAAATATACTAGTAATTGCCGGTGCCTAAAGGCACGGAGTAACGAAAAATTATATTAAAATTTAAAAAAATACTACATTACCTAAAGACACTTTGCAACTTAAAATAACTTACAATCAGACATAATAATTATCATAATTCATCATACAAAACATCAAGCTAGTCGATACTAATTTCAAGAAATTTCGACAGAAATTCCTTTAAAAATAGATATCCAGACAAATATAAACCTATATACAAAACTTAAAATCATCAATACATATCCAAACCACCAAAACAACCATCATTCCAGACCTAATATCATCATAACCATGTATAATTAGTTAACTTTACAAAAGACGGAACACAAAAATACACACATGCAGAAAATTAATACATACTCAATCATCAACACATATCCAAGTACCAAAACATCAAGCTAGTCGCTACTAATTTCAAAAAAAATCAGCAGAGTTTCATTTAAAAATAGATATCCAGAAAAATCTATAACATCAAATTTAAAATTTTCAACTAAGTTTCGGCCATTTATTTCTTCACCTTCTTTAGCTGCTAATGAAGTACTATTCATCAAAAAAATAGTACAAAAACATTGGTAAATATCTATAACATAATCACAATATACCAATGTAAAACACATGGTTTATAATCACAATATAAGGCAATGATTGCACCATAACTTGAATTGTACGCGACCTTGATTCGTGAAAAGTTCGTATGTATACAGTTGGATAGCTCTTTTAACAACCTGAAACAACATAGTATCCCAAAAAGGATTCAAAATTTCAGTTTCGTTTTGGAAAAACAGTAAACTTTGAAAACTGTAGTTGATATTTCAAGCAAAGCTTTCCATATGAAAAAATGTGTTAAAAAAATGATTAAAATTGAGATCATTCAAATGCTTGGAAGCTACTTATTCAAAAACAAAGTTAAAAAATTGCAATAAAACAGTGATTTTCACATATAATAGTAATATAAAGTTTGAAGTGAGGTGCCTATTTGAATTCAATACACAGATGAATCAAATATCTTATAAATGGTTGTTTTGATGAATTTGGACTCACTTTAACCCCATAACAAACAGAGGTTTGCCAAGCCATTTTTAAGAAACTGCTGGAGAGCAAATGGCTTTCTGAAATCACTATGCAGCAAGTATGAAGTTATGTTATAGATAGTCATTAACTTCACCTAATGGCTAATGGCATATAAAGGTCGTTATGTGCTCCTATAGACATTATATTTTCTAGTGGGTTAGGATTATAGCTTGGATGTTGTATCACATTTGACTTTGCCATATATGTCACATTAATACCTATCAATTGCAACTGACCCATAGAGATGATGAAACATAATACCAGCTGAAGAAGCTTTCCATTACCCTTTCATTCTTAGTAGGATTCTCTCTCTTGTCTAACTGATCAGCACCAAAGGCTAATGAACATGACCTAGTACCACCAGCTCTACTAGACATTACTTGCACTAAACACTGGTTACCATATTACTTTTCCATTTCTATATTCCTTTTTCATCATTATTTTTAATTTTTGTCAACTAAATGTTATGAAAAAAGAGCAAACATTTGGTTCCTTTTCAATAGTTATTTTTTCAACCAAAATGCAGAGATACAGAATGATTTAACTTTTTTTACATCTCTAGTATGTATTTTGACCCCAATTCTAAAATATACCCAAATTTCATAAATCTCCTCATGGTTGGTTATAAGAGATATTTAATTAGTTGGATCAGCTATAAGTGCTAAAGCAAGACTCCCACGTAAAGCTCTTTTATTAATAAAAAAATCCAACAATTCTGAGAATAATATAAGTAGACTAAAAAATTAAAGCAATATTTTTTTCACACTCTAGGAGCTATTTAAAATGTAGTATTTTAAATTTAACTTTCCACTTGGTCCAACCCATACAACTCATTTAGTTATCTTCATATAGTGTCCTTACAATTATTCTTAGCATCAATCTCTACTTAAGCAAAACAATCCCTAATAGGACTTTTAACAAACATCATATGTGCGTTAAATTTATGGGCAGAGTTCATAAGTTTCTAAGGATTGTTAAACACATAAATTTCCTTCCTTATTACTCTTCACAAGAACAACTAAGCTCCTTTACTAATACATAGATACAACAACCACAATTCATATAAATTTTCTAGAACTAACCTTGAGTTTGTTTTGAATTAGATGATAAATCACCTTGATCAGCCCTTTCTTTGTTCGGCTCCTTCACATCAGTGACCCACTTCAGTTGCTTACTTAACTCGATAAGCCTAGCCAGAATGAAGAGAAGTTGGACTATGTGAAATTGTTATAAAGGAATAAGAGAAAGGAACAGAGGAAGGGAATCTATATAATAAATTTTATATAAACTGAGATCCACCCTTGTTTTCCTTATGAACCCGACGACCACCACCACTTTCCTTTTATTATATATATTACCCAGTCAAAAATAACATTTTAAACCATAACTACAGGGGGTCGAAAATGCACTGTCAACATAGATTTCTAGTTAAATCCAATTTGATCAAAATTCTCTAAAACTCATTTTGCACTTGATTTGATACGTCTAAACTACTTAAATGATCTCATAGTTCATGTATATATATCATCTTGCTCAAAATGTTATCCAATTCTCAAGTTTTACCAAAATAGCCTCTTTGAAGCTTTTTAGCAAACATGTGATATGCACAGTGTAAAACTCAGATTTTGCATAGATTTTAAACATGTAAACATGCCAATTCACAACCAAACATGGCAATAACAATGATTAATTAACTAATTTTCATGAAGTACTTAGGAAAGTATAGTATACCTTTCACTATAGCTTGACAAAATGCAAACTCTAGTTTCCTCTTGCTGTAATTGCTTCTAAGTTTTCCCCTAATTCACATGCTAGTTCCACTTTCTTCTTATTTGCTTGGTAATTTCAGCAAGAATTAAAGAGGCTTAGAATTTGTTTTGGGATGGAGAAGATGAGATAACAATTTTTTCTTTATCTTCTTCCTTTTTGGAATGAATAGGAAAGTAACTAATAAGTATTTAGGGAGGGTTAAACCCAAAATTTTCCACCCTTATTTCTCTAATTACACTGCACAAAACTTACTTAACCAACACAGCCCAATCAATTGCACAATACAACACATAAACTAAATAATTTCTATAAACTCCAACAAAAACTCATAGCTTACCTTTTGTCTGCTGTAGTTCTTAAGTATAATAATGCTTGAATGTAGATTTAATGCCAATAATAACTTTCAATTCAGCTGCAACTTCAATTCCTTGGAGCCTTTAATGATACATGAGATTAGTTTGGGCCGCATGAGCAACAAAAAGAAATCAACTATTTAAGAGTATGTTACCATTCATGATTTGAGCGAAAGGTTACGTCATTGTAAAGAAAGAAACTTGTAAGAGCTTACAAATGAAAGAATTTGCTAGACTGATCAGTTAAAAAAATACTTGCAAAGGAATCACAAACAATTATAAAGCTAATTCATTGAAGTTGCAAGAGTTTACATTAACTAAGAAAGTACATGCTTACAGATTACACAACTATTTAACTTAAACCTTACACAGACAAATACCATATAACACTGATATATTTCACCAGGACCACCACCCAAAAAAAAAACTAACTTATAGCATTGATATATTTCCAGATTATGTGGTAATTAAGCAGGGGAAAGAAGGGTGGAAAAGTTGCAAAGTTGTCTATCCCACAACTTAAGTTTTTTAAACTAAACTGAACAAATGCTACTAAACTAAAACTAACGTTGCAAAAGAATCCGAAGAATATAATCTTTATTACCCTTAAGATATGAATTGAGAAACAAATGGAATAAAATGATACCTGCAACAAAAATACTTCCCTTAGTCTCAAACTTCACTTAACAGACCCTAAGAGGACTTTTAACAAACAAAATGTGTGCATGCTTTAAATTTACAGAATTCATACACATTTAGTTATGGTTTAACCCATATTTTTTCCACCCTTATAACTCCGCACAACAACAACTATTTGCTGCAATCAATTTATATAAACTTAATAAAAAAGACTCATGACATACCTTATATTTGCTGCAATTTCAGTTTACTAATGCTTGAATTTTAATTCTTTGGAACCTTTGACATCTTCTAGCCGAACCACGGTAGCTTTAGGGAATCATTAACTTGGTTTGGTCCGAACTGCTACTAAGGAGATTCATCAACCTTTTGAGTTTAAGGAACTTGGTACATAAAGGAAAAAGAGAGAGAAGTGAACGGGTCGGAAAAATGGGATTTCTCACCTTTGCATCAAGCTCTTAACTTCGTCGTCCGTAACCTGACCTCCAAAACACCACCTGGCTAATTCAATTCGACGGCTGTAAAAAAAATTAAAAATCTAATCAGCTCCAAATTAGCAATACACAAAGCAAAATCTATCCGGTGTGAACGGGCGGAAGAGCGAGGTGCTCTAACCGACTTTCTCTCTCTACTCTTTATTTGGGTTTGAAATGGAGTATTGATTTGGGCGGGACTTGTGTGGGTGGGATAAAATATGGGCCATTAGATTAAAATTAGAAAATCCTAGACGTTGTTGTGCTTTGTCAATGTAAGATTCAAATTTGGTCTTGTTTTATTATATAGATATTTCTCTTCTATATTCACACTTAATCTCTTCACACCAAATCACATATTTCAAAATATAACACACACACACACACACACACACACACACACACATATATATATATATATATATTTGAATCCGACAACTCTCATAATAAGAATTTTGTTTATTAAATTCTTATTTAATAATTACTGAAAATTCGGGTTGTCACATCCTTCCCCTCTTATAAGGATTCCGTCCTCGGAATCACCGAAACCCTCGTTACTTTGTTTTCATTAAATATCTTTCACAATTTATCGTTGACCAACCCAACACATTCCCCTAATATAAGTTTTTTATAATTTCTACACCACCCATTTTCTCAATAAATTCTTATAGGTTCTACTTCATAATCTTTATTTAAACTCGATATTATTCCGAGTATTACATATTCTTTAACTCATTCATTAATTACCTCTTTCTAAGGATAATGGCCATAGGCTCAATTCATAAACACTCGAGATATTACATAGCTGACTTGTGTTGTTGTCCTATCCCACTTAGGATGCCTTAGCGTGTTGAGTTTGCGTTGGATACCACTTCTACTAGTTGCATGAGAGGGCTATAAGTACACACCTGGTGGCTGATAATTGACACATCGTATACTTATACATCGAAGGCTTGGATTGCTGATCAGATTTCCGAGAAGCGAAGGAAACATGCAAGGGAGCAAGATTTAAAGGCGGCGCTTGGAGATTAAGGATCTATATAGATTTTTATCTTTAAACTTTTTCTTTAATTTTTGTGTACTTTAAGATGTTATTTATTATTTGGATATTGTTTCCTTACTACGCTATGAACTAAACTTTAATTAAGATTGCAAAGGAACTCAATGTTTAGTTTGAATTAATTTACTCCCTTATTGATTACTGTTGGTCATATGCGAATCATTTATCATATATTGTGTTTCATGTTATAATTGTATGATCAACAATTAATCTGATAACATATATGAAATTGAAAGATGGATTATAGGTTTAGATCTGAATATGATAACATGCATTTAGATTATTCTTCTTAGGATTGAATAACTTGATTGGATGTATAGGATATGAATATATGTGACGCCCCCAAATTCGGGTCTCCAAATACCCGGATCCGGTCATCACGATCCAACATAAACATCCACCTATAACAACATATGGTATCTAAAATGCGGAATAAAATAAACATACGTTGTTCATTACAAGGTGTTACTAGTCCCAGAATACGATTAACCTTAAACATTTACACAATCCATACCCTAAATAGCTATCAGGGTTTAAATTACATTAACAGTAACTAACTAACACATGAATCTAAAGTCTGCTATGAGAAGTCTATCATTTCATCTTTTCTTTCCCTTTGTTCTTCCCTGACGTCTCGGGTTTAGCTGCAATGAAGTCATGATATAGCAAGAATGAGCAACGAGTTTGCCCAGCAAGTTAAAGTGCAACAATAAAGATATATCATGATGAAGGGATATTAAAGGAATTTCAACATTAGAAAAGAAATCAGAAGCAAGAATAATAATTGCTTTTAGAACAATTGATAGTCAAATAGACTTTGAACGATAACTTCCGAAGGAGTCAATAGCTGGTTGACCCTCTGGTTACTGGCTACAGAATAACGTACTTGAGGGGATCAGCCTCGCGTACCCTATGTATATGCATAACATTTAATTCTGCTATTTGTACCTTATATACGGTACGTGGGGTACTCCCCTATAAATAAAGGGGTGTTCATACAGTCTAAGAATCCTCACCATTGATTGGTTCGGATATCTTTTATAAATTTCACATACTTTGTCTGACCGAACAAAGGTTCAGACTTAATTATGAATAGTTCCTAAATCTCGGAACTTAAATAAATGTACAAATTCAAATGTACGAGTGCGAATGTCAATAAATACATAGAGGTGGAATAATTTTAAAAGTAATTAGACCACTCAAAGCATGCTTGGAGATAAGATTCAAGCTTAAAGAATAATTTGCACCAATGTATGTATACCTTTTTGCACGAATTAAAATTGTGCATAAGGTTTAGAAATTTGCTCAATGTAAAAGTTGAGTAAGGAAGGACTTGCAATAATGTAAGAAGTTTAGGGTTAGGAAACTTGCCTGTTTGCTCAGCTACAGATAAACTTAGCTTTAATTAATTGATCTCGAGAGTGACCTATCATTGGATAAAGCCGGCTTATCAATTATTATAACATGATTGTATCTTGGCACGCTTTACTATACCATTTACTTAGCAAATAAATAATTCATCATTTAACATTAGTTAAACGGAAATTATTAATGACCTTTAGCTTTTTATTATTTCAACAGATAATAATTAATCATGGTCACTATCATTTGTATACTCAATTTATTACCTTTAATTGTATCTAGGTATGGTTCAACAATACTTATTTATTCTTTATAAAATAAATTTATTTTGGTTTAAAGATAACAGAAAACCCTTGACCATTTATTTAGTTTACTCTTAATTACTATTTACCTTAAGGTAATTTAGTAATTATTACTCTTGTTCCTTATGCAACATTAATTAAATACTTCCTGTATAAATCCTACCCACACTTAATATTATTAAGAAATCCTTGAGTGTTTATTTAAGGACGGAAATAAATAACTATCTTATTTATCACACTCATACTTAATCATTATTTCATTAATGATTAAGTAACTATTATCCTTATTATTTCGTCAATTCATTCATATTTAATTATTATTATCATTAAATAATAATTTAAATTTTTATTATTTATAAATAAATAATAAATAATTATTTTATTACTTTGTTCATACTTATAATGATTGAACCATAATCAATTATTCATTAGCTTTATTTATTAACTATATTTATACTTGATTATTATTTAATAGTAGTTAAACAATAATCGAATATTTATTAGCTTTATTTATATTCCATAATACTTCACTTTATTCATACTTAATTATTATTTCATTAATAATTAAATATTTATTATCCTAATAAATAATTTATTTACTTATACTTAATTATTATTTTAATGTTAATTAAATAATAATTAAATATTTATTATCCTTATTTATTATTCATTGCTAAATAATTACAGTATTAACGTTACTTAATTATTATCTAATATTCATTAAATAATATTTTAATTGTTTTATTAGTGTATTATTACAACTAATAATTTAATCCATCGTATTACCCCCAGTTTATTGCAACAATAGTACCGCCCTAGTCCCACTGCCATACAGACCCATGCTAAGATCATGCTTGGTCCTAATAGCAAAATGCAGAACACCCTTGTTCTAAGATTGTTAGCAAATACGTACTAACACATTACCAAAAGGAAATCTGAGAAATTTCTTTTATACAAGGTTACTTGACCAAACTTTTAGCCCAGATTTTGTTCACTTAGACATTATAGCAACCAGTTGGTGGGCCTATTGGTTTCTTCGATTACTAACCATAACAGCTTAAACCACAACCACCAACTATCACTGTAACCCCATGGCTTTCATACACAGTTTTTTGGCAACAACAACATAACTCAATAGCAACAAAATTCGACTAAATAGAATGAAGGAAATTACACAGCAACATGGTCCCAATACAGAAGATCAATAACCCAATACAGAGAAATGATTAAACTAGTACAAAGGAACAAAGTATTCCCAATACAGAGAAGCAATAGCCCAATACAGAGAAACAAAAATTTAAATTAAAGCTACTCAGTCACTACCTTGCTACCGATCGGACTGCAGTCTTCCTCCTTCTACCGAAATAGACGGTATAACCTTGGGACATTCACTCCAATTGGAACCCACGTTCAAACACCCCTGCTCCCTCTCTCACTTTAATTTGAACCCTAATTTTTTTCTAAATTTGGGACTCACAAACAAAGGGATTTGGCAGAGGTAGGGGTTCAATTTATAGGGAAAAATTTACCCAAATTGGATGGTTATTACCTTAATTGGCCGGTTAAGGACCATCGGTCGGAAGGGGGTGGCGATTAATGGTACACATCACGCCGACTGTGAACTCGCCAGTCAATTTCTCGAGCGTCGTACCCCCACCGGTCGCGTCGCCGAATTTTGAAACCCTTGGTCCACGCGAAGCTTGCACCTTCTGGTCCGAACAATGGCGCTTGGTCGGTCGATAGCCTCTCCGCTTGTCTGCTGGTTGCTTTGCGCTGTCGCCAGCGTACGCCTGGCGACTCTCCCCCCGTCACTCACTCTCGTCCCGTCCGATTGATTGAAGGTTGGGTTTCGCTTGGCTTGGCCTTAGCTGGTCTACTCCCTACTCCCCCTTCCGTCGTTATCTGGTCTCTGGCTCGGTTATCCCCAACAATCCCACCGATTGACTTGAATTGTTTCCCAAATGTCCTTAGTAGTTTGAATGACCCGACTCGGTTAGGAGGAAAAAGGAATTGGGCTCCCTCAATTTAAGTTGGGCCGGCTAAAAACGAAAGTGACGCAATGGAAAATGAATGGAATTTGGCCCAAATCCAAAATAACTAAAAAGAAATGGCCAATCCAAATGAAAGAAAAGGCGACCCAATTTAAATTAACAATATTTTATTCTAATATCTAAATTGAATAATTAATTCAATTAATTATTTAAAACATTTGTTTCCACAATGATTCCTCGTTCAAATTATTTAAATCCGAAATTGATAAAATTATTTATTTAATCTTTCCAAATTTCCTTGCCAATAAGTTCGTAGGGTTGACTCACTGATTTATTCGGACTGTCAGTGAGTCCCTTTAATGCAAGGAAAATTTACTGGACCACATAATTATACAATTAAATAATAATGTGTACATTGGATCCAATTAAGTTCGAAAATTTATGTAAAATAAATTTCATACATCAAAATAATTTGATACCAAATTTAAAATTTCCTGGACATTACAATATACCAATATATCGTATATATCGTGTGTAACTAGTGTGAGAATCTGAACTTAATGAGTCTGTTCTAAATTATTTCACATGAGAATATAGTGACTTAATTAGAAGGATATTTTTATCTAACTATCAGAATAGGTTTTATAAATAATTTTGACTTCTCAGCTAATGATTTGTTATGATTAATTAATTGAAAAGAGAGTGAAGAGATTTAAACGAGACATTAGGGGAAGTTGTAATTTTAGCATTTAAATCTGATTTTAATCCTTGCTTAGTAAATTATTATTTTAGTTTAAATAATTTATTTTATAACTTTGATCCATTTGTTTAAAAAAAATTAAATTGATATAAAATCAGTATTTGGTCAATTATTAGCAATAATTCCTCGTGGGATGGACACTCTACTTATTATTATATTACTTGTTGATCATGTATATTTGCACGTAATTGTCAATACCGAAATCGAACAACAATTTTTTTGGCATCGTTCGAGGAATTATACTAATAATTTTTTCAATATTAATTTCAATAAATTTGATCTTAGTTTAAACGTATTTTTCTGTTTTAATTCTTTACAAGAACTCTTGAGTTTTGCATGCAAACGCGATCTAAAGATCAGGAACCACTACCTTACGAAGAAAAAATCGAGAAAAGGTTCTGAAAACTGCAAAAGTTTTGTTAAGAGGCACATAATCAAGAGACCACGACTGCAGAAGAACAAAAATCATTGAGGGATTATGTTATACCGCTAGTTACGGAAATCCAATCGAGCATTCAGAGGTCCGTTATTCAAGCTAATAATTTTGAAATCAAGTCGGGGGCCATTCAAATGATCTAGAATTTCGTGCAGTTTGGTGGGTTGTCTAACGACGACCCAAATAATCATTTGGTGTGCTTTTTGGAGATCTATGATACTTTCAAATACAACAGAGTTACCGACGATCCTGTTAGACTTCGACTGTTTCCTTTCACACTCTCTGATAAGGCAAGAAGTTGATTGTATTCACGTCCAGCACGGTCTATCACAACGTGGAATGATAAGCAAAATTCTTTCCGCCAAGAAAGACTGCAAAGATGAGGAATGCCATCACATCTTTCGCACAACATGACTCCGAGTTTCTTTACGAAGCCTATGAGCAATTCAAAGATTTACTACAAAGATGTCCTCACCATGGCATTCCCAAGTGGCTGCAGGTTCAGACGTTCTACAATGGGTTATTTAGTTCCACTCGAACGAGTATTGATGCAGCTGCAGGTGGAACATTGATGGGTGAAAATTTTGATGATGCGTATGAGTTGTTGGAGACGATGGCTGCCAACAATTATTAGTGGCCTTCCGCGATGATTAAATTGGATGCAGTTATGGCATTGGCTGCACAGGTTGCTACGCTAACGAAGAAGATTGACACTTTAGGGGCGTAGCCTATGCAGAATGTGTAGATCATTTGTGATTTATGTGCTGGAAATCATCCGAGTCATCAATGCGCCATTAGTTCGGAGTCGGTACAGTATATTGGTAATTACAATAGGTAGTAGAATAGTAGCAATCCCAACAATTATAATCTTGGATGGAGGAATCACCCAAACTTCTCTAGGAGCAATAATAATCAAGCTCAATCCTCTGCTCCGAGACAACCATACCCTTCAGGATTCCAAACTCAAGCTCTTCCTCAACTAGAGAAAAAGTCTAACTTAGAGGAACTTCTTTCCAAGTTCATAACTCAGACTGAGACGAGGATGAATGGCTAGGAGGCATCGACTCAGAATCTAGAAAATTAAGTGGGATAGCTTGCAAGTGCTATCAACAATCGTCCTCACGGAACTTTGTCAAGCAATACGGAGATTAATCCCAGGATGGAAGGCCAGGAACATTACAAGGCGATTACAGGTAAGGAGGTACAAGGGACTGTTGGAGTACCCACCTCAATGCCACAAATTGTGAAGGATGAAGATAATGTTGCTGAAAAGGAGAAGAAAAAGAGTGGGGACCAGAAAAAAAAGGCGGGAGAAGATCCATCTTTAAGTTCTAACGATAGTAATCAAATTTCGGTTGTGCCCCTTGTGCCTTTTCCGCAACGTCTTCAGAAACAAAAGCTGAAAAAGCAATTTTCTAAATTCTTAGAGGTGTTCAAAAAGTTGTACATCAACATTCCGTTCACGGAAGTGTTAGAGCAGATACCTAGCTATGAAAAGTTCATGAAGGATATTTTGTCCAAGAAGAGAAAGCTAGGCAAGTTTGAAACAGTGGTGCTTACGGAAAAATGCAATGCTATACTCCAAAGGAAGCTACCATCAAAGCTAAAAGATCTGGGCAATTTCACAATTCCATGTACGATTGGTACCTAGTTCGTTGGTAGAACTTTGTGTGACTTATGGGCCAACATTAATTTAATGCTACTGTCGATTTATTAGCATCTTGGTTTGAAGGAGGCGAAGCCTTCGAATGTCACCTTATAACTTGCGGACAGGTCAGTCACTTGTCCAAGGGGAATAGTAAAAGATGTGTTGGTAAAAGTGAATAAGTTAATTTTTGCAGCAGACTTTGTGGTTCTCGACTATATAGAAGACTGAAAGATTCCTATTATTCTGGGACGACCATTCTTAGGCACTGGGAGAACTCTCATCGATGTGCAGAAAGGCGAGCTTACTATGAGAGTCAACGATCAGGAGATTAAGTTCAATGTGTTCAAGGCAATAAAATTCCCGAATGATGTGGAGGAGTGTTATAAGGTTGACGTAGTCGACAAGGCGGTCAATGAGGTATTTCTGGGAAGCTGTGTGTCTGACCATCTTGATGATTCTGAGTTATGTATGGAGAAAATCGGAGTGATCCCGCATGGAGTAGTACCAAACTGAGGAGTTGATTCAAAGCGGGCAGTCAAATGGAAAGGGCGACAATTGAAGCACTACTGGGGAGGCAATATGGATCGCTAAGAAACCTCAATCAAGCTAGATCTATGATGAGAGAAGGAAGAAGTCAGGCTGAAGACTATAAAATAAGCGCTAATTGGGAGGCAACCCAAGTTTAATTTGTATATTGTTTATGATTGCATGTTAGATAACTTTAGTTTTCTATGTCAAATATCTATAAATTAAAAAAAAATGTATTTTTGGTTTTAGTTTATTTTAGTGATTTAGTCTTCCTTTATTGCATTTTAATTAGGGGTGTTAAATGCTTTCAGGTACCAAATAACGAACAAAATGGGAGCGACCGAATGCCGCAAATTGTAGCCAAGGCCACCTAGGGCGTAGCCAAGCGCACGGTGCAGCAGCAGGCAGCAAGTTGGCACAACCAAAAGAGTCAGGGTGCATGCGCAGGGCATGCACACTAGGCGCCGAAGCGCGCACGTAAGGGCCACAATGTCGCAGTGCTAAGACGAAGCGTCGCAACGTTGACCCATTGAACTTCAAGCGTCGCAGCGCCGAGTCATAATGCCGTAGTGTTGGGCTACTGATTCCTTAGCGTCGTAGCGTTGCGTGCAGAAGTTAGAAAGATTAAAGGCAACAGCGGACAATTTGTGGACTCACTTTATAAAATTTCTCCTTCTCAAACTCCAAGCCCTAAAACCCAATTTATTCCAAATCCCACTCAATCCCCAGTCCTAATTCCATTCAATCATCAACTTTGAATCCCCAATATCCCATATATACAAACTCAATCTCAATTTTCTTCAACTTGAATCAAGTGGCATCAAAGGAAACAAAGGGTTTGTGCTTCAATATCATTCAAAAAAGGTAATCCTTTGGTTTACTTGGATTTGGTAAAGTTTACACTTGTTGCATGCTTGAAGTGTTAGGGTTTGTATTTTGGTATATTTTATGGTGGTTTTTGGAAGTGGAGGTGTTTATTGTTAAAGAGTTGGATATTGCCTGTTAGGTGTTTGATAGATTACCCAAGTGGTGAGAAATTTATTGGCTAGTTTGTGTACTTGGTTGGATTTGGCTAATTTGTGAGAAATATTCTTGTTGGGTTTGTGCTACAATGTGCTCCAAGTGTCAATGTAGCGAAAGCTCTAGCTCTAAATTGTCCAAATCGTATGACAAAAAGCGATTTGTAAGTGCAGCGGCATCGAAAAGGCATCGCATAGTGCTCGCGGGAAAGGCATTGATTCCAAAACGAGGCCTCAAGCCTCATGAGACTCAAGATGGTGGTGTAGCTGCCATGATTATGGAGAGAGATTAGTTAAAATTCACTAAACAATTGGAGGCTACGGTAATCTCACTAGTAAAAGAATTCTATACCAATACCAAGGAGGCACAAAACCATATGGTACAAGTTCGGGGTAAGGCAGTGTCATTCGACAAGGCAAACATTAATGCCTACTATAACATTGAAGACATGTCAGACGATGATGAGTTTACAGAATATAGGCATGAAAACCTCGACTTGGACCAAGTGATTAGGTCCCTGTGTATGCCTGGTGCGGATTGGACGCTAAAGGGAATCGAAGTGCTTCACTTTTCACATAGCGAGCTGAGCCGGTATGGAAAGTCTTGGTACTACTTCATTTGTGCTAAGCTAATGTTGACCACACATGTTAGTGATGTAATCAAGGACCGGACGATGTTACTCTATGTCACAATCATAGGCAAAAGCATCGATGTGGGGCAAGTTATCCAGGACTCGATCAAATATGCAATATAAAGCAGTTTGACTAGTGGTTTGCCACATCCGTCCTTAATATGTGGGTTGTGCAAGAAGGCGAAGGTCACATGGAGTGAGGATGAGGTCCTTTAACACCCAGAAATGCTTATTGACCACCGAACCATTAGCCACTTTAAGGTGTGGGAAGGCGATAGCTCTGATCATAGGGGTGTCGGTTTCATTATGGCTACTAATTATCAGGTTGTTGAGGGACCGTCGGAGCCTTCCCAGCCACCTGCCACATTACCTCATTCGCCTATAGAGTTCTAGTGGATGAGGTGCGTGAGTTGCGTCAGGAATCTCGACGCCAAATTCGACACATTGATCAAGTTGCACATTGGTTGGACTCGTTCCTAGAATACTCAACAGACTTTAACTCTGCACTAGCACAGATGTTTACTAACTATGGATTCAACTCGGGCCCGAATCAAGTGCATTTCCCAAGTCCACCCTTGTTTCCCGAATACACTTCTGACTCAGCGGATGACGGGGACGTTGATGATGCTAACTAGCCTGTTCTCAGGGAAGTCTGCTTTAATTCTTTCTATTTTTAACATTGAGGACAATGTTTAGTTTAAGTTTAGGGGTGAATTGGTGTTTTTGTTTTATTTGGTACTTAATATATATAGTTTGTTAGAGTTGCATGTTAGATAATATGTTTTTAGGATAACTTGAGCAATGATTTGAGTGAATTTGATTCTGGTTAATGATAAGAATGTTTTTAATTTCTAACTCATAGGAAATTGAGGAACATGCTTAGTTTATATTTTGACTTATTAGTTAGTTTTACACTGTTTTGTGATCCTTGTATACTTATGAGCACATATCCATTTGTTACGCTAGCTATGACTTAGGAAAAAAAATACTGGTTAAATACTCTTGAAAAATATCATTGAAACTCTAAAAATTTATTTGAGCACCATTCGAAGCAAAATTTGGGCACTAATATGAGTTTTGGGGAAATTTGGGATTATTGGAAAATTTTGAATATTCCCGAGTTGAGATGATGCATCATTGGTAGGTTGTGATGGAGCGTAAAACGTACTCACTCATAAACACATGCGGAAAACGAGATGGAGCGTAAAACGCACTCGTTTAATAGGAAGTGAGATGGAGCATAAAATGCACTCATTAAAAAGAAGAAAAAAGGAAGAAAAAAATGTGTTTTAAAAATACTTGGGAAGGATTCAAGTGTGCATAAATGTTTGAAATATCATTTTGATCCTTTAAATATATGTTTTACCTTAAGTAGCAGAGATTGATGTGAAAAGTAAGTTTATAGAGTTGATTTGAAAATCTTTTATGAAGCATTTGATTATAGGAGTTTTGGCTAGTTTGACAGTTTGGACGCACACACACACTTAAAGGGTTAAAAGCGGAAGTAAAACCAACACATATGTTAAAATTTTAGATATTGTTTTGTTTTGTGGTTTTTCGCGAGTTATCATGAGTAGTAATCTTTGAGGCCATTGTTCAAATTCATATTGATTCATTGCTTAAGTAGTTGATTGTTTGAATTAATTTTTGTAGTTTTTGTTCTTAGTGTTTTACGTGAGGACAAGCAAAGATTCAAGTTTGGGGATATTTGATGAGTGTGTTTTTTTACCTATGAATTGAGTATTTTTGGCTTGATAAAATTATGAGTTCTTGGGTATTCTCTGTTCCTTTTTATGTGTTTTAGTGTTTTTGTGTAGGAATACGTCGATGGAAGTGAACTAGTTGAATTTTAGTTGAAGTCGAAATAAGTAATCACAAGTCAAGTTGGAAAATGCGGCAAATGGGCTCGGCGTGCAGCCAAGTGCAGCAAACATCAGCAGTTGGGCGCGCTGGGGCGCCAAGTGCGGCGAGCATCGACAACCTGCGACATGAGGCACGCGCAAGCACGCATGCGACAGCCATTTGGGCCGCACTGGCGCAAGCAACAGGAAGGCGTGCACGGAAAATCTCTAGCGCCGCAGCGCTGGTTATTAGTGTCGCGGCACTGGAGAATCAGTAGATGAGCACTATTGTGTTGTGTGCAGGCGCTGCAACGTTGGTTGGTGTGCGAGGCTGACTTGGCTGACTTGTGTTGCTGTCCTATCCGACTTAGGATGCCTTGGAACGTTGAGTTTGCGTTGGATACCACTTCTACTAGTTGCATGAGAGGGTTATAAGTACGCACTTGGTGGCTGATAATTGACACATCGTATATATATATATATCGAAGGCTTGGATTGCTGATCAGATTTCCAAGAAGTGAGAAGGAGACATGCAAGAGAGCAAGATTTAAAGCCGGAGCTTGGAGATCAAGGATCTATACAGATTTTTATCTCTAAACTTTTCCTTTAATTTTTGTGTACTCTAAGATGTAATTTATTATTTGGATGTTGTTTCCTTAATATGCTATGAACTAAACTTTAATTAAGATTGCAATGGACCCCAATGTTTAGTTTGAATTAATTTACTCTCTTATTGATTACTGTTGGTCATATGCAAATCGTTTTATCATATTTTGTGTTTCATGTTATAATTGTCTGTTCAACAATTAATCTGATAACCTATATGAAATTGGAAGAATAGGTTTAGATCTGAATATGATAACACACGTTTAAATTATTCTTCTTAGGATTGAATAACTTGATTTTTATATAAGACAGTAATATACCTATATGTCATGTGTAACCAGTGTGAGAATCTGAATTTAATGAGTATGTTTTAAATTATTTCACATAGGAATATAATGATTTAATTAGAAAGGATATTTTTATCTAACTATTGGAAGAGGTTTTATAAATAATTTTGACTTCTCAGTTAACGATTTGTTATGATTAATTAATTGAAAAGAGATTAAAGAGATTTAAACGAGGCATTGGGGGAATCTGATTTTAATCCTTGCTTAGTAAATTATTATTTTAGTTTAAATAATTTATTTTATAACCTTGATCCATTTGTTTAAATAAAATTGAATTGATATAAAATTAGTACTTGGTCAATTATTAGCAATAATTTCTCGTGGGATCGACACTCTATTTATCACTGTATTACTTGTTGATCGTATATATACTTATACGTAATTGTCAATATCGAAATAAAACAATGATCTCCTTTTGCTTGGTTGCTTTTCTCTTAAAATCGTTGTGTGTATTTAGATCTCATATGATGAAACGTATATGCTATAAATAGATTAATCGTCTGCAGTTTAATTGTGCGGGTGTAATATCCCAAAACTGGCGATGTTTGGATTATTATATAATAAAATGGGAATTTTTGTACGGTCCCAATCTACAGAACTAAAGTGCGGACGGGAGGAGGTCATTTTGGTCACTTTTCCTATCTGCAAAACTAAATTGCAGGCGCCCCCATATTAAACTGCGGATTGGAGTTCCTCTATACCGTTCAATTCACAAATGGACGACTAAAATTTGTTGTACGGATAATATTATGTTATCCTTAAAGCGTTGGTTATGGGTCGGTCCCCATATATATATATATATATATATATATATATATATATATATATATATATATATATATAATTAAAGACTTTTTTTATATAAAACCCAAAAATGAAAACTTAACCCTAAGGGGTAAAATTACGTTATTTTACTAAGGTTTTACTAAGTAGCATTAATCAAGTTTGGAAATATTCATAGGCTTTAGTCTATTTATACGGTGGGATTATAATTTAGAGGTAGTGGTGCACAAATGGCCCACGGTCTGGCCTTGGTTTGACCTAGACCCAGTCTGGTTATTGCCTTGGTTCGACCTAGACCCGGCCTGGTCAAAGCGTGACCTGGTTAAGGCCTGAACCGGTCAGGCACAACCTGCAAGGCTGAGAACAGACTATGATTTTTTAGCTTATATCCGACCTGGCCTGGCCTTTTAAAAAACCTGGACCGGCCTGAAGCCTGGACCAACTTAAAGCCTGATCTGGCCTGTGGAAATTGGACCCACCCCAACTTGTGTCTCTCTTAATTTGTGTAAGCTGAGGACCCATACTGGTATGTATATTTTAATGAAGGATGCATGTTTTATTTATACTGCCAATGAACTATGATAAATTGGTGGGTAGGAGATGTGGGACTTAACAAAAGCAATCATTCATCAAGTAATACAAGTATTAGATTAGCCGAATTGATTGCCCATATCTTTTTCTTGCATTCATTCTATTTCTGCAGCTTATATTGTTTTTTGTGCTTCTAGGCTTACTTTGTATTTCTGAATTGATGAAGATTGTGTCATTCTTCAGAGTCCAAGAGTTCCTTATAATATGTCAAAACTTTGCAGCTGAGACAAGGAAAAGAAACCAAGCTGCAATGGAAGGAATATTAAGGAGCTCTTCATATATTGTCTACTTGCCAAATTATGTCCAAGTAGTCAACTAATTATTTAACAACCCATGATATTCAAAAGATTGAGAAGCCAAACTATGGAAGATAGGCATGTTACCTTAGGTTGATAAGATTAGTGAGTACTAGGTCTCATGTAACTCTGTCAACATAACCTTTTGAAAAACATACACAAAGAATATATCTGTTCAAATAATCACATACAACAAAAGATTAATCATAATTGCAAACTTGGTGTAGTAGAGCTAAAATATTGTAGTGCACACTTGGTGGCAAAGGCACAAGTAGCAGGGGAAAAAGAATCCCAAGATAATTGATAGATATTGTATGCCATTTATTTGAGTAACCATATGCTTCAGTGTTTGAAAGATTACAAATTTTTAAGAAAGATAACTATTATCTTTGTGTTGCATAAGTTGGTAATGTTGTTCATAAAAAACAATATGGGAATCAGAAACCTAAAAATAGTTGTTATCAATAATATACTAATATAGGCTTTGATTTTATAATTTTGGAGTTTGTTTCATTGTGTCTATGTCCTTCAGAAATTATTCTGATTATTATGTCTATTTATTGATTGGTGTTAACAAACTGAAGATTTTGTAATGGTTTCACAATTCTAGTATATGGATAAGACTCATAAAAGTCGTCAGTCGTACCATACTATTGTTTTATACATTCTTGTTGCCCTTATTGTTGTTGAGCCTTGTGTTTGTAATGTAGTCATGTAATATGATGAATGACACAAGTTATTAAACTGGTTGAAGAAAAGGAAAGGAGGAAGTAACACATCTACCTTTGTAGCTTTGTCCCACATCGACTGTGACGCCCCCAAATCCGGGTCACCCGAACCGCGGACCTGGTTCGTCACTATCTAATACATACGTCATACAATTTATAACTTACAGCGGAAATAAAGGAATATTTATATTGATATAACATAAATAATCCTGTCCCAAGTCTCGAAACCAAGACTACTCCAAAACATAACTTAATACATAAGAATACATAGGTCTTAATACATGACATCAAATAATAAGTCTTGATACAACGATGATTCTAGTACAATTAAACAAAACTAATCAGTAACTGCACTAACTGAAAAGTTTTAAGGAAAGCAAGGGTGAGTAACAAATTTGCCCCGCAAGCAAAATAGCAGTGAATAATCACGTGAATAACTTTATAGCTCATAGGAGTTAAAAATGAGATAGCTCAAGGAAATAAACAACTACTTTATCACCATTGTAGTGGTCACTGTGGACCAAAGGATTTTCTGAAGTATCTAAGGATTTCAAAATTTCCCAAAAAAAGGAACTATTCAATACTGAGGTGCACTAAGGCACAGAACTCTATTCTAGAATTACCATAATTTCATCCGATAATCCACAAACAAACGGTACAATAGGTGATCAGCCTAGAGTACCTGGCGTTATGCATAAGCCTCACTTACTAATTACGCGCGTGTCGGTTCCAGACATTTATACAATTGCCCCTGCTATGAGAGTTGTTCTTCTCAGCTTTACATGGGAATCCAAGCCAAAACAATTTGATCGGATAACTTTACTTAAAAGCAACAATAGTTTGAGGACTTAACCTCACTTCAATAAATAAATCGATAAGTGTCTAGCTGAAGCAATTGGCTTTAACATAGCTTTCAACCAATTTATGGAATAAGAAGCTTTAAGGCTCAACAACATGCACTATAGCATAAGTAGATAACTTAAACGAATGTCAAATCATTTGAATAATCATAAGAGTACTCGCACAATGAAATAAGTTGCGGAAGTTTAGAAAACTAGCTCAATTAAAAATAGTTGAGTAAAGAACTTGCAATAATATACAACATTTGTATAAAATAGGAAACTTGCCCAAATATAAGGGTTGAGTGAGTTTAAGAAACTTGCATTCATAAGAATAAACTCGCACAATAATAAAAGTTGTACGGGTTAGGAAACTTGCATTCAATATGTAGAAAGAATGAAGTTAGGGAACTTGCCTGGTGCGTCTGCTACAATATTACAACACACGCTCCTTAATATCCTACACAATTAGGTACATATTCACATACAATTAATCATATACGGGATACCAAATATTTGTTTACACAACCCTATAATGTCTCATTCATATTAAAAACAAAATATTAAACAAGGTTATGTCCACTAGTTACGGCGTTACGACGCTCGCACGTCTGTGCGCCAAACTTGATTATTCGAACGCCCAAGCGACACGCCTTTGCGTACGCCTAACACACCCATTCGATTTATCTAATAATCATTGGTTAATGATGAGTATCATTATAATTCATAACATTCATGTTTTAGAACTTATAACAACATTTTACATTGTCGGGAGCATTACATGTGCTTACGCGCATGCTTGATACCCTCCGATTGCCCCCAATTACACATCAGTCCTATAAATGACCAATTTAGGCCATGTTACAGACCTCAAATTGAAAAACTTAAAGAACGAAAGTTGTAGGTCTCTCGTTCTCTTTTCGAATCATCTTGAATCATCTCAATCCGAGTTCGTATGACAAAGTTATGCCCATTTTACTAAAGAACGTCGGAGCAGTTTTGCACAGTTTTATTACTAGCGCCGTAGGCGCTCAGAATGGACTTGGATCAGCGCTCTAGGCGCTCTCTCACAGTAGTTGGGCTTGTGGCCAGCGCCTGGCCAGTGCCTTAGGTGCTCGGCCTGAGTCTCCGACCCGTTTTGCTTCCCGGAATGCTCTGTTTTTGGTGCTCTAGACCTATCTTGATTCCAACCACCATAACTCCCTCAATACACGCTCAAATTGGTCCGTTCTGGACTCTATGGACTCCTAAGACATAGGGCTACAACATATCAAAAATTCAGAGCTATACATTAATATTAACATGTCCAAATCTTAGGCCAAAGTATCAACTCGTGATATATTTTCGTGTTCTTGGTGTTCTTGGTGTTCTTCACAAAAATTATCACCAAAACTTTGTTTTAATCCCTTTTTACTCCATTCCAACGGGGTTAAACTCATAACCCATGGAAGTACAACATCACAACAACAAATAAACACAACAAACAAGGAATCAAAGCTATAAGGTCCTCTAAATTCGTCTATAACAGTCCATAATCTATTTTTGTCCATTGTTCTTCATGTTCTTCATCCTTTATGCATAGGTACGGATTTCTTTGATGTTTGTTCCACTTTGATGTTATTAATGGCTTACAAGGTGTCTTGGTAATAATATTAAACAACCACAACAAACAATTACAACAAAAATTGCAAGAAATGCTCAAACCCAATGGTTTGAGCTCAAGAACACATAGAACTCGAAAATCCTATCAAAATCACATGGAATGAATTTGTTGGTTGATTTTTTACCTTGTAAATCCTTTTTAGGTGCTAAAAAATTTGTTAGGGCTTGGCTTAAGTCTCCTTCTTCCTCCTTGGTTCACCCGCACCTCTTTTTCTCTTCCTCTCTTCTTCTTCTTCTTCTTTTTATTCTTCTCCTTCTTCTTGTTCTTCTACTTCTCCTTCAATGCTCTCTCACTCTCAATAATCTGCAGCACCTTCACACTCAATCCCTCTCTATCTTCAGTTGGTCTAGGGAATGAATGGGAGAGAGAAGAAGTTTAAATGGAATGGCAGCTAGGAGGCTTTGGGAGGATGAAGGGAAATGGCTCAATAAAGTTCAGCAATTTGGAAGAAAAATAAGGCATTGAGCCTACCAAATAGCAGCATGCTGCCGCCACCCTCTCCACTCCTTGCATTTGATTGGTCTAAAATTGGGGGTTGGTTCCCCCTTGGAGTAACATGTCAAAATAAATACACAAATACACCAAAAATATATCCAAAAACTCCTACTTTTGTATCCAATTTGGTAAATAACTATTCTCAAAATTAAAAAGGGTACTCCCATAAAATATTAAGATGTATAAAAATAATAATTATGGGATTCGTCCGTTTATTTGGAACTGTCATATTATATATTTCGGATACCGAATAAAACACGATTGGGCTCAAAATGAAAATCTGACACTTGGAAAAATTATCACTTTGTACACGTGTATTATTGAAATTTATTAAGGTCGAAAAAGACACAAAAATATTATGTCATGAATAGTGCCTCAATAAGCGTGCCCCATGAATAGTGATTTTGCGATTTTTCGCGAAGTCAATATATTCACCCTAACGACACTACAACACGCAAAATTCAAAACATACACATATTCTAGGTTATAACACAACCTTTAAGCACATAACACATAATAATATAAATAAAAATAAAAATTCATTTCATTCATACATAAACTCGGGTTACAAGGAAATTAAAATTCTCGATCGTTACATTTCCCCCTCCTTATAAGGATTCTGTCCCCAAAATCACAATACAAGGTTAACCAAAAAGTTGAGGGTAATTCTCCTTCATCTTATCTTCTAATTCCCACGTAGCCTCCTCGGCATTGTGGTTTCGCCAAACTACTTTCACAGAAGGTATGACTTTATTTCTTAATACTTACTTTTTCCTATCAACAATATGAATAGGAATTTCCTCATACGTAAGATCTTTCTCTATTTGGACGGGCTCATAGGATATCACGTGCTTATAATCGGGCTTGTATGGTCGTAACACTGAAACGTGGAACACATTGTGGATATGCTCCAGTTCAGGAGGCAAGGCTACCTCGTACGCCACTTCACCCACTCTTCTCGACACTTCGAATGGTCCTACGAACCTCGGGCTCAACTTTCCCTTCTTTCCAAATCGTATCTTCCCTTTCCAAGGAGATACCTTCAGAAACACGTAAATGAGTGGGTTTTACATCTATGAATTGAGTACGTTTGACTTGATAATTTGTTATTTCTTAAGTATTTTAAGTTAGTATTAGGTATTTATAGTGTTTTTATGTTATTTTGTAGGAATGAGTAAGGAAACGCAATCCGAACATCTTTTGGAGTACAACATGTGAGCAAATGCGAGAAGGGACGATTGCAGGGCTTTTAACATTAAAATGGATGAATGTTCTTGGTTTGGAACTTGGATTTTATTGTATATTTACTTCTTAACTTTTCATAACATCTTGAATCACCCCAATCGGAGTTCGGATGCGAGAGTTATGACATTTTTATCAACAGAGATCAAGGTTTGGAGTTGTCATTTACATAGCAGTCAATTGAAGCTCAATTTCAACCATTCTCCAATCCGAATCTCTCAATTCTCAAAGAAGGAAAGTTGTAGATCTCGTCGAGAGCTTCGATTTGATAGGTGGCAGGCCCAGTAAATCTTCTCGGATAAAAAGTTATGACCATTTTACCAACAGATGTCCGAGCAGAATTTGGTCGGGCGCGGCCGCGCCGGTTCTTAGTGTATTTTGGGCGCGGCCGCGCTGGTCTGCAGAGTGGGAAACATGATTTCTGGCACTTGGGCACGGCCGCACTGCTTCCTAGGCCAAATATGGGCGCGGCCGCGCTAGGTCGGGTTTTTAAAAAGCTTATTTTTGACCTAAATTGAATGGAACAAGGATTGTAACTTCTAATTGGTTTAGGACTTTAACTAGAACCTATAAATACATGATATGAAACATAGAATGAGAGAGATTTTGCTACTTTTTGCTAACCCTAGTTTGGGAGAAAGAGAAGGAGGCTTGAAGCAATTGCAAGAGCACAAAGGATTCAATTAAGGAGCTGAAGGAGAGACTTAAGGATTCCGTCTACAGATTTTATTCTCTTCTCTACGTCTTATTTTGTATTCTTGAATGCTTTATCAATTGTGGATTATGGATTTTAATTCAATCATGAACTAATTTCTTTTTAAGATTACAATGGATCTTATTGCGTAGCTTTTTTTGATATGCTTCCTTGTTAATTATTGTTGATTATTATCGGATTGTCTATTATGATTTGTGATTAATTGCTTAATTGTTTGATCAACAATTACCGTGGTAATCTATATGAACTCGAGAGATGGATTATAGATTTAGACCTAATCATAGTAGCATGTGATTGTGTACTCTGCTGTCGATGGAATTCATGATTTGTGTTTAGGATAGAGATATACCTATACGCCGCATGTAATCTGAAATAGAACCTGAGCTTTAAATCCTTTTTAATTGTAATTCACATAGAGATATAGTGAATTAGTTAACTAGGGTGTTCATCTTAATTCTATCTTTTGTGGATTTAAGTTGATTCGTTTATGATACATCGTGAGATGATTATAAATATTGATGAGTTCTTGATTAACAATCCGGAATAATTAATATAACTTAACAGGAAGAGTATTAATTCAAGTGAAACATTATGGGAAATTGTAATCTTAAGCCTTTTATCTGAATTCGATTCTTGTTAGTTAGTAATTAGTTAGTTTAGTATTTTATTATCTAAAATTCACAGTCTTAATCAATTGTTTAAATAAAGTTAATTTGATTTTGAGTTAGTATTTGGTAATTATTATTAAATAATTCTCTGTGGGTTCGACACTCTACTTTCACTTTATTACTTGTTGACCGTGTACACTTGCACGTATTTATTGATTGCTAAATCGACAAACACCGACGTCGAAGTCTCTCGTCTGGCGATGTTGATCTGCATACTTCTTTTGTCTGTCTTGGGCTGCAACTAATCTTGCCCTGATCACTTCGACCACTCCTGCTGTCTGCTGCACCAATTCTGGTCCCAACAGTCGCCGTTCACCAACCTCATCCCAGCTTAATGGTGTCCTGCACTTCCTTCCGTAGAGGGCTTCATATGGCGGCATCCCGATACTTGTATGATAGCTATTGTTATAAGCAAATTCCACAAGTGGTAAATGGTCATCCCAATTTCTCTTGAAATCCATCACACAAGCTCTCAACATGTCTTCTAGTGTCTGAATTGTTCGTTCGCTCTGTCCGTCAGTTTGGGGATGGTAAGCAGTACTTAGTCGCAACTGTGTTCCCATTCTCTCTTGCAAGCTCTTCCAAAAATTTGACGTGAAGCGCGGATCTCGAACTGAGACAATTGACACTGGCACTCCATGTCGTGAAACAATTTCCTTTATATACAACTTAGCTAACTGGTTCAAATTAAATTTGATCTTTATCGGTAGAAAGTGTGCTGATTTCGTCAATCGGTCCACGGTAACCCAAATGGCATCATAACCCTTCTGTGTAACTGGAAGTCCTACCACAAAGTCCATAGTGATGTGCTCCCATTTCCATTCCGGTATATTTAGTGGTTGAAGTAACCCACTTGGTCTCTGATGTTCCGCTTTGACTTGTTGACTAGTGAGACATTTGCTGACGTACTCTGCCACTTCCCGCTTCATGTTGGGCCACCAAAAATATTGACGAAGATCCCGGTACATTTTCGTGCTTCCTGGGTGAACAGAATATGCTGAATTATGTGCTTCTTGTAAGATCTCATCTCTTAATTCAGTCACGGCTGGCACCCACACTCGTTCTTCGTATCTCAAGATACCATCCTTATCCATTCAGAATTTCTCTTCCTCATTTTCTGCGATCCTTTTCTGTATCCTTTCACATTCTTCATCCTTTTCCTGTGCTTCTTTCACTTTGTCGAGTAACGTCGGACGAGCTTCAATTACGAATAATTTCTCCGTTGCCTCTGCCGGACCTTTCACTTCAATCTCCAGATTTGCCATTTCCAGTATTAACTCCTCGTGAGTTGTCAACATAAATAATTTCTCATTCCCCTTTCTACTCAATGCATCTGCTACTACGTTTGCTTTTCCCGGATGATAGAGAATTTTGCAGTCGTAATCCTTGATTAATTCCAACCACCTCCTCTGTCGCATGTTCAACTCCTTCTATGTGAAGATATATTTTAGACTCTTATGATCCGTGTATATCTCACATTTCTCCCCATAAAGCTAATGTCTCCAAATCTTCAATGCAAAGACGACGACTGCTAATTCCAGGTCATGGGTAGGGTATCGCTTCTCATAATCCTTCAATTGTCGTGATGCATACGCAATAACCTTGCCGTGTTGCATCAACACACAACCAAGACCCTTGTGTGATGCATGATACACTACAAAACCTCCCGTATCATCTGGTAAGGACAATACCGGTGCCTCGCTTAACCTCTTTTTCAACTCCTGAAAATTGTCTTCGCACTTTTCAGACCATACAAACTTCACCGTCTTTCTTGTCAGATTGGTTAGTGGGGTTGCTATCTTCGAAAAATCCTGGATAAATCTTCGATAGTACCCTGCTAATCCTAAGAAACTTTGTACTTCTGTTGGCGTGTTCGGTTGTTCCCAGCTATTAACTGCCTCCACCTTCGCAGGGTCCACTAAGATACCGTCTTTGTCGATCATATGCCCTAAAAATTGCACCTTTTCCATCCAGAATTCGCACTTGGATAATTTCACGTATAACTTCTCCCTTCTTAGTGTCTCCAGTACTTTGTTCATATGATCAACATGCTCTTCTTCGGTCTTTGAGTAAATTAAAATGTCATCGATAAAAAATACTACGAACTTGTCTAAGTACGACTTCAAAACTCGGTTCATCAAGTCCATGAATGCTGCCGGCGCGTTAGTCAAACCGAAAGACATCACCAAAAACTCGTAGTGACCATATCTCGTCCTAAACGCAGTTTTAGGTACATCTTCCTTCCTTACTTTTAGCTGATGATATCCAGTCCTCAAATCTATCTTCGAGAAGTGTCTGGCTCCTTTTAGTTGATCGAATAAGTCGTCGATCCTTGGCAATGGATACTTATTCTTGATCGTTGATTTGTTCAATTCTCGATAGTCGATGTAGAGCCTCATCGATCCGTCCTTCTTTTTGACAAACAAAACTGGTGCTCCCCATGGGGACACACTTGGCTGAATATACCCATTATCCAGCAATTCCTGAAGTTGTATCAACAATTCCTTCATCTCCACTAGCACCATACGATACGGAGCCTTCGAAATTGGTGCAGTTCCTGGAACTAAGTCTATCACAAATTCAATTTCTCTGTCTGGCGGAAGACCGGGTAATTCACTACCGGTATATCTGTAATTTCTACCCCTCCTTTCTTTGTATCTACAATATAGGCTAAGTAGCCTTCGCATCCTTTCTTTAACAATTTCCTGGCCTGCATCATCGTGAGACAACACGAACGTCTCAGCGATGTACTACCATAAAATACTACCCTCGACTGGTTTGGGGTCTGAAGGTTCACACTTTTCTTCTGACAGTCGATCACTGCCGCATGATCACACAACCAATCCATTCCCAACATTACATCGAACTCTCCCAACTTTATGGGGATCAAATCCACAAGAAAATTATAACCCCTAATCTCAGCGCAACAATTACGAAGAATAAACTCTACAGGAATTACCTCGTTATTAGTAATTTCCATACTCAAAGGATTTTCTAACTATTCTTGGGGTAGATTCAACCGTTTAGCAAAATCTCCAGACATAAAGGAACGGGTAGCACCCGAATCAAATATTGTGCAGGCATTTATATTATTGATTGGGATAATACCTGACACCACGTCCTTAGCAATCACTGCATCCTGGACGGTCATGTTGAAGGTTCGGGCAGGGGTTCGGTTCGGCGGAGTCGGCCTTCCATCCATTGCTTTGTTGCCTCCACCTCGGTTACCGCTACCACCGCTGCTTCCTTTCTTCGGGCAATCTCTGAACTGATGCTCCTTTGATCCATAAGAATAGCATCCAAGGTTCTTCCTTGGGTTTGGGCAATGTGGTGCTATATGCCCTCCCTGGTTGCCGTTGTAGCAGACATTACGTCCCTTCCAACACTCTCCCATATGATTTTTCCCACATTTTAAACAGGCTTCAATCTTCTTCTTAAATCCTCCCTGATTATTCCTCATCTGATTAGTGTTGGTATTGTTGCTGTTGCTGTTACTGTTACCACTATCCCATTTTCTTTTTCCCGAGTTGCTTCCACCACTACTGCCACCTCCACGGTAGTCTCCTCCACCCTTCTTATTCTTCTTGTGTTGATTCAGGGCCTCAATCCCTCCTTCTGCGATAATGGCTTTTTCCAGTAGTGCAGTAAAAGTTTCAATCTAAAGAACGGCTACCTTGTTATATATCCACGGTTTCAGCCCTTGTTCAAACCTTTGCGCCTTCAGCTCTTCAGTACTTACTTGAAGCGGTGCAAAATGTGCAAGTTCATTGAATTTGGCGGCGTACTGAGTCACCGTCATGTCTCCCTGCTTCAGCTCCATGAATTTTAGTACCATTTGCCTTTCCATGCTCTTTGGGAAATAATTCTCAAAAAATAATTCTTTGAACTTGTCCCACGGTATCACTCCTTCGCCTGCTCGTTGTTGGTTAGCTTCCCACCAATAATTTGCTTCCCCTTTCATCATATAGGTGGCGAATGCTGTTCTCTGTTCATCCCCCACGCGTGCGATAACGAAAGCCTTCTCCATTTCCTTCACCCAAGACTTGGCTTCAATCGGATCAGTCGTTCCCCTGAACTTTGGGGGTCCTACGCTTTTGAAGTCTTTGAAACTTGTTACGAGTACTGCTGGTGGGTTGGGATTCACGGGTACCGCATTTCTCCTTTCTATTCTCTCTAGTATATCCGTTAACCTCTGCATGGGGTCCGTCGGACCTCCTCCATTGTTAACCGATCCCTCAGGTGTTGCTGGGGGTGGTACGTTGCGTCTGGGAGACATACTCAATTAGCAACTACAAGCAGACCCTCTAGGACGCGTCTATCATTATACTACGAGAATATCTATCATGAGTACTACAAGCAGACCACAAGGAGACATACTCAATTAGCAACTCATAATGAAATATAGCTTCGTTGTAAGGAATGTAAATACCTTCCACAACCCTCTAGGACGCGTCTATCTAAGATCGCCCCAAAACTCTACATGAGTTTTATCGACTCTCATACTCTATACATTTCCTAAGGTTATAGCCTAAAGACCTCTCTGTAAATGTTTATAACCTAAGGCTTTGATACCAACCTGTGACGCCCCCAAATCTGGGTCACCCGAACCGCGGACCTGGTTCGTCACTATCTAATATATACGTCATACAATTTATAACTTACAGCGGAAATAAAGGAATATTTATATTGATATAACATAAATAATCCTGTCCCAAGTCTCGAAACCAAGACTACTCCAAAACATAACTTAATACATAAGAATACATAGGTCTTAATACATGACATCAAATAATAAGTCTTGATACAACGATGATTCTAGTATAATTAAACAAAACTAATCAGTAGCTTTGCCCTTTCCCTTATCCTTTCCCGAGCTCTCGCCACGTGCTGCACTAACTGAAAAAGTTTTAAGGAAAGCAAAGGTGAGCAACAAATTTGCCCCGCAAGTAAAATAACAGTGAATAATTACGTGAATAACTTTATAGCCCATAGGAGTTAAAAACGAGATAGCTCAAGGAAATAAACAACTACTTTATCACCATTGTATTGGTCACTGTGGACCAAAGGATTTTCTGAAGTATCCAAGGATTTCAAAATTTCCCAAGAAAAGGAACTATTCAATACTGAGGTGCACCAAGGCACATAACTCTATTCTAGAATTACTAGAATTTCATCCGATAATCCACAAACAAACGGTACAATAGGTGATCAGCCTAGAGTACCTGGCGCTATGCATAAGCCTCACTTACTAATTACGCGTGTGTCGGTTCCCGACATTTATACAATTGCCCCTGCTATGAGGGTTGTTCTTCTCAGCTTTACATGGGAATCTGAGCCAAAACAATTTGATCGGATAGCTTTACTTAACAGCAACAATAGTTTGAGGACTTAACCTCACTTCAATAAATAAATCGATAAGTGTCTAGCTGAAGCAATTGGCTTTAACATAGCTTTCAACCAATTTATGGAATAAGAAGCTTTAAGGCTCAACAACATGCACTATAGCATAGGTAGATAACTTGAACGAATGTCAAATCATTTGAATAATCATAAGAGTACTCGCACAATGAAATAAGTTGCGGAAGTTTAGAAAACTAGCTCAATTAAAAATAGTTGAGTAAAGAACTTGCAATAATATACAACATTTGTATAAAATAGGAAACTTGCCCAAATGTAAGGGTTGAGTGAGTTTAAGAAACTTGCATTCATAAGAATAAACTCGTACAATAATAAAAGTTGTACGTGTTAGGAAACTTGCATTCAATATGTAGAAAGAATGAAGTTAGGGAACTTTCCTGGTGCGTCTGCTACAATATTACAACACACGCTCCTTAATATCCTACGCAATTAGGTACATATTCACATACAATTAGTCACATACGGGATACCAAATATTTGTTTACACAACTCTATAATGTCTCATTCATATTAAAAATAAAATATTAAACAAGGTTATGTCCACTAGTTACGGCGTTACGACGCTCGCACGTCTGTGCGCCAAACTTGATTATTCGAACGCCCAAGCGACACGCTTTTGCATACGCCTAACACGCCCATTCGATTTATCTAATAATCATTGGTTAATGATGAGTATCATTATAATTCATAACATTCATGTTTTAAAACTTAGAACAACATTTTACATTGTCGGGAGCATTACATGTGCTTACGCGCATGCTTGACACCCTCCGATTGCCCCTAATTACACATCAGTCCTATAAATGACCAATTTAGGCCATGCTATAAACCTCAAATTGAAAAACTTAAAGAACGAACGTTGTAGGTATACTCGTTCTCTTTCTGAATCATCTTGAATCACCTCAATCCGAGTTCGTATGACAAAGTTATGCCCATTTTATTAAAGGACGTCGGGGCAGTTTTGCACAGTTTCATTACTAGCGCCGTAGGCGCTCAGAATGGCCTTGGAGCAGCGCTCTAGGCACTCTCTCACAATAGCTTGGCTCGTGGCCAGCGCCTTAGGCGCTCGGCCTGAGTCTCCGACCCGTTTTGCTTCCCGGAATGCTCTGTTTTTGGTGCTCTAGACCTATCTTGCTTCCAACCACCATAACTCCCTCAATATACGCTCAAATTGGTCCGTTCCAGACTCTATGGACTCCTAAGACATAGGGCTACAACATATCAAAAATTCAGAGCTATCCATTAACATTAACATGTTCAAAGCTTAGGCCAAAAAATCAACTTGTGCTATATTTTCGTGTTCTTGGTGTTCTTGGTGTTTTTCACAAAAATCATCACCAAAACTTTGTTTTAATCCCTTTTTACTCAATTCCAACTGGGTAAACTCATAACCCATGGAATTACAACTTCACAACAACAAATAAACACAACAAACAAGGAATCAAAGCTATAAGGTCCTCTAAATTCGTCTATAACAGTCCATAATCCATTTTTGTCCATTGTTCTTCATGTTCTTCATCCTTTATGCATAGGTACGGATTTCTTTGATGTTTGTTCCACTTTGATGTTATTAATGGCTTACAAGGTGTCTTGGTAATAATATTAAACAACCACAACCAACAATTACAACAAAAATTGCAAGGTTTGAGCTCAAGAACACATAGAACTCGAAAATCCTATCAAAATCACATGGAATGAATTTGTTGGTTGATTGTTTACCTTGTAAATCTTTTCTAGGTGCTAAGAAACTTGTTAGGGCTTGGCTTGAGTCTACTTCTTCCTCCTTGGTTCACCCGCACCTCTTTTTCTCTTCCTCTCTTCTTCTTCTTCTTCTTTTTGTTCTTCTTCTTCTTCTTGTTCTTCTACTTCTCCTTCAATGCTCTCCCACTCTCAATAATCTGCAAGCACCTTCACACTCAATCCCTCTCTATCTTCAGTTGGTATAGGGAATGAATGGGAGAGAGAAGAAGTTTGAATGGAATGGCAGCTAGGAGGCTTTGGGAGGATGAAGGGGAATGGCTCAATAAAGTTCAGCAATTTGGAAGAAAAATAAGGCATTGAGCCTACCAAATAGCAGCATGCTGCCGCAACCCTCTCCACTCCTTGCATTTGATTGGTCTAAAATTGGGGGTTGGTTCCCCCTTGGAGTAACATGTCAAAATAAATACACAAATACACCAAAAATATATCCAAAAACTCCCACTTTTGTACCCAATTTGGTAAATAACTCTTCCCAAAATTAAAATGGGTACTCCAATAAAATATTAAGATGTATAAAAATAATAATTATGGGATTCGTCCGTTTATTCGGAACAGTCATATTATATATTTCGGATACCGAATAAAACACGATTGCGCTCAAAATGAAAATCTGACACTTGGAAAAATTATCACTTTGTACACGTGTATTATTGAAATTTATTAAGGTCGAAAAAGACACAAAAATATTATTGCGTGAATAGTGCCTCGATAAGCGTGCCCCGTGAATAGTGATTTTGCGATTTTTCGCGAAGTCAATATATTCACCCTAACGACACTACAACACGCAAAATTCAACACATACACATATTCTAGGTTATAACACAACCTTTAAGCACATAACACATAATAATATAAATAAAAATAAAAATTCATTTCATTCATACATAAACTCGAGTTACAAGAAAATTAAAATTCTCGATCGTTACATCGACACCTCAAGAAACATAAGTTTAATAACAAACTATATATAAGAATGAGAGGCCTTTGGTTCAAATGTGTTTTTGTTTCAGAATTCAGAGTCCCACATTGTCTAATAAACATCTCTTGTGCCTACCTTTCTTTTATAAATAGAGGATAGGTCAAGATTAATTTTTTTAAACAAAGTGGGCCCGGGCTTGGTTGGGCCTGGCCTGTAGGCCTCAACAGGCTACATATTACTGTGCCAAGCCTGGCCTGGCCCGACCTAACAGTTCAAAAGTCAAGGCTTGGCCTGGTCTGGTCTGGTCAACGGCCAAGGACTGGCAGGGTCAGGTCTGGTGTGCATCACTATTTAGAGGTCGGCTATTTCATCCTTCAAGTATTTCCATTAAGGGCAACATTACTAAATATTACAACCTTCATCAACTGAATGACTAAAGCGGCAAAAAGAAAATTCTAAAAGTTTATCTCAAATGAATGGCCAAAATATGCAAGTCAAAGTTATAAAGATTGAGGATCCATTGCCAAAGTATTCTATCTTATTAAAATAATGAGATATATACATTTTCTTAGGCCCACTACTACAAGAATAGTTATTTAATATTAAAAGTTGTTAGTTTTTTTTAGGCCCGTGATTAGAAAAAAGTGTTGACTTTTTTAATAAACATAAAAAATATTATCTATTTATTCTTTTTATCAGGACCGAGATATTTTTTTTGGGCCAATAATTTATTTAAGTTACAAAATAAGCTTAAAGCATAACATTAAATGCATTGATGTTAGTATATTTATTTTGTTAATAGTAGAAAAGCAAGTGTAATAGAGAAAATAATAATGTATAACAACTTGTAAATTTCTAATCCTTTCCTTCGTATCTATGTATTGTCACGTCTTAGAGGATCTTAGACATATGAATCTAATTTGTGAAGTTAAGAAAAATACTAATAACAAAATGAACCATAGATTAATAATAACAAAAAGAACCATAGATTTCTATAAGTTTGCAAAATCACAATCTAATTGTAATACGCAACGGAAAATGGAAATTAAAATTTTTGCAACTTGTCCATGAATCACCTTATGCATAGCTATTAATTGATGAAGATTAACAAGAGATAATACCTTTGATGATTCAACTCTTGAACCGCTACAAGATCTACTCCTCTCTTGATTTCTTCAAGCTCCTCCAATCTTCAATCCTTGGATCAAACTCAAGCTACAAAGTATATGTAGCACTCTAAAGGTGATCCACCAAGAAATGATTAATGAAGAAACAAATTATGATTTCTTAGAAATTAAGGATGGCTAATCCAAATAGTTCTTTCTTTCCTAACTCTTAAGAAATCCAAGAACGACAATTATTGATTTATTTCTAATCTCTATTAGGGTTCATCTCATAATTTCCACCCAATCAATAATGCAAGCATTCAACCTATTTCATTCTTCTCATCTGATAATGTTTGTTGTATACTTACAAGTATACATATTCTCCTAACCCACATGTAGGCTTCATTTCACACATAACACATGTTACTTGTTTAATCAACATTAAGCAAGTAACACATATTAATCTAGAAATTGAATTTCACTTGCATTTGCATTTCATTTGCATTTGCATTTGTAGGAGCTCTTATTACAACTAAACTTTTTAGCAATAAATGTATTAATTCAATTTCCAATCTAATTAGGAATTAAATAATAATAATAATAATAATAATAATAATAATAATAATAATAATAATAATAATAATAATAAGATTTCTCTTATTAATTTATAATTCAATATTTCTACAAATATATCATTGTAAATATTAAGCTATTCAATTTATTCTACTAATAAATTAAATACTTAATTTATTATCATTAAGCCAATTGTTTCTAAATAATATATTTCCTTTTGCAGTGTGACCCTTTAGGTTCAATATTATGCCGGTCATAAAATAAATAAATTAGAACTATTCTAATATTATTTATGATGAATTAAACTCCTTTAATTCATATATAAATAAATATTATTTATTCTACATCATGAGGGACACCTTACGATAATGTATCATGACTATCCGTATAATATGAAATCAATGTTTAATCACATAGAACCTATTCAGCAGTAGTTACCGTACAATTCAATCATTCTACCATACAATGTCCCGATTAAATATAAGTCATGGAATTACTGACAAGTCTTATTTTATTTAATCATATGCATTTCGATCCAAGAATGCACAGCTCTGATTAATGTAAATTAGAAACTCCTTTCTAATTTTCATTCAACCCTTGCTAGGGATTTCTGAGCTGTCATTTATCAAATCGCATAGGACATTCTATCCCATTATTAGAAGTGGTACATCGTTTGTCGATCATTCACCTACCTTCGTGTATACTTTATTATACCCGTACGTATCCTATAACATACACTAAGGTATTAAGGAATATGATAAAGTATAACTCAGCATACACAAGGTACTATGATGATCTCAAGTCCAAGGATCACTTGTACTACTATCACTTTAAGAACTTCCTATTGACAGGTGAATAAAACTCCATTAGGGTTCTTAAGCGAGTCACGTTCAGTGAACTAATTCTTGTGACACCCCCAAATTTAGGTACCAAACTTCGAATTTGGTGCTCACGATAAAATACATCTATACACCTCTAAACAATATAAATTAACTAATGCGGAATAAATAAACATATGTTGTTCATTACAAAAGGTTTACTACGGTCCCAAGGTCTATAACCTTAAATAAATACATCGCATAATAAATTAATAATACAAAACTATTCCACGATTACATAACGGGATAGTACATATAACTATTCCTTAAGCTTTCCTTTGCCTTTGCCCGCTTTGGAACTCTCCGGCTTAACTGCAATAGGTTCATGATATAGCAAGGGTGAGCAACTACTTTGCTCAGCAAGTTTAAAAGCAAGAATGAAGATATATCATGAATGACTAAGAATAATAGCTGCATAGATCAACAATTTATGAACATTAATGAAATAGCTGAAATGACATAATCGAAGTTCAAATGAAACAATGAATAATGATTATTTACTACTGAGTGGTCCAACCGACCATGACCTTTTGGCCAAAGAGTCAATCATTCGACTAACTCTTTTAAAACCTGGCCCCGTCAGTTGTACTCGAGGGGATCAGCCTCTTGTACACCATGTATATGCATAACATTTAACTCTGACTGCATCGAATAACCGACACATTATAATCCCCTAATAAGGGTTGCTCTCTCAGTCCAAGAATCCGTACCAACTACTGGTTTGGATAGCTTTTAAAATAATAACCTGTACATGTCTAGCCGAAACGAATGGCGTAGACTATCTCCTTAAACAGTTCATGAATAAAGAACTTAAACGTTTTCACAATCCAACAACAGATAATGAATTTAAATGCATCAGTTGCGAATATCAATAATTTATCCTTGATGTGGAGTAATTAACAATAATTAATCCACTAATATAATTTGAAAGTAATACTCGATTTGAGTTATGAGACTTGCACAATATACAACATTTGTATAAAATAGGAAACCTGCTTAAATGAAAACAGTTGAGTAGGGAACTTGCAACAATATAAAATGATTGCTCAATTAATAAACAACTCGCACAATAAAAAAAAGTTGTACGGTTGAGAAAACCTGCCCAATATTAATTTGAGCTAGGGTAAGGGAACTTTCATTCAATATATAGAAAGAATGAAGTTAGGGAACTTGCCTGAAGCGCTGCTACAATATTACAACACACGATCCTTAATATCCTACACAATTAAGTACATATTCACATAACAATTAGTCACATACTGGATACTAAATAATGGTTTATACTACTCTATAATGTTTCATTCTTATTAGAAACATAATATTAAACAAGATTATACACACTAGTTACGGTGTTACGACGCTTGCACGTCTGTACGCCAAACTTGATTATTCGAATGCCCATTCGATTTATCTAATACTCATTGGTTAATGCTAAGTATCATTATAAATCATAACATTCATGTTTTAAAACTTAGAACAAAATCCTTTAACGTTGGAAGCATCACACGTTGCATACGTGCATGTCCGACGCCCTCCGATTGCCTCCAAATACACTACAGTCCTATAAATGGCCAATTTAGACCATGCTACAGACCTCAAATTGAAAAACTTAAAGAATGAAAGTTGTAGTTCTACTCGTTCTCTTTCCGAATCAGCTTGAATCATCTCAATCTGAGTTCGTATGAGAAAGTTATGCCCGTTTTACTAAAGGACGTCGAAGCTGTTTTGCCTAGTGTCTGCGGCCAGTGCCTAGGCGCTCAAAATGGCCTATGGCCAGCGCCGGGGCTCTCTATCCAGCAGCTGAGCTCATGGCCAGTTCGTTTTGCTTCCCCGATGCTCTATTTTCTGGTGTTCTAGACCTACCTTGCTTCCAACCACCATAACTCCTCCTATACACCTTCAAATTGGTCCATTTCGGACTCTATGGACTCCTAAGACATAGAGCTACAACATATCAAAAATTTAGAGCTATCCATTAACATTAACATGGCCAAATCTTAGGCCAAATTATCAACTCATGCTATATTTTCGTGTTCTTGGTGTTCTTTACAAAAATCATCACTTACTCCATTACAACTAGGTTAAACTCATAACCCATGGAACTACAATATGATAACAACAAATAAACACAACAAGCAAGGAATCATAGCTACAAATTCCTCTAAATTCGTCCAACAGTCCATGTTCATGTCCAAAGTCCATTGTTCTTCATCCTCCTTAAGCATAGGTACGGATTTATTGCGTTTTTGTTCCACTTTGATGTTATTAATAAGGTTTATAAGGTTTTAAGAGCATCCTTAGTCATTCATAGTCATCAAACAACAACCATAACAACAACAAATTCGTCCAACAAGCAAATAAACTAGAGAATAATGAAAACTTGAAAACTTTGAAGAAATGAGTTTGAAAATGGTATTTACCTCTTGGGTTCTCCTTCTAGTTTCTTTAATGGTTGTTAGATGTTTGCTACAACCTTTCTTCTTCCTCCTTGGGTTTCTCTCGTAGCCTCTCTCCAAGCTTCTTCACTCCACCCACTTGTTTCTCTCTCTAGAATGGTTGAAGAAGATGATGAAGATGGTGTTATGAAGCTTGGTAGATGATTACCTCTTTACTTCTCCTCCTTGTTGCTAGATAACTCGGTTAGAGCTTGAAGATTTCCTTTCTCCTTCCTTAGCTCCCACCCGAACTCTCTCCCTTTCTCTAGCTTGTTTCTTACTTCTAAACCATTTCTCTCTCTATTTGCTCTCTTCTCTTGTTGTAAATGAGCTGATAATTTTTGTTTGAATGGGGAGAGGAGAGTGGAGTGGATGGAATGAATTAGGAGAAGGAAGTGGGTTGGTATTGGAAATGGAATTGAGGAGAATGTTGGCTAAATTAAAATTGTCATTCATGGAGTTGTGGGAGTTTAGTGGCTCTATGAGCTTGCCGGCAACCTCCCTCCTTGCTCAATTCTAATTGGTCTAAAATGAGGGATTGGTTCCCTCTTGGAGTAACAAGCCAAAATAACTCCCCAAATACACAAAAATATATCTGAAAACTCCCATCTTTATACCAAAACTAGTAAATAACTCTACCCAAAATTAAAATGGGTATTACCATAATTATTGGGATGCATAAAAATAATTATTGTGGGATTTGTCTAAATATTCGGAACACCCATATAACACATTTCGGATACGGATAAAATCACGTATCATCTCAAACAAAATTTCTGACACTTAGAAAAAGTATGCGTACGCATACACATATTTATGAAATTATTCAACATAAAAAAAGACACGAAAATTTTATGGCGTGAATAGTGCCTCGGGAAACATTGCTCTGTGAATAGTGATTTAGCGACGCTACGCGAAATCAATTATTCACTTAAACAAAACCATAACACGAAATATTTCATGCATTCACATAATCCAAGTTGTCACACAACCTTTAAAGATGCAACACAAAAATAATATTAATAAAATATAATTTATTAACAATATTCAAAAATTTGAATTACAAGGCAATTCCAAAATTCCCGGTCGTTACATCGTCCCCCCTCATAAGAATTCTGTCCCCAGAATTACAATCCAGGTACATAAAACTTAACATGGGTTCACTCGAAAAGATGCGGATAATTCTTCCTCATCTTCTCTTCTAGCTCCCACTTAACTTTGACCGAATGAATGACCTTGTTTCTTAACGTCTGCTCTTTCCTATCTAATATCTGGACATGAATCTCTTCATATGACAAGTCTTTCTCAACTTGAATTGGTTCATAGGATATTACATGCTTGTAGTCGGGTTTATATGGCCACAACACAGAAACGTGGAACACGTTATGAATGTGCTCAAGTTCAGGAGGTAAAGCTACCTCGTACGCCACTTCACCTACCCTCTTTAAAACTTCAAATGGTCCTACGAACCTGGGACTCAATTTTCCCTTATTTCCAAATCTGATCTTCCCCTTCCAGGGTGATACCTTCAAAAATACGAAACTGCCAACTTCAAAGTCTCGTTTCTGACGATGAAAATCGGCGTATTTCTTCTATCGGTCCTGAGCCGCTACCAATCGAGCTCTTATCACTTTGACGACATTCACGGTCTGCTGCACCAATTCAGGTCCCAACAGTCTCCGTTCACCGACTACGTCCCAACACAAAGGTGTTCGACACTTCCTTCCGTATAATGCTTCATATGGTGGTATGCCAATACTTGCATGGTAACTGTTATTATAGACAAACTCAACCATTGGTAGATGATCATCCCAGCTGCCTTTAAAATCCATTACACATGCTCTAAGCATGTCTTCAAGCGTCTGAATCGTTCGTTCGCTTTGCCCATCCGTTTGAGGATGATATGATGTACTCAACCTCAACTGAGTTCCCAATCTTTCTTGTAAGCTCTTCCAAAAATTTGACGTGAAACGCGGATCTCTGTCAGATACAATAGATACCGGTACTCCATGTCGTGACACAATCTCTTTCACATATAACTTTGCTAGCTGCTCCAGATTGTACCTTATCTTGATTGGTAGAAAATGTGCAGATTTAGTTAAACGATCCACGATCACCCAGATCGCGTCGTAACCCTTTTGAGTTGGTGGAAGCCCCGTCACAAAATCCATCGTGATATGCTCCCACTTCCACTTCGGGATCTCCAGTGGTTGTAGCAGTCCACCCGGTTTCTGATGTTCTGCTTTTACCCTCTGACATGTCAAACATCGTCCAACACATTCCGCGACCTCCCTCTTCATGTTCGGCCACCAGAAGTGTTGGCACAATCCTGATACATCTTGGTACTACCAGGGTGTATCGAATACCTTGTAGAATGAGCTTCCTGCAGAACCTCTTCCCTTAACTCCGGAACCATCGGTAGCCAGATTCTCCCTTCAAACCTTAGCAGTCCCGTGCTATCAATTTTGTACTTTAATTCCTCTCTTTTTGAGATTCGCTTCTTTATGGCGATACATTCATCATCCTTTTCTTGAGCCTCCTTTACCCTGTCTAATAAAGTCGGGCTCACCTCCACTGCGAACAGTTTCTCGTCTACATTTGTCAGATACTTGACTTCCAACTCCAGTCTTTCCATATCCTTAATCAGTTCCTTTTGAGTTGTCAGCATCATCAACTTATCTCTGCCCTTCCTACTTAGAGCATCAGCTACTACATTAGCCTTATCGGGATGGTATAGAATCTCACAATCGTAGTCCTTGATCAACTCCAACCATCGCATCTGCCTCATGTTTAGTTCCTTTTGGGTGAAGATATACTTCAGACTTTTGTGGTCTATGTATATCTCACACTTCTCCCCATACAGATAGTGTCTCCAACTCTTCAGAGCAAACACCACTGCCGCTAGTTACAGGTCATGAGTCGGATACCCCTTCTCATAGTCCTTCAGCTGCCGTGACGCGTACGCAATGACCTTCCCATGCTGCATCAATACGCACCCAAGGCCTTTGTGTGACGCATCACTGTACACCACAAATCCCCCTGTATTATCTGGTAGTGATAACACAGGTGCTTCACTAAGTTTCTTCTTCAACTCCAAGAAACTCTCTTCGCACTTATCCGTCCACACAAACTTCATAGTCTTCCTTGTCAAATTTGTCAACGGTGTTGCTATCTTGGAAAAGTTCTGAATAAATCTCCGATAGTAACCCGCTAATCCCAAGAAACTTCGAACTTCTGTTGGCGTCCTTGGCTGATCCCATTTTATTAGCTTCTACCTTCGTAGGATCCACCGATACACCATCCTTGTCAATTACATGCCCCAAAAACTGCACCCTTTGTAGCCAAAATTCACACTTGGAAAACTTTGCATATAGCTTCTCCCTTCTTAGCGTTTCCAGGGCTATCCTCAAATGTTCGACGTGTCCTCCTCCATCTTCGAGTAGACAAGAATGTCATCTATGAAAACGACGACAAATTTATCTAAGTATTGCTTGAACACTCTATTCATCATGTCCATAAATGCTGCTGGCGCGTTCGTCAGCCCAAACGACATCACCAAAAACTCAAAGTGTCCATATCGAGTTCTGAATGCTGTCTTTGGAATATCCTCCTGCCTCACCTTCAGTTGGTGATATCCCGTCCTCAAGTCAATCTTCGAGAAGTATTTCGCTCCCTTTAATTGATCGAACAAATCATTAATTCTGGGCAACGGGTACTTGTTCTTAATCGTGACTTTGTTCAACTCCCGATAATCAATGCAAAGCCTAAGCGATCCATCTTTCTTCTTTATGAACAGTACTGGCGCTCCCCATGGAGATACACTTGGACGAATATACCCCTTATCTAGCAACTCCTGCAGTTGAACCATCAGTTCTTTCATTTCCATCGGTGCCATTCTGTACGGTCCCTTTGAGATCGGTGCGGTTCCCGATACCAAGTCGATCACAAATTCCACTCCTCTATCCGGCGGCAAACCTGGTAACTCATCTGGGAAAACATCTGGAAATTCCCTTACAATAGGTATCTGACCCATTTCACTCCTTACTCTTGGAGTATCAACCACATGAGCCAGATAACCTATGCAACCTTTCCTTAGCAATTTCTTCGCTTGCATCATCGTCAGACAACAAGATTGTCTCGGCGATTTACTGCCATAGAATACGACCTTCGACTTATTTGGAGTCTTCAGGTATATACATTTCTTCTGACAGTCAATCACAGCCCCGTGACTAGACAACCAATCCATCCCAAGAATTACATCAAATTCTCCTAGTCGTATCGGAATTAAATTTACACTCAGTTTATACCCGTTTATCTCAGCACAATAATTTCTATGAATGTATCTCACAGGAATAACTTCTTTATTAGCTACTTCCACATTCATTGGATTCTCTAATTTCTCACGAGGTAAGTTTAACCGTTTAGCAAATTCATCCGACACAAATGAACAGGTAGCTCCCGAATCAAATAATACATATGCATTAATATTATTGATCGAAATAATACCTGACACCACATCCTTTGATTCCATCACATCCTGCACTGTCATGTTGAAGGGGCGTGCTACTGGTCTGTTCTGCTGTGTTGGTCCTCCGATAGTCAGCTTACTGTTGTTCCCTTGGTTAGCACTGCCTGCATCGCTATTCCTCTTTGGGCAATCCTTCTTCTGATGATCTGAAGCGCCACAAGAAAAACAACTTCCTGCCTTTGCCTTTGGGCATTGTGGGGGCAAAGTGCCCCAGTTGACCACAGTTGAAACAAACTCCTTTTCCTTTCATGCATTCTCCAAAGTGATTCCTCCCACATTTCTCGCATTTATTGCCCTTCTTTGCATCCCCTCCGGACTTGCTTCCGGACATCTGACTGTCGTTCCATTTTCTCTTATTTGGGTTACTTCCCCCACTGCTACCTTCCTTATGACCATCATGGCTCTTCTTCTTTTTCTGATATTGGTTGTGTTTTGTCAAAGCTTCATTTCCTCCCTTAGCAATGATTGCTTTCTCAAGGAACGTAAAAAATGTGTTAATCTGCAAAACCGCAACCTTACTATACACCCAAGGTTTCAGCCCTTGTTCAAATCTCTTCGCTCGCCTAGCTTCGGTGTCCACCTGATGTGGAGCAAACCTAACTAACTCGTTAAATTTTGCGGCATACTTCGCAACTGACATGCCTCCTTGCTTTAGTTCCAAGAACTTTATCTCCATACTTGCCTGCGTGCTTGCTGGGAAGTAATTTTCGAAAAACAGCTCCTTGAAACGAGCCCATGCAATCGTGCCTTCCCCAGCTCGACCTTTGTTTGCCTTCCACCAGTAATTTGCCTCACCTTTCATCATGAAAGTGGTAAACGACGTATTCTGTTCTTCAGCCACTCGTGCGACTTCGAAAACTTTCTCCATTTCTTCTATCCATGTCTGGGCTTCAATCGGATCCGTAGTCCCACGAAACTCCGGTGGCCCTACTAATTTGAAGTCCTTAAAGTTCGCCATGTGACTTCCTAGCTGATCAACCGCAGCGGCTTGTCTGCCCTGCATTGCTTCGGCTAACAAGTTCACAAAAGTTCTCATGGGGTCTGCCTGACCCTCCTCGTTATTCACCGACTCTTCCGCCCTTGTGTATCGGGGTTGTCTTCTCGGCGGTATTGTCTGTTTAAAAAAAACTGTTGGCTTTTACTAATAGATTTATGCCATGAACAAAAGTCATTTAAGTCAGCAATTAAGACTAAAAACATCTATCAAACAAGTTTGATTTAAAATAAAACAATTGCATTTATAATCATACACCACTATTTTAATACAACCAACTCAACACGTGGCATACTTCTATAAACACTAAATGACATGGTCTGCCAATCATTAACTATCCCCTAACAAACAAAAGTGGGGAATAATAACCTTCCACCCCTCTATTAGGAACAAAATTGGGGTTCAACTACTATCCCATGCACGCTACAAGCATAGGGATTTACAACATAAGTATGCCCCTATATAACAAAAGTGGGACCTACTGCAAACATAATGCTAAAAATAACACATCACCGCCTGCTGCGGTGGAGTGCAACTCAGAGCTCCCTTCGAGCCAGCCTGTAGACCACTCGGCGCCTAATTACACGCCTGTTGTTCCCCTCATCCCTGGGGTACCTCCTCACCCTGTCCCTCAGCCTGCTAATAGAAGTGGTCAAGCCTAAACGGAGGGAATCAATCTCTGCAGTCAGGGCTGCCAACTGCTCCATAGCCTCATCTCGCTCCAGAGGAGTAGTCTCCAGCTGATCCTCTACCCGCTTTATCTGTCCTACCAACACAACATTCCTCTCTAAGAGGTCATAAACCATTACACCAAGCTGAACAGAAGCCCCACGCCGACCGTGAACCTCTGCCTCTAGCTCGGCAATCCTCTGGTCCTTTTCCTGCAGCTTCTGGGTTAACTCAGCCTTTTCCCCCAAAGTCTGATACGCTAATGACCAGTACTGCTCCTCTTGGTCCTGGTGATCCTAGTTCTGCTCCTCTAAGTGGGCTACTTGGTCCTCGAGTTCTCCATTCTTATTTGTTAGCTCTTCGATGATGTCTCTAGCAGTAGTGCCCATGCCATCTGCATACTCAGGCGGCTCATCATCCTCCGTCACTGATTCCTCCTTGGGGTCCTCATCCTCCCCCTCGTCGCTTAACAGCCTCAGCACTATTCCGGTAACTGGCTCCTCCTCAGAACCATACTCGGCCTAAGACTCATCCCTAGTGTCCATCATCTCTGGCTCACTTGGCTGCACCTCCACTAAATACCCTGCGTCCACATGAATGTCTATGAACTCTACCTCTCTAGCAGGACTGGACTCTCCCATCTCAGATATCCTACAGCCACATACAAAAATAAATAAACAGCAAGATGTCAGTGCCACAATAAAATATATTCATTGATAAAATGAAATGATATTTTATCATGCACAACTCGGCTCGATGGATTTCCATAATCCACCTCCGAACATGACCATCAAATGAATCTCCTCGATCCATCACCTAGCGTACTCAATACGAGTTTAATACTAAGGTTATAACCTAGGTTTCACATTCCTAAAGTTTATAACCTACAGCTCTGATACCAACCTGTGACACCCCCAAATTCAGGTACCAATACCTCGAATTTGGTGCTCACGATAAAATACATCAATACACCTCTAAACAACATAAATTAACTAATGCGGAATAAATAAACATATGTTGTTCATTACAAAAGGTTTACTACGGTCCCAAGGTCTATAACCTTCAATAAATACATCGCATAATACATTAATAATACAAAACTATTCCACGATTACATAACGGGATAGTACATATAACTATTCCTTAAGCTTTCCTTTGCCTTTTCCCGCTTTGGAACTCTCCGGCTTAACTGCAATAGGTTCATGATATAGCAAGGGTGAGCAACTACTTTGCTCAGCAAGTTTAAAAGCAAGAATGAAGATATATCATGAATGAATAAGAATAATAGCTGCATAGATCAACAATTTATGAACATTGATGAAATAGCTGAAATGACATAATCGAAGTTCAAATGAAACAATGAATAATGATTATTTACTACTGAGTGGTCCAACCGACCATGACCTTTTGGCCAAAGAGTCAATCATTCGACCAACACTTTTAAAACCTGGCCCCGTCAGTTGTACTCGAGGGGATCAGCCTCTTGTACACCATGTATATGCATAACATTTAACTCTGACTGAATCGAATAACCGACACATTATAATCCCCTAATAAGGGTTCCTCTCTCAGTCCAAGAATCCGTACCAACTACTGGTTTGGATAGCTTTTAAAATAATAACCTGTACATGTCTAGCCGAAACGAATGGCGTAGACTATCTCCTTAAACAGTTCATGAATGAAGAACTTAAACGTTTTCACAATCCAACAACAGATAATGAATTTAAATGCATAAGCTGTGAATATCAATAATTTATCCTTGATGTGGAGTAATTGACAATAATTAATCCACTAATATAATTTGAAAGTAATACTCGATTTGAGTCATGAGACTTGCACAATATACAACATTTGTATAAAATAGGAAACCTACTCAAATGAAAACAGTTGAGTAGGGAACTTGCAACAATATAAAATGATTGCGCAATTAATAAACAACTCGCACAATAAACAAAAGTTGTACGGTTGAGAAAACATGCCCAATATTAATTTGAGCTAGGGTAAGGGAACTTTCATTCAATATATAGAAAGAATGAAGTTAGGGAATTTTCCTGAAGCGGTGCTACAATATTACAACACACGCTCCTTAATATCCTACACAATTAAGTACATATTCACATAACAATTAGTCACATACTGGATACCAATTAATGGTTTATACTACTCTATAATGTTTCATTCTTATTAGAAACATAATATTAAACAAGATTATACACACTAGTTACGGCATTACGACGCTTGCACGTCTGTACGCCAAACTTGATTATTCGAACGCCCATTCGATTTATCTAATACTCATTGGTTAATGCTAAGTATCATTATAAATCATAACATTCATGTTTTAGAACTTAAAACAACATCCTTTAGCGTTGGAAGCATCACACGTTGCATACGTTCATGTCTGACGCCCTCCGATTGACTCCAAATACACTACAGTCCTATAAATGGCCAATTTAGACCATGCTACAGACCTCCAATTGAAAAACTTAAAGAACGAAAGTTGTAGGTCTACTCGTTCTCTTTCCGAATCAGCTTGAATTATCTCAATCTGAGTTCGTATGAGAAAGTTACGCCCATTTTACTAAAGGACGTAGAAGTTGTTTTGCCTAGTGTCTGCGGCCAGCGCCTAGGCGCTCAAAATGGCCTATGGCCAGCGTCGGGGCGCTCTATCCAGCAGCTGAGCTCGTGGCCAGTTCGTTTTGCTTCCCGGATGCTCTATTTTCTGGTATTCTAGACCTACCTTGCTTCCAACCACCATAACTCCTCCTATACACATTCAAATTGGTCCATTTCGGACTCTATGGACTCCTAAGACATAGAGCTACAACATATCAAAAATTTAGAGCTATCCATTAATATTAACATGGCCAAATCTTTGGCCAAAGTATCAACTCATGCTATATTTTCGTGTTCATGGTGTTCTTTACAAAAATCATCACCAAATCTTTGTTTTAATCCCTTTTTACTCCATTCCAACTGGGTTAAACTCATAACCCATGGAACTACAATATGATAACAATAAATAAACACAACAAGCAAGGAATCATAGCTACAAAGTCCTCCAAATTCGTCCAACAATCCATGTTCATGTCCAAAGTCCATTATTCTTCAAGTTATTCATCCTCCTTAAGCATAAGTACGGATTTATTGCGTTTTTGTTCCACTTTGATGTTATTAATAAGGTTTATAAGGTTTTAAGAGCATTCTTAGTCGTTCATAGTCATCCAACAACAACCATAACAACAACAAATTCGTCCAACAAGCAAATAAACTAGAGAATAAGGAAAACTTGAAAACTTTGAAGAAATGAGTTTGAAAATGGTATTTACCTCTTGGGTTCTCCTTCTAGTTTCTTTAATGGTTGTTAGATGTTTGCTACAACCTTTCTTCTTCCTCCTTGGGTTTCTCTCGTAGCCTCTCTCCAAGCTTCTTCACTCGACCCACTTGTTTCTCTCTTTAGAATGGTTGAAGAAGATGATGAAGATGGTGTTATGAAGCTTGGTAGATGATTACCTCTTTACTTCTCCTTGTTGCTAGATAGCTCGGTTAGAGCTTGAAGATTTCCTTTCTCCTTCCTTAGCTCCCACCCGAACTCTCTCCCTTTCTCTAGCTTGTTTCTTACTTCTAAACCCTTTCTCTCTCTATTTGCTCTCTTCTCTTGTTGTAAATGAGCTGATGATTTTTGTTTGAATGGGGAGAGGAGAGTGGAGTGGATGGAATGAATTAGGAGAAGGAAGTGGGTTGGTCTTGGAAATGGAATTGAGGAGAATATTGGCTAAATTCAAATTGTCATTCATGGAGTTGTGGGAGTTTAGTGGCTCCATGAGCTTGCCGGCAACCTCCCTCCTTACTCAATTCTAATTGGTCTAAAATGAGGGATTAGTTCCCTCTTGGAGTAACAAGCCAAAATAACTCCCCAAATACACAAAAATATATCTGAAAACTCCCATCTTTATACCAAAACTGGTAAATAACTCTACCCAAAATTAAAATGGGTATTACCATAATTATTGGAATGCATAAAAATAATTATTGTGGGATTTGTCTAAATATTCGGAACATCCATATAACACATTTCGGATACGGATAAAATCACGTATCAGCTCAAACAAAATTTCTGACACTTGAAAAAATTATTCGTACGCATACACGTATTTATGAAATTATTCAACATCAAAAAAGACACAAAAATTTTATGGCGTGAATAGTGCCTCGGGAAACGTTGCCTCGTGAATAGTGATTTAGCGACGCCACGCGAAATCAATTATTCACTTAAACAAAACCATAACACGAAATATTTCATGCATTCACATAATCCAGGTTGTCACACAACCTTTAAACATGCAACACAAAAATAGTATTAATAAAATATAATTTATTAACAATATTCAAAAATTCGAATTACAAGGCAATTCCAAAATTTCTGGTCATTACAATTCTCCAATAAGCACCTACATACTTGCTTTAGTGTCTCCACACAAATGATTATGAGATCAATCATCATCTTCTAAAGATCAAGCATAATATGTACTAATCTATCCGGATCAGTAATCTCAATATTAGTGATCCAACGATTAGGAACATTTTAGTTTTGAGCTTTCTTGAATTTAGATCTCATTAGCATAATCTCATCATGATTCAAAAAGCATTGCTTGAAAACTATGAGTTCATCACATTTATTAATTCAACCAATTAACATGGATAAAATATGCCTTTTATTCTATTATTAATATTTGAATAAGATTACAAAGTAAATGCTTATTACATCAAATATAATTGGCTTGAGGGCATATTACTTTTAATCTCCCACTTGCACTAAAGCCAATCACCTTGGTATCTAATACCCATTTTATCGAAATGGCGATTGAATTGATCTTGCAATAATACTTTAGTAAATGGATCTGCAATGTTGTTCTGGGAGTCCACTCTTTCTAAGGTGACATCTCCCCTTTTAATAATTTCTCTAATTAAATGAAATTTCCGCAATACATGTTTGGATTTCTGATGAGACTTGGGTTCCTTAGCCTGTGCAACAGCTCCAGTGTTGTCACAATGAACCGGAACGGGTCCAGTAATGCTAGGAACTACCCCAAGTTCAGAAATGAGTTCTTCATCCAAACAACTTCCTTTGCAGCTTCACGTGCAGCTATATACTCTGCCTCTGTCACTGAGTCAGCAATTGGTTACTGTTTAGAACTCTTCCAACTCACTGCTCCACCGTTCAAGGTAAATACATACCCTGACATGGATTTACTATCATCTTGGTCAGTTTGAAAACTTGAGTCTGTATAGCCCTCTAGTTTCAAATCAGACCCACCATATACTAGAAACACATCTTTAGTTCTTCTTAAGTACTTCAAGATGTTTTTCACAGCTTTCTAGTGTTCTTCTCCAGGATTATACTGATATCTACTTGTTACACTAAGTGCATAAGCAACATCTGGTCTGGTACATATCATTCCATACATTATGGATCCTATTGCCGAAGCATAAGGTATTTGATTCATGCGTTCTCTCTCTTCAGGTGTCTTTGGGGACAATTTCTTAGAGAGATTTACTCCATGACTCATCGGTATGAGCCCTCTCTTGGAGTCTTGCATGCTAAACCTCTTTAGCGTCGAATCAATGTATGCACCTTGGGTCAAGTCGAGCATCCTATTTGATCTATCTCTATAGATCTTTATTCCCAATATGTAGGATGCTTTTCCCAAGTCCTTCATGGAGAAGTGTTTAGATAACCAAATTTTAACTGCTTGTAGCATCGGTATGCCATTCCCTATAAGTAATATATCATCAACATATAATACCAGGAATGTCACAGCACTCCCACTAACTTTCTTGTACGCACATGGTTCATCATCATTTTTGATAAAATCAAACTTTTTGATTGTCTCATCAAAACGGATGTTCCAACTTCGAGAAGCTTGCTTCAATCCATAAATGGATCTTTGTAACTTACATACTTGATTTGTTCCAACCTTTGAAACAAAACCCTTTGGCTGTATCATATATACATCCTCATCTAGTTTCCCATTGAGGAAGGCCGTTTTCACGTCCATTTGTCAGATTTCGTAATCATAGTAAGCTGCAATCGCAAGCAAAATCTAGATAGACTTGAGCATGGCTACTGGTGAGAAGGTTTCATCATAGTCAACTCCTTGTCTTTGTTTGAAACCTTTTACAACCAGTCTGGCCTTATAGGTCTCTACCTTGCCATCTGCTCCAGTCTTTTTCTTAAAGACCCATTTACACCATATAGGCACAATGCCTTCAGGTGGAGTAACCAAAGTCCATACTTGGTTTTCATACATGGAGTCTATTTCGGATTTCATAGCTATTTGTCGTTTCTCAGAGTGTTTACTACTCATAGCCTCATCGTATGTTACTGGATCATCATCAGTTATGATGCGTACCTCATCATCATCTTCTATGATGAGTGTATACCTTTTAGGTATTTTCGGCACTCTTCCAGATTTACGACTCGGTTATGGTACAGAAGTTATATCTACTTGAACAGGTTCATCCACTTGATCTGTAGTGATTTGTGGTTCTTGAATTTCTTCAAGATCTATTTTTCTCCCACTAGCCCCTTCAAGGATAAACTCCTTTTCTAGGAAGGTAGCGTGTTTGGCAACAAACACCTTTTGCTCGGTAGGATTATAGAAATAGTATCCTAAACTTTTTTTAGGATACCCCACAAATTTGCACTTGTCAGATCTAGGCTCAAGTTTGTCGCTTTGTAACTTTTTTACATAAGTGTTACAACCCCAAATCTTAACATGCTTAAGACTGGGTTTCCTCCCTGTCCACATCTCATATGGAGTCTTGGGGACGGATTTTGAAGGAATATTGTTTAGTAGATATGCAGTCGTTTCTAGGGCATGACCCCAGAATGATATTGGAAGGTCAGTGAAACTCATCATCGACCGCACCATGTCTAACAAGGTACGATTCCTCCTTTCAGATACACCATTTAATTGTGGCGTACCAGGAGGCGTCCATTGAGAGAGAATACCATTTTCTTTGAGATGATTAAAAAACTCATTGCTTAAGTATTCTCCTCCTCGATCTGATCGAAGAATCTTAACACTTTTGCCAGTTTGTTTCTCTACTTCACTTCTAAATTCTTTGAACTTTTCAAATGATTCGGATTTGTATTTCATTAAATACACATATCCAAATCTTGATGATCATCAGTGAATGTAATGAAATACGAATACCCTCCTCTAACATCTGTTGTCATAGGTCCACATACATCTGTGTGTACCAACTCGAACAACCCTGCAACTCTCTCTCCATGTCCACCAAATGGAGATTTAGTCATTTTACCCATGAGACATGATTCACAAGTTGGATATGATTCAAAATCGAATAGCTCTAAAAGACCATCAATATGCAACTTGTTTAATCTTGTTTCATTAATGTGACCGAGTCTACAGTGCCAAATGAAAGTATGATTTACTTCATCTCTTTTTCTTTTACAAGTTTGTTCAATTTGAAAAATATTTTCATGTAAGTCAAGCAAAGTCCATCAATTAATCTACCAGTTCCAAACAAAATATTATTATTATAAATAGAACAACCATTGTTCTTAAATATAACATCGAATCCTTCATTGTCCAACATAGAAATAGATATAATGTTTCTAATGAGAACAGGTACATAATAACAATTTATTAAATTGATAGATTTTCCCGTAGGTAGTGCTAAACAATAAGTCCCCACAGCTAATGCAGCAACCTTTGCTTCATTTCCCACTCGTAGAGTTACTTTTCCCTTGTTTAGCCTTCTACTTCTGCTTATTCCCTACAATGAATTGCATATGTGAGAACCATAGCCGGTATCTAATACCCAAGTAGAATTTTAACTTACAGAAAGATTTATATCAATCATGAATAAACCTGTATCCGTAGTTGAAGCTTCACCAAGCTTCTTCTGCTTTGCCTCTACAAGGTATTCCTTGCAGTTTCTCTTCCAATGTCCAGGTTTATTGCAGTGGAAGCAAACTCCTTTGCTATCCATATTTGTTTTATTCTTAATACCTTTATCAGCTGTCTTTCCTTTTGCCTTCTTAAAATTTTTCTTCTTAGCAGAAGCTCCTTTGGGCCACTTCCTTTTCTTGGAAGCGTCACCTATCAGTAAGACTTGGTCTTTCTTGGATGGAAAGTGACTCTCTGCAGTTTTCAGCATGTTAAGCAATTCAGGCAAGCTGACATCAAGCTTGTTCATGTGAAAATTCACAACAAATCATACCCAATCATACCCTTTGATATACCCCAAAGGTCTTAAGGCACTTGTCAAAGCATAACTCATCATACACAAGATACTATGATGATCTCAAGTCCAAGGATCACTTGTACTACTATCACTAGAGGAATTCCTATTGGCAGGCGAGTAAAACTCCATTAGGTATTCCTTAGCGAGCCACGTTTAGTGTACTTATTCTCCAATAAGCACCTACATACTTGCTTTAGTGTCTCCACACAAATGATTATGAAATCAATCATCCTCTTCTTAAGAGCAAGCAACGTATGTACTAATCTATCCGGATTCACTAATCCCCTTTTTAGTAATCCAACGATTAGGAACGATTTTAGTTTGTGATCTATCTTGATTTAAATCTCATTAGCATGATCACCATCATGATTCAAAAAGCATTGCTCAAAACTATGGGTTTATCACATTTAATATAACAGCACCATGTAGATAATATAAAATGCCTTTTAAGAAAATCAATTCTTTTATTAATATATGAATAAGATTACAAAGTATATGCTAGATCATATCAAATATGATTGGCTTGTGTGCATACTACTTTCAATCTCCCACTTGCACTAAAGCCAATCGCCATGGTATCTAATACCCATCTTCTCTAAGTGACGATCAAATTGCTGTTGTGCTAAACTTTAGTAAATGGATCTGCAATGTTGTCTTGAGAGTCCACACGCTCCAGGGTGACATCTCCTCTTTCAATGATCTCTCTAATCAAATGAAACCGCTGCAACACGTGTTTGGATTTCTGATGAGACCTGAGTTCCTTAGCCTACGCAACAGCTCCGTTGTTGTCACGGAATAAAGGTACGGCTCCTCTAATGCTAGGAACCACTCCAAGTTCAGTTATGAACTTCTTCATCCAAATAGCTTCCTTTGCAGCTTCACTTGCAGCTATGTACTCTGCCTCTGTCACTAAATCAGCAACTGTTTTCTGCTAGGAACTTTTCCAACTCACTGCGCCACCGTTTAAGGTAAACACGTACCCTGAAACGGATTTACCGTCATCTTGGCCCGTTTGAAAACTTGAGTCTGTATAGCCCTCTAGTTTCAATTCAGACCCATCGTAGACAAAAAATACATCCTTAGTTCTTCTCAAGTACTTTAGGATGTTTTTCACTGCCTTCCAGTGCTCTTCTCACGGATTCGACTGATATTTGCTTGTTACACTAAGTGCATGAGCGACATTTGGTCTAGTACATATCATACCGTACATGATAGATCCTATTACTGAAGCATAAGGAATCTTACTCATTCGGTCTCTCTCCTCAGGTGTCTTTGGGGCCTGTTTCTTGGAGAGATGTATTCCATGACTCATCAGCATGAGACCTCTCTTGGAATCTTCCATGCTAGACTTCTTTAGCATTGAGTCAATGTACTTTCCTTGGGTCAAGCCCAACATCCTTTTAGATCTATCTCTATAGATCTTTATCCCCAAAATATAGGATGCCTCACCCAAGTCCTTCATGGAGAAGTGTTTAGATAACCAAATTTTGATCGATTGTAGCATAGGAACATCATTCCCTATCAGTAATATATCATCAACATATAATACAAGGAATGAAACATCGCTCCCACTAACTTTCTTGTACACACATGGTTCATCCTCATTTTTGATAAAATCAAACCTTTTGATTATCTCATCAAAACGGATGTTCCATCTTCGAGAAGCTTGCTTTAATCCATAAATGGATCGTTGTAGCTTACAGACTTGGTTTGTTCTAACCGTTGAAACAAAACCCTCTGGCTATATCATATATATATTCTCCTCAAGCTCTCCATTGAGGAAGGCTGTTTTCACGTCCATTTACCAGATTTCGTAGTCATAATAAGCTGCAATTGCAAGCAAAATCAGAATGGACTTGAACATAGCTGCTGGTGAGAAGGTTTCATCATAGTCAACTCCTTGTCTTTGTTTGAAACCTTTTGCAACCAGTCGGGCCTTATAGGTCTCTACCTTGCCATCTGCTCCAGTCTTTCTCTTAAAGACCCATTTACACCCAATAGGCTTAATGCCCTCAGGTGGTGAAACCAAAGTCCATACTTGGTTTTCATACATGGAGTCCATCTCGGATTTCATGGCTTCTAGCCATTTCTCTAAGTCTTCACTACTCATAGCCTCTTCGTAAGTCAATGGATCATCATCATCTATGATGCGTACCTTATCATCATCCTCTATGATGAATCCATACCTATCAGGTATCTTTGGTAATCTTCCAGATTTACAAATAGGTAGTGGTACAGTAGGTTCTTCTACTTGGTCAGGTACCTGACTTTGATCGGGAGTATTTTGTGGTTCTTGAAGTTCTTCAAGATATATCTTACTCCCACTGATCCTTCGAGGATAAACTCCTTTTCCAAGAAGGTATCGAGTTTCGCTACAAACACCTTTTGACCAATAGGATGATAGAAATAATATCCTAAACTTTCTTTAGGATATCCCACAAATCTACACTTGTTGGATCTAGTCTTCAGCTTATCATGCTCAAACCTTTTGACATAAGCTGGACAATCTCAAGTCTTAACATGCTTAAGACTAGGTTTCCTCCCTGTCCATATCTCATATGGGGTCTTTGGGACGGATTTGGTAGGTACCTTGTTAAGCAGGTATGCAGCCGTTTCTAGGGCATAACCCTAGAAGGATACTGGAAGGTCAGTATAACTCATCATGGAACGAACTATGTCTAACAAGGTTCGATTTCTCCTTTCAGATACACCATTCGACTGTGGCATCCCTGGTGGAGTCCATTGTGAGATTATACCATTTTCTTTGAGACAACTTAGAAACTCATTGGTCAAGTATTCACCTCGTCGATCCGATCGAAGAATCTTGATACTCTTACCAGTTTTCTTCTCTACTTCACTTCTGAATTCTTTGAACTTTTCAAATGATTCAGATTTGTATTTCATTAAATACACATATCCAAATCTAGAATGATCATCAGTGAAAGTAATAAAATAAGAATACCCTCCTCGTGCATACGTTGTCATAGGTCCACATACGTCTATGTGTACCAACGCTAACAACTCTGTAACTCTTTTCCCTTTTCCACTAAAACGAGATTTAGTCATCTTACCCATGAGACAAGATTCACAAGTTGGATATGATTCATAATCAGATAGCTCTAAAAGCCCATCTTTATGCAACTTGGTTAATCTTGTTTCATTGATATGACCGAGTCTACAGTGCCATATAAAGGTATAATTAACATCATCTCGTTTTTTTTTCTTTGTTTGTTCAATTTGAAGTATATTTTCATGCAAGTCAAGTATGTAAAGTCCATTCAGTAGATTGCCAATACCATATAAAATATTTTTATTATAATAAAACAACTATTGTTCTTTATTATAATATCAAAACCATCCATATCCAATACAGAAATTGAAATAATGTTTCTAATGAGTGTCGGAACATAATAACAATTATTTAAACTAATGAACTTGCCCGAAGGCAGTGCTAAGCAATAAGTCCCTACAGCTAATGCAGCAACCTTTGCTCTATTTCCCACTCGTAGGACGACTTCATCCTTGTTCAGCTTTCTACTTCTACTTAGTCCCTGCATATTATTACATATGTGAGAACTACAGCCGGTATCCAATACCATGTAGAATTTTGACTTTCAAAAAAATTAATTTCAATCATGAACAAACCTAGATCGGAAGTCGAAGCTTCTCCAAGCTTCTTTTGGTCCGCAAGATACTCCTTGTAGTTCCTCTTCCAGTGTCCTGCCTTATTGCAAAGCAAATTCCTTTGCTATCTGGATCCGGTTTCTTTTTATCCTTTCTCTTCGCCTTGCCCTTAGCCTTCTTTTTTTTCTTCTTTTCAGAAGATACCTTGGGCCTCTTCCTTTTCTTGGAAGAATCATCCACTAGTAAGACTTAGTTCTTGTTGGATGAGAAGTGACCTTCAGTAGATTTCAACATATTAAGTAACTCAGGCAAGTTGACATCCAGCTTATTCATGTGAAAATTCACAACAAATTGTGAGAAGGTGTCCGGGAGTGACTGCAAGATCAAATCTTGGCTTAACTCCCCATCCATCACGAACCCAAGTTGTCCAAGTTGTTCATAATATGTCATCAACATATAATACAATGAATGAAACAGTGGTCCCACTAACCTTCTTGTACACACAAGGTTCATCCTCATTTTTGATAAAATTAAACCTTTTGATTATCTCATCAAAACGGATGTTCCATCTTCGAAAAGCTTACTTCAATCCATAAATAGATCGTTGTAGCTTACAGACTTGGTTTGTCCCAACCGTTGAAACAAAACCCTCTGGCTGTATCATATATACATTTTCCTCAAGCTCTATATTGAGGAAGGCTATTTTCACGTCCATTTGCCAGATCTCGTAGTTATAATAAGCTGCAATTGCAAGCAAAATCCGAATGGACTTGAGCATAGCTACTGGTGAGAAGGGTTCATCATAGTCAACTCCTTGTCTTTGTTTGAAACCTTTTGCAACTAGTCGGGCCTTATAGGTCTCTACCCATTTACACCCAATAGGCTTAATGCCCTCAGGTGGTGAAACTAAAGTCCATACTTGGTTTTCATACATGGAGTCCATCTCGGATTTCATGGCTTCTAGCCATTTCTCTGAGTCTTCACTACTCATAGCCTCTTCGTAAGTCAATGGATCATCATCATCTATGATGCGTACCTCATCATCATCCTCTATGATGAATTCATACCTTTCAGGTATCTTCGATACTCTTCCAGATTTACGAATAGGTAGTGGTATAATAGGTTCTTCTACTTGGTTAGGTACCTGACTTTGATCAGGAGTATTTTGTGGTTCTTGAACTTCTTCAAGATATATCTTAGTCCCACTAACCCCTTCGAGGATAAACTCATTTTCCAAGAAGGCAGCGTGTTTCGCTACAAACACCTTTTGATTAGTAGGATGATAGAAATAATATCCTAAACTTTCTTTAGGATATCCCACAAATCTACACTTGTCGGATCTAGTCTTCAACTTATTATGCTCAAGCCTTTTGACATAAGCTGGACAACCCCAAGTCTTAACATGCTTAAGACTAGGTTTCCTCCCTGTCCATATCTTATATGGGGTCTTTGGGACGGATTTGGTAGGTACCTTGTTAAGTAGGTATGCAGCCGTTTCTAGGGTATAACCCCAGAAGGATACTAGAAGGTCAGTATAACTCATCATGGAACGAACCATGTCCAACAAGGTTAGATTTCTCCTTTCAGATACACCATTCAACTGTGGCGTCCCTGGTGGAGTCCATTGTGAGATTATACCATTTTCTTTGAGACAACTTAGAAACTCATTGGTCAAGTATTCACCTCCTCGATCCGATCGAAGAACCTTGATACTCTTACCAATTTGCTTCTCTACTTCACTTCTGAATTCTTTGAACTTTTCAAACGATTCAGATTTGTATTTCATTAAATACACATATCCAAATCTAGAATGATCATCAGTGAAATTAATAAAATAAGAATACCCTCCTCATGCATTCGTTGTCATAGGTCCACATACGTCTGTGTGTACCAACGCTAACAACTCTGTAACTCTTTCTCCTTTTCCACTAAAAGGAGATTTAGTCTTCTTACCCCTGAGACAAGATTCACAAGTTGGATATGATTCGTAATCAGATAGCTCTAAAAGCCCATCTTTATGCAACTTGGTTAATCTTGTTTCATTGATATGATCGAGTCTACAGTGCCACATAAAGGTATATTAACATCATCTCTTTTTCTTTTCTTAGTTTGTTCAATTTGAAGTATATTTTCATGCAAGTCAGGTATGTAAAGTCCATTTAGTATATTGCCAACACCATATAAAACATTTCTATTATAAATAGAACAACTGTTGTTCTTTATTATAATATCAAAACCATCCATATCCAATACAAAAATTGAAATAATGTTTCTAATGAGTGTCGAAACATAATAACAATTATTTAAACTAATGAACTTACCCGAAGGCAGTGCTAAACAATAAGTCCCTACAGCTAATGCAGCAACCTTTGCTCCATTTCACACTCGTAGGACGACTTCATCCTTGTTCAGCTATCTACTTCTGCTTAGTCCCTGCATATTATTACATATGTGAGAACTACAGCCGATATCCAATACCCAAGTAGAATTTTTACTTTCAGAAAAAATTAATTTCAATCATGAACAAACCTATATCGGAAGTCGAAGCTTCTCCAAGCTTCTTTTAGTCCGCAAGATACTCCTTGCAGTTCCTCTTCCAGTGTCCTGGCTTATTGCAATGGTAGCAAATTCCTTTGCTATCTGGATCAAGTTTCTTTTTATCCTTTCTCTTCGCCTTGCCCTAGCCTTCTTGTTTTTCTTCTTTTCAGCAGATACCTTGGGCCTCTTCCTTTTCTTGGAAGAATCATCCACTAGTAAGACTTGGTTCTTGTTGGATGAGAAGTGACCTTCAACAGTTTTCAACATGTTAAGTAACTCAGGCAAGCTGACGTCCAACTTATTCATGTGAAAATTCACAACAAATTGTGAGAAGGTGTCCGGGAGTGACTGCAAGATCAAATCTTGACTTAACTCCCCATCAATCACGAACCCAAGCTGTCCAAGATGTTCAATCAGATTGATCATCTTAAGGACATGAGTCTCAACAGCAGTGCCCTCGGTCATACGAGATCGGAAGAGCTCCTTAGATATCTGATATCTAGCAGTCCTACTTTCCTTACCATACAACTCTTTGAGGTGCAATAATATAGTAGGAGCATCCATAGTTTCATGCTGACGCTGAAGCTCGTTACTCATGGATGCGAGCATGATGCATTGAGCCAAGATTGCATCATCTTGCCACTTTCTGAAAGTAACAATCTCTTCCTCAGAGGTTGTTTCTACAACATTTACAGGGATTGGCAAATTTAGGACATAAGAAATCTTTTCAGCAATGAGAACAATTCTCAGATTCCTTAACCAGTCCGTGTAATTCGCTCCGGTCAGTTTGTTAGCATCAAGTATGCTACGCAGTGATAGTGATTTTGACATTTTTAAATTCTGCATGTGAAATAGACAAAATTTTAGCATACATTCATTTAATTAATTACCAATATAAATTAGGTCTTTATTTTAAATTGGTATATCTCACTTTTTCATCAAACTATATTACCCTCATTATATAGTTCGGTAAATCTAATTAAAGATTTGCTAGTGAGATTAAGGATCCCATTTCAAATGTATATAGCCTTGTATGTGCACAACAAACTATATATAAATAAATAGGTAGACAACTATTGTCAATTACATCACTATGTAACTCCTTGTATTTTTCCTCTTAGATTATAATGATCAAGTGTGTGCACATCCGAACTAAAATAATCTAAGTTAAGTCCAACCTAGTACTTCCATATATGTGAAGAGAAAAAGACCGCCCTTGTGTGTGCACAACAAAGAAGTAATATTCAATTCCTTAATAAGCATCAAATGTGATAAAACAACATCTTAAATATTTAATACTCGCCTTGTGTGTGCACAACCAACTCATATTAAATATTTAATACTCTATTGTTTTACCATGCTAGAAGGCGACGTTCAATATTCATAATATCTTTGAACGCTTAGGACTTAATATTATTTCTTCGAGGGGTTTATTATTATTAGTCTCATCTTGTTTAGCGCGCATGCACATATATATATAAAATACGTGTCATATTATTTTACATGCGAAGCATGTTGGATAATATATAATATATATATAGTAAACATGCACAAATAGAATACTATATTCTACCCGGATTGATTATGGACTTTTATTCTAGTTTGGTTCACTAGAGCCACCAAGTGAACCAAAAGGTCAAACCTAGGGTGCAAGAATTAAATTTAAATATAACTATTATATTTAAACCCGGGCTCCATTACAAACGGGTCTTCAAGCGTTCCTTGCTCCTTTGTCTCCAATTCTTCAAAATTAATTCTAATTAGTCCTATTACAAAAACTATTTATAATAAATAGAAACCTTGATCAGCAGTCAAGGGGAAGTACATAGGAGGGAGAAAGAATTTACATTAAGAAAAATTAGAGAAGACGAGGTACGCATACCCCATTTATAAAAACCCATACATTCAAGCATCCACTAAAATAAATCCAATCACACATTGGTCAATAGTCCATAATCAATCCCTATTTATTATCATACATATATTTATATGTATCAATAAATAACATTCATCCCATGAATAATAAAACCATTCCATATATGCATTGATATCAATTAATGGGCAAAAGTTTTGCTAATATTTAGTTTTGAAACAAAATAAACTCTTTTATTTTAATCAAAAACCAAATCCAAATTAAACTCCTTTAATTTTAGCAATCTGAAATCCTATTCCAGATAAAATAAACAACTTTATTTTAAACTTTAATCAATTAAATAAACCATTTATGTTAATTGAGAAAAACAAAAAAATTTCAAAGTCTGCACACTGGCGCGACCACGCTCCAAAATGAACTAGGAGTGGCGCGGCCGCGCTGCACCCCCAAAAACGTTTTCTGGGTTAGGGTGCAGCCGCGCTCCAGAATAAACTGGAAACGGCGCGGCCGCGCCGCGACGCAGATTCAAAAAAAATTTTCCAGTCCAAAAATCTGATCGTATTGCATATCAATTCATACATGGAATCATCAAAATCAATAATTAACATAAGGATTGAGCTCTGATACCATTGTTAGGTTTGTATATAACACAAACAAGCAATCAAATTACATAAATAGAGCGGAAGCGTGATAAAACGAATTTAAAAATTTTAATACAAACCATCACCATGATCTATCCTTGTGTTCAATTATCAATTAAACGAAAGAGAAAGAAAATAATAATTATACCCTCGTAGATCAAAGCTTCCTCGGGTATAAGTTGAACTCCTAGTCCTTCGTGTTCTCCTCGAATTCCACCTATGAGATTCCTTCCTTTGATCAATGTTAGCCACCCAAGTGTTGGGCCTCTAGAGGTGATCCACCAAGGAAGAATAGGTATTCAAGAAGTTGGGTATTGGCAAAACCCTAGTTTCTATCTCTATAGAAATTGCTAGTACTCTCCACAATCTAATGCAAGAGTGTGTAACCCTAATCTATGATAAGACACCTCTTATTTATAGATGTAGGAATAACCCTTCCCTAAACTATTTAGGATTAGGGTTTCTATTATAATTAAACTCCTTTAATTAATTATGCTCCTAATCTAATTAGGAATTCATGAGAGAGTACTTCTATTAATTAATTCTCAATCCCTATTAGGAATTAAATAATAGTAATATAATAATAATAATAATAATAATAATAATAATAATAATAATAATAATAATAATAATAATAATACTCCTCTTATTAATTTATATTTAATATTTCGAAAATATTAAATAATAAATATTAAGTTGTTTAATTTATTCTATCTCCATAGACTAAATTAAATACACTTAATGTAACGATTGAGAATTTGTACTTAGCCATTTTGAATATATTTAAATAAAATAATTTTTTATGAATATATTATGTGTTATGTGTTTAAAGGTCGTATTATGATCTAAATTGTGTTTACGTGTTAGAAATTTCGAATTTGGATTTCGTAGAAGAAAATAATTTTTTTCTGAAAAAAAGGCGTAAAAACACTATTCACCCAAAAACGCTTTTGTGTCTTTTTGATTTTTCAAAGAATACGCGAATATTAATATTACGAGAAAAGATGGAATATCCAATAAAATTTGAAAACGAAAAACGTAGTTTTTCGACTGTGGAATGAATTTCGTTAGAATACGAGTATAATACGAAATATTATATGAAAGAATGAAAGAATAAATACGAGTATAATATGAAATATTATACGGTAGAATACGAGATTAATACGAGGTATAATACGAGTAGAATACGAATATTATAGGTAGTATATACGAATATGTAACTAGGAATCCAAGTGAATTGTTTTCGACCAATCAGATGCAAGCATGATGTAACCATGACATCATCTCCAAAGAAGCACAAATATGATGTCATCATGATGTCATAATGATGTCACATTGGACAATGATGCGAACGATGATGTCACGTTGGAAGATAATGTCATCATGATGTCATAATGATGTCATGGATGCGAAAAGACTATTTTGCCCTAACTCTACCTAGCCTATAAATATGAAGCTTTGCAAGCTTAAAACAACTTGCTAATTCACAAAATCAAAGAGCAAAGTTACTCTCTAGATATATATTTCATGTATTGAAGTTGCAAAGAAATAGTTAAGCTTGCAACTACAAGAGGTAGAATTCCTAGTCGTTGTTATATTCAATTTTCTTTCATTTTATAGTTGAAAAGCTCAAGAACATAAGTGGTTACCATGTACGATCTTTTTCGACTAAGTGTTTCTTCATGTGTTCTTGAGAAAAAGTCATAAAACTCTATATAAGTATGTTTATGATTTTCTTATTTGATGTTATAAGTGGTAGAACATGATGGCCTAGCTAATTAATGCTTGTGTCATCAAGTTTTAAGTAATCGAAATGAAGAATGATGGAACTTAGTTTTCATATGTTCTTCGTGTTCTTCGTGTTCTTGAGAAAAGTCATAAAACTCTATATAAGTAGGTTTATAATTTAGTTATTTTTATGTTATTGAAGTTAATTGAGTGTTAGAACATGATAACATAACATTTTGATGTTTGTGGTATCATATTTTATCAAATGAAATGAAGACGTTATGAACAAATCACACTTCTGACCTTTCTGTCCATTTTTTGAAACTGTAAATCTGAATATGCTTCTGATTTATAAAAGAAAGTTGTAGAGGGGAAAATTCTAATGAGAATAGGCTCAAGAATCACCTAAAAATGTTTTCGTATGAAAGAGTTATGGCTGTTTTAGTGCTGCTGGGTCTAGCTGTCAATATTTCCGCGGGAGCAGTTTTTAATATGCTTTTATAAGCTTCATAACTCTTAATATATAAAGAGTTAACATGTGATTTTTATATCAAAAGAAAGCTCTGGAAGTAAGCTAAACACAGAATCAAGAATCACCCAAAAATGTTTTGAAACGAAAAAGTTATGGTCGTTTAAGCGAGTCGGGGTCCTGCAGTCTACAAACTGCAAGGCATTCGGGAATTGGACCTTAAAAATAAGGTTTTGTGTATGTAAATTTTTTTGTTCATGCCACCTATGGGAGTAGTTAGGCCATGTTATAAATAGTTCACGGTCCAAAGTTGAGACCATTCCGAGGTTGGTTGAACGTAATTATGGATTAAATAAGTTTTGAAATCGATTATTGAAAAAGTTAAAAATACGAAGTTAGGTTCATGTTTAAAAGCTAGTTAAGATGAACTATAATAAGAGTCATGTGATGATTAATTGGTGTGTCTATGTGATTGATATTGTGTAGGACAATTGAAGAGCAATTTAGTGTAATCCTTAAAGAACGCATAAGGCAAGTTTCTAACTCTCATTCGATTTATGCATTGAATGTAAGTTTCCTAAACTTTCTCAATCTTTATATTTGAGTAAGTATCCCAACTTCATTTGATTTCTATATTGAATGCAAGTACTCCTAAACTTTTCACAAGTATTCAAGCTATGCTATGCATAATCTGTTAAAGCTTTCAAGTTCTATTATTCACGAACTGCTTATGAATGATTGTCGATGCTATTTGACTCAGCTAAACAAATGTTTAAATATTCTATCTATTGAATTATAAATCTTTGAAATATTATTGATGTTAAGTAGAGTTATCCAACTGAATTATTTTGGTTAGGATTCTAATGCATGTATGAGATGAACAACCCTAATATTAGGGGCAGTTTTAATCGGTTAAATCCGACAAGGCCGTGAGGTGCCTAAACCAAACGCATATAGTCGTTTAAAATAGAATGTTGATCAACATAGAGTACTATGGGCTGATCACCTAGAAGTGCTCGTAAGCATATCGGTTTGCGGTTTAAATACGGTGAAACCTTTTTATGAATAAAAATAAAAGTTCAAGGTCTTATGACTGCTCAGTATGTCGTTTCGAAAATCAATTCAAATAAAAGTAAATTGTTATTCCAATTTATTCAGAATATTTCTCAACTATTGTTCAGTTGTTGAATAATGATGATATGATTCTTGATTTTGTTGTTATTAAACTGTTATACTTGCTGAGCAATTAAATGCTCATTCTTGCTTTAAATCAAATATTTTCAGTTAAAACCGAGACTGCCGAAGGTTCCCGAAGGGACAAAGGCAAAGGAAAAGTTAACGAATAGGATTATATTATCCTAATATGTAATAGTTTATATTATGAAGGATTTATTCTTAAGAATGATGTAATATTTATTATTATTATGACGATGAATGATGTAATGGTTATAGAACCTGGGATTTGAGTGAGACATATTGTAATAATATAGTAATTGCATTTATGTCAATATTATTGTGATAAATGGGTAGTACCGTGATGCACTGGACCCAGGTTTAAAGGTAGACCTGGATTTGGAGGCATTACAGGTTGGTATCAAAGCTTTAGGTTATAAATCTTAGGTGGGGAAAATACCTTAGGAATATGACCTTAGAGAAGTTAGTCAAGAGATAAACTCAAATAGAGTTTTTAAGGGATGAATTGAGGAAATTCATCAAAAGATAATAAAAGTAAAAGCAAAACTTAAAATAAATTATATTTGTTATGTGATATTAATAAATATATTTTGTTACTATAGCTTATGTATAAGGTTATCTTTTATGAATCCCATCATTATGATAGTAATAAGGGGATAGTATGTGAAAAGCTTCAGCTTTATTAAATACGTTGTATGAATTAAGAAGCATATTATATAAAAATATTTATTAGACGTGCTTTGTAATGTGTATGTGCTAGTATTAATGAGAATGTGTAAAAAAAAACGAATAGTGAGTTAATAATAACATAATTTTATTATAATTTAACAGAAAAATGTCGCCAAGAGGAAGACCTAGAGGGTACAGGACCCAACAGAGAGAACCTGAAAACGAGAATAGGGAGCAAGCTAATCCTATGCAACAGTTCATAGACCTCTTACTAGGGGCCTTTAATAGAGAGCGTACTGAGGTACTTGTAAATCCTCCTGCTGTGCAAGTAGCCAATTTTAAGGATTTCAAAAATGTGGGACCGCCAGAGTTTAGGGGGACCATCGAGCCTATAGAAGCTCAATCATGGATTAAAGAAATAGAGAAGGCGTTTGAAATCGCTAGAGTCGGAGAGGAGCAAAAGATTGCTTTTGCTACATATTTGTTAAAAGGTGAGGCCAACTTTTGGTGGGAAGCCAATCAAAATAGGGTCGGAGAGGGAGTTATCGTGTGGGATCGGTTCAAAGAGTTATACTTTGAGAACTACTTCCCTATGAGTATGCAGAGCCGTATGGAAATGCGGTTTTTAGAATTGAAGTAGGAAGAAATGTCAGTTCCCCAATACGCTGCCAAGTTCAATGAACTGGCTAGGTTTGCGCCACATCAAGTGGACACCGAACAAAGGAAGGCACGAAGGTTTGAGCAGGGCTTAAAACCTTGGCTCTACAATAAAATTTCTGTGTTGCAGATTGGTTCTTTCGGATCAATCTTGGAGAAGGCTATTATAGCCGAAGGGGGAAGCGAGGCGTTGAGCTTATTCAACCGAGAGAAGAAAAATAAGAATAAGAATGAAGGAGGAGGTAGAGCTGATGGACCTAGTGGTAGTGGAGGAAGCCACAAGAGGAAGTGGAACAACTTCGGGAATACCGGAACCAAACAAGGGGACCCAAAGAAGAAGGGAGAACCGTGCAAGATATGTGGGAAGAATCATTTCGGGGTCTGCCTGAAGGGAAAGTCAGTGTGCTATAATTATGGGCAGGAGGGACATATCTCTCCTAACTGCCCCAACTCGAAGAAGAACACCGGATGTTTCATCTGCGGAGCGGCAGACCATATGGCAAGAAATTGCCCAAAGAAGGGAGCAGACGGGGGTAACGGCAACAAAGGGAACAACAGTGGTAAGCTGACCATAACTGGTCCAGCCCCAGCGAGTAGACCAACCGCCCGGACCTTCAACATGACGGCCCGAGATGCCGTGGCATCTGAAGATGTAGTCTCAGGTATCATCCCAATAAATAATATTAATGCATATGTATTGTTTGATTCGGGTGCGACCTGTTCTTTCATATCCTGTGATTTTGCTATACGTTTAGGTTTACCTCTAGAGAAACTAGAGTTACCCTTGAACATAGAAGTTGCGAATAAGGAAGTAATCCCTGTTAAACACGTTCATAGGAATTGTTGCGTCGAAATTAGAGGACATAAGTTAACGGTAGATTTAATTCCAATTAACTTGGGAGAATTCGACGTAATATTGGGGATGGATTGGTTAGTCAACCACGGGGCGATAATAGATTGTCTGAAGAAGAGCATAAACCTTCAGACTTCCAAACAGTCTAAGGTAGTGTTCTATGGTAGTAAATCGCACCGACATTCTTGTTGTCTAATGATGATGCAAGCGCAGAAGCTGTTAAAAATGGATGCGTAGGTTATCTGTGCCATATTGTTGATACCCAACAAGTGGGAGAGGAAATTGGACATATACCTATCGTGCAAGAATTCGCGGATGTATTTCCAGACGAGTTACTAGGTCTTCCGCCAGACAGAGAGATCGAGTTTGTTATAGACATAGTGCCCGGGACGGCACCAGTTTTGAGGGCACCATAAGATGGCACCCGTAGAGATGAAGGAATTGATGATACAATTGCAAGAATTATTAGATCGAAAATATATCCAACCAAGTGTTTCTCCATGGGGAGCACCAGTGCTATTTGTGAAAAAGAAGGACGGAACGTTAAGGTTTTGTATTGACTATCGGGAGTTGAACAAAGTAACGATCAAGAATAACTATCCATTGCCCAGGATCGACGATCTGTTTGATTAGTTAAAAGGGGAAAAATACTTTTCTAAGATAGATTTGAGAACGGGGTATCACCAGTTAAAGGTGAGAGGAGAAGATGTACCCAAGACGGCATTCAGGACTCGATATGGCCATTACGAGTTTCTGGTGATGTCGTTTGGTTTGACGAATGCGTCTGCCGCATTTATGGATCTGATGAACAGAGTGTTCAAGCAGTATCTAGACAAGTTTGTAGTAGTGTTCATAGATGATATCCTGATCTATTCAAAGACGCAGGAGGATCATGCAGAACATCTAAGGATAGTGTTAGAAACACTAAGGAGGGAAAAGTTGTATGCGAAATTCAGCAAGTGTGAATTTTGGCTAGAGAGGGTACAATTTTTGGGACACGTGATCGACAAGGACGGTATATCCGTAGATCCAGGGAAGGTGGAAGCGGTGATTAATTGGGAGCAGCCGAAGACGCCGACTGAAGTGCGTAGTTTCCTAGGGTTAGCGGGTTACTATCGGAGATTTATTCAACATTTTTCGAAGATAGCTACCCCGTTAACAAATTTGACGAGAAAGACAGTAAAATACGTATGGTCGTAGAAATGCGAAGAAAGTTTTCAGGAGCTCAAGAAAAGATTAAGTGAAGCGCCAGTGTTATCCTTACCAGATGACACAGGTAATTTTGTAGTTTATAGTGATGCGTCGCATAAGGGACTTGGATGCGTGCTTATGCAGCACGGTAAAGTCATTGCGTATGCGTCACGACAATTGAAAGATTATGAGAGGGGATACCCTACTCATGATCTCGAATTGGCAGCAGTGGTGTTTGCCTTGAAAATTTGGAGGCACTATCTCTACGGAGAAAAATGTGAGATATACACAGACCACAAAAGTCTAAAATATATCTTCACACAGAAAGAGTTGAATATGAGACAGAGGAGATGGTTAGAATTAATCAAGGACTATGATTGTAAGATTCTATATCATCCAGGAAAGGCGAATGTAGTGGCCGACGCCTTAAGTAGGAAGGGTCGGGAGAAGTTGTCTATGTTAACCGCTCAAGATGAGCTAATAGCAGAGATGGCTAAAATGGAGTTGGAGGTAAAATTTCCAATGGAATCGGGGGGAAAATTATTTGCAATGGAAACTCGTCAAACACTAGTGGACAGAGTAAAGGAGGCACAACTCAAAGATGAGGAATGCGAAGTTATAAGGAAGAGAATTTCTAAAGGAGAAGAGTTGAAGTATAAACTCGATAGTGAAGGAATGATAAGGTTTGAAGGAAGAATTTGGGTTCCATTAGAACCGAAGCTAAAAGAGGAGATATTACAAGAGGCCCATTGTTCGAGGTTTTCGATTCATCCTGGTAGCACGAAGATGTATCAAGACCTCCGACAAAAATTTTGGTGGCCGAACATGAAAAGAGAAGTCGCGGAGTGCGTCAGTAGGTGCCTGACTTGTCAAAAAGTTAAGGCCGAACATCAGAGACCCAGTGGGTTGTTACAACCGTTAGAGATTCCAGAGTGGAAATGGGAGCATATCACGATGGATTTTGTCGTAGGACTTCCAATGACACAGAAGGGATACGACGCTATATGGGTTATAGTGGATCGTTTGACAAAGTCGGCTCATTTCTTGCCGATAAAGATTAGGTTTAACCTAGAACAGTTAGCTAAACTCTATGTTAAGGAAATTGTTTCGCGACATGGAGTTCTAGTTTCGATTGTGTCGGATCGAGATCCGCGTTTCACGTCGAACTTCTGGAAGAGTTTGCAAGGGCAAATGGGAACGCATTTGAGGTTGAGCACTGCATATCATCCTCAAACGGACGGACAGAGCGAACGAACGATTCAGACCCTAGAAGATATGCTACGGGCTTGTGTCATGGACTTTAAGGGGAGTTGGGACGACCACCTACCTTTAGTAGAATTCGCTTATAATAATAGCTATCACACAAGTATAGGTATGCCGCCTTACGAAGCGTTATACGGAAGAAAGTGCAGAACGCCACTGTGTTGGGATGAGGTAGGGGAACGTCGACTGTTGGGACCAGAATTGGTTCAGCAAACCGCAGAGATTATTAAAGTCATAAGGTCAAGGCTAATCGCAGCTCAAGACCGACAGAAGAAGTATGCGGATCAGCATCGTCAGACACGAGATTTTGAAGTCGGCAGTTATGTATTTTTGAAAGTGTCGCCTTGGAAAGGGAAGATACGTTTTGGAAAGAAAGGGAAGCTTAGTCCGAGATTTATAGGACCGTTCGAAGTATTGAGAAGGGTAGGGGAAGTGGCTTACGAAATAGCCTTACCTCCTGAGTTAGAACATATTCATAACGTGTTTCACGTGTCGGTACTACGACCCTATAAACCAGATTATAAACATGTTATTGAATATGAACCTATCTAGGTTGAAAAAGACTTAAAATATGAAGAAATTCTGATTCAGATAATTGATAGGAAAGAGCAAGTCTTACGCAATAAAGTTATACCTTCTGTGAAAGTGTTATGGAGGAACCACAATGCCGAAGAAGCAACGTGGAAACTTGAAGATAAAATGAGGAATAATTATCCCCATCTTTTTGTGTAGCATTACTTGTATCGTAATTCTGGGGACAGAATTCTTATAAGGGGGGAGAATGTAACGATTGAGAATTTGTACTTAGCCATTTTGAATATATTTAAATAAAATATTTTTTTTTGAATATATTATGTGTTATGTGTTTAAAGGTCGTATTATGATCTAAATTGTGTTTATGTGTTAGAAATTTCGAATTTGGATTTCGTAGAAGAAAATAAATTTTTTCTGAAAAAAGGCGTAAAAACACTATTCACCCAAAAACGCTTTTGCGTCTTTTTGATTTTTCAAAGAATACGCGAATATTAATATTACGAGAAAAGATGGAATATCCAATAAAATTTGAAAATGAAAAACGTAGTTTTTCGATTGTGGAATGAATTTCGTTAGAATACGAGTATAATACGAAATATTATATGAAAGAATGAAAGAATAAATACGAGTATAATATGAAATATTATACGGTAGAATACGAGATTAATACGAGGTATAATACGAGTAGAATACGAATATTATACGTAGTATATACGAATATGTAACTAGGAATCCAAGTGAATTGTTTTCGACCAATCAGATGCAAGCATGATGTAACCATGACATCATCTTCAAAGAAGCACAAATATGATGTCATCATGATGTCATAATGATGTCACATTGGACAATGATGCGAACGATGATGTCATGTTGTAAGATGATGTCATCATGATGTCATAATGATGTCATGGATGCGAAAAGACTATTTTGCCCTAATTATACCTAGCCTATAAATATGAAGCTTTGCAAGCTTAAAACAACTTGCTAATTCACAAAATCAAAGAGCAAAGTTACTCTCTAGATATATATTTCATGTATTGAAGTTGCAAAGAAATAGTTAAGCTTGCAACTACAAGAGGTAGAATTCCTAGTCGTTGTTATATTCAATTTTCTTTCATTTTATAGTTGAAAAGCTCAAGAACATAAGTGGTTACCATGTACGATCTTTTTCGACTAAGTGTTTCTTCATGTGTTCTTGAGCAAAAGTCATAAAACTCTATATAAGTATGTTTATGATTTTCTTATTTGATGTTATAAGTGGTAGAACATGATGGCCTAGCTAATTAATGCTTGTGTCATCAAGTTTTAAGTAATCGAAATGAAGAATGATGGAACTTAGTTTTCATATGTTCTTCGTGTTCTTCGTGTTCTTGAGAAAAGTCATAAAACTCTATATAAGTAGGTTTATAATTTAGTTATTTTTATGTTATTGAAGTTAATTGAGTGTTAGAACATGATAACATAACATTTTGATGTTTGTGGTATCATATTTTATCAAATGAAATGAAGACGTTATGAACAAATCACACTTCTAACCTTTCTGTCCATTTTTCAAAACTGTAAAGTCTGAATATGCTTCTGATTTATAAAAGAAAGTTGTAGAGGGGAAAATTCTAATGAGAATAGGCTCAAGAATCACCTAAAAATGTTTTCGTATGAAAGAGTTATGGCTGTTTTAGTGCTGTTGGGTCTAGCTGTCAATATTTCCGCGGGAGCAGTTTTTAATATGCTTTTATAAGCTTCATAACTCTTAATGTATAAAGAGTTAACATGTGATTTTTATATTAAAAGAAAGCTCTGGAAGTAAGCTAAACACAGAATCAAGAATCACCCAAAAATGTTTTGAAATGAAGAAGTTTTGGTCGTTTAAGCGAGTCGGGGTCCTGCAGTCTACAAACTGCAAGGCATTCGGGAATTGGACCTTAAAAATAAGGTTTTGTGTATGTAAATTTTTTTGTTCATGCCACCTATGGGAGTAGTTAGGCCATGTTATAAATAGTTCACGGTCCAAAGTTGAGACCATTCCGAGGTTGGTTGAACGTAATTATGGATTAAATAAGTTTTGAAATCGATTATTGAAAAAGTTAAAAATACGAAGTTAGGTTCATATTTAAAAGCTAGTTAAGATGAACTATAATAAGAGTCATGTGATGATTAATTGGTGTGTCTATGTGATTGATATTGTGTAGGACAATTGAAGAGCAATTTAGTGTAATCCTTAAAGAACGCATAAGGCAAGTTTCTAACTCTCATTCGATTTATGCATTGAATGTAAGTTTCCTAAACTTTCTCAATCTTTATATTTGAGTAAGTATCACAACTTCATTTGATTTCTATATTGAATGCAAGTACTCCTAAACTTTTCACAAGTATTCAAGCTATGCTATGCATAATCTGTTAAAACTTTCAAGTTCTATTATTCACGAACTGCTTATGAATGATTGTCGATGCTATTTGACTCAGCTAAACAAATGTTTAAATATTCTATCGATTGAATTATAAATCTTTGAAATATTATTGATGTTAAGTAGAGTTATCCAACTGAATTGTTTTGGTTAGGATTCTAATGCATGTATGAGATGAACAACCCTAATATTAGGGGCAGTTTTAATCGGTTAAATCCGACAAGGCCGTGAGGTGCCTAAACCAAACGCATATAGTCGTTTAAAATAGAATGTTGATCAACATAGAGTACTATGGGCTGATCACCTAGAAGTGCTCGTAAGCATATCGGTTTGCGGTTTAAATACAGTGAAACCTTTTTATGAATAAAAATAAAAGTTCAAGGTCTTATGACCGCTCAGTATGTCGTTTCGAAAATCAATTCAAACAAAAGTAAATTGTTATTCCAGTTTATTCAGAATATTTCTCAACTATTGTTCAGTTGTTGAATAATGATGATATGATTCTTGATTTTGTTGTTATTAAACTGTTATACTTGCTGAGCAATTAAATGCTCATTCTTGCTTTAAATCAAATATTTTCAGTTAAAACCGAGATTGCCGAAGGTTCCCGAAGGGACAAAGGCAAAGGAAAAGTTAACGAATAGGATTATATTATCCTAATATGTAATAGTTTATATTATGAAGGATTTATTCTTAAGAATGATGTAATATTTATTATTATTATGACGATGAATGATGTAATGGTTATAGAACCTGGGATTTGAGTGAGACATATTGTAATAATATAGTAATTGCATTTATGTCAATATTATTGTGATAAATGGGTAGTACCGTGATGCACTGGACCCAGGTTTAAAGGTAGACCTGGATTTGGGGGCGTTACACTTAACTTATTATTACAATTATGTCATTTACTTCTTAAATAAATATTTTTCTTTTGCGGTGTAACCCTTTAGGTTCTCCATATTAAACCGGTTGTGAATAAATCAATTAGAACAATTCTAATTATATTTAAATAAATAAATTAAACTATTTAATTCATTTAAACAAATAATATTTATTCTACAATAAGGGTAAGCCCCCTTAGCGATTAACGACTTTCCAGATAATATAGATTTCAACATTAATCACAAAAGAACCTTTTAGTGAATAGTTACCGTACAATTCAATCCTTCTACCATACAATGTCCCAATTAAATATAAGACATGGATTTACTGTCAAGTCTTATTTTATTTTTTTATATGTATTTCGATTCCCAAATGCAAAACTCTAAATAATGAAAATTAGAAACTCCTTTCTAATTTCATTCTGCCTTGGCCAAGGACTACTGAGTTGTCATTTATCGAATCACATAGGACATTCACATCTTTTACTGGACGTGGTAGATTCTTTGTTGATCATTCACCTATCTCCATGCACAACTTATTATACCAAATCATATCCTTTGATATATCCCAAAGGTCTTAAGGGACATGTCAAAGTATAACTCATCATACACAAGATACTATGATGATCTCAAGTCCAAGGATCACTTGTACTACTATCACTAGAGGAATTCCTATTGACAGGCGAGTAAAACTCCATTAGGTATTCCTTAGCGAGCCACGTTCAATGTACTTATTCTCCAATAAGCACCTACATGCTTGCTTTAGTGTCTCCACACAAATGATTATGAGATCAATCATCCTCTTCCTAAGAGCAAGCAACGTATGTACTAATCTATCCGGATTCAGTAATCCCCTTTTTAGTAATCCAACGATTAGGAACGATTTTAGTTTGTGAGCTATCTAGAATTTAGATCTCATTAGCATGATCACCATCATGATTCTAAAAGCATTGCTCAAAACTATGGGTTTATCATATTTAATATAACAGCACCATGTAGATAATGTAACATGCCTTTAAGAAAATCAATTATTTTATTAATAAATGAATAAGATTACAAAGTATATGCTACATCATATCAAATATGATTGGCTTGTGTGCATACTACTTTCAGTATCTTTCAGTGCGGCTACAATCAATGAGTACTATAACCTGAGACCACCAGTACCGTGCCAGTATGTCCAGTTCCTTAATAGCAATCCAAACTATGATACGATGATAGCCGAGTTATGCAGGCCTGAGTTAGCTTGGACGACCAAAGGTTCGCGAGGTGCTGCCTATTTTCATATCAAGGATCTAAGCAGATATGGAAAGATTTGGTACGCATTCCTATATACCAAGCTGATGCCCTCTCAGCACGTGAGCGATGTTCCAAGAGAAAAGGCACCGTTATTATATGCAATTATAAAAGACTTTGATATCGATATGGGGAATGTGATTGTGCATTCCATATATATTCGGGGAAATACACAAGGAGGATTGCCACATCCGTCCCTCATTTGTGGTCTTTGTTATTGTGCGGGTGTTAGATGGCACTCTGATGAAGTCATGCAACAGTCCTTACTTCTATTGGATAATGGTTTAATTACGCGCTATAAGGTTTAGGAAGGAGGTGAGTCTCACCCACGAGGCTTGGGCTTTATCATTCCGAGCATGACGAGGAGCGTGTTTCGGATGACGAAGAGGATGCACTAACGACTTCTACGTCATGACGCAAGGCATAATTCAGTGCTCAGTTTCGTAATTTGCAACTACATACAGATGCCTAGCATCAACGCTTAGAGAAGCAGAATAGACGGTTGGCGACCCGTCAGGCACACATGTTTGATCAGCAGAATCAGTTCAACACAGCTCTAGGAGAAATGTTCGCGAGACTAAATCCGAGCATTGATCCAGTTCAGTTTCCTACTCAGCCGCTGCCAGCATTTCCACCATCAGACTCCGGTGATGAGCAAGTCGAGCACAATGCTTGACCAGTGAGGAAAGTCCTTGGTTTTCATTTCTTTATTTTCTAATCAATGAGGGCATTGTTCAAAATGAGTTTGGGAGTGGATTTGCTTGGTATTAGTCATAGTAGTCATAGTTTTATCTGGTTATTATTGTGCATCATACTTGATAGTTTTCACATAATTTGCATCATAATTTGCTTTTGGTTAATTTTACGTAGTTTAAAAATAAATTTTAAAAAAATCACAAAAATATTTTCTTTTGTAGATTAGTTTATTGCATTCACTTATGAATTTAGGATCATATAAAATTGCATTTAGGGTCATTTGAGCAATGAATTCATGTAGAGCATTTAAGGAAGGCCGATGATGAAAATTTTGATCAGTCAGACTTGAGACCCTTTGATTTTTAATTGCGCACGTTAATGTATTGAATTGGTTAGGTTTTTGTTCAATTTTATGTATTAAGTGCTCGTTAAGGATATACAGACCTTTATCACTTGTTGGAAAAAAAAATATGAATAATTACTGATTCGATGTCTATCTAAAATGCAAGTAAAAAAAAAGAATAGACATATATGAGCAAGTCTTGACTAGTTTATTTTTGTGGCCTTTGTCATTCGAACAAGTAAGCCCATAGGAGTGTTTCTATACTTAGTGCCCTAAAGCCATCTGGTTTAGGAGTCATTGGTGAAAATTTCGCTACATGGGTGGCATTGAAAAGCCTAATAAATATAGACATTTCACAAGTCAAGAATACAGGAATTTAATGAAAAAAATCAACAAGATGGAGTGTAAAATGCACTCGTTGAAAGAAAGAAAAAAAAGAGAAAAGAAAAAAAATGTGAAAATAAGTGAATAAGAGGCGTACTGAAGAGTAATATTTATAATAAAATATCTTTTATTGAGCACTGTGGTACATGGATTAGTTTGAGATTTTAACTAGTTTGATATGTTGATCACACACACACGGAAGGGTTGAAAGTAAGATGAAATTAGTGATAAGTTATATTTCTGACGGTACATAAATTTGATGTTTTGCTAAATTGTTAGTTACCGATGAGGCATGATATTTATGATCTATGCTGTTTGATTGCTTGATCTTAGTAAATCATGCATTTGCATTCATGTAAGTTAGGTTAGTTTGTTTATTTTTATTTTTCTTATGTTTTTACTTGAGGACAAACAAAGTCTTGAGTTTGGGGTGTTTGATGAGTGGGTTTTATACCTACGAATTAGATATATCTTGGGCTTAATTCTTTATTAGCTTTGAGTATTTTTAGTATCTTTTTACTTGTTTTTGTGTTTATTTTGTAGGAAACGGCTTCGGACGGGGAAAATAGGGAAACTTGAAGATCAGGGGCATTTCTATATTTTTGGTGGAAGTGAGCTCGCCAGGGCGTGTTCCTGTGGTATAATATCTTTGTCGGGGCGAGCTCACCTGATGTCTTCGCCGGGGCGGATTCATGAAGGCAGAATGAGTTCGTCGGGGCGAGTTCAGCAGGAAAGAGAAAAAAAGTATAATTCAGTTATTCCGGATTTGGTGTGGAAAAAGGATTCTTTTAGGCTAACTTATTCAGAGGCTATAAGAGGAATTAAAAGACATGGAAAAAGGGGTTACACATAGGGAGAGATTGACAAAAGCATACGAGAGGATTGTGAAGAAAGTAGGAGAAGGCGCATAAGAAGATCAAGTGAAGATTTCAAATAGAAGGAACTTCTGCAGAGTTTTTATTCTTTTTCTCTTCTTTTACTTGTAACTTCATATGATTAATTCTTCTATGGATTCGTAATTTACGTTTGTTGTGTGGAACTAAATTCTAATTAAGATTATAATGGATCTTTTTGCGTAGTTTATTTTCATATGCTTCCTTGTTGATTATTGTTAATTATTATCAGATTGTCTATTATGGTTTATGCTTAATTGTTTAATTGCATGATCACCAATTACCGTGATAATCTATATAAACTCGAGAAATGGATTATAGGTTTAGATCTAATCATAATAGCATGTGATTGTGTTTTCTGCATGGTGATGGAATTCATGATTTGTGTCTAGGATAGAGATATACCTATACGCCGCATGTAATTTGATAAGGAACTTGTGCTTTAAATTCTTTTTAATTGTAATTCACATAGAGATATAGTGAATTAGTTAACTAGGGTGTTCACCTTAATTCTATCGATTGTGGATTTAAGTTGATTTGTTTATGATACATCGAGAGATGGTCATAAATATTGATGAGTTCTCGATTAACAATCCGTAATAGTTAGCATAATTTAACCGAAAGTGTACCGATTTAAGTGAAGCAATAAGTGAAGTTGTAATCTTAAGTCTTCGTAATCTGTTTTCAAACTTGTGGTGCTTTGTATTAGTTTAATTAATTCTCTATTTCCATAAAAGCGCACAGTTATAAATCACGTGTTTAATAAGATTGAGTTAATTCAAAATTGGTAGTTATTGTTTTAAATTACAGTTTTTCTTCGTGGGAACGATACTCTCTTATCATTATATTACTTGTGGACTGTGTATACTTGCATATTTTGCTAGTATAAATTTAGGCAAACATCGCCTCCCTAATAGTGCTGGAGTCTTTGCCCGTTAACCTTGAATGCTCGTTTGGAGTTGACCTCTTCAACTTCTGCCACTCCATGCGGGAATACCTTAGTGATAACAAACGGTCCTGACCACCGTGATTTAAGCTTGTCTGGAAAAAGTTTCAGCTTTGAATTAAATAAAAGTACCGCTTGGCCTGACTCCAATTTTCAGTCGATGATTTTCTTGTCATGCCACCACTTGATCATTTCTTTATAAAACTTAGCATTTTCATAGGCTTAGAGACGGAACTCATCCATCTCATTTAGCTATAGGAGAAGCTTCTCTTCGGCTGCATGCAAGTCAAAGTTGAGCTTCCTTATGGCTCAATATACTTTGTGTTCTAATTCTACCAGCAGATGACATGCCTTGCCGTATACGAGTTGATATGGTGACATCCCTATTGGTGTTTTGTAAGTCGTCTGATAGGCCCACAAAGCATTATTGAGTTTCTTTAACCAATCCTTTTGGCTGGGATTCATGATTTTCTCCAGAATTCTCTTCACCTCTCTATTTGAGATTTTAGCTTGGCCACTCGTCTAGGGGTGATAAGCTATAGTGATCTTGTGTGAAACTTCATACCTAGCAAGAAGAGCCACAAAATATTTATTACAAAAATGTGTGCCCTCATCATTAATGATCGCTCTTGGTGTTCCAAATCTTATAAAGATGTTCCTTCTAAGAAAATTTATCACCACAATAGAATTATTCTTAGGCAAAGCTGCTACTTCAATTGTAACGACCGGGAATTTTGGATTTGCCTTGTAATTCGAATTTGAATATTAATGAATATGTTATATGATATTAATATTATTTTGTGTTGCATGTTTAAAGGTTGTGTGACAACCTGGATTAAGTGAATGCATGAGATTTTACGTGTTATAGTTTTGTTTAAGTGAATAATTGATTTCGCGTAGCGTCGCTAAATCACTGTTCATGGGGCACGATTCTCGAGGCACTATCCACGCTATAATATTTTGCGTCTTTTTCAATTTAGTATAATTTCATTAATGTGTGCATGTAAATGAATAATTTTTCCAAGCGTTGAAAATTTTATTTGAGCTGATACGTGATTTTATCCGTATCCGAAATGCATTATATGGGTGTTCCGAATAAATGGACAGATCCAGTAATAATTATTTTTATGCGTCCCAATAATTTATGGGAGTACCCATTTTTAATTATGGGTAGAGTTATTGAGCAAATTGGGTACAAATGAGGGAGTATTCGGGCATGGGAGAGACCAAATGGGGCTATTAGTTTGTGTGTTGCTGATATGGGGAACCATCTAACTCTTTGGACCAATCAAAGGAGAGAATGGAGGTAGTGTCGGCTGATTGTGGCATTGTGCCAAGCACAATGCATGGATAATCCCTAATGCCAAACATTCCTTCTTGAGAATTATTTCAAGGGAGCTCGGGTCGAGTAACCATTTCCCCCATCTCCCGAAGTCACCCACCAAGTCCTTCACCTCCTCCTCTTTGCACATCTGATCATATCCATCATCCTTTCCCTTGTTACTACAAGTAGAGAGAAGAGCATAGAGAGAGAGAGTGCACAAGAAGAAGGACTAAGCCTCATTCGTTCCCCTCTTCCCTATCTAATTCAAACTTCTGCCCATTATTAAGCGTAAAAAGAGAGAGAGCTAGTGGGGGCAAGAGAACAAGAAAGCAAGCTGCAGAAAACAAAGGAAGAAGAAAGAAGAGAGCTCGAGAGGAAGGAGCAGCGGGTGAAGCAAAAAAGGAGAGGAGGAGAGGCTCGAGTGCAGCAAGGAAAGAAGAAAAAGAGTCTCAAGCTAAACCTAGAAATTTCTTTAGCATCTTGGAGGGATTACAAAAGGTAAACCATCAACCTAAACTCATCCCAACTGATTTGGTTAAGAGTTTCTAAGTTTTTATGGTTTTTGGGGCTTTTAAGCTTCTATTGATGGTTTGAGTTATTGTTGCGATTCTTGTTGTTGTTGTTTGTTTTGGATGTTTGTAAACGTTGTTAAGAGACTATGTAAGCCATTAACAACATCAAAGTGGAACAAAAATGAAAGAAATCCTTACCTTGGCTTAATGGAGCAAGAACAATGAACTGTTGAACAAGGACATGGACTGTTGGACGAATTTAGAGGACCATGGTAGATATTTTTCATGTTTGATAATTTTAGTTAATGCTATAAGTGTATGAATCTATAGGAGTCTTATAGTTCATGTTGTAAGCTTTCCATAGCCTCTAAAATGGCTTAATTCCTAGTTGTAACGAAGAAGTTACGAAGGTTTGAAGTTTGGGTGCCAAAACAGAGTTTGTTGGCAAGCTCGGCGGAGAGGAACCCTTCGGGGGCAAGCACACTTGTTCTAGGGGCGAGCTCATTTGTTCTAGGCGAGCTCGACAGAGAGGAGGTGAGCTCATTTGGCTTAGGGTGAGCTGATTATAAAGTGGGCGAGCTCATCATAAAGGTAGGCGAGCTCATCATAAAGTGGGCGAGCTCATCATAAAGTGGGCGAGCTCATCATAAAGTGGATATGCTCATTAGAAAGGAGGGCGTGCTCATTAGAAAGGAGGGCGTGCTCATCAGAAAGGAGGGTGTGCTCATCAGAAAGTGGGTGAGCTCATCAAAAAGGTGGGTGAGCTCATGGGCGAGCTCATCGGAGAGGTGGGCGAGCTCATCAAGAGGAGGGCGAGGAGAGGAGCTCATCCGGGGCGAGTAGAAGCCCTCTGGGGCGAGCACAAGCCCTCTAGGGCGAGCACAAGCTCATCTAGGGTGAGCACGAGCTCATCTGGGGCGAGCACAAGCCCTCTGGGGCGAGCACAAGCCCTCTGGGGCGAGCACAAGCACTCTGGGGCGAGCACAAGCACTCCGGGGCGAGCTCGTTGTGCGATGCTGACCTCCTTTAGTAAAATGGACCTAACTTTCTCATATAAACTCCAAATTGAATGATTCAAGATGATCCAGAAAGCTTAGAGATAGACCTACAACATCCATTAATTAGAATTGAAATTTTCTAACTGGAGAAATTTTGAAATTGACCGGTTTTAGGGCTATTGTGCAAATGGAAGGCGTCGGTCATGCGTGTGTGCAACGTGTAATGCTTCCGACAATAAAAGACATTCTTCTAAGTCCTAAAACATGAATGTTATGAATTATAATGATACTTATAATTAGCCAATGAGTATTAGATAAATCAAAGGGGCGTGTGATGAGTGTGTTTTATAGACACAAATTGGGTACTTTTAGCCTTAATAATTAGTATGTCTTTAGCCATTTCATTTGGTTTTATGTGTTTTCATCTTATTATTGTGTAATACAGTTTTGTATTACTTCTATATATTTTTGTATGCTTTTATGTGTTTTTACTTGGTTTTGTAGGAATTGAAATAAAGGCCCCTTGGATCGTTGCGTTTTTTACTCGAATTTGGCATTCCAGCTGCTTGTTTCTCAATTTGACGCATGATGCAATCCGAATCTCTCAAAACGCAAAGAACACAAGTTGTAGATATTCATCTCAGCTTTCCAGAACATCCGGAATCATCCCATTTGAAGTTCGTATGAGAGAGTTATGGTCATTTTACCATCGGATTTTGTATAAATTTTACACAATAGCTGCTTCCAGGCCATTTTGAGCCTTGTTCTGTCCATTATCTCGACGACCTCCAGTTATGCCTACTTAATCGCCTTAATCCGAGTTCGGAAGAAGAATTTATGGCCATTTTACCTGAGCTCGCCGGGGCGGGAAGTTCGTACACAAATTCCTCGCCGCGGCGAGTTCACGCCGGGGCGAGAAAACTTAGGCCATTTTTGGCGCCGGGGCGAGCTCGTCACGGACAACAGCAGATTGTGCGATTTTTTTGGTCATTTTTAGTGTGCTAAGCTAGGGTTACTCAGACCCAACACTTATAACATATCTAGGGGCTCGAAAATGAAGGAGGAGACTAGTGGAGGCTGCACATAAACATCAAATTGAAGAGAAATGGGCTGCAATACAAGGAATTTCCAGCAAAATCAAAGGAACAATTGAAGAAAGGAGTACCAAATCAAGGAGGAAAGCTAGAAATCATCAACCCTCAAGCAAGCAACATTGGAAAATCTTCAAAAGTGGTTTTATTTCTAGTATTTCCTTCTTATTTTGTAAATCCAATATGATGATATATAGATCAAATTTGATGTTTTATGTAGTTACCATGAACTAGAACTCAATTGCCAAGATTTCAATGGAACCCAATACATAGTTTGAATTGAATGCTCTCTCTTTGATGTTGGTTAATTATTTGTGATTGGATATCATAATTTGTGCTTTATATATTAATTACCTAGCTAGTAATTACCTTGGGAACATATATGGAATTGAGAGAGGAAGTATAGGTTGAGACCTTGTTATGATATCATGTGAAAATTAGATATTTCTATGGGTAATTTATGAAATTAAGTGACGTGTGTTTTATTTATTACCCTCATGAATATATAATTTGATTGTATTTAGGATAGACATATACCTAAATACCACATGTATCCATTGGAGAATCTATGCTTAATGATTTCTATTGAGAAAGTTGGTAATTGATGGAGTAGTTAATGAGGTTTTGTGACATACACCTTACTAATTGTTCTTGATATGAGAATCTTGGTAGTGTGTAGAATAGAGATATATCTATACACCGTAATGGGGAATACGTATTTGACCATCGAGAGAGGCTTAGACATACTTGTGATTTCTCGGGTAACAATCCTTGTGATTTAACTAGTTGAAAAGAGAGAGTTAGGATATTCAAGTGAAGTATTGGGAGAAATTGTGATCTTAGACTTGTTAATATTTGATTTCATTATCTTAATGCTTTCCATAGTTCTTTGATTATTTGTTATCTTCGTTATTGCAAAACAACAAAAATAATTATCGTTTGTTTAAATAAGATTGAGATGATAAAAGGTTAGTACTTGGAAAAGTCTAGTAACAATTTCTCGTGGGATCGATACTATACTTGCTCTTTATTACTTGTTGACCGCGTATACTTGCGCGTAAATTATCGTTATATTAATCGGACAACAAGTTTTTGGTGCCGTTGCCGGGGAATTATTTTTCTAGTGTTTTTCCAATATTAGTCATAATCAAATTGATCTTAATTTAAACTAGTATATAAATTTGTTTTTAGTTTATTTTATCATTTATTTTTTTTATGTTAATTCTTTCTTCTTTGCAAGGTACACCATGGATGACTTTGTTGATCAATGGCCATACATGAGTATGACTCAACCAAGGGAAACTGGGATTGATGGACTCAATGCACTCTCTGCATTGTCAGCACAATTGGAAATAGTATCGAGGAAGTTGGATGCTTTAGTAGTAGAGAGCATTCAAGGTATAACAATTACTTGTGATTATTGTGCTGACAATCATCCGAGTCATCAATGCACCGTCAGTTTTGGACCGGTACAATACGGTGGTGATTACCTCAACAACTATGATTATCCCGATTGTCACCAAGATTGGGGGTATCATCCGAATAGTACATGGAGCTACAATTATGATGATCAATGTTATGCTTCAAGCCCATCATACACTCTTGAATCTCAGAATCAAGCTCCTACTCAAGAAGAAGGAATATCAAAATTTGAGGAACTTGTGTCCAAGATCATGGCTTCAAATGAGGAGATGTTGAAAAGTCAAGAGATGTCGATTCGAAATCTCGAGAACCAGGTGGGACAACTTGTCATTGCCTTCAATAATAACTATCAAGAAGCATGGCCCAATGACTCGGTTTCAGAAACTGATGGAGTGCCCGAGCTGATTTTTGAGGAATCTATGGGGGAGAAGACATGTGAGGAGCAAGAAGTGGAGGCCGAGGAAGATCTAGCCTTGAGCTCCAATGATGATGAGCCAATTTTGATAGTGCCTCATACACCTCCACCAAAGCTCATGGATTCGGGCAGTTTTGCAATACCGTGTCCACTTAGTAGTCATTTCTTAGGCGAGGCTCTATGTGACGATGGAGCTAGTATGAATGTGGAACTATGGTGGGCCGAGGAAATGAAGATAGAAGAAGAGCCCATTGTGCTTGACAAGCCCCAATGCCCCAATCTTATCACAGACACAACGGATGAAGCACCTAGCTTTTTGGCATTTGAAATTGAGAATTTATCTACAAAAAGAAAGCTAGGTGACTTTAACTCAATGACTATCGCCAATGGGAACCTCCCAAAAGCTACATGGCTATTGATGGATGGTGGGTTCCTCAATTATCGAAGGGGAATTAGATAAAAACAGGAAGTTAGTCAAGCCGAGGACTATAAACCAAGCGCTTGATGGGAGGCAACCCATTATCTCTATTCGTATCCTTTATGTTTAGTTGTTATATTTCAATTTCGCAAGTTTCAAATTTTCAAGTTTCAAAATTTCAATACATGTGTTTTTGTTAGTTTAGCTTGTGACTTTGATTTGCTATTTAGGACAATTCTTCGCTCAAATTGTCTAATGTATGCTTGGTATGTTGCATTGTATTAGGTTGGGTGTGTTGAGGATGGCCATTGCTTTGAATTATGAAAAATCAAGTTTTGGGATACAAGGGGTTGGCGCTGCGGCGAGCTCCTGAAGAACAAAATTCCCGCCCCGACGGCAAATTGCAGTACACTTTCTCGCCCCGGCGGCAAATTGCAGTACTAAACAAACAACTTCTTTTGCCAACACAAATCAAGGTACTCACTCCAATTTTTGCATATAAGTAAATTAAATTTGTCAATTGTGATGGGTATTCTTGGTTAGTTAAATACTTATACTTGAATTATCATTGGGTAATCATGCACTGTCAAATTTGCATAAATTTAGATTGGTTGCCCAATTGAGTTTGTGTTGGCTCAATTGGAGGATTTTGGGTTATTCATTGCTATGATTTGATTGAATATTACAATAACTTAGCAATTTTTGTTGAAACTGAGTTTGGGGAAGGTATTTAATGAAGAATTTCAGTTAGTGCACATCACGTAGTCAATGAATTGTCTAAAGGAAAGGTGGGCCTGATTGAGCATTGTTTGGTAAGGAATTACTTGGTTATTATCCGAATGCCACCCCAATGCATGTTCCTGAGCTACAACCGTTTCCAGTTTATCCACCATAAGACTCAAATGTTTAGTAGGCTATGGTCGAGCATGATGCTTGGCCAATCAGGGAAGTTCTCAGTTTTTATTTCTTTATCTTATAAACAATGAGGACATTGTTCACTTTGAGTTTGGGGGTGGATCAATAGCATTGGCATCATAGTTACATAACATGTGTTAGTTATTTGTGCATTTTAATGTTTGTTTGTTATTTAAAAAAAAATAAAAAATTATTTATTTTTAGGATGTGTCTCTTGAGCATTGTTTTAATTTGATTTGAACTACAATTCATGGTCTATGATAAGAACTTGATTGAATAGTTTCTAACTCATGGAAAATGGATAAATGTTGCTTAATATTTGTGCTTAATCATTATTATGGTTATTGTTTTGCTTATGTGTCCTTCCACCTTTTATACACTTACCCATGAGTAGTGAACTAGTTATATGCTTAGAGAAGACTTTTATAACCGAATGCTTGTGAAAAATATCTATAAACTCTAGAACTCGTTTAAACATCACTCGAAGCAAGGTGTCCAAATTTGTTGTGTTTGAATTGATGGTCATGTGGTGAGTTGAGATGGAGCGTAAAACGCACTCACTCATAGACACATGCTTGGGGGAGATAGAGCGTAAGACGCACTCTCCTATAATTTGATGAGAAAAGAAAGAAAGTTTTTTATATCAAATCTTGTGGTGAGTTGAGATGGAGTGTTAAACACACTCACCCACAAGAGTAGACTTAGAATAAGATGGAGCATAAAATGCACTTACCTAGAGTCTTTTGATTTCAAATTTTTAGAAATTCCGATTTGTATACCTTTGTATTGAGTGATGTGTTAAGCATGTTGTTTCGGGGTTTATTTTGATTATGTCATAAGGTAATGTGGTTGCATAGCTTCATCCGAGCTTGATTGGTTTAGTGTTATTGGGTACTCACACACACACAGAAGGGACCTAAAGCAATCTATGACTAACTAATTGTAATTCTAGACTTGCAACGTTTTGAAAGTTTCCTTGAATTTTATTGTGTTTATGCTTTGAGACCATTGGTTAGCTTATTAACTCATTGCTCAAGATAGTTTTTATTTAGAAATATTTAATTTTTATAGTTTGTGTGTTTTGCTTGAGGACAAGCAAAGATTTAAGTTTGGGGGTATTTGACGAGTGTGTTTTATATACACAAATTGGGTACTTTTAGCCTTAATAATTTGTATGTCTTTAGCCATTTCGTTTGGTTTTATGTGTTTTCATCTTATTATTGTGTAATGTAGTTTTGTATTACTTTTATATGTTTTTGTATGCTTTTATGTGTTTTTACTTGGTTTTGTAGGAATTGAAATAAAGGCCCCTTGGATCGCTGCGTATTTGGCTCGAATTTGGCATTCCAGCTGCTTGTTTCTCAATTTGACGCATGATGCAATCCGAATCTCTCAAAACTCAAAGAACACAAGTTGTAGATCTTCATCTCAGCTTTCCAGAACATCCGAAATCATCCCATTTGAAGTTCGTATGAGAGAGTTATGGTCATTTTACCATCGGATTTTGCGTGAATTTTACACAGCAGCCGCTTCCAGGACATTTTGAGCCTTACTCCGGCCATTATCTCGACGAGCTCCAGTAATGGAGGTTGTAGAGCTACTTCTTAGCTTTCCATAGCTTACTTAATCGCCTTAATCCGAGTTCGGACGAAGAAGTTATGGCCATTTTACCTGAGCTCGTCGGGGCAGGAATTTCCTACACACATTCCTCGCTGCGGCGAGTTCGCGCCGGGGAGAGAAAACTTAGGCCATTTTTGGCGCCGGGGCGAGCTCGTCGCGGACAACAGCACATTGTGCAGTTTTTTTGGTCATTTTTGGTGTGCTAAGCTAGGGTTACTCAGACCCAACACTTATAACATATCCAGGGGCTCGAAAATGAAGGAGGAGACTAGTGGAGGCTGCACATAAACATCAAATTGAAGAGAAATGGGCTGCATACAAGGAATTTCCAGCAAAATCAAAGGAACAATTGAAGAAAGGAGTACCAAATCAAGGAGGAAAGCTAGAAATCATCAACCCTCAAGCAAGCAATATCGGAAAATCTTCAAAAGTGGTTTTATTTCTAGTATTTCGTTCTTATTTTGTAAATCCAATATGATGATATATAGATCAAATTTGATGTTTTATGTAGTTACCATGAACTAGAACTCAATTGCTAAGATTTCAATGGAACCCAATACATAGTTTGAATTGAATGCTCTCTCTTTGATGTTGGTTAATTATTTGTGATTGGATATCATAATTTATGCTTTATATATTAATTACCTAGCTAGTAATTACCTTGGGAACTTATATGGAATTGAGAGAGGAAGTATAGGTTGAGACCTTGTTATGATATCATGTGAAAATTAGGTATTCTTATGGGTAATTTATGAAATTAAGTGACGTGTGTTTTATTTATTACCCTCATGAATAGATAATTTGATTGTATTTAGGATAGACATATACCTAAATACCACATGTATCCATTGGAGAATCTATGCTTAATGATTTCTATTGCGAAAGTTGGTAATTGATGGAGTAGTTAATGAGGTTTTGTGACATACACCTTACTAATTGTTCTTGATATGAGAATCTTGCTAGTGTGTAGAATAGAGATATATCTATACACCGTAATGGGGAATACGTATTTGACCATCGAGAGTGGCTTAGACATACTTGTGATTTCTCGGGTAACAATCCTTGTGATTTAACTAGTTGAAAAGAGAGAGTTAGGATATTCAAGTGATGTGTTCAGGGAAATTGTGATCTTAGACTTGTTAATATTTGATTTCATTATCTTAATGCTTTCCATAGTTCTTTGATTATTTGTTATCTTCGTTATTGCAAAACAACAAAAACAATTATCGTTTGTTTAAATAAGATTGAGATGATAAAAGGTTACTACTTGGAAAAGACTAGTAACAATTCCTCGTGGGATCGATACTATACTTACTCTTTATTACTTGTTGACGGAGTATACTTGCGCGTAAATTGTCGTTATATTAATCGGACAATAGCGTGCTAGGCGTACGCAATTGCTTGGGCGTTCGAATAGGCAAGGTTGGCGTACGGACGTGCAAGCGTCGTAACGCCGTAACTTGTATGTATAATTTTGTTTAATATCTTGTTTCTAATATGAATGAGACGTTATAGAGTAGTATAAACCAATATTTGGTATCCATTATGTCACTGATTGTTATGTGAATATGTATTTTCATGTGTAGGATATTAAAGAGCGTGTGTTGTAATATTGTAGCAGACGCACCAGGAAAGTTTCCCCAACGCTTGTCTAACCCTTGTGTTGGGCAAGTTCCCTAACTTTATTCTTTCTATATATTGAATGCATGTTTCTTAAACTTACTCAACCCTTACATTTGAGCAAGTTTCTTATTTTATACAAATGTTGTATATTGTTGCAAGTTTCATGACTCAAATCGAGCTATTACTTTCAAGTTATATTAGTGGATTAATTATTGTTGATTACTGCACATCAAAGATAATTATTGATATTCACACCTTGTGCATTTGAATTCATGATCTGTTGTTGGACTGTAAAATGTAAGTTCTTCATTCATGAAATGTTTAAGGAAATAGTCTACGCCATTTGTTTCGGCTAGACATGTACATGTCATTATTTTTAAAAGCTATCTGAACTGATTTGTTGGTATGGATTCTTGGACTGAGAGAGCAACCCTTATTTAGGGGATTTTAATGTGTTGGTTATCCGATACAGTCAAAGTTAAATGTTATGCATATACATAGGGTACTAGAGGCTGATCCCCTCAAGTACTACTGACGGGCCAAGCGTTTAAAAGGGTTAGTTAAATGACTAATCCTTTGGCCAAAAGGTTCATGGTCTATTGGACCACTCAGCAGTAAATAATCAATATTCATTTCTTCATTTGAACTTTGATTATACTGTCAGCTATTTCTTCAATGTTCTTAAATTATCGAATTATGTGATTGTTATTCTCATTCATTCATGATATATCTTTTCATTCACTTTAAACTTGCTGGGCAAAGTAGTTTCTTACCCTTACTATATCATGAACCTATTGCAGTTAAGCCGGAGAGTTCCAAAGCGGACAAAGGCAAAGGAAAGCTTAAGGACAAGCTATTTGTACTATTCTGTTATGTAATCGTAGAGTAAGTTTGTATTATTAATGTATCTTGCGATGTATTTATTTAAGGTTATAGACTTTGGGACCGTAGTAAACCTTTTGTAATGAACAACATATGTTTATTTATTCCACATCAGTTGATCTATGTTGTTTAGAGGTGTATGGATGTACTTTATCGCGAGCACCAAATTCGAGGTATTGGTACCTGAATTTGGGGGTGTCACATCCATCCACTTTAAAATATAATCGACTGCCACAAGTATGTACTGCTTATTATAGGAGGATGGGAACGGGCCCATGAAATCAATGCCCCAAACATAAAAATTTCAACCTCTAGAATAGTATTTAGGGGAATTTCGTGTCGCTTGGAAATTTTTTCAACTCGTTGGCATATGTCGTATCTTGACATGAAAGAATGAGCATCCTTGAAGAGAGTTGGCTGGTAGAAGCCTGATTGAAGAATTTTCGCTGCAGTTCTCTCTCTCCCATAATGTCCTCCATAAACCAATGAATGATAATGATGAAGTATATTTTCTATCTCTTCCTGGGGTACACACATTGTCAACATCTGATCCACATATTATTTGAATAAGAATGGTTTATCCCACAAATAATACTTCACATCATGCAAAAACTTTTTAGGTTGTTGGTGGCTCAAATCAAAAGGAAGCACATGACTCATAATATAGTTCACATAATCAGCATACCATGGTACTCCCTTCATCACTGAAAATAGTTGCTCATCTAGAAAAGATTCATTGATCACTGTACCATCACCCTTTTGTTGTTCGAAGTTCTCAAGTCTTGAAAGATGGTCTGCTACTTAATTTTCTGTCCCCTTCCTATCTCAGATTTCTAAATTAAATTCTTAGAGTAATAGAGCCTATCGTATCAATTGGGGTTTAGCATCATTCTTCGAGATCAAATATTTTATGGCCGAATGATCTATGAATACAATTACCTTTGTTCCAATAAGATAAGCCCAAAATTTGTCTAAAACATACACAATTGCCAGTAATTCCTTCTTAGTGGTAGTATAATTGGGTTGTGCATCGAAAAGTGTTTTACTAGCGTAATAGATAGTTTGCAATATTTTCTCCTTACGTTGGCCCAAAACCGCACCAATTGTATAATCGCTAGCATCGCATATCAACTCAAATGGAAGGTTCCAATTTGGAGCAACTATCACCAAAGCAGTAATTAACCTCTTTTTCAGTATCTCAAAGGCCTCTAAACATGCTTTATCAAAGACGAAGGGCACATCTTTTTCTAACAGATTTCATAAGGGCTTTGTAATCTTGGAAAAATGCTTGATAAAACACCGGTAGAACTCTGCATGCCCAAGAAAACTCCGAATTCCCTTCACGAATGAAGGCAGTGGAAGCTTCTCAATTGTCTTAATTTTGGCCTTGTCTACCTCAAACCCTTTAGAAGAGACCTTATGCCCCAAAATTATGCCTTTTGGACCATAAAATGGTATTTTTCTCAATTCAATACCAAATTTATTTCCACACATCTCTTTAACACAAGAATTAGGTTTTCTAGACATAAATCGAATGAATCTCTAAAAATTGAGAAATCATCTATGAATACCTCAAGATTATGTTCTACCATGTCAGAAAATATTGCCATCATGCACCTCTGAAAAGTTGTGGGCGCATTAGAAAATCCAAAAGACAACCTCTGAAATGCGAAGGTTCCATATGGGCAAGTAAATGTTGTCTTCTTTTGATCCTTGGGAGCTATTGCAATTTAATTGTAGCCGGAATATCCATCTAAAAGACAATAAAACTCATGCCCAACCAATCTATCTAGCATTTGGTAAATAATTGGTAGTGGAAAATGATCCTTGCGAGTGGCTTTGTTGAGCTTATGGTAGTCCATACATACTCGCCAACCTGTTACTGTCCGTGCAGGAATCAACTCATTATTCTCGTTTGTTACCACTGTCATGCCACCCTTCTTATGAACATATTGTACCGGACTAACCCACGAACTGTCAAAAATTGGATAAATGATGCCTGCATCCAACCATTTAATAATCTCTTTCTTAACCTCCTCCTTCATGATAGGATTTAACCGACATTGTTGCTTAATCATAGGCTTGGCAACATCCTTAAGAAGAATTTTGTACATACAAAACGAAGGATTAATTCCCTTAATGTCAACTAGTGTCCATCGTAGAGCTGTTTTATATTCTTGAAATATCCTCAAGAGCTTCTTTTCCTTAAATTCATCAAGTGAAGCAGAAATAATAACAGGAAAAGTAAAAGAATCACCTAAATATGTATACCGTAAATGATTAGGTAAAAGTTTAAGCTCCAATGAAGGTAGTTCTTCCAAAGATAACTTTGTCTGTGCTGAAGAACTCCTGGAATTATCCAAAGTCTTGTATTTATGCTTGAACTTGACAAACCTTGGAAAAGAATCCAACAGTTGCAAATATTCACATGGAGTTGGAAAATCCACAGCAGATGGACTAACAAGTGCAGTCTCGAGGGGATCTGACAGAAAGCTTCCAACAAATACTTCATCCACTGCACCTGCAATTTGGGAATTTCATTGCTTTAAAAACATTAAATGTCACTTATTGATCTTGAATGCACATAGTTAGCTCTCTTTTTTGCACATCAATTAGAGTTCTTCCTTTTGCTAAAAATGGCCGCCCAAGAATAATCGGTATTTCACGATCTTACTTAAAATCTAGAACAATGAAATCGGTCGGAAAGATGAATTTGTCCACTTTAACCAACACATCTTCAACTATGCCTCGCGGATACGTAAGTGACCTATCATCAAGCTACAATATCACATTTATAGGTCTCGCTTCCTTCAGACCAAGCTGCTGATAAATTAAGAGTGGCATCAAATTGATACTAGCTCCCAAATCACATAAAGCTTTCCCAAAAAACTTATTGCCAATGGTGTACGAAATTGTGAAACTACCTGAATCTTTAAGCTTTGGTGGTAGCTTCTTTTGAAGTATCGCACTGCATTCCTCTGTAAGCGCCACTATTTCGAACTTTCCTAGCTTTTTTTTCTTTGACAAGATCTCTTTCATGAATTTCACATAGGTAGGCATATGTTCTAATGCATCAGCAAATGGGATATTAATTTAAAGCTTTTTGAGTACCTCCAAAAATTTTAAAAACTACTTATCCAACTTTTATTTCTACAATTGTTGTGGAAATGGCACGGGAGGCACCATAGGCATCTGTTTGCCTCCATTAAAACTCGCAACTGGATCTGCTTCATTATTTTCCTTTTCCTTGTCCTTCTCAACTTCCTTCTCAACGACATCATTATCTTCATATGATTTCTTTGCAGTTCCATCCACCTCAGGTAACTCTTTCCTACCTCATAATGTAACTGCCTTGCACTACTGCTTCTCATCTTTCTTAGAAGTGACTTCCGTATCGTTTGGTAGAGTTCATTAAGGTCTATTGTTCATGGCATTCACGAATTGTCCCAATTGATTTTCCAAGTTCTGAATTGCCATATCCTGACTATTCACCCTAGTTTCGCTTTCCGCTATAAACTTGGCAAGTAGTTCAACTAAATTTGACTTTTCTCTGGTTGTGATGGAGCTTGATTATGGTATTCTGATGGATTTGGGTGGCTAGGAGCAAACTTTGAGTTTGATTATTACCGTTCTAAGAAAATTTTGGTTGGTTTCTCCACCCAGAATTATAATGATTGTGATTGTTGCTCATTTGCTGCCTTTGGTAATTTCCAACGTACTATACCGACTCTGAACTGATAGTACATCGCTCACTTAGATGATCTCCAGCACAAAACTCACATATCATTGCCCTATTCTGGATAGGTTACGTTCCTAAAGCATTAATCTTCTTTATTAATGCAGCCATCTGTTCTGCCAAAGCTGTGACTGCGTCAATTCCATTAATACCTGCTGCCCTAGGTTAATTCATCCTTGACGAAGGCCTCTGGTAATTGTTTGTTGCCATTGTCTCAATAACTCATAGGCTTCATCAAAGTTGTTCCCCATTAAAACTGCACCCACAGCTGCATCAATATTGGTTCGCGTTGAACTCAAAAATCCGTTATAAAATGTCTGAACTTGCAACCACTTTGGAATACCATGATGTGGACACCTTCGGAGTGACTCTTTGAATCTCTCCCAAGCTTCATACAGAGACTCGAAATCATGTTGAACAAACGATGTAATGTCATTCCTTAATTTTACAGTTTTAGCTAGTGCAAAGAATTTGGCTAGGAATTTTTATGCCAAATCATTCCATGTAGTGATCGACCCTGCCGAAAGTGAATGTAACCAACTCTTCGCCTTATCATGAAGTGTGAAAGGGAAAAGTCGAAGTCTGATTGCATCCTAGGTAACTCCGTCGTACTTGAATGTATCACAAATCTCCAAAAAGCTGATCAAATGTTCATTCGGGTCATCATTAGGCAAACCCCCACATTGTACCGAATTCTAAATCATCTGGATTGTACCTAGTTATATTTAGAAACTGTTCGCTTGAATCGTCGGCCTTCAAATGCTTAATTGGATTTCTGTCACTAACGACATAGCATAATCTCATAACACTTTCTGTTCTTCTGCAGCCATGATCTCTAGGTCTTGCATTTTCATACAAAATTTAAGAATGCCTACAAAAGAAATACAATAGTAAAAATTATGTTTAAACTAAGATTAAATTGATTGTAATTAATACTAGAAAAATCACTATAATTATTCCCCTACAACGACGCCAAAAACTTGTTGTCCAAAAATGATATTGACAATTCACGTGCAAGTATACACGATCAACAAGTAATATGGTAATAAGTAGAGTATCGTTCCTAAGAGGAATAATTTAATAAAATTGACCAACTACTAATTTTCTACCAATTCCACTTTATTTAAACAGGTGAATTAAGATTTGTAAACTATTAACGTAAAATAAAACTAAATGATCTAACAAAGACTAACACAGATTAATATTCAATTTAAATGAATAAATCACAATTTCCCCCAACGCCTCGTCTACATCGACTTACTCTCTCATTCAATAAATTAACCCTAGCAAGTTGTTAATTAAGAATGTAAAATTATTCACCCAACCTCTTCCAATGACCGGATAAACATATCAACCCTAATTACTGCACTATATTCCCATGTGAAATAATTAAGAACAGATTTATTAAACACTGATTCTCATACAAGTTACATACGGTATATAGGTATATTCCTATCCTATACACTACTTATGTTATTCAATGCAAGAAGAATAATCACAACACATGCTATCATATTCAGATCTTCACCCTAGATTCTATTTTCCAATAGCAATTAGGATATCACATTAATTGTTGGCCAAACAATTATAACATGAAGCACAAAATATGATAAACAACTTGCATATGATCAATAATAATCAAAACGAGAGTAATTCAATTTAAACTAATCATTGGGTTTTATTGCAATCTTAAAAAGAAATTTAGTTCATATCGTGGAAAGAAAGCATCATCATAATATCCATAAACATCCTTGAAGTATAAAAATCAAAGAGAAGAGTAGAGACTAAATATATATAGCATCTTCAATCCCCGTTCCGTCTTCAATCTCTGTTCTTCTTTGTGCACTTTTTTCACAATTTCTAGATTCTCGAAATTAAGGTCTGAAACATCTCCCCTTCTAAGTCACACTAATATGATGGATATATATCTTCTGGCTTTTTTTAAAACTTTTCATCCTACTATAATTCCACATGGTAAGTGTTTTTATTTCATTGGGAGAGTAACCATCAGTCAAGCTTAAGCTACTAGCAACAGACACGCGCGTGCAAAGCCCTAATGCGCCCAACTCCTGTTGCGCGCACTGCCGCCCTTGGCTTCATTCGCCACAACACTGCTTCTTCCATGTGCTACAGCATCCGTCTCTATGTGCCTAAGCACCTCCCTAATGTCCCTACACCGCGACGCTTCTACTCAAACGCTTAGGCACTTGTTGCCTGTTATGCACGTGCATGCTCCAAGTCGTGCCAAACCTTACCCCTAGCTGCCCATACTGACCAACTACTCTTGCCTTGCTTATACCAGCATCCCACCATGTCATATCATGCCACACGCCGCCAACGCTTACATGCCAATCACATTTTTCTATGTTTTGCCAAGCAATTAAGACTGATATCACATAAGATACTATCTTGCACACCATTTCCAGCTCGACTTCAATTCCTACACAAAATATTAAAATGCATAAAAAATGAACCAAAGATACTCAAGAATTCAGAATTTCTGTAAGGTCCAGGAATTTTTAAACATTGTACCAAATTTATTTGAATAAATAAATTCATTATATCTAATTTTACGGATTTAATTGGATCCATGTGGTATCGTTATTTATATTAATACGTGGTCCAATAATTTTCAGGGCATTAAAGGGACCTACCGATGGGTTAAATAAATCAGTCGAACGAACGGCGCGAGGGCAAGAAGAGACCGGTCGAGGCTGTCAAGTGCAGACGCCGGCAGCGGAGCGAAGCAACCAACGGTCGGAATAAGCAAGGGTATCGACGACCGAGCGACTTTGATCGGACCAAGGGGCTTAGACCGACCGGCGATGTGACCGACAGGACTGCACGGCTCAAGAACTGACGACAGCTGGGCTCGGACGGGTTGGAGTTGACATCGACCCCTATCTCCCTCTACCCACTGGTCACTGGGTTGTCCAACGGTGTATTGACCGGCGAATTGGACAAACTAGGTACTATAAATTGGAACTCAAGACTGCCGATTTTTCCCCTGTTTTCTGAGTTCCCAATTAGAAGTTAGGGTTCCAAGTTAGAAATAGGGGATTTATTCAGAGAGGGGGAAACAGGGGTAACCAATTGGGGATTTCGATTTTAGCTCGCTGTGGATGTCCAAACTGATTTCGTACTTTGGAAGGAGAAGGAAGGCCGCCATTCGATCGAGTATAAGGTATAGCAGTAGGCTGCTATAACAGTTTCTCTTTCTTTTGTGATTTTAGGCTTAAATGTTTCTCTTCTTTGATTTTAAATTGTGACTGTTGTATTGGGTTATCCGTGTCGGAATTGATAAATTTCTGCTGAATATATTGTTCTTGGTATGGTATTGAGTTGAAATCCTCCACTATATTGGAGTATTTTGTACCTCTGTATTTGGGGTAATTGATTCTCTGTATTAAATTAAATGACTCTTTGAAATTATTTGGGTTGTGTTGGGTTATCCTGGTTGAGGATACTGATCTTGACTTATGTTGTTATTGTTTGGTTTAAACCTGGGAAATTCGTATGGTTTTGCTCTTGCTGGGTCGTTGTTTTGGCTGGGAATATATGTACTGAAGGACCAAACTAAGTTCACTGGCTAAACTGTTATGTCGGCAAAATAGCTATAAGATCAAACCTTGTTATTCCTTTGATGTGTTAATTGCAGCGTGTATTGTGAGTCCCAAACGTAGGTATTGAGGGTGTTACTGTGCTTTGAAACAGGAAGGCAAAACTCTGCAAAATTTTTATTTAGGTGACTGGGAATCGAACCAGGTACTGAATAGTGAATGTTTGGGCAACTGTTAAGGGACAAAGCTAATATAATAATTACTATCTATCAATAAATAATAATCATAAATATTTAATTATTATTTAATAATAATAATAATTAAATATGAGTAAAGTCAATAAAATAATTATTTATTATTTATTAATAAATAATAAATAAAGATAATAAATATTTAATTATTATTTATAATAATTAAATATGAATAAAGATAATAAATATTTAATTATTATATAATAATAATAATTAAATATGAATAAAGTTAATAAAATAATTGTTTATTATTTATTACTAAATAGTAAATGAAGGTACTAGGTATTTGATTATTATTTAATAATAATAATTAAATATGAATAAAGTTAATATAATTAATTATTTATTATTTGTTAATAAATAATAAATAAAGGTAATAAATATTTAATTATTATTTAATAATAATAATAATTAAATATGAATAAAGTTAATATAATAATTATTTATTATTTGTTAATAAATAATAAATAAAGATAATGAATATTTAATTATTATTTAATAATAATAATAATTAAATATGAATAAAGTTAATATAATAATTATTTATTATTTGTTAATAAATAATAAAGGTAATAAATATTTAATTATTATTTAATTAATAATAATAATTAAATATGAATAAAGTTAATATAATAATTATTTATTATTTGTTAATAAATAATAAATAAAGATAATGAATATTTAATTATTATTTAATAATAATAATAATTAAATATGAATAAAGTTAATATAATAATTATTTATTATTTGTTAATAAATAATAAATAAAGATAATAAACACTTAGCAATTATTAATATTAAATAATAATTAAGTATGGGCAGGATTCATACAGTAAGTATTAAATCAATGTTGAATAAGAGACAAGGTTAATAATTACTAAATTACCCCTAAGGTAATGGTAATTAAGAGTAAACTGAATAAATGATCAATGGTTTCTGTCATCTCTAAACCAAAATAAATTTATTTTATAGATAATAAATAAAGTTTGTTAAACCATACCTAGATACTATTAAAGGAAATGAATTGAGTGACCATGATCTATTATTATAGCTAAGGGTCATTAATAAATTTCCGTTTACCTAATGTTAAATAGTAATCATGATTAGCTAACAATTATTTTTCTGTTTAGCTAATGTTAATCAGTAATTAAATATAGAGGGTGAATTTTACCTGTTGAGTAAAAGGTATATAGTAAGAGGTGCCAATATGCAACTGTTAATTGATAAATCGACTTTACCCGATGATAGGTCACTCGAGATCAATTAATTAAAGCTAGAATTTATCTGTAGCTGAGCAAACAGGCAAGTCCTCTATCCCGAACTTTGATTTCTGCAAGTTCCCTAACTTCATTCTTTCAGTATATTGAATGCAAGTTCTTCTTTACTCAACTTTTACATTGAGCAAATTTCTAAGCCTTATGCACTATTTCTAATTCGTGCAAAAAGGTATATATATACTGTTGTAAGTTATTCTTTAAGCTTGAATTTTATCTCCAAGCATGCTATAAGTGGTCTAATTACTTTTAAAATTATTCCACATCTGTGTATTTATTGGCATTCGCACTCATACATTTGAATTCGAATATTGAATTAAATTCAGAAGTTTTATGAACCATTCATGGTTAAGTCTGAACCCTTGTTCGGTCAGACAATTTTGTGAGAATTTATAAAAGCTATCCGAACCAATCAATGGTAAGGATTCTTAGACTGTATGAACACCCCTTTATTTATAGGGGAGTACCCCACGTACCGTATATAAGGTACAAATAGCAGAATTAAATGTTATGCATATACATAGGGTACGCGAGGCTGATCCCCTCAAGTACGTTATTCTGTAGCCAGTAACCAGAGGGTCAACCAGCTATTGACTCCTCTGGAAGTTATCGTTCAAAGTCTATTTGACTATCAATTGTTCTAAAAGCATTTAATGTTCTTGCTTCTGATTATTCTATTGTTGAAATCCCTTTAATATCCCTTCATCATGATATATCTTTATTGTTGCACTTTAAACTTGCTGAGCAAACTCGTTGCTCATCCTTGCTATATCATGATTTCATTGCAGCTAAACCCGAGACGTCAGGGAAGAACAAAGGGAAAGAAAAGATGAAATGATAGAATTTCTCGTAGCAGACTTTATATTTATGTGTTAGTTAATTGCTGTTAATGTAATTTAGACCTTGATAGCTATTTAAGGTATGTATTGTGTGAATGTTTAAGGTTAATCGTATTCTGGGACTAGTAACACCTTGTAATGAACAACGTATGTTTATTATATTCCGCACTTTTAGATATCATATGTTGTTAAAGGTGAATGTTTGTATTGGATCGTGATGACCAGATCCGGGTATTTGGAGACCCGAATTTTGGGGGCGTCACAGGTTGGTATCAGAGCTGTAGGTTATAAACTTTAGGATCGCGAAACCTAGGTTATAACCTTCATAGTAAACTCGTATCGAGTGTTAGGAGATAAATCGAGGAGATTTATCATATGTGGTTTTGATGAATTGGGGAATTCATCGAGTCGAGTAGTACCCAATGAAATATAACTTCATTTCTTCAATGAATATATTTTATTGTTGTACTAATGTTAGTTTTTGTGTGTTTGTAGGATGGCTGATATAGGAGAGACTAGTGGAGCCCGTGAGGAGGAGGTATTTATAGACATACCGGTAGTGGCGGAGCAGCTGGTGGGCTATGCTCCTATTGCCCCGGGACTGTTACAGGAGGAGTCCGAGCCGGAGGAGGACTATCACAGGGAGCTACCAGAGCCAGTAATAGGTGGGGTGATGAGGTCCGGTAGTCAGGACCCTGATACCGAGGAGGAGGATCCCGAGACCGAGGGGGAGGAGCCACCTGCTGATATTGACGGCATGGGATCCACTGCTGATGATATCATCGAGGGGTTGACTGACAGGAACGAGGAGTTGGAGGCTCGGATTGCTCATTTGGAGGAGCAAAACCAAACCCATCAGTATCTGGAGGACCAGTATAGAGACCTGGCCTACCAGCTCGAGCACGACTTAGGGGTGGCCAAGACACAGCTGCAGGGCTACGAGTCCTCAGCGCAGCAGGTCGGACCACTGCTACATCAGTTAGTGGCCCGAAATGCTGAGTTGAGAGAGAGGTTGGAGCAGAGGGATCTGCAGATCGCCCACCTGAGGGCGAAACAGGAGGCCATGAGGTTTGAGGCCGGACTGGAGGTGACTGCGAGGATGCGCGTCAGGGAGGCCTGGGCCAGGGAGGCCAGGAGGGTTGATCAGCTGGAGGACCAGCTAGAGGCCAGGGCAGTGAGGATAGAGACCCTGGGGCATGCCTTGGATGCAGCCTACCGTAGACCCCGGACTGAGATAGGAGAGTCCAGCCGCTCGGTTCGCCGCAGGATCGGGGACGGAGCAGTCTCTTCTGGCCAGCAGGCTCGGACCCGTCATGATGTATAGTGATGGGATAGGATGGTTGTTTAGTTGTTAGTACAGTCAGTCCCACTTTTGTTTATGTTAGGGACATAGTCATGTTTGTTTATGAAACTTTATGTTTGTTGTTATGTTTGGGGTAGCAGTTAAACCCCAACTTTTGTGGTCTTGAGGGAGAAAGGTTAGGATTCCCCACTTTTGTCTAGGGGGAAGGGTTATTGATGAATAGGACACAGTGGCGCATTTATAGCAGTATGCCACAGGTTTCGTATTGTAACAAACGGTGGTATATGAATATAAATGCAGATGTTTCACTTAAATCAAATGTGTTGATAAATATTTTACCTTTAATTGTTTATTTCAATAACATATGATGTAAAATGTGAATCTATAGGTAAAAGTCATCAATTTCCTTATTCTAAACCATGCCAAGGGGAAGGTCACGTAACCGACAGGTCGAAGAGTCAGAAAGTGAGGTTGGAGACCAAACCAACCCCATGAGAATGTTCGCGCAGATGCTGGCCGAGGCTATGCAATCCAGACCCCCACCTGTAGTGACTCAAGCAGCAGCTGAGCCAGCGCATCATCTGGCAAACTTTAAAGATTTCAAATTGGTTGGACCACCTGAGTTCAAGGGGACTCTTAACCCAATTGAAGCGCAGACCTGGATAGAAGAGATAGAGAAGGTCTTTGAGGTAGCACGGGTGGCAGAGGAACAGAAAACAAGTTTTGCCACTTTCATGCTAAAAGGAGAAGCCAACTATTGGTGGAAGGCCAATCGGGGCCGAGTTGAAGAAGGCACTGTCGCTTGGGATCGTTTTAAGGAAATGTTCTTGGAAAATTACTTTCCAGAGAGCATGAAGCAGGAGATGGAGATCAAGTTCCTGGAACTGAAACAAGGAAACATGTCTGTGGCTGAGTACGCGGCTAAGTTTAATGAGTTGGCACGGTTTGCAGCTCACCAAGTCAGCACCGAGGAAAGGAAAGCTCGCAGGTTTGAGCAGGGGTTGAAGCCATGGTTATACCGTTCTGTGGCTGTATTAAAAAATCAGAACATTCGCAGAATTAATGGAGAGGGCAATCATTGCAGAGGGTGGCAGTGAGGCCCTGGCCAAATACAATCACGAGAAGAAGAAGGGACATGAGGGCCCTAAGGCAGGAAGCAGCAGTGGGGGGCAGTAACCCCAACAAACGGAAATGGAATGAAAGTCAATCTTTCGGGAGCAATAAACCCGGAGGAAATCCGTCTGGAGGGGAGGCAAGGAAAGGATAAAACACAGGCAGGTGCCAGTAATTGTGGTAAGAACCACACTGGGGGAGTGTATGAAGGGAAAAAGCGTTTGCTACAAATGCGGGCAACCGGGGCACATGGCTCCCCAATGTCAGAACAAACCAAAGGGGGGATGTTATTCATGTGGAGCACCTGACCACCAAATCAAGGACTGTCCGAAGAGGAAAGGTGACCTCGGGAGTGGCAACAGAAACAACAACAGCAACAACGGGAACAATAACCGGCTGAGCTATGGGGCACCAGCCAGTCAAGCCAACAGGCCAACAGCTCGCACATTCAATATGACAGTCCAGGATGCAATGGAATCCAAGGACGTGGTGTCAGATATCATCCCAATCAACGATATAAATGCATATGTGCTATTTGATTCGAGTGCTACTTGCTCTTTTGTTTCCGAAGAATTTGCTAGTCAGTTAAATGTACCTCGTGAAAAGTTAGAACACCCTATGAACGTAGAAGTAGCAAACAAAGAAATTATCCCCGTAGAATGCATTCATAGGAACTGTTGTGTTGAATTACGAGGATTTAAGCTCAATTTGTAGGTATAAAACTCATTCATCACAAGATTGCCCTGTAATTGGATATTCCACTTAATCCTTCCCCATAATTCCAAGGAACTGTCTTCAGACTGATTATTGGTTGTTATTGTATTGCTGATAAGATGATTGGTTGGGATCTCGATACTTCCACTGGGTTGTCATTCTTATCTTCTTTGCTGAATCACCTTATCATAATTAGTTCTCCTTTTGTTTCACAGATACTTGATGAGTGGGTTTTATACCTATGAATTAGGTATTGTTGAGCTTAATTATTGTTATTCTTAAGTGTTTTTAGTATCATTTTATTTGTTTTTGTATTTATTTATTGTAGGATGGAGTTGGAGGGGCATATAAGTCATTTGATGAAGAAAAGAATTAAAAAGGATTAAAAATTGGGCTGAGTGGCATTTTTATAAATATGTGGTCCTGGTCAAGCGCTCTAGGCATTTGGATTTGAATAGGATGAGCGCTCTAGGCGCTCTAATGCAGAATGTGAAGGTTTTGTGCGGCTGTGAGGAAAAATTGAAGCCAAGTAGGAATCTGAATGAGGGTTTTATTAATGTACGAAGGAGAAGACTTCAGAACAGAGCGCAACAAGGGATTTTGCAGAGAAAACAACGAGGAGAACACGAAGGAGATTTGCAGAGCTTGAAGATCAAGACAGAGATTGGGAGCGACTTTATAGTTTTTTCTATCCCTTTCTTTTATCTTTAATTTCTGTAATCTTTGGGATGTTTTTATTTATTATCTGGATGATGTTTTCTTTTATTGTTATAAACTAAACTTTCAATTAAGATTGCAACGGAACTTAGTATATAATTTAGATTGACGCTTTTTATTTAGTTTAAGTTAATCACTCTTGAATCATTTATCATATCTTGTGTTTATTGATTAATTGTCTGATTAATAATTAGCGGGATAATTTATACAAAATTGGAAGATGGAGTATAGATTTAGATCTGGGATATGATAGTATATGTTCATGTAATCTGAATAAGATTAATATGACTAGCGTATAGGATAGGAATAACCTATATGTCTTTTGCAACCATTAAAAGAATTTGTGCTTGAAATCCTAATTAACATAATTCACATAGGAATATAGTGAGTTAATTAATTAGGGTGTTCCTTGTAATTCTGTTGTTTCATTGTTAGATTTATAAGGATTTGTTCATGTGTCTATCGGAAGAAGTGCGTGAATAATATAAAGAATTCTTGGTTAGCGATTCATTGTAATTAATTAATTAAATAGGAAGTGTATTAGTTTAAATAAAATACTAAGGGAAGTTGTAATCTTAAACTATCAACTCTGCATTTATTTTTGCAATTTCATAATTCAGTAGTTAATTTTGTTAATTTAGTTCTCAAGATCACATATATTATTCGTAGTTTAAGTAAGATTAATTGAGTTAGAATTAGTAATTGATAAATATTTACATATTTTCTCGTAGGAACGATATTCTACTTACTCTTTATTACTTGTTGACCACGTATACTTGCGTGTAAATTGTCAATACCAATTTTGGACAACAAGTTTTTGGCGCCGTTGCTGGGGAAATTATTTTAATATTTTATCATTTTTTTTTATTTTTTTTATTTTTTATTTTTATTTTTTATTTTTTTTCAAGCAATCACTAAGCATAGGGGTCCCTAAGCAATCACAAGGTTATTTAAAACATTTAAATCCTTTTTAAACCCTTCCCTAGGAATTCAAATAAGTTTTTTCCTTTTTAGTGAGTGCATTTTATGCTCCATCTCACTTTCTTTTGAACGAGTGCGTTTTACTCTCCCTCTCGTTACATGTGTTTATGAGTGAGTGCGTTTTACGCTCCATCTCAACCCACCACATGATCCATTCTTTTAATTGGGAAAGATTCAAAAAAAATTAACCTTTTTTTTAGACATACTTACACCCCTAGATCCCCCAAACTTAGATCACTGCTTGCTTTTGTTTTAATGGGCGTTTCACCGATATTATCAAGTTTTAACCCAAGACTTTCTACCAGAAGAAAATTATGTAACAATTTGAATTAAATTGATCAAAACAATTGATTATGTGCTTTTCTTGATTAACATGCATTCAGACAAGATCAACCTCACTTCATAGTCAAAGTCATCACTAAGCACTAGTTTTCAATTCTTCTTAAGTTAAAACCATCAATCCAATCTTATCATTGGCCACATTAGACACTATATAAATTTATGCTTACTTCATGAAACTAGATGCATAACATAACCTAAACAATTAACATGCAACTACTAATGCAACTACAAGGAACATGCCTAATTTAATGAAACAAAATCAAATATGATTTAAAATTATCTACACATGAACATGAGCCTAATCTATATGCACATAATCCAATTAGGAATCTGAATGAGGGTTTTATTAATGTACGAAGGAGAAGACTTCAGAACAGAACGCAACAAGGGATTTTGCAGAGAAAACAACGAGGAGAACACGAAGGAGATTTGCAGAGCTTGAAGATCAAGACAGAGATTGGGAGCAACTTTATAGTTTCTTCTATCCCTTTCTTTTATATTTAATTTTTGTAATATTTGGGATGTTTTTATTTATTATCTGGATGATGTTTTCTTTTATTGTTATGAACTAAACTTTCAATTAAGATTGCAATAGAACTTAGTATGTAATTTAGATTGATGCTTTCTATTTAATTTAAGTTAATTACTCTTCAATCATTTATCATATCTTGTGTTTATTGATTAATTGTCTGATCAACAATTAGCGGGATAATTTATACAAAATTGGAAGATGGAGTATAGATTTAGATCTAGGATATGATAGTATCTGTTCATGTAATCTGAATAAGATTAATATGATTAGCGTATAGGATATGAATATACCTATATGTCTTTTGCAACCATTAAAAGAATTTGTGCTTGAAATCCTAATTAACATAATTCACATAGGAATATAGTGAGTTAATTAAATAGGGTGTTCCTTGTAATTCTGTTGTTTCATTGTTGGATTTATAAGGATTTGTTCATGTGTCTATCGGAAGAAGTGCATGAATACTATAAAGAATTCTTGGTTAGCGATTCATTGTAATTAATTAATTAAATAGGAAGTGTATTAGTTTAAATAAAATATTAAAGGAAGTTGTAATCTTAAACTATCATCTCTGCATTTATTCTTGCGATTTCATAATTCAGTAGTTAATTTTGTTAATTTAGTTCTCAAGATCACATATATTATTCGTAGTTTAAATAAGATTAATTGAGTTAGAATTAGTAATTGATAAATATTTACATATTTTCTCGTAGGAACGATACTCTACTTACTCTTTATTACTTGTTAAACACATATACTTGTTTGTAAATTGTCAATACCAATTTTGGACAACAAGTTTTTGGCGCCGTTGCCGGGGAAATTATTTTAATATTTTATCATTTTTTTTATATTTTTTTATTTTTTATTTTTTATTTTTATTTTATTTTCAAGCAATCACTAAGCATGGGGGTCCCTAAGCAATCACAAGGTTATTTAAAACATTTAAATCCTTTTTAAACCCTTCCCCAGGAATTCAAATAAATTTTTTTCCTTTTTAGTGAGTGAATTTTATGCTCCATATCACTTTCTTTTGAACGAGTGCATTTTACTCTCCCTCTTGTTGCATGTGTTTATGAGTGAGTGCGTTTTATGCTCCATCTCAACCCACCACATGATCCATTCTTTTAATTGGGAAAGATTCAAAAAAAATTAACCTTTAAATAAGTTCACAGATATTATTTGTAGTTTAAATAAGATTAATTGAGTTAGAATTAGTAATTGATAAATATTTACATATTTCCTCGTGGGAACGATACTCTACTTACTCTTTATTACTTGTTGACCACGTATACTTGCGTGTAAATTGTCAATACCAATTTTGGACAACAATACTAGTTATCATGTCGCTACCTCGTCTAAACCATCCATTCTTCGTAGATACCTCAGGGTCTTCTCATCATCTCCTAACTCAATCATATTCACACCTGCTCCATTATATTTTGGCCAAGGGTTAATAGTGACGTTGGGTTGATTGAGCTGCTTGACCACTATGTTTTCATTTTTGATTAAATTTTAGATCTTATGTTTCAAGGACCAACAATCTTGAGTGTCATGCCTTGGAGACCTCAAATGAAAAGCACGTCGCTTGACTAGATCATATATTTTGCCTTTCATATCTATCAATGAAGATAACACAATGATCTTCTTCTAGGCAACTAGTAATGCCAAGATATTTTCCAAGGAATCTCTCAAATGTGTAAATTTATAGTTTCAACTATTCTTAAATTTCCTTCTCCCATCATTGTTTTGATTAAATGTCAGTTGTTATGGGGGTAGATTATTCCTTGTGCACGGATTGGGGGGTTCTTTTTGGCTCCTCTAGATTATCCATGCAAAATAAGGGAGACATCCTCCTTTTTCTTCTTCTGATTTCTCTTAGAACTACTTCTATAATTCCCTGTTCGAAGATGCTCATCTACAGCTTCCAAAGCCATGAAATCCTTAATTTTCCCTAATCGCAACCCAATTTTAGCTATGTTTCCATGTTTGATTATCTCCGAGAATGGTTCTACAATTCACGCCAATACCCTCTTATAATAGGGCGCTTTTTATGTATCTATAAAAGTCATGACCATCTCATTTTAGTCCATGGGTGGATGGACTTGTGCTGCCAACTTCCTCCACCGTTGGGCATACTCTCAAAAAGATTCATTGGGTTGCTTCTTAACTCGGGATATTTGATAGGAATCTAGAGCCATCTAAGATTGGAAACTATATTGGGCTAGGAAAGCATGTACAAGATCTTCCCAACTTTTTTTGAATAGCTAGCCTGGCATACCAGGTTCTGGCCTCCCTAGTTAAGCTTTTCTAGAATAGCTGTATCCTTAAACTCTCAACCTCAACATAAGACCTTAATTCCCTAATGTATAATTTTAAATTGGTATAAGGATCTCCTCATCTGTCATATTTCTCAAAATTTGACACCTGAAACTTGTCTGGATATCGAGCACCTGGGAAAATACAGAGATCTGAGTAGTTGAAACTTCTATACGATCCAACACATTTGATAATGCGCAAGGTATCTTATATCTTTCTCATCTTCTTCTTGATCATTGTGTCCTCCTTATTCAGGGAAATGAATAATTTTCTTTACCGAAATATTAGTTGAAGGATCTAAGGTTTGTTCACTACCGAATTGAAAAATTGGGGTCAGTGATCCCGTAGACCCAAGGATTTGGACATTATTGGTCAAAATGGTGTTGGGCTCTAGATGAATTGGATAGTCATAACTGCATACTAGTTCTCAACTTTGGGTTAATTTACACTGTTCCTTCATCAAATTTGCCATCTCGACCATTTATTTCTTGAAGTTATCAAATTCTTCTATAGATATAGGGATAGGGTTAGTATTTGGTGCTTTTGATGTAGACATCTTGAGTGGTGGAGTTCTTACTTTTTGGGCTCGTAAACGGGTTCTCAGACCAATCTGCATACAAACCGACAAACTTTAGTTTTGGAAAATGAAAAAAATAGATACATGCTAATATAATTGCATGTTTTTAGGGGTTTTTTTAATCTTTTCTTTCAATATAGAGTTAGTGTTGGTATCCTGACAGGAACAAGATTATAAAATTATGGGAAGATACTGGATGATGCTTTCCATTCCCTTTTTACGATGCCTCTTGTAGACACCCAATTTTTGCGTTCCCTGTACTAACCATGACAGGAGGGCAAAATCGTCCATTGAACCGGCTTGCGGGAGCGAAGGAATGGGCACCACCGCGATGATTAGCGACCAAAGCTGACGTGACAATAAGGCCGTCCGAGGCGGGCATTCCTGAATGAGGTGGCACGTCTTCCGGAAATTCCCGGACTACAAAATATGAGCCTGTCAGCGAAAACTGACGTTACGGCACGAAAATCGAGGCGTAACACGAAAATCGATAAAGTCAAACCGTCCAGCCGCGGATTGATCTGCGGCCAAATAGTGCGCCTTTTGAAAACACGGAACTCAAAACACGGAACTCGAAACCTGGTGAGTGGAAGGCAGGCGGCCAGCCAGCCGCAGATTGATCTGCGGCCAGCCGCAGATTCGCAGACTTTGGCCAGCCTATTTCAACTCACCTCCGCTTCAGCATACAGAGAGTTAGCAAAGTTGAAAATTTTGGGGAAGAAGAAGAATTCAGCAGCAAAAGCACGGAAATAGAGAGAATAAAGAGCAAATTTGCAACCAAATAGTAAGAAAAGAGAGAAAAAGGGAGAGGATTTATATTCTTTTGATTTTGATTGTATCAAATATACTCCTCATCCTATTCAAATACACAAGTTCACATCCAATTTGATCTCAATTGCAAGGTGAAAATTCCCTTTGTTCTAGCAATTTATATCATATCATTTGATTGAATTAAATGTAGTTTTCATGAAATTTATGGTGGGATAATGGATTAGGGATTATTAGTGAGGGTTCCATCGGAACAAAATTCTTCCTAATAACCCGAGGATATCCAATTGGTGAAATTTCTAGCTTGTTTATGGTGATTTATTGGGTGTAATTTATTTAGATTATCATTTTCGGATATCCTGGTGTATTAGATAAATCCGGGTGGTTAGTTATGTAGTATTCATTTCGTGGGCATGTAGCAATCTCGGGTGTGAGCCTAGGAACGCGACCCCGTGGTCCAAATCCGATGATGGACGTTTTGACATATGTACTAGATTGAAAGTACTCGTTTTTTGTAACATGTAATTGTCGGGCCTTAAAGTGACGCTAAGGCGAGAATCGGGTTTAAGGCCCCGTATTAGTGGAATATGTGATGGTTGGCGTTCGGGGATGTTTTGATGGCTTACATGCCCATGAATAGCCCCGACGCGTGTTTATGCTTGATTAGATTTTGTGATACGAAAAAATGATTTCAAAGATTAAATGATGAAGGTTTTTTTTATTAAAATCAAACAAGCTAGGTTATTAGAATCACGAGGCTAAAAATTGGAAGTGTTAATAAATGTCGATTCCTATTAAACGAGAAGGCCAAAGGAAATCATTTTCGAACATCACCAAAAATGTCTTTATGAATGAAATAAACGTTTTACTAAACCTTGATACATAGGGCGAAAGAGATCCTAGAAATTGCCCATCATTTATGAAAGCAGCGTATAAGTCTCGACTCCTATTCTGGTTAAGGTTTAAGAAAGTTCACGTTTTATCAAAACGACGCCTAATAAAGATTCATAGTTTTGACGAGTAAAATCAAATCTTTCTCATGAATAAAGGAGCTCTCTCGTACTAACGGAAACGACGTTCTAAAACATTCCCAAAACAAAACACGATTTCTCAATAAAATGCCAAATGTTTCATCTCTCATGAAAGAACTCACCACAACATTCACATAAGCACACACACACACACGCACGTATACACATTTTATGAATCAAAGGATAGGAAAGTATCAAGATTGCGGTAACCGTGTTTTACGGAAGTCGGGGGGTGCCTAACACCTTCCCCTCGCTTAAGCAAGCCCCCGAACTCTATGAATCTCGATTCGCAGACCAATTAATTCGGAGTCACATATGAGCCATCGATTTATAAAAAAAAATGAAAACTCGGATGAGTTGGTACATCCGTTTCAAATATACCAACTGGCGACTCTGGTTAATTGGCTCATCATAAAAAACGATCTTTCAAAACCCGTCGACATCAATGCCGACCTTTTCCCAAACTCATCTAATAATAAAAGGGCAAAAATCGGGAAAGGCGAGAAACCGGCGTCGACAGCTGGCGACTCTGCTGGGGAACATTAGAGGGCTTAAGCCGCGTTCAAATCTTGATGCTATCCTATCCTTTTAAAATTCATAAAATGTGTGTGTGTGTGCGATATTTTGATTTTTTACTTTTGTTGTGTGAATGTGTGTTTTGTCAAATAAATGAATGATTGAATGGAATTGCTTTATTTTTAAGTAATCATTTGCATACGGTGAGGACGATGAATGTGAATGTATGTTGAGAGAGTACCTCCTCCTGAGGCGAACCTGTCGGTTGCTTATTACTGGACTCGAAGGGGCTGCTCCCCGGAGATGGCTCAGGAAACGCACCACCCAAATCCGCTCCAATCGAAAGGACTCAGACGAGTAGATTGCGAAGATTTGGGGACCTTCATGCCGAAAAGCCCGTGAGAGTAACCCTAGGATAGGTAAACCTCAGAATAACCCAACGCAGGAAAAGTCTCTTCATGCCCTTTTACGTTCACGCGTATAAATGTCATGATCCCACTCATATGTGCCTCCCTTGCTGTCAAAAGAAATTACTAACCTCTATGTTTTGCAGGGAACATTTGGGGAAGCATAATACGTCATGTTTAGCATTTGCTATTGCATTAAAGGACTACTAACTTTCTGTTTTACAGGGAAAGATTAAAAACCCCAAAACAAGAAAGTTACAGCTTTAGCATGCATCCACATTTTTCATTTCCCTGGACTAAACTTCGAACCATTGTCTCTGTAGGATTGCTCCTCAAACCCGTTCGCAGTCTAAAAGGGCCCAAAACTCTACATCTGAAATGGCTGAGCTCCCACCTACTAATCCTGGCTCCATATCTAGGGAGGAATTTGATGACTTTAAAAGGCAGATGTTAGAAATGGCCATGATGCTAAAGGAACAATTGCTACCTCGACAGGATCCACCTAAGGAGGATCCACCCCAACCTAAGGGCGAGCCAGTCGTCCCAAAGGCCATTCCCGTACCTAAAAAAACAGTGATTACTATCCCAGAAGAGGGAGATGCGGATGACCTGCGAAAGAAAATGAGACAAATGGAGGAAACCATCCAATCTATGAAGGGCATAGGGTCCCTAGGCAGGGTTAACTATTCAGATTTATGTGTCTTCCCCGGAGCCAGATACCCGGAGAAATTTAAAATCCCCGAATTTGAAAAATACAATGGGAAAGGGGATCCTTACACACATTTGAAAATCTACATCGGGGAGCTTGGATCTTACGCCGAGGATGAGGGTCTAAGGATGCAACTTTTCCAAAAGAGTTTGACGGGAGAAGCGAGAATCTGGTATGCCCGTCTTGACAATGCCCGGATCCATAATTGGGAGGAGTTGGCCCATACCTTCTTAACACAGTATAGCTTCCAGGCGCAAATGGCCCCGGATAGATACCAAATGACAAAAGTTAAGAAGCAACCCAGGGAATCCTTCAAGGATTATGCACAACGATGGAGGGGTATGGCCGCACAGGTGAATCCCCCGATGAGTGAATCGGAGATGGTGATGACCTTTGTAGACATTCAAGAGGCACCGTATTATGAGCGGGTCATATCAGGGATTGGTAGACCCTTTGCTGAGATGATTAAACATGGAGAAATGGTGGATATGGGGTTGAAATCTGGCAAAATCCGGGATTTCACGGCTTTGGAAACAGCTGCAGAACAAATACAGAATGGAAACTATGGCAGCACTTCCGGGAGGGTCCAAAAGAAGAAGGAAGAGGATGTTTCCCTCATCTTGCAGGGGTCATCCAGAAAGCCAGAAAACCATATTCCAGTACAGGTGCAGAGAGTAGGGCATTCTCGCAGAGTAGGGAGATTTGAGGCCTCGCAAAATCGAGTATTCACCCCGCTCGGGGAGCCTCTTGAACGGGTCTTGGCTGTATTGATGGCCCAAAAGAAGATAGTTGGTTTGGCACCCCCGAGTGACCCAAAGGGAAGAAGGTTTGACCCAAGCAAGCAGTGCGCATACCACTTAAATTCCCCTGGTCATGATACGCAAGACTGTTGGACGTTGAAGCACAGAATCCAGAACTTGATTGACAGCGGGGAAATTGTGGTGGAACAGCCAGACTCCCCGAATGTTAAGGCCAATCCCCTGCCAAGGCATGATGGAGGGGGGGTCAATGCGACGGAGGCCAATGAAGCCGAGGGGCCGTCAATGTTGAACTATGTGCAGAAAATTGAGGAAATGATCAACGTGATACATGATCATGGGAGTGCACGGGGAGTGCCCATCAGGTTGATAGGTGTAAGTACGAATATCACGGAGGGACCTGTCAAGTTGACGGCTCCGAGGCCCCTCATCCTTGCGGCAAGGCCGCAAATCCCTATCAGTAGTCTAAAGACAGTACCTTGGAATTATGGGGGGATGCCAGAGGAAGCGACCAGTTGTGCTTCTGTGACGACAAAGGGGAACCCCTTATATCTTCCCGGGCGAGTCCTTGAGAGCCAAAAGAAGAAAAATGAAGAGATTTCCGAGGAAAAGGCCATAGAATTCTTGAAAAGGATGGATCACCCGGAAACAAGAGGGATCCAGATTTTAAATGAGGAGTCAACCCTAACATCAGTCATGGACTTGGTGTTGTCATCCAATGATCACTGCAAAACCCTGGCGAAGGTCCTGGAGGATGCATACGTGCCCAAGGAAATTAGTGAGGAATGTTTCGGCCAGCTGGTAGGCCATCTGTTGGAGAGTGATGTAATATCCTTTGCAGATGAGGACATCCCCAAGGAGGGAAGGGGGCACCGAAAACCGCTACATATTGCGATAATCTCCTCAGGTGGGGTGCTGATTGATGGACGATCGGCGCTGAATATCTGTCCCCTCAGTACGTTGCAGAAGATGAACATCAATCCCAAGCGCCTACGGGCCAGTCATGTAGTGGTGCGAGCCTTCGATGGTTCCCGGAGGGACACAATTAGAGAAATAGAATTACCGGTGGAAATAGGACCCTGTACTTTTGATATCTGTTTCCAAGTTCTAGACATTGCAGCCAGTTATAACCTATTATTGGAGAGGCCGTGGATACACATGGCCGGGCCAGTCCCTTCCACGCTACACCAACAAATCAAATTAATCATCGATGGGAATCTGATAACGATCTCGGCAGAATGTGATGACCCTTCTCCTCCCAGGAGTGGCATGCCAGTGATTAATGTGGACGAGTCGGCGGCACCTGCCAGTTTTCAGGCGTTGGAAATTAGCACTCCCCATTACAAATGCCTGGGATCCCCAGCCATGAAACCTAGGGTCTCCCCAGAACTTACCTTTGTTGCAAAGGAAATGATGAAAATGAAATTCCAACCTGGACAGGGGTTAGGAAAGAGTAGCCAAGGAATCACCGAGCCCATTCAGCTACCCCATCAGATAGGTAAAGCATGATTGGGATATCGTGAAGACATAGCACGGAGACACCGTCGGGGTGCGGCTCCGATTCGACTGGCTGGCAGTCTGGTGACCGAGGTCAACAATGAACAGGGGACTAGCGAGCCTGTGATTGGGTCGGGGAATGAAGAGTTAACCCCCGCAGGTGATGAGTCGGCCCGGAGGGAAAGTTTCCTGCAGGAGGTCGCGAAAGAATTTGAAACCAAGTGCTATATCCCCGGACTATTAACAAGCGGTAGAGAGGGGACGGATGTTGTCACGTCACTAGGAGCCCAACAAGCTGTGCCTGTCATCGATTGGGCAGGATTAATTATTCCCGAAGAAGGTAAGAAGGGGGACTCGGGCGATGTGGCCGTAATCATCGGAGAAGTGTCCGATGTGAGGCCACCTTTCATCCAGCGCATTTCATCTGACCTGGCCGTCGACAACTGGACCATGAAACCAGTGATATCTAAACAAGGGTAAAACCCGACATCAGGGTGGTAGACCCCAGAGGATGGGAGGATGAAGAAGTTTATTTTTGTTGTTGTTTTATATTTTGCATAATTATGTCGTTTCTTCATGTTATCTAAAAATGTGATCGTCGTGGAAAATAACTTATATATGACAAGTATTTTATTTCATGTCAGGTGTACCAATTTGAGTAATCCTTGCCTAACAAACGGTCTTTCAAATTTGAATGATGATTATGATTTTGACATTGAGCTGGATTTCGATTTGATGGGCATTGAGTAAGACGAGATAGATTACGACGACGCGCCTGACGAGATCAAAGGATGGGTCGAGGATAAACCCAAACCCAACTTAGACCAAACCATCACTATAGATATCAGAATCCCTGACAAGCCAAAAGAACTCAAGATAGGGACGGACCTTACCCCAGCCAAAAAGCCGAAATGACTGAGTTGTTAAACCAATATGAGGATGTCTTTGCCTGGTCTCATGAGGATATGATCGGATTGTCCACCGATATTTTGGTACATCGGTTGCCCATCAAGGAAGGTTTCAGGCCTGTTAAGCAAAAATTAAGAAAGTTGAAACCGGAGTGGAGCCTAAAAGTGAAGGAAGAGATCATCAAACAGTTCAGGGCGGGAATCATTATGGTGTCCACTTACCCCGAATGGCTGTCCAATGTGGTCCCAGTGGCTAAGCCTGGAGGGAAGGTGAGGGTATGTGTAGACTACAGAGATCTAAATAAGGCCAGTCTCAAGGATAATTTTCCAGTGCCTTTCATACACATCCTGGTGGATAACACGGCCCAGTACGAAATGTATTCTTTTGTGGATTGCTTTGCCGGGTATCATCAGATAATGGTGGCGGAGGAAGATCGGGAAAAGACCGCATTCATCACCCCTTGGGGCACCTTCTGCTATAGACGATTGGTTTTCGGTCTCACAAACGCAGGGGCTACTTATCAGAGAGCCATGATGGCCCTGTTCCACGATATGATGCATAAGGAGATAGAGGTCTACGTGGATGACATCATCGTGAAGTCTAGGGTAGAATCTGACCATATAACCCATCTTAAAAAGCTATTCGATCGGCTCAAAAAGTATAATTTGAAGCTCAATCCAGCAAAGTGTGCTTTCGGAGTGCAGTCAGGTAAGCTCTTGGGATTCCTGGTTAGTGATCGAGGCATTGAGTTGGATCCAGCAAAGATTAAGGCCATTGTGGATATGCCGGCACCTCACACAGAGAAGGAGATAAGAGGATTCCTCGGAAGAATAAACTTCATCAGCCGTTTTATATCCCACTTGACGACTACATGCGAGCCAATTTTCAATTTGTTAAGGAAAGGTGCTTCCCAAGAATGGAATGAGCAATGTCAGAAGGCTTTTCAAACCATTAAAAAACAACTGACTGAGGCACCAGTGCTGGTACCCCCGAAGGACGGGATCCCTCTGTTTATGTATATATCGGTCAATGCCATCGCGATGGGATGTATGTTGGGACAGAAAAATGAAGCAGGTAAAGAGCAGGCCATCTATTACCTCAGCAAGAGATTCAACCAATGTGAACAGAACTACACTCCCATCGAGAAGACCTGTTGTGCTCTGACATGGGCTGCAGGGAGATTACAGCACTACCTCCATGGGCATACGACGTACCTGATATCAAGAATGGATCCCCTGAAATATATTTTTGAAAGGCCCATGCTGAACTGTCGATTGTCAAGATGACAGTTAATCTTACAACAGTTCGACATGGTGTACGTAACTCAGAAGGTCATGAAAGGGCAGGGAATTGTAGATCAGTTGGCAGAAACCCCGTCAGGAGGGATGGAGCCGTTAGAAACTCCTCTACCAGGCGAAGATATATTTTGGGTATCACACGCGAACTGTGATGACGAGGGACAGTTTTGGAAGCTGTATTTTGATGGTGCCATGAATGCCGGAGGGGCAGGAGCCGGAGCGGTCCTGGTCTCTATCACCGGAGAGCAATACCCTGTGGCCACTAAACTGAAATTCAGCAATTCGAACAACACCGCTGAATACGAGGGATGTATCTTGGGACTCCGCTTTGCCCGCGACATGGGAGTGAAGAGGTTAACGGTGTTTGGGGATTCAGAACTGGTAATCAGACAAGCGATCGGGGTGTACAGCACAAAGGAGCTCCGGTTACTTCCATACCATCATTGTGTTGTCCAATTGATGTAGGAGTTCGAGGATATCGCTTTCCGCCATATTCCCCGGGGACGGAATGACTTTGCCGATGCATTGGCAACTCTGGCCTCCTTAATCCACGTAATCAATAACAGGGACGTTCCACAAATTGAGATAGCAGTACAGAATGCCCCGGCATATGAGGAACATGTGGCAGTATTATCAGACGAGGCAGTGTTGCCAAAGCAGCCCTGGTATCACGACATAAGGAAATATCTGAGAGATAGATCCATTCCCGACCAGGCGAATCGAACTGAGAGGATGAGAATTCAAAAGATGGCAATGAAATTTTATCTGAGTGGGGATTCACTCTACAAGAGGGATGCTGGGTTGGGACTGTTACAATGCGTAGATGAAACACAGGCCCAAAGGATTATGAATGAAATGCATGGTGGAGTGTGTGGGCCCCATATGAGCGGACCAATGCTGGCCAAGAAGATCTTGAGGACGGGGCATTTTTGGTTAACCCTAAAAGCCGACTGCGATGATCATATCAAACGGTGTTACCAATGCCAGGCGCACGGTAACGTGATCCATACGCCTCCCAACGAACTGCACTATATGACCTCCCCGTGGCCGTTTTCAATGTGGGGAATGGATGTGATCGGACCGATAGAGCCCAAAGCAAGCAACGGACACCGATTCATTTTCGTCATGATCGATTACTTCACCAAATGGGTAGAAGCAGCTTCTTTCCCCAAAGTAACCCAGGAGGTCATCGTCGGTTTCATCAGGAATAATGTCATTTGTTGATACGGGCAGCCTGAGGTTTTGGTCTCTGACAATGCCAAGAATTTAAACAACGCCCTCATGAAAGGATTGTGCGACCAGTTTAAGATCAAACACCTCAATTCTGTCATTTACCGTCCTAAGATGAATAGGGCAGTGGAGGCTGCAAACAAGAACATCAAGAAGATCATGGCGAAAATGTCTGCCAATCATCGGGGATGGTCAGATTTGTTACCCCTCACCTTGCTGGCATACCGAACATCAACGCGTACTTCTATAGGGGCAACCCCTTACGCTTTGGTATATGGAATAGAGGCCGTTTTGCCAGTTGAGGTTGAAATGGCGTCCCTCAGAATAGTGATCGATGCTCAGATAAGCGAGGAGGATTGGATGCAAAGTCGATACGACCAATTGGCCCTAATTGATGAAAGAAGGGTGGCTGCTGTTTGGCACGGTCAGTTATATCAACAAAGGATCTCTCGATCATACGACAAAAGGATAAGACCTCGGAAGTTCAAGGAAAATGATTTGGTGCTAAAAAGAGTCATGCCTTGTCAAGACGAAGCCAAAGGGAAGTTCGCCCCGAATTGGGAGGGACCGTTTGTAATTAAGAAAGTGATATCCGGAGGAGCCCTCATGTTGCAAGAAATGGATGGGGAGGTATTTCCACAACCTCTCAATTTCGACTCGGTGAAGCAGTTCTATGCTTGAATCATCAATTCTACCTTTTCTTTGAAGTAACGAACTACGTAGGACCTGATCTCCCAACTTGTGGGGGTACGTAGGCAGCCATCACGGCACGGTCCGATCCCTAAAAAATAATAATCCTTTCCCTAAACGAAACCAATTCCCAACAGCCAGATAAACCTTCCTATACCCTCAGAACCTTTCCGAAACCAGCCGCCTAATCAGCTTCATCCCAAATGACATAACCCTGATCCAACCAAACAGTTACCCAAAATCTAAAACCCAATCCGATGAAATCGGCAGGGTGTGCGGCAATATCTGTCAAATCTCCGTCAAGACTTGAGAGGAGAAAGAAGGCAAAACATCAAAATCATGGTTAGCTGGATAAAATGAGGATCCAATGAAAGGCAGCGATACGACAAAAAGGGAAAATGACTAAATTTAAATGTATGTCTACATATATAAGTCATTTTGTTACAAGATTTCTCTTTTAATAACCGATGAAACTAACATAGTCTATGCAGGAAATAAAATAATCTACAAATCTGAAACTAGCTGAAGTAGGATGGATAAAGTGGTGGATAGATCTGAAGCATCAGCATCCCCTGTAATCTGCTGCCCCATCATACCAACACAATCCAATAAAGCAGTGGCTCGGCTGACAGTCCCAGAATGAGCATCTATAACTGCCCTAGTCTGAAGTACAATGGCATCTCTGTCAGCAGTGGCCGCATCTCTAGCCAGAATGGCATCATCTCTCTCGACAAGAGCGGCATCCCTCTCAGCCTCAGTAGTAACCAAGGCCAAGCGGAGTCGGGTATCCTCAGTGACCCGACTAGGGGCAGAATCAGCTGAGATGGAGTGATCTGCGGTACCATCTGGGAAAATCAATCCAGAATCACCAAAGGCCCCAGTCTGACTCAAACCAACCAGATCCGAGTCCCCGCGCAACCACTCCACGTAAGCAAATGTCTGGATGTGGCAGCTATCACTATATTCGGCAAAGATCTGGCGAGACCAAAGATCGTATACCCGCAGTAGGTCCCTCTCTGTCTGGGATGATATAGGGAATCGATAGGCGGCTGCACCCGTGAAAGGGTGAAAATCCTGTGTCTGATCAAACTGCCCTGTAACAGCCAAGGGATGATAAGTCGTCACGCCCCTCAAGCCAGCAATGGGAATGAAGTCCAGGTCAGGCACATGAACCACACGTACAACAAAGTTGAGCTCCCTCTGAATACTCTGCCGCGGAAAGACTGGCAGTATGAGGCTGACATGTAGGTATCCGCCAATATCATGGGAAGAATGGTGTGATCCTCCTAAAGGGCTCGAACGACCGCGACAACCCGCATGTCCAACTGATCAGGTCCTGCGGGTAAGTACAAAACTGAGACGACACAGGCCATCAGAACGTCCGCTCTCAAGGCACCCCAGCGCTCCTCGGACACGGAAAAATCACCGAGGAAAAGACGAAAACTGTCAGGTGAGCCAAATCGGTCAATCAAGAACTGAAGGGGAACCATATGGTCTAATGTGATCACCGGTAACAGGACAGCCCTCCGCAAACCGGTGAGAGTCAAGAATTGACGGCGCATGGAACCAGCAGTGACCCTGGCACAAGGACCATCCAAAGGCAAGCCGGTGAAGCGAGCATACTCCTCGAGGGTGGGGGTCAGCTCTACTGTCCCTAACATGAACACTTGACGGGCAGGGGTCCAATAGCTCAGAATACCCTCCACAAAGCCCGCTGGCACCTGAAAGGATAATAAGGACCAAGAATGTCCCAGAAGGCCATCTGTGATAACCCTGTCGGTCGGCGATAAACTGTCCAACCAATGGAGGAGACTGCCGACCAACCCTGTAGGAGGAATGGAATCCAAACGTACCACGACATCTGAAGACGACATCTGTGAAAAAATAGTATCAAAAAGACTGTACAGGGGTCATTCTCTATCCATAAATAAAAAGCATGCATCATACAGTTAATAATAGAGCAAATGAATTTCATAGATATAAAAGATAAAAAAAAAATTGTGCATAAATAAATAAATGAGTTCAGTACATATTGCATAAAATGAAAATAATAAATAAATCCAAACAGGTGCAGGTACAAAAGCCCTATCCTATCCTGATCTAAATAAAATCAATCTCATCTATGAAAGCGGGATCCTCAAACTGATCCCCCGGAGTCGCCGAAGTCGAAGGCCCAAAGTTCATGTCGGGGATGTATGGTTGCGCTGTGGCATCAGATGAGCTCGGGCCCGCATCATAACCCGCACCGTCAGGATCGTAGGCGTAAGCATCCTCTAGAGTCTGGCCCAACACCCGAAGATATAGGGACAACTGGTCTACCTGACGGGTCAGAGTGGCGATCTGCTCGGCATGGGTAGGGCTCCGAACGCAGGCTGCCCAGTCAGTCATCATCACCGAGCCGGGAACCATATCCCCGAGGAAGAATGTGGCCCGGGTCTGAGGACCGATGGTGCGGGGCACCCACCAAGTACGGAAAGCATCACTCGTACTGGGACCCGTGGAAAGCATCCGGCCGTCCTCCCCTGCGAGCATGATCTCCGAAGGCTGAGAATCCAGCGGCCAAGAGGTAGTGAAAGGAAGGGAATCCAGTAACGCATCTGAATGCGCGCTCCCCCAGGTACATCACCCATCCTCCAACACTCTGCAAAGTGAGACGACGGGTGGAAGGCTCGAACTTCGGGCCAGAAGGATGCCCATCAGCAAACCCCACAGTCAGATGCTCAGAGAGGTATGGAACCCAGACGACATCAGCAGCCGTGATCAGCTCCAGCTGGATGCGGCAGTGTGCAAAGCTGCCAGATACCGGGACTTCCTCCAAGGTGCTATGATGCCATCGCCAGCCCCGGGGATAAGTGTCCAGGCCAAGAGTAGTGACGGGCCTCAGGCATGGAAGACGCTCGTAGGCCCAGAACTGCGAACAGAAATAGTGAAAAGCATGAGCAACCGACAAATGCAGAAAAGAGAAATAAATGAAGGAAAGTCCAGTAAGAAAAGAGGAGGAGAAGCCTCACCAACAAGAAGTGATAGAATCCGAGCCAAGCATCTGTCTGGCCCTCCGAGCGTAGACGCAGACCGTGGAGGAAATAAGCAAAGGTGAATGACCCCTAATCATAGTCACTGATACGGTCCACGTCTCTGACAGCTCCTACGACGCTGAAATGAATGGTAGAGGAGTTGTTCCCTAGGAAACAACCCCTCATGATGGTCAGGAACAGGCGTCGGAGCAGAATATCCCGTGTAGCCCGATCCGCGGGGAATGGCGCCGCATATATGCCTCCCACAGTATCCACGGCCAAAGCTCCAGACCGAATGCTGCGGGCCTTGAAGACCCGGTCATCAGCGACAAAGCCCAGTAAGGCTCGGACCTCTACTGGAGTGATGTCAAGATCCAGAGGGACACGGAATCCGGTAAACTCGATACCCGTGATGTACCTCCAATCCCAGGGAGTCAGCACGACCTCACAATCCAAGAGGTGAAGGGACTGAGTCTGGTGGAACCATCGCTTAGATAAAGCCCTCATATAACCCCAGGGGCACTGACAGGGGATGATAGTGAAGAAATGCCGAAAGCCCCAAGAGTCCACCATCTCCCGGTAATCGCTGTGCAGAGCTGTATAGAGGGAGTAAATGTTAAACCAGTTATCCCTCGGCTGGGTAAACTCGGGCACCTGTGGAAAAAATGATGAATGGATCAGTCCAGATCTAAACAAAATTTGAGAATAAGTTCAGAGAAGTACTTTAAGCATACCTCATTAGCTACAAGAGATGCCGAGGGGTGACGACTGAGATCCTGACCTAAAAGATCGGGTATCTGCACAGGGGCGCCAGAAGGAGCATGATGAGGAGATGAATCCAGTGTGCTGGAGGATGGCCCCTCTGCCACAACCTCCGGAGGAGCAGCCTCCTCAACGTCCGGATGATCGGGACGGATGACAGCCTCCGCCAAGCGGCGAGCCTGACGGGTCCGAGGAAGAACAGGGGCAGGTGCAGCCCTACGACGACGAACACCCGATGTCCGAGACGCAGAGGAGCTACTAGGAGCGTCGGGATCCATAGCTGGAACAGAACAGGCAAGGAGGGAGCGCGTAGATCGATCCTACCGGAGCAGTTTTTGCAGAAAGGTTGGAAAACTCGGCAAAAGGCCCTTGCAAACGAGCAAAATCGCAAGAATCTATGTGGGGTACGAAGTTGAAAGTGACAGATCTGGAAGTGGCGAGCCGCTTAAGAAACCCGATCTTGGCCGCAGATCCATCTGCGGCTGGCCCTGGTGGGTCCCCCTGGTTCTCTTGCAGCCGTTCGATGTGTTTAGTGAAAATAAGTTACGAGATGGGTGACCGGCGACGATACCCGGCCCCGACGAGATGATCGACAGGCGACGATAACCGGCGATTACGAGATGGGTGACCGGCGACAATACCCGGCCCCGACAAGACAATCGACCGGCGACGATAATCGGCGAATACAAGATGGATGACCGGCGACGAAAACCAGCTCCAAGAAGATAACCAACCGGCGACGATACCCGGGGGTTACGAGATGGGTGACCGGCGACGATACCCGGCCCCGACGAGACGATCGACCGGCGACGATAACCGGCGATTACGAGATGGGTGACCGACGACGATACCCGGCCCCGACAAGACAATCGACCGGCGACGATAACCGGCGATTACGAGATGGATGTCCGGCGATGAAAACCGGCTCCGACAAGATAACCAACTGGCGACGATAACCGGGGGTTACGAGATGGGTGACCGGCGATGATACCCGGTCCCGACGAGACGATCGACCGGCGACGATAACCGGCGATTACGAGATGGGTGACCGGCGACGATACCCGGCCCCGACAAGACAATCGACTGGCGACGATAACCGGCGGTTACAAGATGAATGTCCGGCGATGAAAACCAGCTCCGACAAGATAACCAACCGGCGACGATAACCGGGGGTTACGAGATGGGTGACCGGCGACGATACCCGACGAGACGATCGACCGGCGACGATAACCGGCGACGATACCCGGCCCCGACAAGACAATCGACCGGCGACGATAACCGGCAATTACGAGATGGATGACCGGCGACGAAACCCGGCTCCGACAAGATAACCAACCAGCGACGATAACCGGGGGTTACGAGATGGGTGACCGGCAACGATATCCGACCCCGACAAGACTATCGACCGGCGACGATAACCGGCGGTTACAAGATGGATGTCCAGCGACGAAAACCGGCTCCGACAAGATAACCAACCGGTGATGATAACCGGGGGTTACGAGATGGGTGACCGGCGACGATACCCGGCCCCGACAAGACAATCGACCGGCGACGATAACCAGCGATTATAAGATGGATGTCCGGCTCCGACAAGATAACCAACCGGCGACGATAACCGGGGGTTACGAGATGGGTGACCGGCGACGATACCCGGCCCCGACAAGACAATCGACCGGCGATGATAACCGGCGATTACGAGATGGATGACCAGCGACGAAACCCGGCTCCGACAAGATAACCAACCGGCGACGATAACCGGGGGTTACGAGATGGGTGACCGGCGACGATACCCGGCCCCGACGAGACAATCATCCGCATTGACACCCTTTTACGGACGTTTTACATCCATTGCATCTTACATTGCATCATGAGTCCTATGTGTTGCATCACGTATGGATTGTCATCCTTGTGCACTGTCATTCATGCTTCGAGTGTCTATTCTTTATCCTGTTCATTTCATTAAACATTGCATAAACATGATAAAGAGGGGCAGCTGTAGACACCCAATTTTTACGTTCCCTGTACTAACCATGACAAGAGGGCAAAATCGTCCATTGAAGCGGCTTGCGGGAGCGAAGGAATGGGCACCACCGCGATGATTGGCGACCAAAGCTGACGTGACAATAAGGCCGTCCGAGGCGGGCATTCCTAAATGAGGTGGCACGTCTTCCGGAAATTCCCGGACTGCAAAATACGAGCCTGTCAGCGAAAACTGACATTACGACACGAAAATCGAGGCGTGACACAAAAATTGAGAAAGTCAAACCGTCCAGTCGCGGATTGATCTGCGGCCAAATAGTGCGCCTTTTGAAAATACGGAACTCGAAACACGGAACTCGAAGCCAGGTGAGTGGAAGGCAGGCGGCCAGCCAGCCTATTTCAACTCACCTCCGCTTCAGCATACAGAGAGTTAGCAAAGTTGAAAATTTTGGGGAAGAAGAAGAATTCAGCAGCAAAAGCACGGAAATAGAGAGAATAAAGAGCAAATTTGCAACCAAATAGTAAGAAAAGAGAGAAAAAGGGAGAGGATTTATATTCTTTTGATTTTGATTGTATCAAATATACTCCTCATCCTATTCAAATACACAAGTTCACATCCAATTTGATCTCAATTGCAAGGTGAAAATTCCCTTTGTTCTAGCAATTTATATCATATCATTTGATTGAATTAAATGTAGTTTTCATGAAATTTATGGTGGGATAATGGATTAGGGATTATTAGTGAGGGTTCCATCGGAACAAAATTCTTCATGATAACCCGAGGATATCCAATTGGTGAAATTTCTAGCTTGTTTATGGTGATTTATTGGGTGTAATTTATTTAGATTATCATTTTCGAATATCCTGGTGTATTAGATAAATCCGGGTGGTTAGTTATGTAGTATTCATTTCGTGGGCATGTAGCAATCTCGGGTGTGAGCCTAGGAACGCGACCCCGTGGTCCAAATCCGATGATGGACGTTTTGACATATGTAATAGATTCAAAGTACTCGTTTTTTGTAACATGTAATCGTCGGGCCTTAAAGTGACGCTAAGGCGAGAATCGGGTTTAAGGCCCCGTATTAGTGGAATATGTGATGGTTGGTGTTCGGGGATGTTTTGATGGCTTACATGCCCATGAATAGTCCCGACGCGTGTTTATGCTTGATTAGATTTTGTGATACGAAAAAATGATTTCAAAGATTAAATGATGAAGGTTTTTTTTTTAATTAAAATCAAACAAGCTAGGTTATTAGAATCACGAGGCTAAAAATTGGAAGTGTTAATAAATGTCGATTCCTATTAAACGAGAAGGCCAAAGGAAATCATTTTCGAACATCACCAAAAATGGCTTTATGAATGAAATAAACGTTTTACTAAACCTTGATACATAGGGCGAAAGAGATCCTAGAAATTGCCCATCATTTATGAAAGCAACGTATAAGTCTCGACTCCTATTCTGGTTAAGGTTTAAGAAAGTTCACATTTTATCAAAAAGACCCCTAATAAAGATTCATAGTTTTGACGAGTAAAATCAAATCTTTCTCATGAATAAAGGAGCTCTCTCGTACTAACGGAAACGACGTTCTAAAACATTTCCAAAACAAAACACGATTTCTCAATAAAATGCCAAATGTTTCATCTCTCATGAAAGAACTCACCACAACATTCACATAAGCACACACACACACACGCACGTATACACATTTTATGAATCAAAGGATAGGAAAGTATCAAGATTGCGGTAACCGTGTTTCACGGAAGTCGGGGGGTGCCTAACACCTTCCCCTCGCTTAAGCAAGCCCCCGAACTCTATGAATCTCGATTCACAGACCAATTAATTCGGAGTCACATATGAGCCATCGATTTATAAAAAAAACGAAAACTCGGATGAGTTGGTACATCCATTTCAAATATACCAACTGGCGACTCTGGTTAATTGGCTCATCATAAAAAACGATCTTTCAAAACCCGTCGACATCAATGCCGACCTTTTCCCAAACTCATCTAATAATAAAAGGGCAAAAATCGGGAAAGGCGAGAAACCGGCGTCGACACCTCTTTTATTAAGCTAGTAATACGAGAGGGTTAAGCATGATGACATCCTACTATACAAGAGCACAGAGTAAAAGGGTATGAAGAGACTTTCCGTAACGTTGGGTTTATCTGATGTTGACCTACCTTAGGGTTATTCTCGTGGGCTTTTCGGCATGAAGGTCCCCAAATTTTCGTAATCTTTTAATTGGAGGAGATGCACTCTTTCGACTTGAGCAGATCTTAGTAGATGCCTTTCCTAAACCTCACTGAGGAATACCCCTTTGAGTCCAGTAATCACACATCCAATGGGTTCGCCTCTTGGTGGAAAAATCACACAACATACATTCACATACATTAAGCTAGGGGAAGGTGTTAGGCATCCCCTGACTCTATGAAACACGGTTATTGCTTTTCTAATATTTTCTTTTTGAATAAATCGTCTCGAGAAGTGTGAGGTGTGTGCATTGTGTTCTGCACCTCGGTGAGTTGTGTCGTTGGGAAAAACAGAGGGTATCGTCTCCTAGAGTCAAGTCAAATCGTCAACTAGAAAACATAAGATATCATTTTCTATGTCATATAAGTCGTGGTGAAAGGGGGAGATCTAGGATATCGTTTCCTAGAGTCGAATCGAAGAGATAGTCTAAGGTATTGTCTCCCAAACCATCTAAGTCATCTAGAGTTGTCAAAATCTTGGTGAGTGCATTATCTCAAAAGTGATTTGAACCTCTATTCATATGAACGAGGGATTATGATTAGAAAGTCTATTGAAAACCTTGAGTTTTATGAATGTCATTTGGAAAGATCATCTTTCGTGAAGTCGTTTTCTCAAAATAATTGTATATGTATAGTTTCGTAGGAAATTAATGTTTTAAATTTTTGTCGAAATGTTCTTTAGAAATCATTTGATTAAATAATAATATAGTGATTAAAATTATCATTTCGATAAGGAAAATAGATTTTGCAATCCCTCAATCAATTAGGACATAAGGCTCAAACTACTTCCCACTTTAGCTTAAGATTAATCTAATAACCTAGCTTTATTCAGTTTTTAAAAGATCTTTTTGCCTCTTATTTGGAAACTATTTTTCATGTGTTAAAAACAAAACCAAGCATTGAAAATAGAGTTGGAACTACCCATGGGCATGTAAACCATCAAAATAGCCCCAAGCACCTCAAATAATAAAATCCACTATTAAGAGACCTTAAACCCAACGTTTGGGCATGAAAGTTATCTAAATCGTTTTAAGGCTCGAATTACATTTACAATCATCAAATCACAAAGTTATAACCATTGTCTATGTCCATCAATAGAATATCCTTCAATTCCCATTAAACATGAAGTTTAAGGGCTTTGAATTCATTCTTAAGTTAGATAATTCGTAATCACACCCAATAAAATATTGAGATCTATAAACGGAGTTTAGAGTTTAGGAAATGGTGTCCATAAACCCTATATCTGTAGATCGAATGAAACACCAACGAAATCACAAAATTTTAATTACATCGTAAGAATCTAACCGCGTTAAATAAGATCTAACAAAAGAATCTAGATTCTAGGGATTCAGGCCCATAGACTAAACATTCCATAGATCTAAAAAAATAGCGACAATAAAATCTAATCGAAAATATATCCCAAATTGGCTAAAAGAAATTTTTATTCATGAGAATTGATCGGTGGCCAAAAATAGGATCCAAACACTACTCGAGAGAATCTAGGATACTTGGGTAGCCTAAAAAAAGATAAACGAGGCGAATAAATAAAGCTCAAGCACAATAAGTTATAAAAATAGGCTAAATCGAGATCGGAATCGAATAACTACTAAAAGGATTTCATAGTTTAATTAGGAGAAATTTTTATTTATGAGAAACTCTCTTTAACTATCCATAACCCAAAATAGGATCCAAACACCAATAGAAATAAACTAGTACAATAGGAGAGCCCAAAAAATGAAGAAATAACCACAACCAAACAAAGCCCAAGCAAATTAATCGACAAAATAAGCTAAATCGAGTGTAGAGATGAGAAATGAACCTTGAGAATGAGGTTTCTTCCTCCTTAAGCTTGTTAGAGACTCTTTAGGTGTGCACTGATAGATGATTTAATGAGAACACTAGAGATCTAGATCTAATTTGGAAGAGTTTCTATAACGATTGTGAATATCGCTTAGCCTTGTAATTAGGTTTATGAATATTATTTAATAAAATGAAGTTTTATGGATAATATTATGTATTATGTGAATAAAGGTAGAATTATGACCTCGATTATGTGTATGTAAGTGAATATGTGTTGTTGTTCGTAATATGAAAATAAATTTTTTTTGAAAAAAGACGCTAAAATACTATTCACACAGAAAACGTTTTTTTCGTTTTATTTTACTTTTCAAATTACGTCATAGCTTTTATTTGGGAAATCGAGATGTAATCTCTAATAAAAAGTACCAAAGAAAAAGTTAACTTTTTGACTAATCGGATTAGTTACGAAAGCTAACTAGAAGAAGAAGCTAATCGGATGAGTTAGGAAATCTAACTAATAATCAAATTAATTGGCAAGCCTAAAGGAAATGTTATTGGCAGTCCAAGAGGAAGGTGTTAGGAGGCCCATGTAATTATCATGTTGAGGCCCAAGTGATGAATGATGGAGGCCCAAAGAGTGGCCCAAACTAAGTCCAAAACCAAGCCCAAACCAAAAGGTGAAAGCTTGGTCAAGATGCTAGCTAAATGAAGTTGAAATGAAGTGAAATAAAAGCCAAATGAGGATAAAAGGGAGTGGAGTACCCGACAAAAGGGAGAGGGGGACCAAGTAGTGGCCAAACTTTCCATTTATGGGAAGTTTTGGTCCTTGCAAGCAACCCTAATTAATGCCCATCTACCCAATCAAGTCATTTTAGCCAAAACGTCTTGTATGCCATCATTTTGTCCACCAATAAATCATGGTTAGCCTAATTATGGATGGTTAATTAGTTAAGAGAGGTGGTTAGGAAGATGTTCTATAAATACTCCCATTCCATATTCCATTCATCATTTGTTATTTTCATCGGTTGCTAAGTAAGAAATATAGAGAGAAGTTAAGAAAGCAAGAGCAAATAGAGAAAAAGAGAGAAGGAGTGGTGGAATATTGAGGTAAGAAGAAGGAAGATGAGCTAGCAAGTTAAACTATCATCCACTAGCAAGAACAAGAAGAACTAAGAAGGTAAGCCTAAAAACCTAACTGTCATTCATCTTTTTAAAGCCTTTTAATTTGCTTGTTCGTTGTGGTTATTATGGTTAGATTGAGGATCATGAAGGATCTGAAGGAATAAGGATGTTGTGATAGTGTTTTATGTTAAAACATTGGTAATATGCATGCAAAGTGAACAAAAATGAAAACCTAAGCCTATACGTAAAGGATGAACAAGAACTTGTAGTAGACAGTTAATCGGACTAGTGTAATCCTTTGTCCATAAACTATTATTAAATTTTGAAAAGAAGAAAATATGTGTATGTGAGTTGCAAAAATGTTCCAATTGGAATGAAGTAAAAGTATGCTATAACAAAGTTATGGCGAAATTTTTAGTAAAATACATCAAATGGCAAAGCCCTAGGTCACGAGTGACTTTCAGGCTATTTTTATTGGCAGTTAATGCTTCTAGAAATTTTATTTTCTGGAGTTTTGATAGATCATAGAATAAGTGAGCCGTAGGCTCAAGAACGAGCTCAATCCGACTTCAGATGAGTAAGTTACGAAGTGTTGAAATATGGACGTTAGAATCGTCATATAGTGAAACCTAGGCCACAAAGAATTTTTGAGCCACTTATTTGGCTTGTTAATGAATCTGAAAAATTATTCATTTTGGGGGGATTTGTAAAGTATGTTACGAGCAAGAAAATGGCTCAAGAACAGACTCATTCCGATATCGGATGAGTGAGTTATGAAGTTACAAAGTAGTGTTGATGAAAACGACAAAAGCTGAAAATCTGGCAAAGCTGGAAATTTTGGGACTGCAGAGGTGGCGCGGTCGCGCCACCAGTAGCCTTATTTTGGGCGCAGCAGCGCCGTAGTGGCACTATGCTCTTGCCTGGAGGTTGGGATGTTAGGTTTGTACATAACGCGAACATGCAATCAAATTACACAAATATAGCGAAAGCGCAGAAAAATCAGATTTTAAAATTTTATACAAACCATCACCATGATCTTTCCTTGTACTCAATTATCAATTATACGAAAGAGATAGAGAATCAGAATCATACCCTCGTAGAATCGTGCGTCCACATGTACGAGTTCAACTCTGAGTCCTTCGTGTTCTCCTTGAATTCACCAGTCAGATTCCTTCCTTTGATTAACGTTAGTCACCCAAGTGTTTGGCCTCTAGAGGTGATCTACCAAGGAATAAGATGTATTCAAGAAGATGAGTGCTGGCAAAACCTTAGTTTCTATCTCTATAGAACTTGTAAGTAGCCCAAATCTAATGGAAGTATGTGTAACCCTAATCCATAATAAGACTCCTCTTATTTATTGATATAGGTAACCTTTTAGATTCTCCATATTAAACTGGTTATGGATAAAACAATTAGAACAATTTTAATCTTATTTAAATAAATAAATTAAACTATTTAATTCATTTAATTAAACAATATTTATTCTACTATAAGGGTAAGCCCCCTTAGCGATCAACGACTTTCCAGATAATATAGTTTCAACATTAATCAAAAGAACCTTTAAGTGAATAGTTACCGTACAATTCAATCCTGAGTTGTCAGTTATCGAATCACATAATGTTCCAATTAAATATAAGATATGAAATTACTGTCAAGTCTTATTTTATTTAATTATATGTATTTCGATTCCCAAATGCATAACTCTTAATAATGCAAATTAGAAACTACTTTCTAATTTCATTCTGCCTTGGGCAATGACTACTGAGTTGTCATTTATCGAATCACATAAGACATTCTCTTCTTTTACTAGAAGTAGTAGATTCTTTATTGACCATTCACATATCTCCATGTATAACTTATTATACCCAAGCATACCCTTTGATATACCCTAAAGGTCTTAAGGGACATGTCAAAGCATAACTCATCATACACAAGATACTATAATGATCTCAAGTCCAAGGATCACTTGTACTACTATTACTAGAGGAATTCCTATTGACAAACAAGTAAAACTCCATTAGGTATTCCTTCAGTGAGTCACGTTCAGTGAACTTATTCTCCAATAAGCACCTACATACTTGCTTTAGTGTCTCTACACAAATGATTATGAGATCAATCATCATCTTCCTAAGAGCAAGTAAAGTATGTACTAATCTATCCGGATTCACTAATCCCCTTTTTAGTAATCCAACGATTATGAATGATTTTAGTTTTAAGGTTTCTAAGAATTTAGATCTCATTAGCACGATCATCATCATGATTCTAAGAGCATTGCTCAAAACTATGGGTTTATCACATATAAAATAACAACACCATGTAATTAAAGTAAAATGCCTTTAACATATTAATTCTTTTATTAATAAATGAATAAGATTACAAAGTATATGCTACTTCATATCAAATATAATTGGCTTGAATGCATACTAGTTTCAATCTCCCACTTGCACTAAAGTCAATCGCAATGATATCTAATTCCCATCTTTTCTAAGTGACGATCAAACTGTTGTTGGGTTAAAGCTTTAGTAAATGAATCTGCAATGTTATCTTGAGAGTCGCACGATCCTAGGTGACATCTCCTCTTTCAATGATTTCTCTAATCAAATGAAAGTGTTGCAACACATGTTTGGATCTCAGACAAGACTTAAGAACTATTCCTAGTTCTGTAATGAACTTTTCATCCAAACAACTAACTTTGCATCTTCACTTACAGCTATATACTTTGCCTTTATCACTAAATCAGTAACTATTTACTGCTTGGAACCTTTCCAACTCACTGCACCACCGTTCAAGGTAAATACATACCCCGAAGTTGATTTGTTATCATCTTGGTCAGTCTGAAAAACTTGATTTTGTATAGCCCTCTAGTTTCAAATCAGACCCACCATTTAATAGATATTCATTCATAGTTCTTCTTAATTTTTTAGGATGTTTCTCACTGTCTTCAGTGATCTTCTCCAAGAACAGACTGATATTTGCTTATCTCAATTAGTGCATAAGTAATATCTGGTCTCGTACGTATCATTGCATATATAATAGTTGCTCATGCAATCTCTCTTTTCAGGTGTCTTTGGGGACAATTGTCAGAGAGATATAGTCCATAGCTCATCAACATGAGACCTCTCTTGGAGTTTGCCATGCTAAACTCCTTTAGCATCAAATGACTGTACGTTCCATGGGTCAAGCCAAGCATCCTTATAGATCTATCTCTATAGATCTCCATCCCCAAAATATAGGATGCTTCTCCCAAATCTTCCTTGGAGAAATGTTTAGACAACATTATCTTTTTTGATTGTAGAATTGGTGTGTCATTCCCTATCAGTAGTATATCAACATATACTATTAGGAATGTCACTGCGCTCCCACTGACCTTCTATACACATTTGGTTCATCTGCATTTTTGATAAAATCAAACTCCTTTGATTGTCTCATCAAACCGGATGTTCCATCTTCGAGAAGCTTGCTTCAATCCATAAATGGATCATTGTAGCTTACATACTCAATTTGCTTCAACCTTTGAAACAAATCCCTCTGGTTGTATCACCACATCCATTTGCTAGATTTTGTAATAATAAGCTGCAATCACAAGCAAAATTTGAATGGACTTGATCATTGCTACTGGTGAAAAGATTTCACGATGGACAACTCATTTCCATTATTTGAAATCTTTTGTCACCATTCTGGCCTTATAGGTCTCCACCTTGCCATTTGCTCCAGTCTTTCTCTTAAAGACCCATTTACACTCTATAGGCACTATGCCTTTCGGTGGAGTAACTAGAGTCTATACTTGGTTCTCATACATGGAGTCCATTTCGGATTTCATGGCCATCTGCCATTTGTTTGAGTGTCTACTACTCATTGCCTCATCGTATATGAGTGGATCATCATGCTCTATGATGCGTACCTCATCATCATCCTCTATGATAAATCTATACCTCCCAGGTATCTTTGGTACTCTTCCAGATTTTCGATTTGGTTGTGGTACAATAGGTCTATCTACAGGTTCCTCGGTTCGACTTATAGTGCTGTGTGGTTCTTGAACTTCTTCAATATCTATTTTTCCTCACACTAACCCCTTCAAGGATAAACTCCTTTATCAAAGAAGGCAATGTGTTTTGCAACAAACACCTTTTGCTCAGTAGGATTATAGAAATAATACCCTAAACTTTCTTTAGGATATCCCACAAATCTGCACTTGTCAGATCTTGTCCCTAACTTATCTTTTAAAACCTTTTCACATAAGCTGGACAACCCCTAATCTTAACATGCTTAAGACTAGGTTTCCTCCCTGTCAATAACTCATATAGAGTCATGGAGACAGATTTTGAGGATACTTTCTCCAGTAAATATGCAGTCGTTTCTAGGGTATAACCCAAAAAGGATACTAAAATGTCGGTAAAAATCATCATGGACTGTACCATGTCCAACAGGGTACGATTTCTCCTTTTTCAGATACACCAATCAATTATTGCATATCAGGATGTGTCTATTGTGAGAAAATACAATTTTCTTTGAGATAATTGAGAAACTTATTGCTTAAATATTCCCCTCCTCGATCTGATCGAAGAATCTTAATACTCTTGCTAGTTTGCTTCTCTACTTCACTTCTGAATTCTTTAAATTTTTTAAACGATTCAGATTTGTATTTCACCAAATACACATATCTATATCTTGAATGATCATCAGTGAAAGTAATAAAATAAGAATACCCTCCTTGTGCATTCGTTGTCATAGGTCTACATACGTCTGTGTATACAAACGCTAACAACTCTATAACTCTTTCTCCTTTTCCATTAAAAGGACATTTGGTCATTTTACCCATGAGACAAGATTCACAAGTTAGATATGATTCATAATCAGATAGCTCTAAGTGCCCATCATTATGCAACTTGGTTAATCTTGTTTCATTAATATGACCGAGTCTATAGTGCCACATAAAGTTATAATTAATAGTCATTTATTTTCTTTTACTAGTTTGTTCAATATGCAAAATATTTTTCATATAAGTCAAGTGTATAAAGTTCACCAAGTAATCTTCTAGTTCCAAACAAAACATTATCATTATAAATAGAACAACCATTATTCTTAAATATAATACTAAAACCTTACTTGTCCAACAACAGAAAGCAATAATGTTTGTAATGAGAACTGGAACATAATAACAACTTATTAACTTAATAGACATGCCCGTAGGCAACGTTAAACTATAAGTTCCTACGGCTAATGCAACAACCTTTGCTCCATTCCCCACACGCAGGATTACTTTCCTTTTGTTTAGCTTTCTACTTCTACTTAGTTCTTGTATCGAATTGCATATGTGAGAACTACAGTCGGTATCCAATACCTAAGTAGAACCTTGACTTACAGAAAGATTTATTTCATTCATGAACAAACCTGTATCTGTAACCGAAGCTTCTAATGAGAATAAAATATGTTATATTTATATCCCTTAATGCTTAATCTTTTGTATTTATTTTGTGCCTACATACACTCATTATTCTTATATTTTTATTTAAGGTGCAATTAAATATTTTTCCTTTTTAATTATATTAGTTTATTTAATTAATATGTTTTATTTTATTTTGTAGGATTTAATATTTTAAAGTCAATATCTTGGTGATCAAGCAATATTTAATGCTTCTATTCATGGGAGGAAAGAAATAAGGAGAATCCAATAAGGAGAAGGACGGGGGTGGAACAATCTTGGTGAGCAAGTCAAATCCATTGAAGGAAAGGAAAATCTATCTAGAAGATCTTTTTAAAGGAAGTTGATTGCCACTAGGAAGTTGAAACCTACATGGAAAAGAATTAATGTCTTATGCCTATAAATAGAGGATTACCAAGAGATGTTTAGTGACTTGTCTACAAACTTCTCTCCATTATTCTTTGGTGTTTTCATAGTCATGTGTAACTAAATTCTTATTCTTGGATTAAGGAGACGGAAACCTCAGAAGTATTACACTGTGAGATCTAATTGATTTTAATTGTTTAATTATTATTTTGAGTATTGATTATTCTTATGTGCTTGAATTCTATGATTGATATATTTAATGATAGGTTTGTATATAGCGCGAACATGCAATCAAATTACATAAATAGTGCGGAAGCGCAATAAAATTGGATTTTAAAATTTTGTACAAACCATCACCATGATCGATCAATGTGCTTAATTAAAGATATAAACGAAAGAGAAAGAGAATAAGAATTATACCCTCGTAGAACAAAGCTTCCTCGGGTACAAGTTCAACTCCTAGTCCTTCGTGTTCTCCTCGAATTCAACGGTGTGATTCCTTCCTTTGATCAACGTTAGCCACCCAAGTGTTTGGCCTCTAGAGATGATCCACCAAGGAAGAACAAGTATTCAAGAAGTTGGATGTTTGGCAAAAACCCTAGTTTCTATCTCTATAGAAATTGCAAGTACTCTCCACAATCTTATGCAAGAGCGTGTAACCCTAATCTATGATAAGACTCTTCTTATTTATAGATGTAGGAATAACCCTTCCCTAAACTATTTAGGATTAGGGTTTATATTCTAATTAAACTCCTTTAATTAATTATGCTCCTAATCCAATTAGGAATTCGTGAGAGAGTACTTCTATTAATTAAATTCTCAATCCCTATTAGGAAATAAATAATAGTTTCTATTAATTAATTCCCAATCCCTATTAGGAATTAAATAATAGTAAATAGTAATAATAATAATAAGACTCCTCTTATTAATTTATATTTAATATTTCTAAAATATTAAATAATAAATATTAAGCTATTTAATTTATTCTATCTCCATAGACTAAATTAAATACACTTAACTTATTATTACAATTATGCCATTTACTTCTTAAATAAATATTTTTCTTTTGCGGTGTGACCCTTTAGGTTCTCCATATTAAACCGGTTATGAATAAATAAATTAGAACAATTCTAATCTTATTTAAATAAATAAATTAAACTATTTAATTCATTTAAATAAATAATATTTATTCTAAAATAAGGGTAAGCCCCCTTAGCGATCAACGACTTTCTAGATAATATAGATTTCAACATCAATCACAAAAGAACTTTTGAATAAATAGTTACCGTACAATTCAATCCTTCTACCATACAATGTCCCAATTAAATATAAGACATGGATTTACTGTCAAGTCTTATTTTATTTAATTATATGCATTTCGATTCCCAAATGCACAACTCTAAATAATGCAAATTAGAAACTCCTTTCTAATTTCATTCTGCCTTGGCCAAGGACTACTGAGTTGTCATTTATCGAATCACATAGGATATTCACATCTTTTACTAGATGTGGTAGATTCTTTGTTGATCATTCACCTATCTCCATGTACAACTTATTATACCCAATCATACCCTTTGATATACCCCAAAGGTCTTAAGGGACATGTCAAAGTATAATTCATCATACACAAGATACTATGATGATCTCAAGTCCAAGGATCACTTGTACTATTATCACTAGAGGAATTTCTATTGACAGACAAGTAAAACTCCATTAGGTATTCCTTAGCGAGTCACGTTCAGTGAACTTATTCTCTAATAAGCACCTACATACTTGCTTTAGTGTCTCCACACAAATGATTATGAGATCAATCATCCTCTTCCTAAGAGCAAGCAACGTATGTACTAATCTATCCGGATTCACTAATCCCCAATTTAGTAATCCAACGATTAGGAACAATTTTAGTTTGTGAGCTATCTCGAATTCAGATCTCATTAGCATGATCACCATCATGATTCTAAAAGCATTGCTCAAAACTATGGGTTTATCACATTTAATATAACAACATCATGTAGATAATATAAAATGCCTTTTAAGAAAATCAATTCTTTTATTAATAAATGAATAAGATTACAAAGTATATGCTACATCATATCAAATATGATTGGCTTATGTGCATACTACTTTCATTTAATTGCTAGGATGCATACTAGTTTATTAAGTGTTGAAATCTACTACTAAATTAGATATCAAATCCGTAATTGTTTGGTCATTCTAATTTGCGAAGTAACTAAGGTTAATAATTAACTGCAGATCACGAGATTATTATACCTTAGGAAGAATATTCAACTAAATTAAATGCAACCGCTTGTGCTTGTGTTGTTTAGCTACATCAATTTTTCTAATTCTTAAAGCATCTACTAGATTAAACTTTTAGCGCTTGTCTGAAGTTGTTTAGTAGTTAGGGTTATTTAGATCGCTTGTTTCTATCTAACTAAAATTAAGGAAAGACACGGAATGAATAAGAATGGTGAATTGATTATAACGGTGAATATTCAAAATATTAATTGATTATGCTTCAATCAATGATCAGTGTAAGTTTTTGAGGTGGAAGTTCATTTAATCCAAGGTTTGTTTTCTCTGATTTACTTTAATAAATTATTTTGCATTATTTTTAGTTTACTTTACTAATTACATTCAAAACCCCCTTTTCTAGGATACAAAATATTAAAATAGATTAATCATTCTCTGTGAGATCGACTCTTGCTTGCACTACTACGTTCATATTGTTGGCAGTAAGGTATTATTTTTGGTTGCCTGGGACAGCACACCAAATTTTGGCGCCGTTGTCGGGGAGTGATTTTAGTTTGTTTTTATATTTTTGTTATTCTTATTTTATTTTAATAAGTAATTTGAATTTCCTTGATTGTTTATGCCCGAAACTCGATCTACTAATCAATGTGATTTAAAGTGTGATCCAAAGATAGAGAGAACTATTCACAGATTAAGGAAGGAAGCTCGGAGAAATTTCGAAAAGAAGGAGGTTATGGCAGCGAAACGAACTTTGAAGGAGCTTGCAGCTCCGAACTTGGATCAACAACCATTATGCATAACTTTTCCCAATCTTGATAATAATATTCAATTTGAATTGAAATCTGGACTAATACATCTTCTCCCTACTTTTCATGGTTTGGCAGGTGAAGATCCACACAAACACTTGAAGGAATTTCATGTGGTATGCACGAGTATGAAACCGACCGGAGTAACCGAGGAGCAAATCAAATTGAGAGCCTTTCCGTTTTCTCTAAAGGATTTGGCAAAGGATTGGCTCTACTATCTACCCTCCGGGAGTATCACAACATGGGAAGGGATGAAAAGATTGTTCCTTGAGAAATATTTTCCCGCTTCATGAGCAGCCAACATTCGGAAGTCAATTTGTGGCGTGAGGCAGAATAATGGAGAATATTTGCATGAATATTGGGAACGCCTCAAGAAATTGTGTGCAAGTTGCCCCCATCATCAAATAAGTAAACAACTTCTCATTCAATACTTTTATGAAGGACTTATTTCTACCGATAGAAGCATGCTCGATGCTGCGAGTGGAAGAGCCTTGGTGGATAAAACTCCCGAGGCTGCAAGGAATCTCATTGCGAATATGGCGGCTAATTCTCAGCAATTTGGGACTAAACTTGATTTTGCACCTAGGAATGCTAGTGAGGTACAAATTTCTTCAATTGAACAACAAATTGCGAGTCTAACATCTCTTGTTCGTCAAATGGCTGTAGGTAATCCACAATAGGTGAAAGCTTGCGGAATTTGTGTGGCAGTAGGACATCCAGCAGATATGTGCCCAACCCTTCAAGAGGAGTCTTTTGAACAAATAAATGCAGTAGGAGGATTTGCTGGACAACCCCAAAGAAAATATGATCCTTATTAAAACACGTATAATCCTAGATGGAGGGATCATCCTAATTTCAGCTATGGGAATCCTCAAGCAAATCAGGTTGCAAATCAAAATGCCCCAAATTTTTAGCAATACAAGCAACCTTATCCCAGACAACAACAACAGGGCCAATCTTCCAACTCTAGTATGTCTTTAAACGATATTGTTAAATCTCTTGCCACTAACATTTTGCAATTTTAACAGGAAACGAGGGCAAGTATTCAGAATTTGGATACACAAGTGGGACAAATGGCAAATGCAATCAGTCGTTTGGAGGCGCAATGTTCAAGAAAATTACCCTCTCAATAGTGGTGAATCCAAAAGAGAATGCAAGCGCCATCACTTTGAGAAATGGTTGAGAGTTAGAAATTCTAGAAAAGTCAGTACCTACACCAAAGGAGCAAAGTAATGTAGATGAGGGTAAAGAAGAAACAAATAGCGGTAAAACAGACAGTGGAGATGAAAGTGATGAAGGTGCACCGAAGCTTAAATTTCTCCCTCTCTTTGAATATAAACCGGTACCCCCTTTTCCTTATGCTTTAACTGAAAACAGGAAAATTGATAAATATTCAGATTAATTTGTATGAGACTTTCGGTAGATGCGAGGTAAATATTCCATTGTTAGATGCTATCAAACAAGTACGTCGTTATGCTAAATTTTTGAAAGAATTGTGTACCCATAAGAGGAAGCGGGAACTTAAAAGATATGAGAGAGTAAAAGTAGGGAAAAATGTCTCACCTTTTATTCAAAGAAAACTCCCTACTAAGTGTCAAGATCCGGGTATGCTCACTATTCCTTGCACAATAGGTAGCACTAGATTTGAAAAAGACATGTTAGATTTAGGAGCATCTATTATTGTCATGCCATATTCTATATGCTTCTTTGTCACTTGAACCTTTGAGTAAAACTGGTACAGTAATTCAATTGGCTGATAGATCTAATGCTTATGCTAGAGGTGTAATTGAGGATGTTCTTGTGCAAGTCAATGAATTAATTTTTTCTACAGATTTTTATGTGCTTGATATGGAAAACGGTGATCAACATGCACCTATTTTGTTAGGAAGACCATTTTTAAAGACATCCAAGACAAAAATTGATGTTCATAGTGGTACATTGTCAATGGAATTTGATGGCGAAGTTGTCAAGTTTAATATTTATGATGCCATGCGATATTCTAATGACGATAACTCTATCTATTCTATTGATGTGATTGACTCTTTAGCATAGTGATGAGATCCTGACCAGGATCGCATCGAACAATATTCCTTCAACTCGAGTTCAAGAGGTTCATCAATTAGTCGCGAGTGATTGGGTTGAAGTCCATTAAGGGATACGTACATTGGAGCTAAATTTATATGAACAGCGAGGAGAGGATCAATCATGTGATTTGGGATTACTAGATACCGTCTATTTAGTAAGGCCGAATCATCGCAAGCCAAGGCATCATGCAATGTACGGAATAATGGAAGTTGGCTCAAGGATGATTGGAGTGGAGATTGAGGAGTTTGGAGATACCATTTACATAGAAGTCACTTCGGGCTCAATTTCGACCTTGATCCAGCTAGAATCTCGCAAAACACAAAGAATGAAAGTTGTAGATCTACCTCTCAGCTTTCCGCAACATCTTGAATCGCCCCAATCGGAGTTCGGACGCGAGAGTTAGGGCCATTTTTCCAAAGGACATCGCAGTAGAAAACTTGAGCACCTAGGCGCTCCATTCCTTCACATTTCAAGTGCCTAGGTGCTTGACAACTCTTGAGCATTCTGTGGGAGAGCGACTAGGCGCTCCAGGCCATCATAATTCAAGCGCCTAGGCGCTTGGGCCAAAATACGGATTCCGAGGACGTGTTTTTGTTCAGTTTTAATGCAATTTTTAGGATCTTTTCCAATTCTATTATAAGTAGGATGTTTATTAGATAGGATTTCTATTTCCATTCAAATTCTTATTTCCTTATAGGATTAGGGTTTCAGGTTATTAGTATAAATATAATACATTGATGATGTAATCAATAGTCAACAATTTTATTAGAGTTTATCAATATTCTTGAGAGGTTTTTCTCATCTTTTGGTTCTTTGAGAATTTCTAAGTTTATTGTCTTAATTTTTCTTTGAGATTCAATTTGACTTATCATACAACAAGTTATAGTTGTGTGTGGCGTCTTCTACCGCATCAATCGTCGATTGTACCGAGGTTCCTGTTTCTCTATAAACACGGGGTTTAGGTGTTGTTGGTGTTCCATTCAACGCAGAATTCATTACTTGATCGATTGTACCAAGGTTCTCGTCTTCTTATAGACGTTGGGTTGCGGTGTCGAGAGAGTTCCATTCAAAACAGCTTGCTAGAAACGATCCGGGCGACGACCACCTCACGTCAGCGTGCCGTGGAGTCTATCATTTGGTATCAGAGCTACGTTTTTCTAGCTAGTTACTTATCTTTATTTTTCGTGTCTGAATATATTGTAAAAAACGTGAGAAAAAAAAGTACAAAAAAAATGAAGAAAAAAAATTTATTATTATTGTTGTGATTGCCTAGGTTTCATAAGTTCGTGATCATTGGGATCGTATTAAAGAAGTTATTATTTGATTCTATTGTTGGAATTTGTGAATTTTGAGGATATTGGGATTTCACTTAAGAGGATTCTAATTAGTGATCGTGGAATTTTGGTGGTTATCGTACGTCATACTTGCTATATTTTGTTTTGTGATAAGTTCTTATTGAATTAAAAAGAAACTGTGATATTTGTTTGGTGAATTCAAAAAGAACCTATAAGAGGAAATTAGAGTGGTAAAAGGCAAGAGTGTGAGATCAATTGAGGGTAAAAGCCGATTGTGCGATACACGAGCGATTTCATAATTGTGTGATATACTGTTTCAGCGAAACACGTAAGGGAATGTGTGAGGAAATTTTTTTTTATGTACTAACATTTGTTTTGCAGCAATCATGTATGGATATAATCGTGAAAATAATTATGAGTGGCAAAAGGGATCTTTTCAAGGAAGACGCGATCCTGAAGCTTATTTGAGTTGGGAGGAAAGGAAGGAACGAGAGTTTGGCTATCATGAATATTCCGAGCAAAAGAAGTTCAAACTTGCAGTTCTAGATTTTTCATGATATGCAGCAACATGGTGGGCTCAATTTGAACGTGATCGGAGAAAATATGGAGAGCATCCGATCGAGACGTGGGAAGAGTTGAAAACCATGATGAGAAAGCGGTATGCCCCCATACAGCCTAGCAAGAGGAATGAACATGCATCTCCGCAACATGTAAAGCAACCTTCAAGACGATCAATGTGGGATGATGACAAGGAGGTTCATAGACGGATAGATAGGCATGGAGATTCGCATCGGAGCCAACCACGAGAAACTCCTAGGGCATATATTGAACCGGCATCATTTGAGGACATCATGAGATCATGTAATGAGATAAGGACGTTCATTTGAAGCGACGACAAAACATCTCTAACGCACAAAAGGAGCAAAATCAACCGAGGGAGGTGGACGATGGAGTAGAATATGCCATCCAAGGAGAATTGTTAGGTTCCAGCGTACATGTCGAAGTCCGTGAATATCTAGCGATTGTACGGAAAGATTATGATCAAGGGAAAGAAAGTGAACGACAAAGAGAAATTGAAAAAAAGATTGAGTGTGAAAAAGAAAAGTGTGAAAAAGAGAATGAAAAGAAACGAGAGAATAAAAAGAATGAGAGTGAAAATAAACGAGAGAAAGAAACAGTGGAGACTAAGAGTGAAAAAAGAGAGGAGAGTGAGTTGGAAAGTGAGTTATATTTTGAAAAGCCAATGACTGTACATTCGTACAAGACGACGCTTTTGAATACTAACAAGATTAACTCTTCTTTGTCTAGTTCTATTGTTTCTCTTATACAGGTAATTGAGGATATACCCCGAGCTATCATTCCATATCAGCCAACTTGTAGTATTCCCGAGGAGACGACAGAGTTACCAAGGCGGGTTGGAGAGTTGATGGAGTCCAACTTCATCAAAAGGGGTATCGAGGGAGAAAGAATTAGTGCGTGTGCTATTCATGAGATCATAGTACCTAAGAAGGAAAGGATGTCGAGCTTGTGCGTTAATTTCGAATTGGTAAACAAGAATCGTTTTCTTTACTTAGATAATATGCTTGGCAAATGACCATGTGATGTTTATGCCTAATCAAATTAGCATGAGATATTGTGATAAATGGAAAATTATGTTAACATGTGAATTGTATAGGTGGATAATTATTTCTGTTAGATTAACTAATGCATCTAGTATGTTCATGAGTTTGTTAAAACATAGTTTGCATGCTTCCATTGATAAATTTGTTATTTGCTATTTTGAGGGTAAAATCGTCTTTATCATAAACTATGGAGGATATTTGATATTTGTCGAGTTAGTTTATGAGCATGCGTTAAATTCTCGTTGTCAATATTCTTACTATCATTTGGTAAATTCTGAATGTCAAAGTGCATATCTTTGTAGAATTTATTCTAGTGATTATTGTGGGAATTCTCGTTTTCAACGTTTGTACTTGCATGAAACTCATTCTAGGGTTTTTCATTCACATGTTGAATTAGATTTTGATCAATCTTTACATGGCATGTCGTTAATTGATAATGGTAGTGATCATGGTTATTTAGTAGAGAAGTCTTCATTGCATGATTTACTATCATTTGGTAATTTCTTTCCATTAGAGTTGTTATCATTGCATGATTTTGAGAATATTGTCTTAAATGGGAAAGAATTACTATCACTTGGTATTGAGTTAAAAAGTGTTTATCATCAGATTGGATTAAGATATGATTTACATACATGTTTAGTTAAATCGTTGGGATTAACTAATGCATTAAATGTTTTCATGTTAAATCATATATTGCATTCTTTCATGGGGAAATTTGTTAATATTTGTTTTGATGATATTCCTATTTTTGTCAATGCTTGAAAAAATTCTTTAGCACTTGTAGAGTTTGTTTGTGATCATCGTCAATATGCTATTGAGTTTTCATCTTGTGAAGTTGGAAGTGACCTTTTTATTCCATTGATGATATAATTTAATTTTGAATGCGTTGATGTCAATGGCAAGAGAAAGGTTGAATTTGTTTTGCAGATTCGAGATGGGTTTATACTCCGCGAGGAGAAAGATTTAATTCGTTTTCCAAATCAATTCGAGCAATGCATTAAGAGTCTACAGGGAAGTATTTTGAATTATGTTTTAGTAGATTATGCATGTGATTTTGCGTTATTTGATTTGTTGGTGATTAGACAAAAGAACTTGTCGATTTGTTTTGTTTTGTGTTTAATCCAGGAATTCAAGTATATTTGCGATTGCGCCAAGGAAAGTTTCGAAGATTGTTATTTGATTCCAGTGCAACGAAATGGGAGTTCTTACGAATGATCAAGATCATAAGATTCACCTTTGATCCGGGAATTCGTTAGTGGGTATATTTGCGAATGGACGAGATCATTAAGTTGATTTTTGATCCAAGAATTCGTCATTGGGAGGATATGCTTCGTGAAGAGTTCTATTTGCTGATATTTGATCTAGGAGGAGATAGAACTTTTCATTGTGTTATTTACATTTATTTTATTACTTATACGTTTATGTTATTAGCGCATCGTGTTGGTGTGGACAGGTTCTGGTGTAAAGAAAATCGAAAATTTAAGTTTCCAGGAGGTGTTACGAAGAGTTTGCAGTGTGTTATGCTATGTCGAGCATTGCTTGGAAGGAGTCGCTTGCAAGTTGTTCTTGTCCATATAAGGGGAATGTCATATGTTGCTATGTTCTTTGCAGGAGTTGGAGTTTTTGTTAATTATTCTCATTACTTTACTTGCATTGTTGATATTGCTAATAAATTTCGTTTGCAAGATGAGTTTTGGGATTATGATTTGTTTGATTGTAATGTCCAGGAATTTTCAAACGTTGTATTAATTTATTTTAATATATAAAATTCGTTTTATTTAATTGGATCCATGTGGGTATTATTATTTAATTACATAAATACGTGGTCCAATAAAATTTTTGTGCATTAAGGGGACTCACTAAGAGTTTAAATAAATTAGTGAGTCAACCCTAAGAATTTATTGCAAGAAAATTAGGGAATTAATAAATAATTGTATCATCATCGGATTAAATAATTCGAATAAAGAATTATGGTTAAAATAAATATTTTAAATAAATAATTAATTGGTTTAGAATATTAGAAATGCAATGTGGTTAATTTAGTTTGGGTCATTTTTTTCTTTTATTTAGATTGACCCATTGTTTTTGGATTGAACCCAAACTTTAGTTGAGCCCAATATCCTTTCTATTTCTCTGTGGGCCGAAACAAATGGGCTGAGCCCATTCCCCTTCTTTCCAGCCGGGTTAGTCCATTGTTCTGGGTCGGTCCAACTGATTTGGGGGAAAACCGAACCCAACAAAAATCAAACTCAATCCTCACATCAGATGCAACCGAGCTTTCTGCAATTGAAAACCCCAAAACCAAAACAACGGAGCAAAAGAAAACGGAAGGAAACCTAAGCCCTAGCCCCTCAATCAGTCAAACCAAAACTCAATCAATCGAGCGAGGAAAAGCGAGAGACGGGATGCGAAGGAGGTGTCGCCAAGCGTGCGCCGGCGACAGCTCGAAGCAAGCAGTCGATTCAAGGGTCAATCGAAGCAGCCGAGGGTTTGACGAATGAACCAAGAGTCCCAGGTTTTGGGCGACCGATCGGCAGGAGTGCGCGGCTCGAGGCCCTGCCGGCAAGACACTGTTGGCGTGATGGGGCTTGAGGCGAACCAACGACTGCCACCCCTCTCCGACCGTCGGTCTTTAACCGACTAATTAAGGTAATACCCAAACCAATTTGGGTAAAATCGCCACTATAAATTGAAACCCCAATTAGCCACTGCCGATTTTCCTTGAGTCAATATTTGGGAAAAATAGAGATTTCTGAAAATAGAGAGAACGGGGAGAGTAAGCTGCTATTGTCCAGTCGGCGGTAAATTAAGAGAAGAAGAACAGAAGTTCGGTCGAACCCAAGGTATGGCAATGGGATGTCTGAGCTACTGTGATAGTTAATTTTTAGGTTGTGTATAAATTTTCTTCCTTATTGTAGTTGGAATTTGGGTTGCCGATTGTGGTTGTGCTGTATGGCGTTGCCAATCGTGTTTGTTCTAGCACTGTGTTAGGTTTGTTTTGGGGGAAACTGTTGTTACAGAACCTTAAAGGTTCTAGCAGCTAATGATAGTGATTTTAATATACGTTGTTTGGGAATTTACAAACTGATATTGTATTGTGCTATTTAATTTGTATCTCCTTCTGTGTTAGGATTTTATTTTATTACTTGGGTTTGTATAAATTTTCTTTCTCTGTATTAGAGTAGTGGTTTTGGAAATTGCTTGGGTTGTGCCGATACCGTATGGTGTTGATTTTAGGGACCGTAATGCCTGAATCAAACTGAGTTTCAATTGGTATTAATTTTTGCTGTCAGCAACATAGTTATAAAATCAAACGGGGCTTTTCTTTTAATGTGATAATGGTTGGGGCTGATTATAGATTGTGAAATCAGTGTTGCTGTAAATTGTAGCTTGGGTTATAAACCCCAACAGTGGGTATTGTTGTGTTGGGTGGTAATTTTGTTAGCTTGAAATGAAAGTTGTAGGGTTTGATGTACTACTTGTGCTATCATTAACTCAAATTTGGTTATTAATTTGAAACTAATATTATACTTGTGAATTAATTTGTTATTATAACTAATAAATATAATTAATAAGTAATTATTTATTATTTAATCAATAAATAATAAGTAAAGATAATAAATATTTAATTATTATTGGATTCATAAATAATAATTAAATATGAATAAATTAGTAAATTATTTATCACCAAATAATTAATAAATACTTAATTATTATTTAACTAATATTAAGTAATAATTAAGCATGAATAAAATCAATAAGAGTAATTATTTATTATTTAAATAATAAATAAAGATAATAAATATTTAATTATTATTAATACTTAATAATAACTAAGTATGAATAAAATTAATAAATTAATTATTTATTATTTATCAATAAATAATAAATAAAGTTAGTAAATGTTTAATTACTAGTTAATAGTAAATGATAATTAAGTATGAATAAAATAATAGCCTTATATGCTATTATATTTTCCATGTATAGTAAATTATTTATTTATTTATTTATTTATTTATTTTTATTTCATTGATGAATAAACCTAATTAGTTATTATTTACTATTAGATAATAACTAAAGGTAACTCTTACTCACTAATTAATTATTTAATTAACTTTAAATAATAAATAAATCTAATTAGTTATTATTTATTATTAAATAATAACTAAAGATGAGTATTACTCACTAATTAATTATTTATTATTTGATTAACATTAAATAATAAATAAACCTAATTAGTTATTATTTATTATTAAATAATAACTAAAGATAATTCATAGTTACTAATTAATTATTTATTGCTTTGATTAACTTTAAATAATAAACAAACCTAATTAATTATTATTAAAGACAATTAAAAATTTATAATTCGATTATTATTTAATTAATAATTAAATAATAAGTGAACATAATTAGTTATTAATTACCGTTAATAATAATAACTAAAGATAATTAATTAATTACTATTTAATAGTAATTAAATAAAGATAGAGTTAATAAAATAGAGAGAGTTTAAATAACTCATTAATTAAACAATTATAATTAATTGTTTAAGGATTTAATAAATGAATATTACTTAAGAAAAAGTAATGTTAATTAATTACACAATTATAATTCATTATTTAAGGGATTAATAAGTGTCTATTACTTAAGGGATACATGGGTAATTAATTTGACCATCAAAAATCAATTAAGTGCCTTATGAAATTTACTATAGTTTAATCATTGTGTGCTATGTAAATTGCTTAAGTGTTAAATAAATAGCATAAGTGAGTGTATTGATATACAGTTATGCAATGCTAATGGATAAACCGACTTTATCAACTGATAGGTTATCCAAGATCAATTAGTTAAAGCTAAGATTTATTTGTAGCTGAGCAAACAGGCAAGTTCATAACCCTAAACTTCTTACATTATTGCAAGTTCCCTAACTCAATCTCGAATTATTATTTTCGAAGCATGTTAGTGAATAATTATTGTCGATTATTCACATCTATACTGATTATTGAGATTCGCACATTGTACAATTGAATTCCTATCCTATTATGATTGAACTGTAAATTTAATTAAAGTTCTTTCAAGTATGAATTGTTTATGAGATCGATCTATGCTATTTGTATCAGCTAGATCCAGCATGTCTAAATTGGTTAAGACAATGGTATTTTAAAAGTTGTTCTTATTAAATTGTTGTGGTAAGAACTCTTGGCTGAGAAAAGGATAAACTTGTTTAAGGCATGATATCAATGCTGGTTATTAAGTGTTTATGCATAAATCACGGGGTATGAGAGGCTGATCCCCTCAATTACCAAAACTTTTTAAGAGGTCCAGCGTACATGCTGAGAACCTTGGAAAACGTCCTTGGTTATTTCAAACCACTCAGTAATTGACATTCAATTATTCGAATATTCACTGTTGATTCATGATTCTTCACACTTCTATACTGTTGTTGAACATTGAAAGCGAAATTTCCTTCTATCATGATATATCTCTTGTGTATATACTTGCTAAGCAAATTAGTTGCTTACCCTTGCTATATCATGATCTTTATTTCAGCTAGGCTGAAGAAGAGAGAAACGTCTAGAGGAGACAAAGGAAAAGGGAAGGTGCGGGAATAGATGCCCGATAGTGCCTATGTATTAGTTATTATTGAATGTTGCTTGATTAGGTGAACCTTTTATTGTATTAAGGGTACGTTTTATGTTAAGGTTAAAGAACCTTGGGACCGAAATTGTAAGACTTTAATTCTATTCGATAAACAATGTATGTTTATTATTCCGCATTTAGTTAGAAAGAATGTTTATTGTTAAGAATCGTGAGCACCGAATTCGAGGTTAGGAAACCCGGATTTGGGGGCGTCACATTGATGCTACTAACTTAATTTGTTTTCGTGTAGGATCAAATTTGTGGGTAAATCCTTTTCAAGAGGAGGGAATGTCAGATTTGAGGACAAATCCTTTTCAAGAGGAGGGGAATGATGAGATCCTAACCAGGCTCGCATCGAACAATATTCCTTCAACTCGAGTTCAAGAGGTTCATCAGTTAGTCGCGAGTGATTGGGTTGAAGTCCATTCAAGGATGCGTACATTGGAGCTAAATTTATATGAACGGCGAGGAGAGGATCAATCATGTGATTTGGGATTAGTATATACCGTCTATTTAGTAAGGCCGAATCATCGCAAGCCAAGGCATCATGCAATGTACGGAATAATGGAAGTTGGCTCAAGGATGATTGGAGTGGAGATTGAGGAGTTTGGAGATACCATTTACATAACAGTTACTTCGGGCTCAATTTCGACCTTGATCCAGCTAGAGTCTCGCAAAACACAAAGAATGAAAGTTGTAGATCTATCTCTTAGCTTTTCAGGACATCTTGAATCGCCCCAATCGGAGTTCAGATGCGAGAGTTATGGCCATTTTTCCAAAGAACGTCGCAACAGAAAACTTGAGCGCCTAGGCGCTCCATTCCTTCACATTTCAAGCGCCTAGGTGCTTGACAACTCTTGGGCATTCTGTGGGAGAGCGCCTAGGCGCTCCAGACCTTCATAATCCAAGCGCCTAAGCGCTTGGGCCAAAACACGGATTCCGAGGACATGTTTTTGTTCAGTTTTAATGCAATTTTTAGGATCTTTTCCAATTCTATTGTAAGTATGATGTTTATTAGATAGGATTTCTATTTCCATTCAAATTCTTATTTCCTTATAGGATTAGGGTTTCAGGTTATTAGCATAAATATAATACATTGATGATGTAATCAATAGTCAACAATTTTATTAGAGTTTATTAATATTCTTGAGAGGTTATTCTCATCTTTTGGTTCTTTGAGAATTTTTAAGTTTATTGTCTTAATTTTTCTTTGAGATTCAATTTGACTTATCATACAACAAGTTATAGTTGTGTGTGGTGTCTTCTACCGCATCAATCGTCGATTGTACCGAGGTTCCTATTTCGCTATAAACACGGGGTTTAGGTGTTGTTGGTGTTCCATTCAACGCAGAATTCATTACTTGATCGATTGTACCAAGGTTCTCGTCTTCTTATAGACGTTGGGTTGCGGTGTTGAGAGAGTTCCATTCAAAACAGCTTGCTAGAAACGATCCGGGCGACGACCACCTCACGCTAGCGTGCCGTGGAGTCTATCATTTGGTATCAGAGCTACGTTTTTCTAGCTAGTTACTTATCTTTATTTTTCGTGTCTGAATATATTGTAAAAAAACGTGAGAAAAAAAAGTACAAAAAAAATGAAGAAAAAAAATTTTATTATTATTGTTGTGATTGCCTAGGTTTCATAAGTTCGTGATCATTGGGATCGTATTAAAGAAGTTATTATTTGATTCTATTGTTGGAATTTGTGAATTTTGAGGATATTGGGATTTCATTTAAGAGGATTCTAATTGGTGATCGTGGAATTTTGGTGGTTATCGTACGTCATACTTGCTATATTTTGTTTTGTGATAAGTTCTTATTGAATTAAAAAGAAACTATGATATTTGTTTGGTGAATTCAAAAAGAACCTATAAGAGGAAATTAGAGTGGTAAAAGGCAAGAGTGTGAGATCAATTGAGGGTAAAAGCCGATTGTGCGATACACGAGCGATTTCATAATTGTGTGATATACTGTTTCAGCGAAACACGTAAGGGAATGTGTGAGGAAATTTTTTTTTATGTACTAACATTTGTTTTGCAGCAATCATGTATGGATATAATTGTGAAAATAATTATGAGTGGCAAAAGAGATCTTTTCAAGGAAGACGCGATCCTGAAGCTTATTTGAGTTGGGAGGAAAGGAAGGAACGAGAGTTTGGCTATCATGAATATTCCGAGCAAAAGAAGTTCAAACTTGCAGTTCTAGATTTTTTAGGATATGCAGCAACATGGTGGGCTCAATTTGAACCTGATCAGAGAAAATATGGAGGGCATCCGATCGAGACGTGGGAAGAGTTGAAAACTATGATGAGAAAGCGGTATGCCCCCGTACAGCCTAGCAGGATGAATGAACATGCATCTCCGCAACATGTAAAGCAACCTTCAAGGCAATCAATGTGGGATGATGACAAGGTGGTTCATAGACGGATAGATAGGCATGGAGATTCGCATCGGAGGCAACCACAAGAAACTCCTAGGGCATATATTAAACCGGTATCATTTGAGGACATCATGAGATCATATAATGAGATAAAGGACGTTCATTTGAAGCGACGACAAAACATCTCTAACGCACAAAAGGAGCAAAATCAGCCGAGGGAGGTGGACAATGGAGTAGAATATGCCATCCAAGGAGAATTGTTAGGTTCCAGCGTACATGTCGAAGTCTGTGAAGATCTAGCGATTGTACGGAAAGATTATGATCAAGGGAAAGAAAGTGAACGACAAAAAGAAATTAAAAAAAAGATTGAGTGTGAAAAAGAAAAGTGTAAAAAAGAGAATGAAAAGAAACGAGAGAATAAAAAGAATGAGAGTGAAAATAAACGTGAGAAAGAAATAGTGGAGAGTAAGAGTGAAAAAAGAGAGGAGAGTGAGTTGGAAAGTGAGTTATATTTTGAAAAGTCAATGATTGTACATTCGTAAAAGACGACGCTTTTGAATACTAACAAGATTAACTCTTCTTTGTCTAGTTCTATTGTTTCTTTTATACAGGTAATTGAGGATATACCCTCAGCTATCATTCCATATCAGCCAGCTTGTAGTATTCCCGAGAAGTCGACAGAGTTACCAAGGCGGGTTGGAGAGTTAATGGAGTCCAACTTCATCAAAGGGGGTATCGAGGGAGAAAGCATTAGTGCGTGTGCTATTAATGAGATCATAGTACCTAAGAAGGAAAGGATGTCGAGCTTGTGTGTTAATTTCGAATTGGTAAACAAGTATCGTTTTCTTTACTTAGATAATATGCTCGATAAATTTCATAGTGCTTGTGTTTTATCTACACTAGAAAATGACCATGTGATGTTTATGCCTAATCAAATTAGCATGAGATATTGTGATAAATGGAAAATTGTGTTAACATGTTAATTCTATAGGTAGATAGTTATTTCTCTTAGATTAACTAATGCATCTAGTATGTTCATGAGTTTGTTAAAACATGTTTTGCATGCTTCCATTGATAAATTTGTTGTTGGCTATTTTGAGGGTAAAATCGTCTTTATCATAAACTATGGAGGATATTTGATATTTGTCGAGTTAGTTTATGAGCATGCGTTAAATTCTCGTTGTCAATATTCTTACTATCATTTGGTAAATTCTCAATGTCAAAGTGCATATCTTTGTAGAATTTATTCTAGTGATTATTGTGGGAATTCTCGTTTTCAATGTTTGTACTTGCATTAAACTCATTTTAGGGTTTTTCATTCACATGTTGAATTAGATTTTGATCAATCTTAACATGGCATGTCGTTAATTGATAATGGTAGTGATCATGGTTATTCAGTAGAGAAGTCTTCATTGCATGATTTACTATCATTTGGTAATTTCTTTCCAGTATAGTTGTTATCATTGCATGATTTTGAGAATATTGTCTTAAATGGGAAAGAATTACTATCACTTGGTATTGAGTTAAAAAGTGTTTATCATCAGATTGGATTAAGATATGATTTACATACATGTTTAGTTAAATCGTTGGGATTAACTAATGCATTAAATGTTTTCATGTTAAATCATATATTGCATTCTTTCATGGGGAAATTTCTTAATATCTGTTTTGATGATATTCCTATTTTTGTCAATGCTTGAAAAAATTCTTTAGCACTTGTAGAGTTTGTTTGTGATCATCGTCAATATGCTATTGAGTTTTCATCTTGTGAAGTTGGAAGTGACCTTTTTATTCCATTGATGATATAATTTGATTTTGAATGCGTTGATGTCAATGGCAAGAGAAAGGTTGAATTTGTTTTGTAGATGCGAGATGGGTTTATACTCCGCGAGGAGAAAGATTTAATTCGTTTTGCAAATCAATTCGAGCAATGCATTAAGAGTCTACAGGGAAGTATTTTGAATTATGTTCTAGTAGATTATGCATGTGATTTTGCGTTATTTGATTTGTTGGTGATTAGACAAAAGAACTTGTTGATTTGTTTTGTTTTGTGTTTAATCCAGGAATTCAAGTATATTTGCGATTGGGCCAAGGAAAGTTTTGAAGATTGTTATTTGATTCTAGTGCAACGAAATTGGAGTTCTTACGAATGATCAAGATCATAAGATTCACCTTTGATCCGGGAATTCGTCAGTGGGTATATTTGTGAATGGACGAGATTATTAAGTTGAATTTTTGATCCAGGAATTTGTCATTGGGAGGATATGCTTCGTGAAGAGTTCTATTTGTTGATATTGGATCTAGGAGGAGATATAACCTTTCATTTGTTATTTACATTTATTTTATTGCTTATGTGTTTATGTTATTAGAGCATCGTGTTGGTGTGGACAGGTTCTGGTGTAAAGAAAATCGAAAATTTAAGTTTCCAGGAAGTGTTACGAAGAGTTTGCAAAGTGTTATGCTATGTTGAGCATCGCTTGGAAGGAGTCACTTACAAGTTATTCCTGTCCATATAAGGGGAATGTCATATGTTGCTATGTTCTTTGCAGGAGTTGGAGTTTTTGATGATTATTCTCATTACTTTACTTGCATTGTTGATATTGCTTATAAATTTCGTTTACAAGATGAGTTTTGGGATTATGATTTGTTTGATGATACTAACTTAATTTGTTTTCGTGTAGGATCAAATTTGTGGGTAAATCCTTTTCAAGAGGAGGGAATGTCAGATTTAAGGGCAAATCCTTTTCAAGAGGAGGGAAATGATGAGATCCTGACCAGGCTCGCATCGAACAATATTCCTTCAACTTGAGTTCAAGAGGTTCATCAGTTAGTCGCGAGTGATTGGGTTGGAGTCCATTCAAGGATGCGTACATTGGTGCTAAATTTATATGAATAGCGAGGAGAGGATCAATCATGTGATTTGGGATTAGTATATACCGTCTATTTAGTAAGGCCGAATCATCGCAAGCCAAGGCATCATGCAATGTACGGAATAATGGAAGTTGGCTCAAGGATGATTGGAGTGGAGATTGAGAAGTTTGGAGATACCATTTACATAGCAGTTACTTCGGGCTCAATTTCGACCTTGATCCAGCTAGAATCTCGCAAAACACAAAGAATGAAAGTTGTAGATCTATATCTTAGCTTTCTGGAACATCTTGAATCGCCCCAATCGGAGTTCGGATGCGAGAGTTATGGCCATTTTTCCAAAGGACGTCGCAGCATAAAACTTGAGCGCCTAGGCGCTCCATTCCTTCACATTTCAAGCGCCTAGGCGCTTGACAACTCTTGGGCATTCTGTGGGAGAGCGCCTAGGCGCTCCAGACCTTCATAATTCAAGCGCCTAGGCGCTTGGGACAAAACACGGATTCCGAGGACGTGTTTTTGTTCAGTTTTAATGCAATTTTTAAGATCTTTTCCAATTATATTGTAAGTATGATGTTTATTAGATAGGATTTCTATTTCCATTCAAATTCTTATTTCCTTATAGGATTAGGGTTTCAGGTTATTAGTATAAATAGAATATATTGATGATGTAATCAATAGTCAACAATTTTATTAGAGTTTATCAATATTCTTGAGAGGTTTTTCTCATTTTTTGGTTCTTTGAGAATTTCTAAGTTTATTGTCTTAGTTTTTCTTTGAGATTCAATTTGACTTATCATACAACAAGTTATAGTTGTGTGTGGCGTTTTCTACCGCATCAATCGTCGATTGTACCGAGGTTCCTGTTTCTCTATAAACACAGGGTTTAGGTGTCGTTGGGTTTCCATTCAACATAGAATTCATTACTTGATCGATTGTACCGAGGTTCTCGTCTTCTTATAGACGTTGGGTTGCGGTGTCGAGAGAGTTCCATTCAAAACAGCTAGCTAGAAACGATCCGGGCGAATACCACCTCACGCCAGCGTGCCGTGGAGTCTATCATTTGGTATCAGAGCTACGTTTTTCTAGCTAGTTACTTATCTTTATTTTTGGTGTTTGAATATATTGTAAAAAAACGTGAGAATAAAAAAGTACAAAAAAAAGAAGAAAAAAAAATTATTATTATTGTTGTAATTGCTTGGGTTTCATAAGTTCGTGATCATTAGGATCGTATTAAAGAAGTTATTATTTGATTCTATTGTTGGAATTTGTGATTTTTGAGGATATTGGGATTTCACTTAAGAGGATTCTAATTGGTGATCTTGGAATTTTGGTGGTTATCGTACGTCATACTTGCTATATTTTGTTTTGTGATAAGTTCTTATTAAATTAAAAAGAAACTGTGATATTTGTTTGGTGAATTCAAAAAGAACCTATAAGAGGGAATTAGAGTGGTAAAAGGCAAGAGTGTGAGATCAATTGAGGGTAAAAGCCGATTGTGCGATACACGAGCGAGTTCATAATTGTGTGATATACTGTTTGAGCGAAACACGTAAGGGAGTGTGTGAGGAAATTTTTTTTTTATGTACTAACATTTGTTTTACAGCAATCATGTATGGATATAATCGTGACAATAATTATGAGTGGCAAAAGAGATCTTTTCAAGGAAGGGCGATCCTGAAGCTTATTTGAGTTGGGAGGAAAGGAAGGAACGAGAGTTTGGCTATCATGAATATTCCGAGCAAAAGAAGTTCAAACTTGCAGTTCCAGATTTTTCAGGATATGCAGCGACATGGTGGGCTCAATTTGAACGTGATCATGGAAAATATGGGGAGCATCCGATCGAGACGTGGAAAGAGTTGAAAACCATGATGAGAAAGCGGTATGCCCCCGTACAGCCTAGCAGGAGGAATGAACATGCATCTCCACAACATGTAAAGCAACCTTCAAGGCGATCAATGTGGGATGATGACAAGGAGGTTCATAGACGGATAGATAGGCATGGAGATTCGCATCGAAGCCAACCACGAGAAACTCCTAGGGCGTATATTGAACTTGCATCATTTGAGGACATCATGAGATCATATAATGAGATAAGGGATGTTCATTTGAAGCGACGACAAAACATCTCTAAGGCACAAAAGGAGCAAAATCAACCGAGGGAGGTGGACGATGGAGTAGAATATGCCATCCAAGGAGATTTGTTAGGTTCCTGCGTACATGTCGAAGTCCGTGAAGATCTAGCGATTGTACGGAAAGATTATGATCAAGGGAAAGAAAGTGAACGACAAAAAGAAATTGAAAAAAAGATTGAGTGTGAAAAATAAAAGTGTGAAAAAGAGAATAAAAAGAAACGAGAGAATAAAAAGAATGAGAGTGAAAATAAACGAGAGAAAGAAACAGTGGAGAGTAAGAGTGAAAAAAGAGAGGAGAGTGAGTTGGAAATTGAGTTATATTTTGAAAAGCCAATGACTGTACATTCGTACAAGACGACGCTTTTGAATACTAACAAGATTAACTCTTCTTTGTCTAGTGTTATTGTTTCTCTTATACAGGTAATTGAGGATATACCCCGAGCTATCATTCCATATCAGCCAGCTTGTAGTATTCCCGAGGAGACGACGGAGTTACCAAGGCGGGTTGGAGAGTTGATGGAGTCCAACTTCATCAAAGGGGGTATCGAGGGAGAAAGCATTAGTGCGTGTGCTATTCATGAGATCATAGTACCTAAGAAGGAAAGGATGTCGAGCTTGTGCATTAATTTCGAATTGGTAAACAAGTATCGTTTTGTTTACTTAGATAATATGCTTGGCAAATGACCATGTGATGTTTATGCCTAATCAAATTAGCATGAGATATTGTGATAAATGGAAAATTGTGTTAACATGTTAATTCTATAGGTGGATAGTTATTTCTGTTAGATTAACTAATGCATCTAGTATGTTCATGAGTTTGTTAAAACATGTTTTGCATGCTTCCATTGATAAATTTGTTGTTGGCTATTTTGAGGGTAAAATCGTCTTTATCATAAACTATGGAGGATATTTAATATTTGTCGAGTTAGTTTATGAGCATGCGTTAAATTCTCATTGTCAATATTCTTACTATCATTTGGTAAATTCTCAATGTCAAAGTGCATATCTTTGTAGAATTTATTCTAGTGATTATTGTGGGAATTCTCGTTTTCAACGTTTGTACTTGCATGAAACTCATTCTAGGGTTTTTCATTCACATGTTGAATTAGATTTTGATCAATCTTTACATGGTATGTCGTTAATTGATAATGGTAGTGATCATGGTTATTCAGTAGAGAAGTCTTCATTGCATGATATACTATCATTTGGTAATTTCTTTCCATTAGAGTTGTTATCATTGCATGATTTTGAGAATATTGTCTTAAATGGGAAAGAATTACTATCACTTGGTATTGAGTTAAAAAGTGTTTATCATCAGATTGGATTAAGATATAATTTACATACATGTTTAGTTAAATCATTGGGATTAACTAATGCATTAAATATTTTCATGTTAAATCATATATTGCATTCTTTCATGGGGAAATTTGTTAATATCTGTTTGATGATATTCCTATTTTTGTCAATGCTTGGAAAAATTCTTTAGCACTTGTTGAGTTTGTTTGTGATCATCGTCAATATGCTATTGAGTTTTCATCTTGTGAAGTTGGAAGTGACCTTTTTATTCCATTGATGATATTATTTGATTTTGAATGCGTTGATGTCAATGGCAAGAGAAAGGTTGAATTTGTTTTGCAGATTCGAGATGGGTTCATACTCCGCGAGGAGAAAGATTTAATTCGTTTTGCAAATCAATTCGAGCAATGCATTAAGAGTCTACAGGGAAGTATTTTGAATCATGTTCTAGTAGATTATGCATGTGATTTTGCGTTATTTGATTTCTTGGTGATTAGACAAAAGAAACTTGTTGATTTGTTTTGTTTTGTGTTTAATCCAGGAATTCAAGTATATTTGCGATTGTGCCAAGGACAGTTTCGAAGATTGTTATTTGATTCCTGTGCAATGAAATAGGAGTTCGTACGAATGATCAAGATCATAAGATTCACCTTTGATCCGGGAATTCGTTAGTGGGTATATTTGCGAATGGACGAGATCATTACGTTGATTTTTGATCCAGGAATTTGTCATTGGGAGGATATGCTTCGTGAAGAGTTCTATTTGTTGATATTTGATCCAGGAGGAGATAGAACCTTTCATTGTGTTATTTACAGTTATTTTATTGCTTATGTGTTTATGTTATTAGAGCATCGTGTTGGTGTGGACAGGTTCTGGTGTAAAGAAAATCGAAAATTTAAGTTTCCAAGAGGTGTTACGAAGAGTTTGTAGTGTGTTATGCTATGTCGAGCATCGCTTGGAAGGAGTCGCTTACAAGTTGTTCTTGTCCATACAAGGGGAATTTCATATGTTGCTATGTTCTTTGCAGGAGTTGGAGTTTTTGATGATTATTCTCATTACTTTACTTGCATTGTTGATATTGCTTATAAATTTCGTTTACAAGATGAGTTTTGGGATTATGATTTGTTTAATGCTACTAACTTAATTTGTTTTCGTGTAGGATCAAATTTATGGGTAAATCCTTTTCAAGAGGAGGGAATGTCAGATTTGAGGACAAATCCTTTTTAAGGGGAGGGGAATGATGAGATCCTGACCAGGCTCGCATCAAACAATATTCCTTCAACTCGAGTTCAAGAGGTTCATCAGTTAGTCGCGAGTGATTGGGTTGAAGTCCATTCAAGGATGCGTACATTGGAGCTAAATTTATATGAACGGCGAGGAGAAGATCAATCATGTGATTTGGGATTAGTATATACCGTCTATTTAGTAAGGCCGAATCATCGCAAGCCAAGGCATAATGCAATGTACGGAATAATGGAAGTTGGCTCAAGGATGATTGGAGTGGAGATTGAGGAGTTTGGAGATACCATTTACTTAACAGTTACTTCGGGCTCAATTTCGACCTTGATCCAGCTAGAATCTCGCAAAACACAAAGAATAAAAGTTGTAGATCTATCTCTTAGATTTTCGGAACATCTAGAATCGCCCCAATCGGAGTTCGGATACTAGTGTTATGGCCATTTTTCCAAAGGACGTCAGAACAGAAAACTTGAGTGCCTAGGCGCTCCATTCCTTCACATTTCAAGCGCCTAGGTGCTTGACAACTCTTGGGCATTCTGTGGGAGAGCGCCTAGGTGCTCCAGACCTTCATAATTCAAGCGCCTAGGCGTTTGGGCCAAAACATGGATTTCGAGGACGTGTTTTTGTTCAGTTTTAATGCAATTTTTAGGATCTTTTCCAATTCTATTGTAACTAGGATGTTTATTAGATAGGATTTTTATTTCCATTCAAATTCTTATTTTCTTATAGGATTAGGGTTTCAGGTTATTAGTATAAATAGAATACATTGATGATGTAATCAATAGTCAACAATTTTATTAGAGTTTATCAATATTCTTGAGAGGTTTTTCTCATCTTTTGGTTCTTTGAGAATTTCTATGTTTACTGTCTTAGTTATTCTTTGAGATTCAATTTGACTTATCATACAACAAGTCCTAGTTGTGTGTGGCATCTTCTACCGCATCAATTGTCGATTGTACCGAGGTTCCTGTTTCTCCATAAACACGCGGTTTAGGTGTCGTTAGTATTCCATTTAACGCAGAATTCATTACTTGATCGATTGTACCAAGGTTCTCGTCTCCTTATAGACGTTGGGTTGCGGTGTCGAGAGAGTTCCATTCAAAATAACTTGATAGAAACGATCCTGGTGACGACCACCTCACGCAAGCGTGCCATGGGGTCTATCACATATGATGCCTTTGAACTTGATGGAGAGTGCGAAATCAATCTTGAACACAGAATTGCAAGAGATTGTGGCAACTCTGAATGAAAATCCGAAGATAGGTAATATTTTTTATATGGAGTTGCCAATCTCTGACAAAAAGTCTCTACCATCTGTGTTGCAGGCACCTACTCTAGATTTGAAGCCTCATCCCAGTCATCTCAAATATGTGTTCCTTTGAGAAAGTAAAACATTACCAGTGATCATCTCTAATTTACTTAGTGAATCACAAGAAGAGAAACTTGTGCAGATTTTGAAAGAGCATAAAAAGGCTATTGGTTGGACGATTACTGACATTCAAGGCATTAGCCCTTCCACATGCATGCACCGGATCTTACTTGAAGAGGAGGCAAAACCTGCACGCCAACCGTAAAGAAGATTGAACCCACCTATGATGGATGTGGTGACACAAGAAATTCTTAAACTTCTTGAAGTTAGTGTGATTTACCCCATTTCAGATAGTAGTTGGGTTAGCCCAGTTCAAGTAGTGCCTAAAAGGATGGGAATAACTGTTGTAAAAAACTAGAATGATGAGTTAATTTCTACACATGTTCAAAATGGGTGGAGGGTTTGTATAGACTATAGAAAATTGAATGTTGTGACCCGCAAGGACCATTTTTCTTTACCTTTTATTGATCAAATGCTTGAACGATTAGCTGGTCATTCTTACTATTACTTTCTTGATGGTTATTCAGGTTATTTCCAGATTGCAATTGCTTCGGAAGATCAAGAAAAGACCACATTTACATGCCCATTTGGTACTTTTGCGTATCGCCGCATGGCCTTCGGGTTGTACAATGCCCCAGCTACTTTCCAAAGGTGTATGGTTAGCACATTTTCCTATTTCAAATGTATATAGTCTTGGGCTGACCCAACAAACTATATATAAATAAACAGGTAGACAATTATTGTCAATTACATCACCATATAACTCTTTTTATTTTGTCTCTTAGATTATTGATCAAGTGGTGACACATCCAAATCAAAATTGTCCAAGTTAAGTCCAACTTAGCACTTCCATATAAGTAAAGAGAAAAACACCGTCCTTGTGGTAACATAACAAAACATCATCGTTCTATTCCTTTATAAGCATCAAATGTGATAAAACAACATCTCAAGAAATTAAAATAAGCCTTGTGGTGACACAACAAACTTATAATGATTAATTGATGCTCTATCGTTTTATCATGCTAGAAGGCGACATTTAATATTCCAAATATCTTTGAACGTTACAACTTAATATGATTTATTTAAGTGTTTTGTTATTATTTGTCTCATCTTGTTTAGCGCGCATGTGCACACACACACACACAGATATATATATTCTAGTTTGGTTCACTAGAGCCACCAAGTGAACCAATAGGTCAAAGCTAGGGTGCAAAAACTGAATTCACTTAGAACCATTACATTTAAACCCGGGCTCCATTACAAACAGGTCTTCAAGCGCTCCTTGCTCCTTTTATCTCAAATTCTTCAAAATAATTCTAACTAATCCTATTAAATAAACTATTTACAATAAATAGAAACTTTGATCACTAGTCAAAGGGAAGTACATAAGAAGAAGATAAAATTTACATCAAGAAAAACTAGAGAAGACGAGGTACGCAGACCCCATTTATAAAACTCATTCATTTATGTATTCTAATAGAATAAAATTCAATCATCTATTGGTCAATAGTCCATAATCAATCATATTTATTATCATACACATCACCATATGCATCAATAAATAGCATTCTTATCATGAATAATAATACCATTGCATATATGCATTGATATCATTTAATGGGCAAAATTTTGCTAAAATTTAGTTTTGAAACAAAATAAACTCTTTTATTTTAATCAAAAACCAAATCAAAATTAAACTCCTTTAATTTTAGTAACGTAGAATCCTATTCTATATAAAATAAATATCTTTATTTTAAATTTATTCCAATTAAATAAACCATTTATGTTACAACTCGATTTTTTGGAAATTATTAAAATAAAAATTTAATAAATAAAATTCTTATTATGAAACATGTCAGGTTTAAATGTATAAATATATATATGTTATATATATTTATGTGATTTATGTGGTGGATTTAATATGTGTGTGTGTGTGTGTGTGTATATAAGTACGAAATATATACATATATTTGAAAATTAAGATTTAATAGTTAATTTAAACTATTAAATTAGTTAGCTTGAATTGGTTAACTTGAGTTAACTACGAAATAAAATATGGAGGAGAAGAAAATTAATTTATTAATATTAATTAATTGAGTAAAGGAAGATATTTTTTGATAAGGAGAATTATGTTACTATAATGTAACATATATGGTATAATATTATATTAATTGGATGTGAATGAAAATATGAGATGAGATCCGATATATAAAATATTTATATTGGTATCAGGTTAGTAAATTAAATTCACATTTGAATAAATAATTTAATATATTAAATTATATATGTAATATATAAATAAAATTGTTTGAAAACAATTTATGGAAGGAAATAGATGATTAAATTTAATTATATAAAAATAAGTTGTTTATATTAAATAAGTAAATTAAAATAATTGGTAGAGTGAATACTAATTATTTTAATATAATTAATTATCGCATAAAAAGTGAATTTAATTATGGACTAATTCCATAATTAATGAAATAATTTTTGTAATTATTATAAATATATAATTATCCAATTATTGGTAATAATTGGATTTAATCGTGATAAATTGCATATGTGAAGTAGCATTATGCGATAAGTACTGAAGGGTGTATGTAAATATATGTATATATGCTTAGTCAATTACTTAGTAAGCATGAGGTGTTAGCAATTTAGGAGTGTTGAGTATTAGAATGCAAGCATGAACTGCTAATATTAGGATGGCTGAGTTATTAACACTTAAGTAAGAGCTGGGGCATTCCTAAATCGTTAAGAGATACTAAGCTAAATTATATTGTCTGAGAATGAAAGGGGAAAGTTAAGAAGCTTTAAGCTGACCTTCATTCTCCCAATTCAGTTCTCCATACGTTCTATACTCCCAAAATTTCTTTCTCCCAAATTATCACAAATTGACCCAAATTACTTCAAGAGATTGATTAGCAACTGAAATTGAAGGGGTAATTCATCAAAGAAGCTATCCAAAGAAGAATTAGCAAGAACATAGTAAGTCAAGAGGATATTTGAAGGACGAGTTATCATAACTTGGCAAGGAATGCTTAAGGTTAAAGATACAATGCGATATTACTTGCCATCTGGACGATAAGGATTAAAAGACGTGCAAAGGAATACATTTTTCTTTATTTAGAAATTGTATTGAATGATGGTAATGGTTATTGATGATGTGTAACTAACATTTATGTAAAGATTGAAATATTCAAAAAACAAAGAATATTTGTTTTAAATGCATTGTGATGAATATTTTGAAGTAAAGCACCATAGTGGTAATACTATATAAGAAATAATCTGTATGAAGGATTGAGTTGTATATACTCATATTTACTCTGATGAAATAAATCATAAAATGAATATAATTTGGAAATAAATAGATATCGTAAAGGTTACGGTTCAGGGAATGAAAGGAAGTTAAAAAAAGTTTAATTATTCGCATTTTTAGCTGTTATTACATCTAACTATGATGTAAAGCTGAATTAAGATAATACTTAACGCACAAGATTGAGAATAGAAATAGTCCTAATTTTTGGGGGGGGGGCGTTACACTTAGTATCAGAGCTATGGGTTATAAACCTTTGGTAAGAGTACCCTAGGCTATAACTGTAAACAAGGTAGATGAAAAGAAAGAAGATGATAAGCATAAAACTCGAACGAGGGTTAAGTGATATTAAATGAATTTAGAGGATTCATAAAGAACGCGTTAAGATAATACGCAAAGATTCAAAGAATAATCTTAAAAAGCCAAAGAATCAGGGGACACCTGATTCAAATAATCATAAAAGGACGTGATTTGATTAAGTCATAAAAGCACAGATGATCAATCGAATAATTGAAAATTTTAGCTACATGCTATAAAAAGAAGATATTATGAGAAAGTACAACTAAAACTCAAAAAGAGTTATAGATGATGAAATACGAATTAAAGAAAATTCGTATTTAGCAAGAGCAAGATAGGATTAGGTGGGATTTCAAGTGAGAACTCATGTGATAGCTAAGTTATCCAAACCTTTATATGGGCAGAGGTTTTGTGCTTGGTTTAACAACCACTTAGTTTATCATATTGATAATCATTGAAATGTTGGTATTGCGCTATCAATATACATGAAGTGAGAAGGTGATTCTTTTCTCATGTGTATATTTGATAATTAGAAAATACTAAGACTAGGTGCAAGTTCTTAAAACTCATACTTATGACAAGTTTGTGACTCATAATCATATGGTATGTGTTACGTTTGTATATTACACAAGCATGCAATCTAATTACCCAAATAGAGAAGCGTGATAAAACGGATTTTAAAATTTTAATACAAACCATCACCATGATTTATCCTTGTGTTCAATTATCAATTAAACGAAAGAGAAAGAGAATGAGAATTATACCCTCGTAGATCAAAGCTTCCTCGGGTACAAGTTCAACTACTAGTCCTTCGTGTTCTCCTCGAATTCCACCGATGAGATTCCTTCCTTTGATCAACGTTAGCCACCCAAGTGTTTGGCCTCTAGAGGTGATCCACCAAGGAAGAATAGGTATTCAAGAAGTTGGGTGTTGGCAAAACTCTAGTTTCTATCTCTATAGAAATTGCATGTACTCTCCATAATCTAATGCAAGAGTGTGTAACCCTAATCTATGATAAGACTCCTCTTATTTATAGATGTAGGAATAACCCTTCCCTAAACTATTTAGGATTAGGGTTTCTATTATAATTAAACTCCTTTAATTAATTATGCTCCTAATCCAATTAAGAATACATGTGAGAGTACTTCTATTAATTAATTCTCAATCCCTATTAGGAATTAAATAATAGTAATAGTAATAAAAATAATAAGACTCCTCTTATTAATTTATATTTAATATTTATAAAATATTAAATAATAAATATTAAGCTATTTAATTTATTTTATCTCCATAGACTAAATTAAATACACCTAACTTATTATTATAATTATACAATTTACTTTTTAAATAAATATTTTTCTTTTGTGGTGTGACCCTTTAGGTTCTCCATATTAAACCGGTTGTGAATAAATCAATTAGAATAATTCTAATCTTATTTAAATAAATAAATTAAACTATTTAATTCATTTAAATAAATAATATTTATTCTACAATAAGGGTAAGTCCCCTTAGCGATCAACGACTTTCCAGATAATATAGATTTCAACATTAATCACAAAAGAACCTTTCAATGAATAGTTATCGTACAATTCAATCTTTCTACCATACAATGTCCCAATTAAATATAAGACATGGAATTACTGTCAAGTCTTATTTTATTTAATTGTATGTATTTCGATTCCCAAATGCACAACTCTAAATAATGCAAATTAGAAACTCCTTTCTAATTTCATTCTGCCTTGGCCAAGGACTACTGAGTTGTCATTTATCGAATCACATAGGACATTCACGTCTTTTACTAGATGAGGTATATTCTTTGTTGATCATTCACCTATCTCCATCTATAACTTATTATACCCAATCATACCCTTTGATATACCCTAAAGGTCTTAAGAGACATGTCAAAGTATAAGTCATCATACACAAGATACTATGATGATCTCAAGTCCAAGGATCACTTGTTTTACTATCACTAGAGGAATTCCTATTGACAGGCGAGTAAAACTCCATTAGGTATTCCTTAGCGAGCCACGTTCAATGTACTTATTCTCCAATAAGCACCTACATACTTGCTTTAGTCTCTCCGTACAAATGATTATGAGATCAATCATCCTCTTCCTAAGAGTAAGCAATGTATGTACTAATCTATCCGGATTCACTAATCCCCTTTTTAGTAATCCAACGATTAGGAACAATTTTAGTTTGTGAGCTATCTAGAATTTAGATCTCATTAGCATGATCATCATCATGATTCTAAATGCATTGTTCAAAACTATGTGTTTATCACATTTAATATAACAACACTATGTAGATAATGTAAAATGCCTTTTAAGAAAATCAATTCTTTTATTAATAAATGAATAAGATTACAAAGTGTATGCTACATCATATCAAATATGATTGGCTTGTGTGCATACTACTTTCAATCTCCCACTTGCACTAAAGCCAATCGCTATGGTATCTAATACCCATCTTCTCTAAGTGATGATTAAACTGTTATTGTGTTAAAACTTTAGTAAATGGATCTGCAATGTTGTCTTGAGAGTCCACACGCTCCAGGATGACATCTCCTCTTTCAAAGATCTCTCTAATCAAATGAAACCGCTGCAACACGTGTTTGGATTTCTGATGAGACCTGGGTTCCTTAGCCTGCGCAACAGCTCCGGTGTTGTCACAGAATAAAGGTACAACTCCTCTAATGCTGGGAACCGCTCCAAGTTCAGTTATGAACTTCTTCATCCAAACAGCTTCCTTTGCAGCTTCACTTGCAGCTATGTACTCTGCCTCTGTCACTGAATCGGCAACTGTTTGCTACTTAAAACTTTTCCAACTCACTGCGCCACCGTTTAAGGTAAACACGTACCCTGAAACGGATTTACTGTCATCTTGGTCTATTTGAAAACTTGAGTCTGTATAGCCCTCTAGTTTCAATTCAGACCCAACATAGACAAGAAATGCATCCTTATTTCTTCTCAAGTACTTTAGGATGTTTTTCACTGCCTTTAAGTGCTCTTCTCCTGGATTTAACTGATATCTACTTGTTACACTAAGTACATGAGCGACATCTGGTCTAGTACATATCATACCGTACATGATAGATCCTATTGCTGAAGCATAAGGAAACTTACTCATTCGGTCTCTCTCCTCAGGTGTCTTTGGGGCCTATTTCTTGGAGAGATGTATTCCATGGCTCATCGGCATGAGACCTCTCTTGGAATCTTCCATGCTAAACCTTTTTGGCATCGAGTCAATGTACTTTCCTTGGGTCAAGCCAAGCATCCTTTTAGATCTATCTCTATAGATCTTTATCCCTAAAATATAGGATGCCTCACCCAAGTCCTTCATGGAGAAGTGTTTAGATAACCAAATTTTGATTGACTGTAGCATAGGAACATCATTCCCTATCAGTAATATATTATCAACATATAATACAAGGAATGAAATAGCGCTCCCACTAACCTTCTTGTACACACAAGTTTATCCTCATTTTTGATAAAATCAAACCTTTTGATTATCTCATCAAAACGGATGTTCCATCTTCGAGAAGCTTGCTTCAATCCATAAATGGATCATTGTAGCTTACAGACTTGGTTTATTCCAACCGTTGAAACAAAACCCTCTGGTTGTATCATATATACATTCTCCTCAAGCTCTCCATTGAGGAAGGCCGTTTTCACGACCATTTGTCGGATCTCGTAGTCATAATAAGCTGCAATTGTTTGAACTTATTGGTTAAGTATTCCCCTCCTCGATCCGATCGAAAAATCTTAATACTCTTACCAGTTTACTTTTCTATTTCACTTCTAAATTGTTTGAACTTTTCAAACGATTCAGATTTGTATTTCATTAAATACACATATCCAAATCTAGAATGATCATCAGTGAAAGTAATAAAATAAGAATACCCTCCTCGTGCATTCATTGTCATAGGTCCACATACATCTGTGTGTACCAACGCTAACAACTCTATAACTCTTTCTCCTTTTCCAATCAAAGGAGATTTAGTCATCTTACCCATGAGACAAGATTCACAAGTTGGATATGATTCGTAATCAGATAGCTCTAAAAGCCCATCTTTATGCAACTTGGTTAATCTTGTTTCATTGATATGACCGAGTCTACAGTGCCACATAAAGGTATAATTAACATCATCTCTTTTTCTTTTCTGAGTTTGTTCAATTTGAAGTATATTTTCATGCAAGTCAAGTATGTAAAGTCCATTCGGTAGATTGCCAACACCATAAAAAACATTTTTATTATAAATAGAACAACTGTTGTTCTTTATTATAATATCAAAACCATCCATATCCAATACAGAAATTGAAATAATGTTTCTAATGAGTGTTGGAACATAATAACAATTATTTAAACTAATGAACTTGCCCGAAGGCAGTGCTAAACAATAATTTCCTACAGCTAATGCAGCAACCTTTGCTCCATTTTCCACTCGTAGGATGACTTCATCCTTGTTCAGCTTTTTACTTCTGCTTAGTCCCTGCATATTATTACATATGTGAGAACTACAGCCGGTATCCAATACTCAAGTAGAATTTTAACTTTCAGAAAAATTAATTTCAATCATGAACAAACCTAGATCGGAAGTCGAAGCTTCTCCAAGCTTCTTTTGGTCCGCAAAATACTCCTTGTAGTTCCTCTTACAGTGTCCCGGCTTATTGCAATGGTAGAAAATTCCTTTGCTATCTGGATCAGGTTTCTTTTTATCCTTTCTCTTCGCCTTGCCCTTAGCCTTCTTATTTTTCTTCTTTTCAGAAGATACCTTGGGCCTCTTCCTTTTCTTGGAAGAGTCATCCACTAGTAAGACTTGGTTCTTGTTGGATGAGAAGTGACCTTCAGCAGTTTTTAGCATGTTAAGTAACTCAGGCAAGCTGACGTCCAACTTATTCATGTGAAAATTCATAACAAATTGTGAGAAGGTGTCCGGGAGTGACTGTAAGATCAAATCTTGACTTAACTCCCCATCCATCACGAACCCAAGTTGTCCAAGTTGTTCAATCAAATTGATCATCTTAAGGACATGAGTCTCAACAGTAGTGCCCTCGGTCATACGAGATCGGAAGAGCTCCTTAGATATCTGATATCTAGCAGTCCTACTTTGCTCACCATACAACTCTTTGAGGTGCAGCAATATAGTAGGAGCATCCATAGTTTCATGCTGACGCTGAAGCTCATTACTCATATATGCAAGCATGATGCATTGAGCCAAGAATGCATCATCTTGTCACTTCCTGAAAGTAGCAATCTCTTCCTCAGAGGCTGTTTCTGCAACATTTGTAGGGACTGGTGAATTTAGGACATAAGAAATCTTTTCCGCAGTGAGAACAATTCTCAGATTCCTTAACCAGTTCGTGTAATTCGGTCCGGTCAGTTTGTTAGCATCAAGTATGCTACGTAGTGATAGTGAGTTTGACATTTTTAAATTCTGCATGTGAAATAGACAACATTTTAGCATACATTCATTTTATTAATTACCAAAATAAATTAGGTCTTTATTTTTAAATTGGTATCTCTCACTTTTTCATCAAACTATATTACCCTCAATATATAGTTCGGCAAATCTAATTAAAGATTTGCTAGTGAGAATAAGGATCCCATTTCAAATGTATATATAACTGTTGGTCGATTTCGCAATCGATAACACACACGTGCAAGTATACACGGCCCACAAGTAATATATGATAAGATAAGAGTCGAACCCACAGGGAATTGTGACAAATAATAACCAAGTATCAATTGTATATCAATTTGATCTAATTTAAACGATGAAGGTTTGATTGTTTGTTGATTGTTTGAGTTCACAAGTCGAGTAATAAGTAAAATGCGGTAAAATATCAAGATAGAAAGGTCTAAGATTACAATTTCCCCCAACACGTCATTTGAATCTCCTAACTCTCTCTTTTCAGTCAATTATAACATATGAATTGACAACCGAGAAATCAAAACTACATAAGAGCCTCTGTCGATGGTCAATCACGAATCTTCCTAAGCGGTGCATAGGTATATGTCTATCCTATACACTATCAAGAGACTAATTTCAGGAATGATTTATAGACACGTGTCACCAAATCTAATTAATCCTCCCTTCCATTACCAACTTTCACCTCGGAAGTCATTAAGATTAGATTCTCAATAGGTTGCATGCGGTAATTAGGTATATATCTATCCCAACTACTATCAAGATACCTATTATTGCAGATAATTAATAAGACACACGTCACTTAATCCAATTAATAACCCACAACAATCTATACTCTCGCATGTTATCATAACTAGGTCTTAACCTATAATCCGTTCGTCAAGTTCATATAGGTTCCCACGGTAATTACGGGCCAAGCAATTAATCTAGAAGCAAAGGTTATGACAATCAATTCACAAATGCATAACTAAAATCAATAGAGAGAGAAATTCAATTCAAATTAAGTGTTGGGTTCCATTGCAATCTTAGAATAGAAGGTTAGTTCATGATAGCTACAATAAACATCATTTTTAATTGATATATTGTCAAATTCGAATTACAAAGGAGATGGAAATCTAGAAATGAAACCACTTTTGAAGCTATTCAGCTGGTGTTCCTTTGGTTGCTGTAGATTTCTAGCTCTCCTCCTTGGCTTTGCAATTCTTCTTGACTGAGTTCCTTGGCTTTTGGCTTGATTCAGCTTGATTTGCAGCCTTGAGCTCTGTTGGTTGATGTATTTTGTAGCCTCCCTCTCTCTAGATATCTGATATGAGGCTTAGAAGAGATTATATATAGTCTTCATCAAGAAACCCTAGCCAAAATCGGACAAAATGGAGCTCATATCGCACTATGGGCTGTGTCAGATCGCACTCAGCACGGCGGCGTGCGTCCGCACGCCCAGGCGTGCGCCCGCACGCCCAGGCGTGCGCCCGCACGCCCGCGCCTGCATGCCGCCCAACTACCGAGTGCCAACGCCGAGTCCGCCCGCGCGCGCCCCGCACGCCCAGGCGTGCGCCCGCACGCCCGCGCCTGCATGCCGCCCAACTGCTGAGGCCCCGCGCCCAACTTGCCGCACGCCGCGCCCAGCGCCTGTCGAGTGCCGCCCGTGCGCCAGCACGCCTAGACGTGCGCCCGCACGCCCGTGCCCAACTTGCCGCACGCCGCGCCCAGCGCCTGATGCCAACGTCGTACGACACGCCGCCCGACGCCGTGCACGCAATCCAACGCCGTGCACGCCCAACTTCCACATGTCATCAAATTAAGCCCCGAGCATCGCCAAACATAAATTTTCACCGTGTTATCATTCGGGCACGGATATCTAAGCACGGGCTTGCCTTCGTGGCTTGGCCGACGCCGCACGCCGTGCACGCTTTCCGACGCCGTGCACGCCCAACTACCAAATGTTATCAAATTAAGCACCGAGCGTCGCCAAGCACAAGTTTCCATCATACTACCATTCGGGCACAGACGTCCAAGTACGGACATTGAGTCAATACAAACAACTATCCGAGCGGTCTTTATTTCAATTCCTACAAACATAATGAAAATGCATCAAAGCAACATAAAACATGTAAAAATAACTAAAAACTAATTTATGTAGAAATAAGATAAAAATACATAAAAATCACATAAAATACCTAAAGACTTACAAATTATCAAGGCCAAAAGTATCCAAATTATGTGTATAAAATACACTCATCAATAACCTTGTGTGACACAACAAACTATATATAAATAAATAGGTAGACAACTATTGTCAATTACATCACTTTGTAACTCCTTGTATTTTGCCTCTTAGATTATTTTGATCAAGTATGACACATCCGAATCAAAATTATCCAAGTTAAGTCCAACCTAGCACTTCCATATATTCGAAAGAAAAACACTGTCCTTGTGTGACACAACAAAACAACATCCTTCAGTCTATTTATAAGCATCAAATGTGATAAAGCAACATCTTAAATATTTAATACTTGCCTTATGTGACACAACAAACTCATATTAAATATTTAATACTCTATCGCTTTGCCATGCTAGAAGGCGACGTTCGATATTCCAAATATCTTTGAACGCTTAGGACTTAATATAATTTCTTTGAGGGGTTTGTAATTATTAGTCTCATCTTGTTTAGCGCGCATGCACATATATATAAAATATGCGTCATATTATTTAACATGCAAAGCATGTTGTATAATATATAATATATATATAGTAAACATGCACATATAGAATACTATATTCTACCCGGATTGATTGTGGACTTTTATTCTAGTTTGGTTCACTAGAGCCACCAAGTGAACCAAAAGGTCAAACCTAGGGTGTAAGAATTAAATTTAAATATAACTACTACATTTAAACCCGGGCTCCATTACAAATAGGTTTCAAGCGCTCCTTGCTCCTTTGTCCCCAATTCTTCAAAATTAATTCTAACTAGTCCTATTACATAAACTATTTACAATAAATAGAAACCTTGATCAGCAGTCAAGGGGAAGTACATAGGAGGGAGATAGAATTTACATTAAAAAAACTAGAGAAGACGAGGTACGCAGACCCCATTTATAAAAACCTGTACATTCAAACATCCTCTAAAATAAATCCAATCTCACATTGGTCAATAGTCCATAATCAATCCCTATTTTTTATCATACATATCTTCATATGCTTCAATAAATAGCATTCATCTCATGAATAATAAAACCATTTCATATATGCATTGATATCAATTAATGGGCAAACGTTTTGCTAATATTTAGTTTTGAAACAAAATAAACTCTTTTATTTTAACTAAAAACCAAATCCAAATTAAACTCCTTTAATTTTAGCAATCTAAAATCCTATTCTAGATTAAATAAACATCTTTGTTTTAAACTTTTATCAATTAAATAAACCATTTATGTTAATTAAGAAAAACAAAAAAATTTCAAACTCTACATACCGGTGGGGCCGCACTCCAAATTGAACTAGGAGCGGCGCGGCCGCGCTGCACCCCTAGAAACGTTTTCTGGGTTCAGGCGCGACCGCGCTCCAGAATGAACTGGAAGCGGCGCGGCCGCACCGCGACGCTGAATCAGAAACTTTTTTTCCAACCCAAAAATCCGATCGTATCGCATATAAATTCATACATGGAATCATCACAATCAATAATTAACACAAGGATTAGGCTCTGATACCACTGTTAGGTTTGTATATTACGCAAGCATGCAATCTAATTACATAAATAGGGCGAAAGCGTGATAAAACGGATTTTAAATTTTAACACAAACCATCACCATGATCTATCCTTGTGTTCATTATTAATTAAACGAAAGAGAAAGAGAATGAGAATTATACCCTCGTAGATCAAAGCTTCCTCGGGTACAAGTTCAACTCCTAGTCCTTCGTGTTCTCCTCGAATTCTACCGATGAGATTCCTTCCTTTGATCAACATTAGCCACCCAAGTGTTTGGCCTCTAGAGGTGATCCACCAAGGAAGAATAGGTATTCAAGAAGTTGGGTGTTGGCAAAATCCTAGTTTCTATCTCTATAGAAATTGCAAGTACTCTCCATAATCTAATGCAAGAGTGTGTAACCCTAATCTATGATAAGACTCATCTTATTTATAGATGTATAACCCTTCCCTAAACTATTTAGGATTATGGTTTCTATTATAATTAAACTCCTTTAATTAATTATGCTCCCTATCCAATTAGGAATACATGTGAGAGTACTTCTATTAATTAATTCTCACTACAAGAAAAAGGCGATACGACGACGAGATATGGCGACCAACGTTAAAACCCGTCGCTATATGACCCTTAAGCCGACGGGTATTTATACCCTGTCGGTATAGATTAGGCGGGAAGCCTGGCGCCAATTATTTGGTACTAAAAAACATAAGGCGACGGTAGTACCGTAGCTATAACGTTTATAAGCCGACGGATATTTATATCCCATCGGTACAGATTAGGCGGGAAGGCTTGCACCAATTATTTGATGCTAAAAAATATAAGGCGACGATCGTACCGTCGCTATAGGGTTATAAGCGGACACGAATCTGATACTTAAAAAACATAAGGCGACGGTAGTACCGTCGCTATATAATCTTTTAAAATAATTCAACGCCATCTTTAGTCTTTCATACTCTCAATCTCTGCCTCTCTCTCTCTAACTCTCCTTCTCCCTCTCGGTCCTAACCCAAAACCCCTAAATCGCCTTATCGCGTTTGTGAAATCAGAGTTCGTCTAATTTTTTTGTGCGGGTATGTTCTTATATAGCCTCGCGAATCTATTCATTGGTTCCTAAATTCATGTGAATTCCTCTTCTTTCGCTATACATATCCCCATCTTGTGTTTCTTATTTCTTGTGGCTTTAATTTTTCTAATTTTTCTAATTTGGGTTATTGTAACGAAGTAAATATTGGATTAACTCTCGCATAATCATAAATCATACATCTCTTCCTCTCTAAATAATCGCGAGGGTTTCCTCCTCTCAAGTCTCGACCAAGAGTTTCTACGGCCAAATTGCCATATGAATTATGGTTTTTGGGGCCAAATCGACATATGGATTAAGGTTTATTTAGGCCAAATCTGGTGGCGGTGTCGCTCATTGGCAACAAAACAGGTATGTGCTACTCTCCCTCTCTCATTCTCTCGCACATACATGCACTTCTCATTCTTTCTAATTTTCTCCTACAAGGTCTAGAGACTGCCTTTCAAACCATAGCTCTTGGCTCTGGCTCTAATATTGATTTGAACAACTCAAAATCAACACCGTATGATGAAAATTCCTAGATATGGAAATGGACCCCAAAACAGGGGATTACAAAAGCAATCACTGAGCTCCTTCCTTTCTCTGGGATTAGTAATTGTAAGTTCAATTAGCTTATGTAATTAATTAACATTTCATTGTTAATTAAAACTCATGTACACTAATTAATCGATGCATTCCCTTTATTTCTTTTATTTGAATGCAGTTTGTATTTGTGAAAATTTAAAAGAATGATTTTGTGTTGAAAATTATTTATTTAGATGATTTTTCTTATTTTCAAATATTATAAATCTAGGATACTAGGAATATAGATATAGTTTGTTGATAGATGATTTTCCTAGTGTTTATTCAGAAGATTTTTCTTATTCTCAGGTCAATGGGAATATATTGTTTATGACTGGCAATTTTAAAGAATTCACGGTAGAAAATTAAGCAAACACCACGTGGGATGAACAAAATGCAATGGCTACTATTGTTGTACGTTTTTCTTTCCTCTATTTAAACCTGGTTTTTTGTTTCTCACTAACGGCTTTTCTGCGAAAGACTTATTCCAGTTAATGTGTTTCAGGACTATCTTGCCAGCATTGACAATCCTGCACAGGAGGATATCAGTTTCAGGTAATTATTCTACCTTTCCCTTGCATCTTTGTTGATGCCTTTCTGTTTGTGTTGATGATTTCATATAGATGTTTGTGGGAAATTGTTTGGGACCTGAAATTGTTATTTATATTATCATGTTAGTCTTACTATGCTAGCATACATTTTTTAAGGTGGAATTCTACCTTTTCTGGTCTTACTGAGTAGGATTAATTGTTATTGTTGGCTGTGACAGTTCTGATTTACAATTGGCGATAGCTCTTCAACAACAGGAATTTAAGAAACAACCGCAACGTAATTCACAGCAACCAACTGTTGGTGGTGGTTCAAGGCTGGTTACAGGTCCTCAGGTAGGTTTTCAACTTTCTATTCATTTAGGTAAAACATCCATAATTCTGATCCTTTTAACATTTCATTGCTCTTTATACACATTCTCTGCTGAGAAGTTAGTTTATGTTTTTCTTCTTCAGAATGCAGAAATTTCGAGTTTAAGGGTTTCCAAGTAGCTACTTTACGCTGAGGTAAGTTCATCACCATCTTTGATTGTTCTTACGTTTCGTCTTTTCTTATTATTGTTTTTGATTATTCCTCTTGCTTGTTTCTTGGGCTTTTTCCCTTTCATGAAGTCGACATCAATTACGTTTACATAAGTACACACTCACACACAGTTGTGTTGAGTAGATATGAGCATTTGTTCTTCTTAATAAGTAACTGTGTGCTTGTGTCTGTTTATATTGTTTTCAGACTTTTAGGTTTTTAGTGTCCTGCAAATGTGAAGGGGTTAATGTTGTGATATTGGGATAATAAAACAGTGTATAGAGTGGAAGAGTTTTAGGTTGAGCTTACACGGCTTCATATTTTTAATAGGTATCATGTTACACAGCTGACAGCCCCACATTTTGAAGTCGTAAACATTTTGCCATGAAATGAAAAAAGAAAGCTGAATGAATGGAATTAGTTTAAGAACATAGCAAGAGTTTATGGAAGAGTTGTGATGTAGCAGAAAAACTTAATAACTATTTCATCTATATGTTTTTAATTGTTAATGTGTGGATTCTTATATTGCTTATTTGCTATGATCCTTTGCTTTATTATTATGGAAATAAACTGTTGATCCGAGAATCTGCTGGTGATTCTTAAAACAGATGTGTTACAACCAGACAAAGATAACCAATCAATGTTGTACAATATTGTAAAAGCTTCTGAATTGGGGACTGGGACTGTCCAACCATGGATTCTTTGTTACAGTGTTGAATGTGATAGTGCTTCACTACTTATTGTCTATACATAGTTTATAATTTGTTGCAAGGTGGAACAATGGTTATCCTGGCTTGTGAGAATGAAGAAAGCAATATTGCACAGTATTGGTATTGTTTTTTTATTATTAAAGTGTATACTATTTGTATATTCATGGCACCTTTTGTCAAGTATTTGCCAATTGTATATAAAATTTAAGCAAGTGAATTGAGTATTTTTTGTATAGCTGGCTAGAACTTGAATGTTGATAATTTTTATTGAGCTTAAATAATTATTTGCTATGGTTATGCATGCACAGTGAATTTATATAATTAATATTTGAAATTGGTTGACTTTTAAGTTTAATGTATGTAGTTTTAAATAAACAGATCTATATTATAGTTACCCGCCAAATAGGGAAAAAAATAAAAAAGGTTTATGCCGACAGTATTGTGGTCGCCATAGGTGTATAAAAAATAGGTGTTACTATATCTACGTCGGTGGTAGTACCGTCGCTATAGTGTTATAAACACCAGATGTTATTATCTCTATGCCGACAGTAGAACCGTCGCTATAGTACTTTTTATCGACGGTGGGGATCCGTTGGTGTTGATGTCGAGACCGTCACCATTTGGACTTTAATGCTTAGTGGAAAAAACTGTATGGCGACGGTAGACCCGTCGGCATAGGGGTATCATAACATCGGCATAGGTTTATGGTTGCGGCACTATCGGCTACGGTGGGGTACTGTCGGCATATCCTATGGCGACGGTTTTCGGTTCTATGCTGATGGGTTAGTACCGTCGCCATAGCCCCATTTTCTTGTAGTGTCTCAATCCCTATTAGGAATTAAATAATAGTAATAGTAATAATAATAATAATAAGACTCCTCTTATTAATTTATATTTAATATTTCCAAAATATTAAATAATAAATATTAAGCTATTTAATTTATTTTATCTCCATAGACTAAATTAAATACACTTAACTTATTATTACAATTATGTCATTTACTTATTAAATAAATATTTTCCTTTTGCGGTGTGATCTTTTAGGTTCCCTATATTAAACCGGTTGTGAATAAATCAATTAGAACAATTCTAATCTTATTTAAATAAATAAATTAAACTATTTAATTCATTTAAATAAATAATATTTATTCTACAATAAAGTAAGCCTCCTTAGCGATCAACGACTTTCCAGATAATATAGATTTCAACATTAATCACAAAAGAACCTTTTAGTGAATAGTTACCGTACAATTCAATCCTTCTACCATACAATGTCCCAATTAAATATAAGACATGGAATTACTGTCAAGTCTTATTTTATTTAATTATATGTATTTCGATTCCCAAATACACAACTCTAAATAATGCAAATTAAAAACTCCTTTCTAATTTCATTCCGCCTTGGCTAAGGACTACTGAGTTGTCATTTATCGAATCACATAGGACATTCACATCTTTTAGTAGATGAGGTAGATTCTTTGTTGATCATTCACCTATCTTCATGTATAACTTATTATACCCAATCATACCCTTTGATATACCCTAAATGTCTTAAGGGACATATCAAAGTATAACTCATCATACACAAGATACTATGATGATCTCAAGTCCAAGGATCACATGTACTACTATCATTAGAGGAATTCCTATTGACAGGCGAGTAAAACTCCATTAGGAATTCCTTAGCAAGCCACATTCAATGTACTTATTCTCCAATAAGCACCTACATACTTGCTTTAATGTCTCCACACAAATGATTATGAGATCAATCATCCTCTTCCTAAGAGCAAGCAACGTATGTACTAATCTATCCGGATTCACTAATCCCCTTTTTAGTAATCCAACGATTAGGAACAATTTTAGTTTGTGAGCAATATAGAATTTAGATCTCATTAGCATGATTATCATCATGATTCTAAAAGCATTGCTCAAAACTATAGGTTTATCACATTTAATATAACAACACTATGTAGATAATGTAAAATGCCTTTTAAGAAAATTAATTCTTTTATTAATAAATGAATAAGATTACAAAGTATATGCTACATCATATCAAATATGATTGGCTTGTGTGCATACTACTTTCAGTATGTTTTTGAGCCCCTAGGCATATGGACAGTCCCTGATTTGTTCTTGAACTACGTATTGCTAGGACAAGTTCTTAAACTCATATTTTTATGACAAGTTCCTGAACACATAAAGCGTGGCAAGTTTAACGAACTATATTAAGGTATAAGAGTGTTATAAATTAAGAGCTAATTATTTTTAGTATATTGAGCATTGTTGGTATTAGAGATGGATATGATTGTATAGTAGAGCTATGGAGAAAGTTGAAGCTGATGAGTGGAGAAATGGATATTCCAAATCTTCTAGCTATGCTAGATATCGAAATTTATTGAACTTGTGCTGATAATTGCACTATTGTTTCTGAAAATATATTGGGTCAACTCGTTGAACCTGTGACGCCCCCAAATTCGGGTCTCCAAATACCCGGATCCGGTCATCACGATCCAATACATCATTCACCTCCAACAACATACATTGACTAAAATGAGGAAATAAACATATGTTGTTCATTAGAAAGGTGTTACTAGTCCCAGGATACAATAACCTTAAAAGCTTAACATAAATCCATACCCACAAAATTGTCAGGGTTTAAATTACATTAATAAAAATTTACTACACTTAAGGTATAATCAGCTACATGAAGTCTATCACTTCATCTTTTCCTTCCCTTTGTTCTTCCCTGACGTCTCGGGTTTAGCTGCAATGGAGTCATGATATAGCAAGGGTGAGCAACGAGTTTGCTCAGCAAGATTAAAGTACAACAATAAGGATATATCATGATGAAGGGAATATAGAAAGAGAATTCAACGATTATCAGAAGCAGGAACATTAATTGCTTTTAGAACAAGAGATAGTCAAGTAGACTTTGAACAATAACTTCCAAATGAGTCAATAGCTAGCTGACCCTCTGGTTACTGGCTACAGAATAAGTACTTAAGGGGATCAGCCTCGCGTACGCTATGTGTATGCATAACATTTAACTCTACTATTTGTACCTTATATACGGTACCTGGGGTACTTCCCTATAATAAGAGGGGTGTTCGTACAGTCTAAGAATCCTTATCATCGATTGGTTCGGATAGCTTTTATAAATTCTCACATACTTGCCTGACCGAACAAGGGTTCAGACTTAACCATGAATAGTTCATAAATTTCTGAACTTAAATAAATATACGAATTCAAATGCACGAGTGCGAATGTCAATAAATACATAGATGTGGAATAATTTTAAAAGTAATTAGACCACTTAAGGCATGCTTGGAGATTCAAGCTTAAAGAATAACTTGCAATAATATATACCTTTTTGCACGAATTAAAAATAATGCATAAGGTTTAGAAACTTGCTCAATGTAAAATTTGAGTAAGATAGAACTTGCATTCAATATACTGAAAGAATGAAGTTAGGGAACTTGCCTGTTTGCTCAGCTACAATTTATCTTAGCTTTAACTAATTGATCTTGGATAACCTATCAGTTGATAAAGTTGGTTTATCCATTAGCATTGCATAACTGTATATCGATACACTCACTTATGTTATTTATTTAGCAGATAAATAATTCACCATACACATTTAATTACTAGTTAACATTAGCTAAACAAAAATTAATTAATGACTCTTAGCTATTAAAATAAATGATAGCTAATTATGATTACTTATCATTTGAGTACTCAACTATTACCTTTGTTTGTCTCAGAATATGGGCTAATTATTTATAAAATAAATAATAAATTTATTCTGGCTTAATGACGACTAAATAACAATTGATCACTTATTTAGTTTTACTCTTAATTACCATTCACCCTTAAGGGTAATTGAGTAATTATTATTCCTTGTTCCTTATTCAACATTAATTGAATATTTAATGTATCAACTTAATTATTATTAATTGAATCAAATATTTATTATCTTTATTTATTATTTAGTGATAAATAATAAATAATTACTTTATTAACTTCATTCATACTTAATTATTATTTAATAAAATAATAATTAAATATTTATTATCTTTATTTAGTATTTATGATAAATAATTATTTTGTTAACTTATTTATACTTAATTATTATTTAATATTAATTAAATAATAATTAAATATTTATTATCTTTATTTATTATTTGTTGATAATAAATAATTATTTTATTGACTTTATTCATACTTAATTATTATCTAATATTAAATAATAATTAAATATTTACTGTCTTTATTTATTATTTAATGATAAATAACAAATAATTAATTTTATTAACTTTACTCATACTTGATCATTATTTACTAATAATCAAATATTTATTTATTATTCAAGTAACAAAAATTTATTTTATTAACCTTATTCATTATTATTTAATATGAATTAAATAATAATTAAATCTTTATTATCTTTATTTATTATTTATTGCTAAATAATAAATAATTATTTGTAATGTATATTCGTACTTATTTTATTATTTAATACTAATTAGATAATAGTTATTATCTTTATTAGGCAATAGTGGTTTAACAGTCATTTAACCTCAATGAACTTCACAACCCATTTCAAAAACTTCCATTGTTGTATCTTATTACTAAGTTAACAGTTCTATGCCGCCAAAATCACAGTCACATATATACCCAACTCCTGAAATTTCATTCCAACCTAACTATTACTTTTACCCAACACAGTAGGCAACAAATTCTATTTAGTTTCATAGCAATTTTGACTTCGAATTCAGTAACCATCCCAAACAGGAACAAGGTTTAATTTAGGCATTATACCAACACACTGGGAGAAGAACTTCCAATTGATTTATCAACAATTCCCCATTTCCAGAATAGTTCAATACAGCCCAACAAGAACATCATAATACAATATATACTATAACAGCACAGAAGGGAAAAAATCAAACAGCACAATACAATATCAGACTTGTAAATCCCAAACAATGCATATTAAAACCAATTTCACCGGCTGCTAGAACCTTTAAGGTTCATTATTAACAGTTTCCCCAAAACAAACCTAACACAGTACAAGTACAATGTCTAACCCAATTCATCCACAGGAGGAATATTTCAAAAAAACGACATGAAACCATCACAGTGGCTTGACAGACTCATGGCTATACCTTGATGTCGTTCGATTGGTTTCCTTTCTCCTCCTCCCAAAATAGTTGACGAATCCGGACATTCACTCAATCGCTTTCCTTCTGCGATTTCTGTGACGCCCCCAAATTCGGGTCTCCAAATACCTGGATTTGGTCATCACGATCCAATACAAACATTCACCTTTAACAACATATGGTAACTAAAATGCGGAATATAATAAATATACGTTGTTCATTACAAAGGTGTTACTAGTCCCAGAATACAAAAACCTTAAACACTTACACAAATCCATACCCTAAATAAAAGTTAGGGTTTAAATTACATTAACAGTAATTAACTATACGTAAATTTAAAATCTGCTACATGAAGTCTATTACTTCATCTTTTCTTTTCCTTTGTTCTTCCCTGACGTCTCGGGTTTAGCTGCAATAAAGTCATGATATAGCAAGAATGAGCAACGAGTTTGCTCAGCAAGTTTAAAGTACAACAATAAGGATATATCATGATGAAGGGAATATAAAAGGAGAATTCAACAATTATCAGAAACCATGACAAAAAAATGCTTTTAGATCAATTGATAGTCGAGTAGACTATGAACAATAACTTCCAAAGGAGTCAATAGCTGGTTGACCCTCTGGTTACTGGCTACAGAATAAGTACTTGAGGGGATCAGCCTCGCGTACGCTATGTATATGCATAACATTTAACTCTGCTATTTGTACCTTATATACGGTACCTGGGGTACTCCCTTATAATAAAAGGGGTGTTCATTCAGTCTAAGAATCCTTACCATTGATTGGTTCGGATAGCTTTTATAAATTCTGACATGCGTGCCTGACTGAGACAAGGGTTCAGGCTTAATCATGAATATTTCGTGAATTTCAGAACTTAAATAATTATACGAATTCAAATGCACAGGTGTGAATGCCAATGAATACATAGATGTGGAATAATTTTAAAAGTAATTAGACCACTTAAAGCATGCTTGGAGGTAAGATTCAAGCTTAAAGAATAACTTGCAATATATACCTTTTTGCACAAATTAAGAATAATGCATACGGTTTAGAAACTTGCTCAATGTAAAAGTTGAGTAAGGTAGAACTTGCCTGTTTGCTCAGCTACACATAAATTTTAGCTTTAATTATTTGATCTTGGATAACCTATCAGTTGATAAAGTTGGTTTATCCATTAGCATTGCATAATTGTATATCAATACACTCTCTTATGCCATTTATTTAGCAGGTAGACAGTTCCCCATATACATTTAGTTACTACCTAGTCATCAGCTAAACAGAAATTAATTTAATGGCCTCTAGCTATTATTTAAAAATAAATAATAGTTAATCATGGTTACCTATCATTTGAGTACCCTTCTAAATGTGGGTTAAAACTTCTGATTTATTAGTTATAAAATAAATAAGAAATTTAACATGATTTGATAACAACTAAATAATAGTTGATCTTCTCACTTAATCTTTTATTTACTTAATTACTATTCACCCTAAGGGTAATTTAGTAATTATTATACTTGTTCCTTATTCAACATTAATTAAATACTCAATGTATTAATTCACACACACTTAATTATTATTTCATATTAATAATCGTTAAGTGTTCATTATCTTTATCTATTTAAGGCCAAAATAAGTAATTAACTTATTAATCCCCCTCATACTTAATCATTATTTCATTAATGATTAAGTAGTTATTATCCTCGTTAGTTTTGTTCATACCCAATTATTATTAGTTAATAATTAGATATTTATTTTCTTTATTTAGTACTGTTTGATAAAGGTTAAATAACCATTTATTACTCTACTATACCTTATAATAATTCAATGGTTACTACCTTTATTTATTATTAATGGGTAAATGATAAATAATTATTAACTTTACTTATATCTAATTATTATTTAGGATTAAATAATAATTAAATATTTATTACCTTTATTTATTCTTTATGAATAAATAATAAATAATTATTAACTTTACTTATATCTAATTATTATTTAGAATTAAATAATAATTAAATATTTATTACCTTTATTTATTCTTTATTGGGAAATAATAAATGATTATTATCTTTCTTCATACTGAATTATTATTTAATAATAATTAACTAATAATATATAATTACTTTATGGATTTTAATTAATTATTATTCATTAAATAATAATTAACATTTAGTATCCTTATTTATTATTTAATGTTATATAATAAATAATTATTATTAATTGTTCCATAATAAGCCAATTATTGCATAACATAATTATTGGTAACACAATCTTATTTCTTTATAAACCTCCCACAATTCAGCAATCACATTATCCCACGATAGAACAATTTTTGTAACATAATTCCAGCCAACTAAAGCATTACTCAACACAGTAAGGAAAATACCAATGCTAGTTCCTGATTTCTGTGAATGGCCAACAATATATTTTTATACCAACATTGTTATTGACAGAGTGCTAAGTACTAAAATGAAGCAAGGAAAATCCGGTTTGGGCATTACAACACCACCTGGTGTGCACCCTACGACTCAACCCAGCCTAATCACAGTACACAACCAATAACAGAGGAAAGAAAATACAACTCAATACCATTACTACCACAACACCAGATTTCTTAATCAAAATAACCAACAGAATACAATAAAATCCCAAAACAAACGTATAGTATAAACTAACGCCATTAACTGCTAGAACCTTTAAGGTTCACCAGTTTCCCAACAAAGAATTAACGACATTCATTAGCACTCCCAACTTTTAGCCTCGTGGTTCTAATAACCTAAATTGATGGATTTTATGGAAATCTTATCGTTTAGCTTTGAAATCAATTTTGTGTCATAAATCAAATCAAAACATTAAGAAGCGTTGAGGCTATTCATGGGCATGTAAGCCATCAAAATAACCCCGAACGCCCACAATCACATATTTTCACTATGTCGGGGCCTTAAACACGATTCTCGCCTTGGCGTCGTTTTAAGGCCCGAAGATTACATGTTCACAATGAAGATTACATCGTTTCTACGATCTACATCAAAAGACGTCCATCATCGGATTCGGACCACGGGGTCGCTTTCCTAGGCTCACATCCACAATTTATACACACCCACGCAATGGATGCTACAAAAATTAAACAAGCTAAAATCGCCAAATAGTCCTCAATCCATGGATCCAGAACAATATACAAGAAAAAACTACATCTCACATAACCCAATTGACAAGAAGATTAACAAAATGATATACAAAAAATGTTATGGAAATAATCTTTTCACCTTGTAAATAATCCTCACAATAGGTATTAATTTATGTATTGAGTAGAATAGAAGATATATGATATATAATCTTTACATAAAAGATGTAATTCCTCACTTCTTTTCTCTCTTTTCTCTCCTTTTCTCGCTGTTATGGCTGCTGGTTCTTCCTCTCTCCGCCTGCTGCCAACTCCCTGGATGAAATGAAGAAACTGAGCTGAAATAGGCTGGTCTAGGGCAGCCGCAGATTGATCTGCGGCTGGCTGGCCACCTCCCATCGCACTCAGCTGATTTCCTAGTTTCCGTGTTTCGAGTTCCGTATTTTCAAAAGGCGCACTATTGGCCGCAGATCAATTCGCGGCTGGCTGGCTTGACTTTCTCGTTTTTCGTGCCACGCCTCGATTCTCGTGTCGTGACGTCGGTTTTCGTCGACAGGCTTGTATTTTGCAGTCCGGGAATCACTAGGAGACGTGCCACATCATTCGGGCATGCTCATTTCGGATGACCCTGCTGTCACGTTGGTTTTGATTTGCAAATCGTTGCGGTGGCGTTGAGTGTTCGTACTTTTCCATCCCTCGCTCTCACAGACCGGTTCATTTGCCGAATTTGCCCTCCTGTCAGGGTTAGTATACGAAGTGCAAAATTTGGGTGTCTACAGCTGCCCCTCTTTATCATGTTTATGAAATGTTAAATGAAATGAACAGGATAAAGAAATAGACACCCGATGCATGAAAGAATGACAATACATACATGATGCAACACACACAACTTATGATGTAACGCAAGATGTAGGGCATGCAAAACATTCGTAAAAGAGTGTCAATGCGGATGATCGTCTCGTGAGTGCCGGGTCTCGTATCCGGTCGCTCGTCTCGTGATCGCCGGGTCTCGTCGCCGGTCGATCGTCTCGTCGGGGCCGGGTTTCGTCGCCGGTCACCCATCTCGTAATCGCCGGTTATCGTCGCCGGTCGATCGTCTTGTCGGGGCCGGGTTTCATCGCCGGTCATCCATCTCGTAATCGCCGGTTATTGTCGTCGGTCGATCGTCTTGTCGGGGCCGGGTTTCGTCGCCGGTCACCCATCTCGTAACCGCTGGGTATCGTCGCCGGTCGATTGTCTTGGATCTCAGCCCTTCCCAGGGTGGTTAGTTGTTTGGATCTCAACCCTTCCCAGGGTGTTAGTGTTTGGATCTCAGCCCTTCCCAGGGTGTTAGTTGTTTGGATATCAGCCCTTCCCAAGGTGTTAGTTGTTTGGATATCAGCCCTTCCCAAGGTGTTAGTTGTTTGGATCTCAGCCCTTCCCAGGGTGTTAGTGTTTGGATATCAGCCCTTCCTAGGGTGTTAGTGTTTGGATCTCAGCCCTTCCCAGGGTGCTCCCCACTTTGTTGTGGTTTGCTTGGATGCCTTGTGACACCCCCAAATCCAGGTTTCCAAACCTCGAATTCGGTGCTCACGATAATCGACGACAAACATACTATCTAACTAAATGCAGAATAATAAACATACATTGTTTATCGAATGGAAATAAAGTCTTACAATTCTGGTCCCAAGGTTCTTTAACCTTAACATAAAACGTACCCTTAATACAACAAAAGGTTCACCTAATCAAACAACATTCAATAATAACTAGTACATAGGCACTATCGGGCATCTATTCCTACACCTTCCCTTTTCCTTTGTCTCCTCTAGACGTTTCTGCCTTAGCTGAAATAAAGATCATGATATAGCAAGGGTAAGCAACTAATTTGCTTAGCAAGTATATACACAAGAGATATATCATGATAGAAGGAAATTTTGCTTTCAATGTTCAACAACAGTATAAGGGTGTGAAGGAACATGAATTAGTAAACAACAGTTGAATATCCGAATAATTGAATGACAATTACTGAGTGGTTTGAAATAACCAAAGACGTTTTCCAAGGTTCTCAGCATGTAAGCTGGACCTCATAAAAAGTTTTGGTAATCGAGGGGATCAGCCTCTCATACCCCGTGATTTATGCATAAACACTTAATAACCAGCATTGATATCATGCCTTAAACAAGTTTATCCTTTTCTCAGCCAAGAGTTCTTACCACAACAATTTAATAAGAACAGCTTTTAAAATACCATTGTCTTAACCAATTTAGACATGCTGGATCTAGCTGATACAAATAGCATAGATCGATCTCATAAACAATTCATACTTGAAAGAACTTTAATTAAATTTACAGTTCAATCATAATAGGATAGGAATTCAATTGCACAATGTGCGAATCTCAATAATCAGTATAGATGTGAATAATCGACAATAATTATTCACTAACATGCTTCAAAAATAATAACTCGAGTTTGAGTTAGGGAACTTGCCTGTCTGCTCAGCTACAAATAATTCTAGCTTTAACTAATTGGCCTTGAAGAACCTAACATTGATAATGTTGATCTATCAATTAGTACTGCGTAGTTGTATATCGACACTCTTACTTATGCTATTTATTTAACAATTAAGCAAATCACACAGCACACATAAACTATCGTAAATCCTATAAGACACTTAATGGATCTCTAGGTTGATGGTTTAATTAATTAACCATGTTTCCCTTAAGTGATAATCACTTATTAAGCTTTAAGCAATTTATTATAATTGTTAAATTAATTAACATTACTCTTTCTTAAGTAATATTCATTTATTAAACCCTTAAACAATTTGTTATGATTGTTTAATTAATGGGTTATTAAACTCTCTCTATTTTATTAACTCTATCTTCATTTAATTACTATTAAATAGTAATTAATTAATTATCTTTAGTTATTATTAATAGTAATTAATAACTAATTATATTCACTTATTATTTAATTATTAATTAAATAATAATCGAATTATAAATTTTTAATTGTCTTTAATTATTATTTAAGATTAAATAATAATTAATTAGGTTTGTTTATTATTTAAAGTTTAATCAAATAATAATTAATTAGTGAGTAACAATTATCTTTAGTTATTATAAAAAAAAATAATTAATTAGTAAATATGAATTACCTTTAGTTATTATTTAATAGTAAATAATAACTAATTAAGTTTATTTATTATTTAAAGTTAATCAAATAATAAATAATTAATTAGTAAGTAATAATTATCTTTAGTTATTATTTAATAATAAATAATAGCTAATTAGATTTATTTATTATTTAAAGTTAATTAAATAATAAATAATTAGTTAGTAAATATGAATTATCTTTAGTTATTATTTAATAATAAATAATAACTAATTAGATTTATTTATTATTTAAGGTTAATCAAGTAATAAATAATTACTTAGTGAATAAGAATTATCTTTAGTTATTATTTAATAAATGATAACTAATTAGGTTTATTTATTATTTAAAGTTAATCAAATAATAAATAATTAATTAGTGAGTAATAATTATCTTTAGTTATTATTTAATAATAACTAATTAGGTTTATTTATTATTTAATGTTAATCAAATAATAAATAACTAATAAGTGAGTACTAATTATCTTTAGTTATTATTTAATAATAAATAATAACTAATTAGGTTTATTTATATTTTAAAATTAATCAAATCATAAATAATTAATTTACAATTCTTAATTATCCTTAATCATTATTTAATAATAATTAATCAATTACTTAACTTTATTTATTATTTAAACGTAATTAAATAACAAATAGTTAATTTTTTTTTTTAATTTTCGTTCTTGATTTTCAGATTTGGGGTCTTTCACCAAAACCTTCATAAAACGAAATCTACAACTTCGATTTACGATCCGTCGATTTTGTTGGATTCGTATCTTCCTGAACTACACTTTTCATTTATCAAATATCAAATTTGGTTATGTTTAGGTCTCGGAAAACAGGCTCAAAGTCAAGGGTCAGCAAGGTTGTTCAACAGTTGGCATGCTTTGGTAATAAATTCATGGTTTGCTCATTTTTCAACATATTTGAGTGATTCAAAAGGGATTTTGTCCCTAACCTATGGATCTAGCATATCAAGAAAGAAAATCACAAGATCCCTTTATAGATTTCAAAATGACAAGCATATAACAACCTTTTTCAAACAAAATTTCCGGAAATCTCCTTTACTTCCTTTCTTTTAAATTTTTCCAACATAAACTCACACATATGAACAAGCAAAACATTATATATTCAAGATCTAACCTTATCATAAGGTTCTAGCCATCAAGAACATAAAACTTCAAGGATCTATGTCCAAACACATTAAAATAACTTAAAGTTTGGAGTTATACCTTTTTGATTTCTTCTTCTTCTTTTCCTTCCCAAAATAGGTTGTGAATGGGGATGACCTAAATAATCAAGACCTTCTTCTTTCTCCCACAAGATTTGCTCTTGCTTCTCTCTTCAAAACTCTCTCAAGCTCACAAACTCTCTACTTGGTGAATAATAAGTGAGCCAACCCTTGTTAACTTTGGTGAGGGGTCCTATTTATAGGAAAGTAGAGACCATGGGCAAAATAGTCATTAATCATGACTAGGCAAGGGCAATTTGGTCAATTTATCAATAGTAGGAAGTTTCCTAGCAACTTCCTCAAGGGTATTTTAGTCCTTTCCCAACCTCTTTCAAGGTTAAAATAGTCTTTTCGCAAAATCTTAATTATCCATTAGTTATTACCCATTCTTCATTGGTTATTAGACATTGGTTATTATCTTGCCATCATTACATTGGTTAAACACAATGGTTATTATCCCGCCATCATTTCATTGGTTATTAACCACTTGGATATACAATGGTTATTGCCCTTACATAATTACCTTGGTTATTAACCACTCTTGGCCATTTTAGTCATTACCCACCAATTCCTACACTTGACTCACCTATGGTTATCTCTTAACCATAGTTATATCATACCTGCCAACACGAGTGTAGACACATCTTATACATCTCCCACCAATTAACCCAAGTTGGTTTAAATAGAACACAACGTTAACTCATTGAATTAAATTCGATTTAATTAATAAGGACGTTCAAAATTCACGGGCATTACATCCCTCTCCCCTTATAAAAATTCCGTCCTCGGAATTGCAAAAATAGGGTTACTCAAATAAGAACGGATAATTCGCCTTCATTTTCTCTTCGAGTTCCCACGTAGCTTCTTCGACTGCGTGATTCCTCCAGAGAACTTTGACGGAATGTATGGTCTTGTTTCTCAGCTTCTGTTCCTTCTTATCGAGAATCTGGACAGGAACCTCCTCGTACGATAAGTCCTTCTCGACTTGAATTGGCTCATAGGAAATAACATGCTTGTAGTCTGGCTTATATGGACGTAACACCGATACATGAAACACGTTGTGAATGTGCTCAAGCTCAGGGGGTAATGCTACCTCGTACGCCACTTCGCCTATTCTCCTCAATATTTCGAAAGGTCCTATGAACCTAGGGCTCAGCTTGCCCTTCCTCCCAAAGCGGATCTTCCCTTTCCAGGGAGATACCTTCAAAAATACATAACTGCCAACTTCAAAGTCTCGCTTCTGACGATGTAAGTCGGCATACTTCTTCTGACGATCCTGGGCCGCTACTAACCGCTGCCTTATTACTTTAATGATTTCCACGGTTTGTTGTACCAATTCTGGTCCCAACAATCTCCGTTCACCAACTTCATCCCAACACAACGGCGTTCGACACTTCCTTCCATATAATGCTTCGTACGGTGGCATACCAATGCTAGCGTGGTAACTATTGTTGTAAGCGAACTCTACCAAGGGCAAATGATCGTCCCAGCTGCCACCTAAGTCCATCACAACTGCCCGGAGCATGTCCTCTAAGGTCTGAATAGTTCGCTCGCTCTGACCATCGGTCTGAGGATGATACGCCGTACTCATTCTCAACTGTGTTCCCAGTCTCTCCTGTAGGCTTCTCCAAAAATTTGACGTGAAGCGCGGATCTCTGTCAGATACAATAGAAACCGGCACCCCATGTCGCGATACTATCTCCTTTACGTAGAGTTTCGCCAACTGCTCCAATTTATACCTGATCTTGATCGGTAGAAAATGGGTAGACTTGGTCAACCGATCTACGATCACCCAGATGGCGTCTAAACCCTTTTGTGTTGTCGGGAGTCCTACCACAAAATTCATAGTGATGTGCTCCCACTTCCACTCGGGAATCTCTAAGGGCTGCAACAATCCGCTCGGCCGTTGGTGCTCTGCCTTGACCCTCTGACAAGTTAAACACCGGCTGACGAATTCCGCAACTTCCCCTTTCAAATGCGGCCACCAATAATGTTGACGAAGATCTTGATACATCTTGGTGCTACCCGGATGTACCGAAAATCTCGTATTATGGGCCTCCTTCAATATTTCTTCCCTTAAGTCTGGTACATAGGGTATCCAGATCCTTCCCTCGAATCTCAGCAGACCCGTGCTGTCGACCTTGAACTTCAACGTTTTTCCTTCCGATAGTTGCTTCTTAATGCCAATGCATTCTTCATCAAATTCTTGAGCCTCCTTTATCTTATCCAGTAGAGTCGGACCCACTGTCACGGTGAACAATTTTTCGTCCGTCTCCATTGGATACTTAACCTCCAGTTCCAGGCGTCCAAAGTCCTTTATCAGCTCTTCCTGAGTTGTAAGCCTCATCAACTTCTCTCTGCCTTTCCTACTCAGGGCATCTGCCACTACATTTGCTTTGCCCGGATGGTACAGAATCTCACAATCGTAATCCTTGATTAATTCTAACCATCGGCGCTGTCTCATATTCAGCTCCTTCTGAGTGAAGATATATTTCAGACTTTTGTGATCTGTATATATCTCGCACTTCTCTCCATATAGGTAGTGCCTCCAAATCTTCAAGGCAAACACTACTGCTGCTAATTCCAGATCATGAGTCGGGTATCCCTTCTCATAGTCCTTCAGCTGGCGTGAAGCGTACGCAATGACCCTGCCGTGCTGCATTAGTACACAACCAAGGCCCTTGTGTGACGCATCACTGTATACTACAAAACCTCCAGTGTCGTCTGGTAATGCCAACACTGGTGCTTGGCTAAGTCTCTTCTTCAACTCCAAGAAACTCTCCTCGCACTTCTCTGTCCAGACGAACTTTACCGTCTTTCTAGTCAGATTGGTCAACGGTGATGCTATCTTCGAAAAATCCTGGATGAATCTCCGATAGTATCCCGCTAACCCTAGGAAACTCCTGATCTCCGTTGGCGTCTTTGGTTGCTCCCAGTTGATAATGGCTTCCACCTTTGCTGGGTCTACCAAAACACCATTACTGTCAATGACGTGTCCAAGAAACTGCACCCTCTGCAACCAAAATTCACACTTTGAAAACTTCGCGTATAGCTTCTCCCTTCTTAATGCCTCCAAGGCAATCCTTAGATGTTCAGCATGTTCTTCCTCTGACACTGAATACACCAAGATATCATCGATGAATACTACCACGAACTTGTCCAAATACTGCTTGAACACTCTGTTCATCATATCCATGAATGCCGCTGGTGCATTTGTCAGTCCAAATGACATAACCAGGAACTCGAAATGTCCATAACGAGTTCTGAATGCCATCTTCGGGATATCCTCCCGCCTCACCCTTAGTTGATGATAACCCGTCCTTAAATCAATCTTCGAGAAGTATTTTGCTCCCTTGAGTTGATCAAACAGATCGTCTATCCTGGGCAGCGGATACCTATGCTTAATCGTAACTTTGTTCAACTCACGGTAGTCGATACAAAGCCTCATAGAGCCATCCTTCTTCTTTACGAACAGAACTGGCGCTCCCCATGGTGACACGCTCGGCCTGATATAACCCCTGTCTAACAGTTCCTGCAGTTGAACCATCAGTTCTTTCATCTCTACTGGTGCCATTCGGTAAGGCGCCTTAGATATCGGTGCCGTCCCGGGTACCAAGTCGATTACAAATTCTATCTCTCTATCCGGCGGCAGTCCCGGAAGTTCATCTGGGAAGACATCAGCGAATTCCCTTACAACGGGTATCTGACTCAGTTCACCCTCGACCCGTCGAGTATCTACCACGTGAGCCAAATAACCTATACAACCCTTCTTAAGCAATCTCTTCGCTTGCATCATCGTCAGACAACAAGATTGTCTCGATGATTTACTACCATAGAACACCACCTTCGACTTACCCGGAGTCTGCAGGTGTATGCACTTTTTCTTACAGTCAATGATCGCCCCGTGGCTCGCTAACCAATCCATCCCAAGGATTACATCGAATTCTCCAAGACGAATCGGCAACAAGTCAACGTTAAGCTTAAACCCTCTCACATCAACACAACAATTCTTATAAATATAGTTCACGGGGATAATCTCTTTGTTCGCTACTTCTACATTCATCGGGTGTTCTAACAGTTCATTAGGTAAATTAAGTCTTTGAGCAAATTCATCAGAAACAAAAGAACATGAAGCTCCCGAATCAAATAGCACATAGGCATCTATGTTGTTGATTGGAATAATACCTGACACCACCTCTCTGGATGCCACAGCATCTTGTACTGTCATGTTGAAGGTCCTTGCTGTTGGCTTATTTGGCTGGGCTGGTCCTCCACTGGTTGTCCTCGAGTGGTTGCCCCTATTGCCGTTTCCGCCATCCATGTTCCTCTTTCGGGGACATTCCTTGCTCCGATGTCCTATCTCTCCACAATTGAAGCAACCTCCTTTCTTCGCCTTAGGACAATTGGGCGAGATATGCCCTTCTTGTCCACAGGTATAACAAACCATCTTTCCCTTCATGCACTCTCCCGAGTGACCCTTTCCGCACTTCCCACATACCGGCCTTTTCTGCTGCGTGTTCCCTTGCTGCATTTCAGAATTGCTACCCCCACTGCTCCATTGACGCTTCCTGCTGTTGCTGCCACCACTGCTAACATTCACATTTCCTCCTTCTACCTTCTTCTTGTTCCTTTCCCGATTATATTTAGAAACCGCTTCACTCCCACCTTCAGCAATGAGAGCTTTCTCCAACAAGGTTGAGAACGATGTAATTTGCAAAACCGCTACCTTGCTGTAGATCCACGGCTTTAATCCATTCTCGAATCTCCTGGCCTTCCTTACCTCAGTATCCACCTGATGTGGGGCGAATCTAGCTAATTCATTGAATTTTGCAGCGTACTCCGACACTGACAAATTTTCTTGCTTCAATTCTAGAAACTTGATCTCCATTTTTGCCTGCGTACTCTCAGGAAAGTAATTCTCGAAAAACTACGTCTTGAAAGCTTCCCACGCCACGACTCCAGTTCCAGCTTTGTTCTGATTGGCTTCCCACCAGAAGTTAGCCTCACCTTTCATTAAGTAAGTAGCAAAAACTGTCTTCTGCTCCTCAGCGACTCTAGCGATGATAAAGGCCTTTTCAATCTCCTTTATCCACGACTGGGCCTCTATTGGGTCCGTTGTTCCCCTAAACTCCGGCGGCCCTACTGCCTTGAAATCTTTAAAATTGGCTAAGTGGTTGCCCGTCTGGTTTCCTGCCGTAGTCGTTTGATTTCGCAGAGCTTCGGCCATCATGTTGATAAAGTCTTGCATTGGGTTTGGCTGAGTTCCCTCTGCATTGTTAACCGACTCTTCGACCCCTTGGTTTCGTAGGATTTGTCTGGGCGGCATTATCTGTTTAAACAAAGTCCTAACACGTTACTCGGGTTTTAGTAACATATAAGTATTTAACATGCAATACAATATTGTACTCGAACAATCGTATGACCATCATGTGGGAGCTCTAGATTACCCAACCTCGGGAATTCTACTTTTACCCGATTAGTGATTTAAGTTGCTAAAATACCGATTCAGTTTTACTGAATTAACATAACTATTGAATTGACGGTTTACCAGGTAAAATTCTCAAACACATACCATAATAATGCATTTATATTCATATACCAACTTTAGTGTTTTACATGTTTATCACAGGTATATTGCTATAAATGCTACCACCCTAGTAAAATAACCAAAGATGGGATTTACTTAAACCATTCTTTTTCTACCTACATAAATGGAAGTACATCCTACATACGAACTACCTCGCAGCTGCTAAGGTTAATACAAACTCTAGTAAATCAAAAGTAGTACCAACTTCACTGCTCAAGGCATAACGGCCCACCTCCAACTATCCTCTAAGGGACACAAGGTGAATACAACTCAACGCTTGCCCTTACTACTAGAGGACAGATCCATCCATCTGGCGTTGAACTGCATCCAGACGATGTTTAAGGCTCGCTCCAAATCAACTATCTTTGCATCCTTAGCCTTTACCTCGTCCTTCAATTGTCCTAACTGCAGCTCCCTTAGCAGCAGCCTCCCTCGCAACTCGGCTAACTCAGCCTGGGCCTGATAAGCAGCGTCCTTGTACTGCTGTCCAGAAATCTGGTGGATGTGGTTCTGCGCCTCTAATTGTTCAGCCTTAACCTCTAGCTCGGCGTCCCTCGCCAGCAATTCTCCTATCACCTCAGGTTCTATGGGTTCCTGGTTCACTGATTACCTATCTTGACTCTCGTTCGACATCCTACAATACACCACACCATAAACAACATCAGTACCATAATAAAATACATTCATTGATAAAATGAAATGATATTTTATTCGGTACAACTAGAACTCGATGAATCTCCTCAACCCCTTACCTACATACTCTATATGAGTTTTCTACTAAGGTTATAACCTAGGTTTATCATTCCTAACGTTTATAACCTATAGCTTTGATACCAACCTATGACACCCCCAAATCCAGGTTTCCAAACCTCGAATTCAGTGCTCACGATAATCGACGACAAACATACTATCTAACTAAATGCGGAATAATAAACATACATTGTTTATCGAATGGAAATAAAGTCTTACAATTCTGGTCCCAAGGTTCTTTAACCTTAACATAAAACGTACCCTTAATACAACAAAAGGTTCACCTAATCAAACAACATTCAATAATAACTAGTACATAGGCACTATCGGGCATCTATTCCTGCACCTTCCCTTTTCCTTTGTCTCCTCTAGACGTTTCTGCCTTAGCTGAAATAAAGATCATGATATAGCAAGGGTAAGCAACTAATTTGCTTAGCAAGTATATACACAAGAGATATATCATGATAGAAGGAAATTTTGCTTTCAATGTTCAACAACAGTATAAGGGTGTGAAGGAACATGAATTAGTAAACAACAGTTGAATATCCGAATAATTGAATGACAATTACTGAGTGGTTTGAAATAACCAAGGACGTTTTCCAAGGTTCTCAGCATGTAAGCTGGACCTCTTAAAAAGTTTTGGTAATCGAGGGGATCAGCCTCTCATACCCCGTGATTTATGCATAAACACTTAATAACCAGCATTGATATCATGCCTTAAACAAGTTTATCCTTTTCTCAGCCAAGAGTTCTTACCACAACAATTTAATAAGAACAGCTTTTAAAATACCATTGTCTTAACCAATTTAGACATGCTGGATCTAGCTGATACAAATAGCATAGATCGATCTCATAAACAATTCATACTTGAAAGAACTTTAATTAAATTTACAGTTCAATCATAATAGGATAGGAATTCAATTGCACAATGTGCGAATCTCAATAATCAGTATAGATGTGAATAATCGACAATAATTATTCACTAACATGCTTCGAAAATAATAACTCGAGTTTGAGTTAGGGAACTTGCCTGTCTGCTCAGCTACAAATAATTCTAGCTTTAACTAATTGGCCTTGAAGAACCTAACATTGATAATTTTGATCTATCAATTAGTACTGCGTAGTTGTATATCGACACGCTTACTTATGCTATTTATTTAACAATTAAGCAAATCACACAGCACACATAAACTATCGTAAATCCTATAAGACACTTAATGGATCTCTAGGTTGATGGTTTAATTAATTAATCATGTTTCCCTTAAGTGATAATCACTTATTAACCTTTAAGCAATTTATTATAATTGTTAAATTAATTAACATTACTCTTTCTTAAGTAATATTCATTTATTAAACCCTTAAACAATTTGTTATGATTGTTTAATTAATGGGTTATTAAACTCTCTCTATTTTATTAACTCTATCTTCATTTAATTACTATTAAATAGTAATTAATTAATTATCTTTAGTTATTATTAATAGTAATTAATAACTAATTATATTCACTTATTATTTAATTATTAATTAAATAATAATCGAATTATAAATTTTTAATTGTCTTTAATTATTATTTAAGATTAAATAATAATTAATTAGGTTTGTTTATTATTTAAAGTTTAATCAAAATAATAATTAATTAGTGAGTAACAATTATCTTTAGTTATTATAAAAAAAATAATTAATTAGTAAATATGAATTACCTTTAGTTATTATTTAATAGTAAATAATAACTAATTAAGTTTATTTATTATTTAAAGTTAATCAAATAATAAATAATTAATTAGTAAGTAATAATTATCTTTAGTTATTATTTAATAATAAATAATAGCTAATTAGATTTATTTATTATTTAAAGTTAATTAAATAATAAATAATTAGTTAGTAAATATGAATTATCTTTAGTTATTATTTAATAATAAATAATAACTAATTAGATTTATTTATTATTTAAGGTTAATCAAGTAATAAATAATTACTTAGTGAATAAGAATTATCTTTAGTTATTATTTAATAAATGATAACTAATTAGGTTTATTTATTATTTAAAGTTAATCAAATAATAAATAATTAATTAGTGAGTAATAAATTATCTTTAGTTATTATTTAATAATAACTAATTAGGTTTATTTATTATTTAATGTTAATCAAATAATAAATAACTAATAAGTGAGTACTAATTATCTTTAGTTATTATTTAATAATAAATAATAACTAATTAGGTTTATTTATATTTTAAAATTAATCAAATCATAAATAATTAATTTACAATTCTTAATTATCCTTAATCATTATTTAATAATAATTAATCAATTACTTAACTTTATTTATTATTTAAACATAATTAAATAACAAATAGTTAATTTTTTTTTTAATTTTCGTTCTTGATTTCCAGATTTGGGGTCTTTCACCAAAACTTTCATAAAACGAAATCTACAACTTCGATTTACGATCCGTCGATTTTGTTGGATTCGTATCTTCCTGAACTACACTTTTCATTTATCAAATATCAAATTTGGTTATGTTTAGGTCTCGGAAAACAGGCTCAAAGTCAAGGGTCAGCAAGGTTGTTCAACAGTTGGCATGCTTTGGTAATAAATTCATGGTTTGCTCATTTTTCAACATATTTGAGTGATTCAAAAGGGATTTTGTCCCTAACCTATGGATCTAGCATATCAAGAAAGAAAATCACAAGATCCCTTTATAGATTTCAAAATGACAAGCATATAACAACCTTTTTCAAACAAAATTTCCGGAAATCTCCTTTACTTCCTTTCTTCTAAATTTTTCCAACATAAACTCACACATATGAACAAGCAAAACATTATATATTCAAGATCTAACCTTATCATAAGGTTCTAGCCATCAAGAACATAAAACTTCAAGGATCTATGTCCAAACACATTAAAATAGCTTAAAGTTTGGAGTTATACCTTTTTGATTTCTTCTTCTTCTTTTCCTTCCCAAAATAGGTTGTGAATGGGGATGGCCTAAATAATCAAGACCTTCTTCTTTCTCCACAAGATTTGCTCTTGCTTCTCTCTTCAAAACTCTCTCAAGCTCACAAACTCTCTACTTGGTGAATAATAAGTGAGCCAACCCTTGTTAACTTTGGTGAGGGGTCCTATTTATAGGAAAGTAGAGACCATGGGCAAAATAGTCATTAATCATGACTAGGCAAGGGCAATTTGGTCAATTCATCAATAGTAGGAAGTTTCCTAGCAACTTCCTCAAGGGTATTTTAGTCCTTTCCCAACCTCTTTCAAGGTTAAAATAGTCTTTTCGCAAAATCTTAATTATCCATTAGTTATTACCCATTCTTCATTGGTTATTAGACATTGGTTATTATCTTGCCATCATTACATTGGTTAAACACAATGGTTATTATCCCGCCATCATTTCATTGGTTATTAACCACTTGGATATACAATGGTTATTGCCCTTACATAATTACCTTGGTTATTAACCACTCTTGGCCATTTTAGTCATTACCCACCAATTCCTACACTTGACTCACCTATGGTTATCTCTTAACCATAGTTATATCATACCTGTCAACACGAGTATAGACACATCTTATACATCTCCCACCAATTAACCCAAGTTGGTTTAAATAGAACACAACGTTAACTCATTGAATTAAATTCGATTTAATTAATAAGGACGTTCAAAATTCACGGGCATTACATGCCTTCCCAGGTTCACTAACCATCTTGTTGTGGTTTGCTTGGATGCCTTCCTAGGGTGCTCACCACCTTGTTGTGGTTTACTTGGATGCCTTCCCAGGTTCACTCACCATCTTGTTGTGGTTTGCTTGGATGACTTCCCAGGTTTACTTCTTGTTTGGATACCAGCCCTTCCCAGGGGTCATTGATTGGATTTGAGTGATTTTTTTTTTTTTTAAATGGGATGTGTGATCGGCTTCATGTCCTGGATCTCCCACCAACATCGTCCACGTACCATGCCGCAAAAGCCATCACAGTCTGATCATTCGTGAGGTTGAAAGCGACGTGCTTGTACTCTCCTGAAGATTTTCATTTTGATCGTACCTGTATGCATGAAAAAGATGTTATGCATGATCTGGAAGATATGTTATGGACGGATGCATGTGCACCACATATGTTTAGATAGAAATGACCCCTGTTCAGTCAAATGATACGATTCGACCGTCGCCATTGCTTGCCAACATTTGATTGGATCACGCCTTGTCGCGCAGTGTAGTTTCTAGACTTCAACATTGGTTTGGTACTCTGCCTGTTCTTGGTCGTCTTCATTTGAGGCAGTCTGTTTCGCTCTCTGTGATGATTGACAGCTATGTTGGGCTCCTTGGCCTCTTGCCCATTTCTGATGGCCGATATGCTGTCGTCCCGCACTATATCATCCTTGTATATGCTCATGCATGTGGATCATTCGGATGTCGAGGCAGTGATAGTCAGGATTGGGGAGAGGCCCAATGACGAGAAGCTCTGTGCAGCCTCAGCTTCCTTCCACTTCACGATTCTTAACTGCCCCAGCCTTGGCCCGTGTTGTTACCAAGAATTTCTATTGAAAACTCGCGATGTTGACCGTGCTGAGTTATCCACAGCTCTATAAGATCCTGTATATCAGATGACTAACAAATGCCAAAACTTGAAGGCTCGGGCCGTTAGTGTTAGTTCCACACAAAGATATTATAATCTCGACAAAAATGCAGTTAAAGCACATGAAATTGAATATCTATTGATCGCACAATCTAGCAAGTTGTGAACCGTGAATGTATTAGATTGGAAGTTTTTTTTTTTTTTTTTTCAATCCCTCGTGAGTTGATGATTTTCTATTTGACGAGTTATGAAATCGTAAGAACACCTTCAAGCATTCATGGTCATTGTTCGTGAGTAAGGTCGAATTCAAAAGAACTACCTTCCTCGTCAAAGGTATCCTGTCTCCATTCTCGACAACGGTCTTAGCAGGATTGACGTCATATGACAAATGCACTGTGCGATGCAGCATTCAGTAGGGGTTTCTCTTCCATGACTTCTTGTTTAAAGCCGAGAGTTTTTTGCATTATCCTTTCTCTTTATTAGCCCACTTCACTTGTCTCGTTTTCTTAGGCTATTCAAAGTTACCCATTTAACGAGTTTTGGACCAATGACTCCCGAACCAGACGGCTTTGGGGCATTAGGTGTACAGACACCCCTTCGGGTTTATTTACTCGAGTAACAGAGGCCACGGTTCGAGACAAGCTGGTGGTCTGCACCATTCATTCTTTCCTTGACCTTGCGCAAGATTCGTTTTCTTAGACTTGAGTTACCCATGTAGCGAGTGTTAGGCCGGTGACTCCCAAACCAGACCGCTTTAGGGCACCAGATGCAGAGACACCCCTTAGGCTTATTTACTCGAGTAGCCCATGCCACGATTCGAATCTTCTCGGCCTCCTCTACTGTAATGCTCGTTTTCTTAGGCTCTGAGTTACCCATGTAACAAGTGTTGGGCCAGCGACTCCCAAACCAGATGGCTTTAGGGCGCCAGGTGTGGAGACACCCCTCGGGCTTAATTACTCGAATAACCCAGGCCACGATTCGAGACATTAGCTCGATAATCATTTATCGTCTGACTTCTTGATATTAGCTTGATAATCATTGACTGTCTGACTACGTGTTAATTGCTATCAGCGTCGTCATAGTTTTATACCCCACAACTGAAAGTTTGTGCAAATGCAAAGTGAAGGCTGTCACATGAGGTCGATTCTGTCACAAACGTTGCTTTGAATTAAGGCTTTATACCCGATCAAAAGGTTGAATAGCCTTCTTCATCTAATCATACTCACGATCGTGCTCCACGGTTGCTTGTCAGAATTAATCTGATTCCTATCAAGCCAAATAAAATCCCCTTTCACGCGGATCATCGTATCCCGGGAAAACTATGCTTGACAAATGCCAGATGATCGTACCGTTGAAGATTGAATTGACATGAGGTAGCATTTGATGATGATGGTGCATGTTGATGGGATTGTTGCATGGGTGCCAATTTGCACGTCATCATTTCCTGGGTAGTGACAAATGCCCCAGTGTTAAGTTGCATGGATTTGAAATAAAACTCAGAATTTTAAAACCCATTGATCTTCTACTGGCCGGGATTCACTGCCATACTTCTGGATTCACCCCCATTCCCCATCATGCTTAGGTAGAGGATTTAACATTTGGTGACCCTGGCTGTTCCACCACGATTTCCCCACTATTAATCAAATCCTGAATTTTGTGTTTCAGCGTCCAACATTTCTGCGTATCATGACCGGGGGAACCTGAGTGGTATGCGCATCACTTGCTTGGGTCAAACCTTCTTCCATTCGGGTCACTTGGGGGTGCCAAATCGACTATTTTCCTCTGGGCTATCAATACTGCCAAAATCTGCTCAAGAGGATCCCCGAGCGGGGTGAATACTCGATTTTTTGTGGTCTCGAACCTTCTTCGCCCGTCCGTCCTTTGATCAGTGAAGTTAGGCTGTCGGAATGGCCCCACTCTCTGTATCTGTACTGGAGGACTGTTCTCTGTCTTTCTGGATGATCCTTGCAGGATGAGGGAAACATCCTCCTCCTCTTTCTTTTGGACCCTACGGAAAGTGTTGCCATAGTTTCCACTCCGAATTTGCTCTGCAGCTGTCTCCAAAGCCGTGAAATCCCGAATCTTGCCAGATTTCAACCCCATATCCACCATTTCTCCGTGTTTAATCATCTCGGCAAAAGGTCTTCCAATCCCCGATATAACCCGCTCATAATAAGGTGCCTCTTGAATGTCCACGAAGGTCATCACCATCTCCGACTCGCTCATTGGGGGATTCACCTGTGCAGCCATACCCCTCCATCGTTGTGCATAATCCCTGAAAGATTCCTTTGGTTGCTTCTTGATCTTCGTCATTTGATATCTATCAGGGGCCATTTGTGCCTGAAAGCTATATTGTGTTAAGAAGGTATGGGCCAACTCCTCCCAATTGTGGATCCGGGCATTGTCAAGACGGGCATACCAAATTCTTGCCTCTCCCGTCAAGCTCTTTTGGAATATTTGCATTCTTAGACCTTCGTCTTCGGCATAAGATCCAAGCTCCCCGATATATATTTTCAGATGTGTATAAGGATCCCCACTCCCATTGTATTTCTCAAATTCGGGAATTTTAAATTTCTCCGGGTATCTGGCTCCGGGGAAGACACATAGATCTGAATAATTAACCCTGCCCAGGGAGCCTATGCCTTTTAGAGATTGGATGGTCTCCTCCATTTGTTTCATTTTCTTTCGAAGGTTGTTAGTGTCTCCTTCCTCCGGGATAGTAATCACTGTCCGGTTGGGTATAGGAATGACCTTTGGGACGACGGGTTCGCCGTTAGGTTGGGGTGGATCCTGTCTAGGTAGCAATTGTTCCCTCAGCATTATCGCCATCTCCAACATCTGTTTCTTAAAATCATCAAATTCCTCACGAGATATGGAGCCAGGATTAGTAGGTGGGAGCTCAGCCATTTCAGATGTAGAGTTTTGGGCCCTTTTAGACTGTGAACGGGTTTGAGGAGCAATCCTACAGAAACAACTGTTCGAAGTTTAGTCCGGGGTAATGAAAGGAAAAATGTGGATGCATGCTAAAGCTGTAACTTTTGTGTTTTGGGTTTTTTAATTTTTCCCTGTAAAACAGAAAGTTAGTAGTCCTTTTAATGCAGTAACAAATGCTAAGCACGACTTTATTATGCTTTCCCAACCGTTCCCTGCAAAACACGGAGGTCAGTACTTTCTTTTGTCAACAGGGGAGGCATATATGAATGGGATCATGACATTTTATACGCGTGAATATAAAAGGGCATGAAGAGACTTTTCCTGCGTTGGGTTAATCTGAGGTTGACCTATCCTAAGGTTACTCTCACGGGCTTTTCGGCATGAAGGTCCCCAAATCTTCACAATCTACTCGTCTGAGCCCTTTCGATTGGAGCGGATTTGGGTGGTGCGTTTCCTGAGCCATCTCTGGGGAGCAGCCCCTTCGAGTCCAGTAATAAGCAACCGACAGGTTCACCTCAGAAGGAGGTACTCTCTCAACATACATTCACATCCATCGTCCTCACCGTATGCAAATGATTACTTAAAAGTAAAGCAAATCCATTCAATCATTCATTCATTTGGACAAAACACACATTCACACAACAATAAGTAACACAGGTAAAAATGTCGCACGCACATACACATTCATAAATTTTAAAGGATAGGACATCATCAAGATTTGAACGCGGCTTAAGCCCTCTAATGTCCCCAGCAGAGTCGCCAGCTGTCGACGCCGGTTTCTCGTCTTTCTCGATTTTTTATTAGATGATTTTGGGAAAAGGTCGGTATTAATGTCGACGAGGTTTTGAAAGATCGTTTTTTATGATGAGCCAATTAACCAGAGTCGCCAGTTGGTATATTTGAAATGGATATACCAACTCATCTGAGTTTTCGTTTTTTATAGATCGATGGCTCATATGTGACTCCGTATTAATTGGTCCGCAAACCGACATTCATAGAGTTCGGGGGCTTGCTTAAGCGAGGGGAAGGTGTTAGGCACCCCCGACTTCCGTGAAACGCGGTTACCGCAATCTCGATGCTTTCCTATCCTTTAATTCATGAAATGTGTGTGCATGCGCGTGTGTGTGTGTGCCTATGTGAATGTTGTGGTGAGTTTGTATGAAAGAATCATTTGGATTTTTTAGGGAAAATCGTGTTTTGGGAGTGCTTTAGAATGTCCTTCGGCTTATACGAGAAAGCTTTAGAGAAAGGTTTGATTTTAATTGTCAAAACTATGAGATTTTCATTAGGTGTCGTTTTGGCAAAAATAAGAGTTCTCTAAACCTTCGTCAAAATAGGAATCGAGATCTATACGTTGCTTTCGTAACTCAAATGATGGGCAACTTCTAGAATCTCTTTAACCCTATGCACAAGGATTTAATAAAACATTATTTATTTTTATAAAACCATTTTTGTGATGTTTGAAAACGATTTCTTTCTTAAGCTTTCTCATTAAAGAGGGATCGACATTCATTAGCACTCCCAACTTTTAGCCTCGTGGTTCTAATAACCTAAATTGATGGATTTTATGGAAATCTTATCGTTTAGCTTTGAAATCAATTTTGTGTCATAAATCAAATCAAAACATTAAGACGCGTTGAGGCTATTCATGGGCATGTAAGCCATCAAAATAACCCCGAACGCCCACAATCACATATTTTCACTATGCCGGGGCCTTAAACACGATTCTCGCCTTGGCGTCGTTTTAAGGCCCGAAGATTACATGTTCACAATGAAGATTACATCGTTTCTACGATCTACATCAAAAGACGTCCATCATCGGATTCGGACCACGGGGTCGCTTTCCTAGGCTCACATCCACAATTTATACACACCCACGCAATGGATGCTACAAAAATTAAACAAGCTAAAATCGCCAAATAGATATCATCGGGCCATTATGAAGAATTTCGTTCCATTTGGAACCCTCACTAATAGTCCTCAATCCATGGATCCACAACAATATACAAGAAAAAATTACATCTCACATAACCCAATTGACAAGAAGATTAACAAAATGATATACAAAAATTGTTATGGAAATAATCTTTTCACCTTGCAAATAATCCTCACAATAGGTATGAATTTATGTATTGAGTAGAATAGAAGATATATGATATATAATCTTTACATAAAAGATGTAATTCCTCACTTCTTTTCTCTCTTTTCTCTCCTTTTCTCGCTGCTATGGCTGTTGGTTCTTCCTCTCTCCGCCTGCTGCCAACTCCCTGGATGAAATGAAGAAACTGAGCTGAAATAGGCTGGTCTAGGGCAGCCGCAGATTGATCTGCGGCTGGCTGGCCGCCTCCCATCGCACTCAGCTGATTTCCTGGTTTCCGTGTTTCGAGTTCCGTGTTTTCAAAAGGCGCACTATTGGCCGCAGATCAATCCGCGGCTGGCTGGCTTGACTTTCTCGTTTTTTGTGCCACGCCTCGATTCTCGTGTCGTGACGTCGGTTTTCGCCGACAAGCTTGTATTTTGCAATCCGAGAATCACTGGGAGACGTGCCACATCATTCGGGCATGCTCATTTTGGACGGCCCTGCTGTCACGTTGGTTTTGATTTGCAAATCGTTGCGGTGGCGTTGAGTGTTCGTACTTTTTCATCCCTCGCTCTCACAGGCCGGTTCATTTGTTGAATTTGCCCTCCTGTCAGGGTTAGTATACGAAGTGCAAAATTTAGGTGTCTACACCAATCAAATGCTAGGGTTAACTCATTAATTTATTCCACCTATTAGTGAGTCCCTTTAAGGCAAGGAAAATTACTGGGACATATAATTATATAATAATACTTATTACATGGATCCAATTAAATTCGTAAAATTATATAAAATGAATTTTATTTATTAAAATAAATTCGATACAATGTAAAAATTTTCTGGACATTACAATTTCTCTCTCTATTTGGACTCACGATTATCAGCAGCTTGCTAGGGTTTGTAAGTTCCAATTTATAGGACAAAATTTTACCCAATTCGTTGGATAATACCCTTACCTGACCGAGTTAATAACCGCCGGTAGGAGAGGAGTAGGTTGTCTATGTCAAGCCTCGTCCACCGACTGTGAATCGCCGGCTGACCCTTGAGCCGTGTGCCCTCACCGGTCTAATCGCCGCGCGCGTTGAACCCTTGGTCCATTCGATTTCTGCTCGGTCGTCGATGCCTCACCCGCTCCGTCTGTTGGTTGCTCACGTTGTCGCCAGCGCACGCCTGGCGACCCTTCCTCCCGTCTCACGCTCTGTCCGGCTTGATTGATTGAGGGTTTAGGCGCTTAGCTCGGTTTTGATTTGAGGTGTCTAGGCTTAGGTTTGCTTGGTTACAACTGATCTGAGAGTTCGAATTTGTTGGCTCGACTGAATCCCCCAATTTGATATGCCGACTTGACATTACCCCACCCCAATTGAAGTGAGTTCAACCCGACTGGAATAAACAAGAATGGATCGACCCGATTGAATTTTTTTTTTTTTGCCCGACCCGGCCGGAAAAGATATGGGCTCAGCCCAATTAGTTCAGGAAGATAAAAGAAATTGGGCTTAGCTTATTTAATTCATGAGGACTTGCCAGCCCATTTGGTTCGGCCCTCAGAAAAATAGAAAGGAAATTTGGCTCAATTAAAATTTGGGTCCAATCCAGAAATAAATAAAAGCAACGGGCCAATCTAAATAAAAGAAAAGTGGACCAAATTAATTTAACCGCATTGTATTCCTAATATTTTAAATTAAATAACTAAACCAATTAATTACTTATTTAAAATATTTATTTTAACCATAATTCTTTATTTGAATTATTTAATCTGCTAATGCTAAATTCTTAGGGTCAACTCACTAATTTATTTGGACTATTAGTGAACCCCTTTAAGGCAAAGAAAATTATTGGACCACGTATTTATATAATTAAATAAAAATACCTACATGGATCCAATTAAATTCGTAAAATTAAATAAAACGAATTTCATATATCAAAATAAATTGTACGAGGCTTAAAATTTCTTGGACATTACAGAACCAAAAAGTTTTAAAAAGTTCGGTTGTTTCCTATGTCTATGCTAATTGTTTCGACTAGACAAAGTAGAAAATATCAAAATATATTGTATATAGTCATCAATGCATCATTAATATGATGTAGATATGACAAATGATGGAGTCATCAATGCAATCTAACCTAGTGTTGGATGTGATCCAAGGATCATCAGCCCAATATGGTATGATATAGTATGACAAAGTCATAAAATGATGACATCCTCAACGTATTGTCGAGACAGTGCGGTACTATGATGTCATAAAATAATTTTCAGTATTTTAATAGCTAAAGAATTGTCAAATGCCATTTGAATTGGCTAGACACGGACTAAAATATTTTATAGAAATGTCCAACTAAATTGATTTGGTATGGACTCTAGAACATCCCTAAAATGGGAGGAAAAAAAATTATGCGCCGAAACGGATGATGCGCCGAAGCGGATGATGCGCCGAAGCGGATGATGAACGCAAATGTCATTCCAGCATAGATCAACACAGGGCATAATAGGCTGATCACCTACGTGCCCGTAAGCATGCCGGTTTACAAATGAATTTCTGTTAAAACTTCTTTAGAAACAAAGTTTATGGTCTTTAGCAAATCTCTTGAATTCCTTAGTTATTCATATGGCTTCACAATTATCGAACAATTGTGAAACATTTCTATTCTGGAAATTGAATGTAGACAAGACGATGTTCCTTAAAAGAATGTAGGTCGTAGAATATGACAATTTTACGCGAAACCTTGAAGCAGGAAAAATGTAGAATCATGAGAAGTAAAAGATTTCTGGATCATGAATTTGAGAGAAAATAGTCACGTGAAAATGTATAGGAATTAAAGATTAAGTCTTAGAATTTTAGGACTTTTGGAGCACTTGAGAGATAAGTATGAAATAGTAGGAAGCTATTAAAATTTGGAGATGCATATATTAATATGTGTTATGTGATAAGTAGATTTTTTCGCATTATTAATCAATGTTTTAAAGTGAAGGATGTGAAAAAATATATTTTATTATCATCGAATAATGCCACTAAGAAGAGATAAGTGTGATCGAGAGAGAATAGGCATAAACCGAGTAAGAAATGTTCGGTATTGTGATTCCGGGGACGGAATGCTTATAAAGGGGAACAATGTGACAACACGAATTTTTAAAAATTATTAAAATAAGAATTTAATAAATAAAATTCTTATTATGAGACGTGTCAGGTTTGAATGTATAAATATATATGTGTTATATATATTTATGTAATTTATGTGGTGGATTTAATATGTATATATATAAGTATGAAATATATACATATATTTGAAAAGTAAGATTTAATAGTTAATTTAAACTATTAAATTAGTTAGTTTGAATTGGTTAACTTGAGTCAACTACGAAATAAAATATGGAGAAGGAAATTAATTAATTAATATTAATTGATTGAGTAAATGAAGATATTTTCTGATAAGGAGAATTATGTTACTATAAAGTAACATATATGGTATAATATTATATTAATTGGATGTGAATGAAAATATGAGATGAGATCCGATATATAAAATATTTATATTGGTATCAAGTTTGTAAATTATATTCACATTTGAATAAATGATTAATATATTAAATTATATGTTTAATATATAAATAAAATTGTTTGAAAACAATTTATGGAAGGAAAAAGATGATTAAATTTAATTATACAAAAATAAGTTGTATATATTAAATAAGTGAATTAAAATAATTGGTAGAGTGAATACTAATTATTTTAATATAATTAATTGTCGCATAAAAAGTGATAAAATTTAATTATGGACTAATTCCATAATTAATGAAATAATTTTTGAAATTATTATAAATATATAATTATCCAATTATTGGTAATAATTGGATTTCATGATAAATTGCATATGTGAAGTAGCATTATGCAATAAGTACTTAATGGTGTGTGTAATATATGTATATGTGCTTAGTCAATTACTTAGTAAGCATGAGGTCTTAGCAATTTAAGAGTGCTGAGTATTAGAATGCAAACATGAGCTGGTAATATTAGGATGGTTGAGTCATTAACACTTAAGCAAGAGTTGGGGCATTCCTAAATCATTAAGAGGCACTAAGCCAAATTATATTGTCTGAGAATGAAAGGGGAAAGCTAAGAAGCTTTAAGCTGACCTTCATTCTCCCAATTCACTTCTCCATACGTTCTATACTCCAAAAAAAAAATTTCTCCCAAATTATCACAAATTGACCCAAATTACTTCAAAAGATTTATGAGCAACTAAAATTGAAGGGGTAATTCATCAAAGAAGCTATCCAAAGAAGAATTAGCAAGAACATGGTGAGTCAAGAGGACATTTGAAGGGCGAGTTATCATAACTTGGCAATGAATGCTTAAGGTTAAAGATACAATGCGATATTACTTGCCATCTGGACGATAAGGATTAAAAGACGTGTAAAAGAATACATTTTTCTTTATTTAGAAATTATATTGAATCATGATAATGGTTCTTGATGATAATGGTTCTTGATGATGTGTAACTAACATTTATGTAAAGATTGAAATATTCAATAAACAAAGAATATTTGTTTTAAATTCATTGTGATGAATATTTTGAAGTAAAGCAGCATAGTGGTAATACTATATAAGAAAGAATCTGTACGGAGGATTGAGTTGTATATACTCATATTTACTCTGATGAAATAAATCATAAAATGAATATAATTTGTAAAAAAATAGATATCGTAAAGGTTACGGTTCAGGGAATGAAAGGAAGTCAGAAAAAGTTTAATTATCCGCATTTTTAGATGTAATTACATCTAACTATGATGTAAAGCTGAATCAAGATAGTACTTGATAGACTCCACGACACGCTTGCGTGAGGTGGTCGTCGCCCAGATTGTTTTCAGCAAGTTATGAAAGTGGAACGCTTACAACACCTTAACCCAACGTCTATATTGAGACAAGAACCTTGGTACAATTGCTTTGCGCTAGGAAGATTGCGTTGAATGGAACACCAATGACACATTGACCCAGTGTCTATAAAGAGACAAGAACCAAAAGTACAATCGACGCTTGATGCATGATAGAATGACGCCACAAATAACTATGAATTGTTATATGATAAGTCGATAATTGAATCTCAAGAAAACTAAGAAATTTATCTAGGAATTCGCAAAGAACCAAAAGATGAGAAAAATCTCAAAAGAATTTTATTAATCAAAAGTAGTCTAATCTAATACATAACCCACGTATTCTATTTATACTAATAGAATAAACCTTAAAGAAACCCTAAATCCTAAAAGGAATAAAAATACTAGTTAACAAGTAATTAGGAATCAAATCTATCTAACAAATATCCTAATTACATTAGAAATCTAAAAGATATGAAAATCCCTACAAATTTGGAAGCAAATCTGATCAAAACGCGTTTCTTGGAATCTGTGCCGTGTGACTGGCGCCGGGGCGCGCCGACATAGTGAAGGAACTGGCGCGGGGTGCGCTAGTCTTGTAGAACTTCTACTTGTCTGACGCGGGGCGCGCCAACTCTAGGCCAAATCTGGCGCGGGGCGCGACGGTATGGCAGAGTTGATTCTTCTTTGTTTTCAAGCCCCAAACTTGATCCTTTGTCCATCCTTTATATCCTTCACCAATCATAAATCTTTGTATGGGGCAAACGAATGAACTTAGAATTGTATCCAATGATGAATATCCTGCCATGTAGCTGAATCCTCCTCCATCGTTCCGTGTAATACTTGATGACTTAGCTTGTGTTGATTTGGCCTTACTACATATATTGTATCTAGCAATCCCAAATCAAATAATGTATCCTCCACTCGTAGTCCGCTTGATTTGAGCTTCGATTTGAACGTTCTCGCATAGATTTCAGCCCAATCAACCACGATCACTTGTTGAATCCCTTGAGCTTGAGTTGAGTCATTGACAATTGATGTGAGCCTGGTCAGGATCTCATCATTCCCCTCCTCTTAAAAAGGATTTGTCCTCAAATTTGACACCCCCTCCTCTTGAAAAGGATTTACCTATAAATCTGATCCTATATAAAAACAAATTAAGTAAGTAGTATCAAACGAATCATAATCCAAAATCTCAAATTGCACATAAAATATATAAACGATATCAATAATGCAAATAAGATTATGAAAAGAATCATCCTAATTTTCAACTCCCTCAAAGAACATAGCAATAATGTTTGGCAATTTCTCCGAATTAACATGAACATCTCGTATACGTTTCCTTCCAAGTGATGCTCGGTATAGCATAACACATTGCAAACTCCTTGTGACGCCCCCAAATTCGGGTCTCCAAATACCCGGATCCGGTCATCACGATCCAATACAAACATTCACCTCTAACAACATATGGTAACTAAAATGCGGAATATAATAAACATACGTTGTTCATTACAAAGGTGTTACTAGTCCCAGAATACAAAAACCTTAAACACTTACACAGATCCATACCCGAAATAAAAGTTAGGGTTTAAATTACAACAATTAACTATACGTAAATTTAAAATCTGCTACATGAAGTCTATTACTTCATCTTTTCTTTTCCTTTGTTCTTCCCTGACGTCTCGGGTTTAGCTGCAATAAAGTCATGATATATCAAGAATGAGCAACGAGTTTGCTCAGCAAGTTTAAAGTACAACAATAAGGATATATCATGAGGAAGGGAATATAGAAGGAGGATTCAACAATTATCAGAAGCAATAACAATAAATGCTTTTAGAACAATTGGTAGTCGAATAGACTTTGAACAATAACTTCCAAAGGAGTCAATAGCTAGTTGACCCTCTGGTTACTGGCTACAGAATAAGTACTTGAGGGGATCAGCCTCGCGTACACTATGTGTATGCATAACATTTAACTCTGCTAGTTGTACCTTATATACGGTACCTGGGGTATTCCCCTGTAATAAAAGGGGTGTTCAGTCAGTCTAAGAATCCTTACCATTGATTGGTTCGGATAGCTTTTATAAATTCTTACATACGTGCCTGACCGAGACAAGGGTTCAGACTTAATCATGAATAGTTCGTAAATTTCAGAACTTAAATAATTATACGAATTCAAATGCACAAGTGCGAATGCCAATGATTACATAGATGTGGAATAATTTTAAAGTAATTAGACCACTTAAAGCATGCGTGGAGATACGATTCAAGCTTAAAGAACAACTTGCAATAATATATACCTTTTGCACGGATTAAAAATAATGCATAAGGTTTAGAAATATTGCTCAGTGTAAAAGTTGGGTAAGATAGAACTTGCATTCAATATACTAAAAGAATGAAGTTAGGAAACTTGCCTGTTTGCTCAGCTACAGATAAAATTTAGCTTTAATTAATTGATCTTGGATAACCTATCAGTTGATAAAGTTGGTTTATCCATTAGCATCGCATAACGGTTTATCACTGCACTCACTTATGCTATCTATTTAGCAGGTAAACAAATTCACTATATATATTTAATTACCATCTAATCGTTAGCTAAACAGAAATTAATTTAATGGCCTTTAGCTATTATTCACTTTCGAGGGTAATTACGAAATTATTTCCCTTATCTACCATTGATTAGACATTAGCTCTATCGATACTTAATTATTATTGTTGTTAATAAAATAATAATTAAGTTCTTATCATCTTTATTTATTAAGGGCCAAAAATAAATAATTAATTTATTAACCTCCCTCATACTTAATTATTATTTTATTAATGATTAAGTTAACCTCATTAGATTTATTCATACTCAATTATTATTAGTTAATAATTAGATATTTATTATCTTTACTTATTATTATCAAATAATAGTAATTATTTTATTACTATTATTTATTATCCTTAAATAATAAATAATTAATTTACTCATTTATTCATATTTAATTATTATCGATCAAACAATAATTAAATATTTATTATCTTTATAAATAATTATTATTAACCTCGTTCATACTTCATTATTATTTAATATTAATTACATAATAATTAAATATTTATTATCCTTATTGGTAGATTATTATTTTATTACTCATATTTATACTTGATTATTATTAATTAATAATAATTTAAGTATTTACTATCTTTATTTAATGTTTATTGATAAATAATAAATACTTACTATAAATTTTATTTATTAGTTATAATAACAAATCAATCAACCAAAAATCAAGCCAACGTTAGTCATTTGATTGTTGTTAGGCAATACGATTAATACATAACACCAAGGGAATCGTGTGTTTATTATTTATTGACAGATAATAACTAATTAATTAATTTATTAATCTTATTATTTAATATTAGTCAAATAATAATTAACTATTTATTATTTTTATTTATTATTTATGGCTAAATAATAAATAATTACTTAATGATAAATCGTTATTTAATATTAGTGAATAATAATTAAATATTTATTCTAATTATTATTCAATAATAGTTGAATATTTAAAATAGATAACTAATTTACTCATTATTATTTAATGTTAGTATTTGCATTATGATAACATTTAATCAATATGGGGGGATTCCGACTGGTGGTATGTCTAGCCCATCAGCACCGAGGTGCCCCAGGGCGCGGCTGCCGCTCGCGCAGCACGCAGACATGACGCCCACGAGTTTAGGCGCTAACCCACCGCTCGGCCCTAGTTGCAATCAGTCATAACATCAGCCACACACAGCCATAACACTAAAATTTATAGGCCTAACAATTTACTTAACATGAGCCTAACAGGTTACTGAATGAACAGAATGGCCAACACTAACAAGTTGGTTCTCAAAGACATTTTGACAAACACATGGTGGGCAATCCCAACATTCGACAGTGGCCAATGTTTAGTTCAAAACCAAGTTGCCAGGACCTGAAGGTCCTTCGAAATACAGAGTTTCAAACCCAAAATCACACCCAATATCAAGTAACAATAAAATTCCCAAATACAGATAGAGGAAAAAGAAAAAAGGAAATTTACACTAAAACCTAAACGTAAAACCATCTAAGTAGCTGATTAAACCAATCACAGTGATACAACCAACAAAGTCGGCAATACCCATCCAATTACAGAAAAAGAAATTTCAAAGAAACCAAACCCACAAAATTGGCAGCACCAATCTAAGTACAGAAGAAGGAATTAAGGAAAGAAAATCTACCCCAAACCTAAAAACTATCACAGCTCGGTATACCTTCGGGTGGGTCGAACTGCCGTCCTCCGTCGTCGTCCAAAATAATCCACCCAGCCGGACATTTACAGCCGCTCCTCTCTGTGACTTGTTTTTTTTCTCTCCCCAATTTGGACTTCACAAAACTCGGTAGCTGGGCTAGGGTTTGGACACCCAATTTATAGGAGAAATTTTTACCCGCTTGCTGGGTCTTACCCCAAACGCTCGCACCTTTGACCGTTGGTAGGAAAGAGACAGCGACTGACGGTTTCCATCATTCCCCAGCTGGGTTCGGCCGGCACCTCGAGCCGCGTGGTCCCGTCGGTCGACTCACCGGATTTCTGGAACCCCTGGTTCGTTTGGTTATCCTTTGGTCGTTGATATCCTTCCCCGTTTCGTCCGCTGGTTACCCACGATGTCGCCGACGCTCGCTTGGCGACTCTCCCTCCAGTCAATCGCTCACACCCCGTCGATTGATTGAAAAGCTAGAGTTTGCTTTGGTTGGATTTGACGCTAGGGATTGCTAGCTGGTATGACTGAATTGAGGGCTGATAGATTTCCCCTTTTTGCTTGGCTGAATACCTCCCCCCAATTTGATTTGCTCGGTTTAACCTCCCAACTGATATGCCGGTTCTTCCCAAATTTGATTAGAAATGGTCCCAGCCCGTTTGCCCTTAGTTGCACCGATCCGACCCAATTACCCCAACAAGAAAATAAATGAATTTGGGTCGGCCCAATAGGAGATAAAAAGAAATCTGGGCTTAGTCCAATTAAAAATTTTGGGGTCAGCTACAATAAAATAAAAGAGATGGCCCAACAATTTAACCACCTTTTATTTCTAACATTTTAAATTATATACTTAACAAATTAATTAAGTATTTAAAGTATTTATTTTAACCCTAATTCTTTATTCGAATTATTTAATCCGATAATGAAATGAAATTATTTATTTACTTATCCTAATTTTTCTTGCCAATCAAATGCTAGGGTTAACTCATTAATTTATTCAACCTATTAATGAGTCCCTTTAAGGCAAGGAAAATTACTGGACCATATAATTATATAGTAATATTTATTACATGGATCCAATTAAATTCGTAAAATTATATAAAATGAATTTTATTTATTAAAATAAATTCGATACAATGTAAAAATTTTCTGGATATTACATCCTCTCTCCCTTATAAAAATTCTGTCCTCGGAATTTCGATCTAAGGTTACTCAAATAACTGGGGGTAATTTGACCTCATCTTCTCTTCGAGCTCCCACGTGGCTTCTTCCACCGCGTGATTCCACAGAGTACTTTAACCGAATGAATGACTTTATTTCTCAATTTCTGCTCCTTCCTATCAAGTATTTGGACATGAATCTCCTCGTACGATAAGTCCCTTTTGACTTGAATTGGTTCATAGGAAATGACATGCTTATAGTCTGGCTTATATGGACATAATACTGACACATGAAACACGTTGTGGATGTGCTCAAGTTCAGGAGGTAATGCTACCTCGTACGCCACTTCACCTATTCTTTTTAATACCTCAAAAGGTTCTATGAACCTAGGGCTCAGCTTGCCCTTCTTCCCAAAATGGATTTTCCCTTTCCAGGGAGATACCTTCAGGAACACAAAGCTTCCGACCCCAAAGTCTCGTTTCTGATGATGTAAGTCAGCATACTTCTTCTGGCGATCCTGGGCTGCTACTAACCGTTGTCTTATTACGTTAATGATTTCCACGGTTTGTTGTACCAATTCTGGTCCCAACAACCTCCGTTCACCAACTTCATCCCAACACAACGGTGTTCGACACTTCCTTCCATACAATGCTTCGTACGGTCGCATACCAATGCTAGCATGATAACTATTGTTGTAAGTGAACTCTACTAGTGGTAAGTGATCGTCCCAGCTGCCACTTAAGTCCATCACCACCGCCCGGAGCATATCCTCTAGAGTCTGAATTGTTCGCTCGCTCTGACCATCAGTCTGAGGATGGTACGCCGTGCTTATTCTCAACTACGTTCCCAGTCTCTCCTGTAGACTTCTCTAAAAATTTGGCGTGAAACGCGGATCTCTGTCAGACACAATAGATACCGGCACTCCATGTCGTGATACTATCTCCTTCACATAAAGTTTCACCAACTGTTCCAATTTGTACCTGATCTTGATCGGTAGAAAGTGGGCAGACTTGGTCAACCGATCTACGATCACCCAGATGGCGTCTAGACCCTTTTGGGTTATCGGGATTCCTACCACAAAATCCATAGTAATGTGCTCCCATTTCCACTCGGGAATCTCTAAGGGTTGCAACAATCCGCTCGGTCGTTGGTGCTCAGCCTTGATCCTCTGACAGGTTAAACATCGGCTAACGAATTCGACAACTTCTCCTTTCAAGTGCGGCCACCAATAATGCTGACGAAGGTCTTGATACATTTTGGTGCTACCCGGATGTACCGAAAATCTCGTATTATGGGCCTCTTGCAAAATTTCTTCCCTTAGGTCTGGTACGTAGGGTATCCAGATCCTTCCCTCGAATCTCAGCAATCCTGTGCTGTCAACCTTGTACTTCAATGTTTTTCCCTCCGATAGTTGCTCCTTAATGACAAGGCACTCTTCATCAAATTCTTGAGCCTCCTTTATCTTATCCAGTAGAGTCGGACCTGCTGTTACAGTAAACAATTTTTCGTCCGCCTCTATTGGATACTTAACCTCCAGTTCCAGATGCTCAAAGTCCTTTATCAAATCCTCTTGAACTGTCAGCTGCATCAATTTCACCTTGCCTTTCCTGCTTAAGGCTACATTTGCTTTGCCCGGATGGTACAGAATTTCGCAGTCGTAGTCCTTGATCAATTCTAACCATCGGCGCTGCCTCATGTTCAGCTCCTTTTGAGTGAAGATATATTTCAGACTATTGTGATCTGTATATATCTCGCACTTCTCCCCGTATAGGTAGTGCCTCCAAATCTTCAAGGCGAAAACTACCGCGGCTAACTCCAGGTCATGAGTCGGGTAACCCTTCTCATAGTCTTTCAGTTGGCGGGATGCGTACGCCACGACCTTACCGTGTTGCATCAGCACACAGCCAAGACCTTTGTGTGACGCATCGCTATATACTACGAAACCCCCAGTGTTGTCGGGTAAGGTCAACACTGGTGCTTGACTAAGCTTCTTCTTCAGCTCCATAAAACTTTCCTCACATTTCTCCGACCAAACGAACTTAGCTATTTTCCTGGTGAGGTTGGTCAATGGCGATGCTATCTTTGAAAAATCCTGTATGAACCTTCGATAGTATCCTGCTAATCCCAAGAAACTCCTGATCTCTGTTGGGGTCTTCGGTTGCTCCCAATTGATAACCGCTTCTACTTTTGCTGGGTCCACCGAAACACCATTTTTGTCGATGACGTGACCCAGAAATTGTACTCTCTGTAACCAAAACTCACACTTAGAAAACTTCGCGTACAACTTCTCCCTCCTGAGAGCTTCTAATACAATTTTTAAATGTTCAGCATGCTCTTCCTCTGTTTCTGAATACACCAAGATGTCATCAATGAATACTACTACGAACTTGTCCAAGTACTGCTTGAACACTCTGTTCATCATATCCATGAATGCTGCTGGTGCATTCATCAATCCAAATGACATTACCAGAAACTCGAAGTGCCCATAACGAGTCCTGAATGCAGTCTTCGGGATATCTTCCTGCCTCACCTTCAGCTGAGGATAGCCTGTTCTTAGGTCGATTTTTGAAAAGTATTTCGCTCCCTTAAGTTGATCAAATAGATCGTCAATCCTAGGAAGCGGATACCTATTCTTAATCGTAACTTTATTCAATTCCCGATAGTCGATACAAAGCCTCATAGAACCATCCTTCTTCTTCACAAACAGAACTAGCGCTCCCCACGGAGACACGCTTGGTCTGATATAACCTTTATCTAACAATTCCTGTAGTTGCACCATCAACTCCTTCATTTCTACAGGTGCCATTCGATACGGCGGCTTCGATATTGGTGCGGTTCCCGGTGCCAAATCGATAACGAACTTGGTTTCCCTGTCCGGCGGCAGTCCCGGAAGTTCATCGGGGAAGACATTAGCGAAATCCCTCACGATTGGTATTTGACCCATCTCATCCCCGACCTGATGAGTATCGACCACATGGGCCAAATAACACTCGCAACCTTTCTTAAGTAATCTCCTTGTTAGCATCATAGTAAGACAACAAGATGGTCTTGGTGACTTGCTGCCATAGAATACCACCTTCGACTTATTAAAAGTCTTTAGGTGTACACATTTCTTCTTACAATCAATGACTGCTCCGTGAATTGATAGCCAATCCATTCCCAGGATTACGTCAAACTCTCCCAGTCGAATTGGTATCAAATCCACATTGAGCTTAAATCCTCGCAATTCAGCACAACAATTCCTATGAATGCATTCTACGGGGATAATTTCCTTGTTTGCTACTTCTACGTTCATAGGGTGTTCTAACTTTTCACAAGGTATATTTAACTGACTAGCAAATTCTTCGGAAACAAAAGAGCAAGTAGCACCCGAATCAAATAGCACATATGCATTTATATCATTGATTGGGATGATACCTGACACCACGTCTTTGGATTCCATGGCATCCTGAACAGTCATGTTGAACGTGCGGGCTGTTGGTCTGTTAGCTTGACTGGCTGGTGGCCCGTAGTTCAACCGGTTGTTGTTTCCACTGTTGTTGTTGCTTCGGTTGCCACTCCTGGCGTCACCCTTCCTCTTCGGACAATCCTTGATCTGGTGGTCAGGTGATCCACAGGAGAAACAACCTCCTTTCGGCTTATTAGGGCACTGTGGGGCCATGTGCCCAGGTTGTCCACAACGGTAACACACGCTTTTCCCTTTCATGCATTCCCCCGTGTGGTTCTTACCACAATTGTTGCACCTGCCCGGCTTCTTCACCTCCCCTCCAGACTTGTTTCCCCCGGAGGACTGACTCTCGACCCATTTCCGTTTGTTGGGGTTATTGCCCCCGCTGCTTCCTGCCTTCTGGCCCTCATGACCCTTCTTCTTTTCCTGATTGTACTTAGTCAGGGCCTCGCTGCCACCCTCTGCAATGATCGCCCTCTCCAACAATTCTGCAAATGTCTTAATTTTCAATACCGCAACGGAACGGTATAACCATGGTTTCAACCCTTGCTCAAACCTACGAGCTTTCCTTTCCTCCGTGTTGACTTGGTGAGTTGCAAACCGTGCCAACTCATTAAACCTAGCCGCGTATTCAGCCACGGACAGGTTTCCTTGTTTTAGTTCCAGGAACTTGATCTCCATCTCTTGCTTCATGCTCTCCGGAAAGTAATTTTCCAAGAACATCTCCTTAAAGTGTTCCCATGCGACAATGCCTCCTTCCACTCGGCCCCTGTTGGCCTTCCACCAATAGTTTGCCTCGCCCTTTAACATGAAGGTAACAAAGCTTATTTTCTGTTCCTCTGCCACCTGTGCTACCTCGAAGACCTTTTCTATCTCCTCTATCCAGGTCTGCGCTTCGATTGGGTTAAAAGTTCCCTTGAACTCGGGTGGCCCAACCAATTTGAAGTCTTTAAAACTTGTCAGATGATGCGCTGGCTCGGCTGCTGCTTGGGTTCCTCCAGGTGGCGGTCTTGATTGTATGGCTTCTGCCAGCATTTCGGCGAACATTCTCATTGGATTGGATTGATTCCCAACCTCACTTTCTGACTCTTCAACCTGTCGGTTTCGTGGTCGTCCTCTTGGCGGCATGTTTGGATAAGGAAAATCCGCTGACTTTTACCTATAGTTTTATATTTTACACAATATGTCATAAAAATCAGTAATCAAGGGTAGAAACATCTATCAAACACATTTGATTTAAATGAAACATCTGCATTTATATTGATATACCACCGTTTGTTACAAAGACTAACTTGTGACATACTTCTATAAATGCGCCACTACCTGCCCTATCAACAAATCATCCCCTGAGACAAAAGTGGGGAATCCTAACTTTTCATCCCTAAAGTCCACAAAAGTTGGGGTTTAACTACCACCCCAAGCATAAATACAAACATAAAGTTTCACAAGACAACATAAATACGTCCCTAATATAACAAAAAGTGGGACTGACTGTACTAAAGACAAATCGACTGCTCCATCAAGTCACTGCACATCGCGACGGATCCGTGCCTGCTGACCAGAAGAGAATGCTCCATCCCCTACCCTGCGACGAACAGAGCGGCTAGACTCACCTGCCTTAGTCCGGGGCCTCTTGTAGGCTGCGTCTAAGGCATATCCTAGGGTCTCTATCCTCACTGCGCTGGCCTCCAACCGATCCTCTAACTGATCAACCCTCCTGGCCTCCCTGACCCAGGCCTCTCTGGCATGCATCCTCGCAGACACCTCCATCCCAGCCTCGAACCTTATAGCCTCCTGCTTCGCCTTCAGGTGGGCGATCTGTAGATCCCTCTGCTCCAGCCTCTCTCTCAGCTCAGCGTTCCGGGCCACTAACTGATGTAGCAGTGGTCCGATCTGCTGCGCTGAGGACTCATAACCCTGCAGCTGTACCTTCGCCACTCCCAAGTCATGCTCGAGCTAGTAGGCTAGGTCTCTATACTGGTCCTCTCTGATCTGGTGGGTCTGATTCTGCTCCTCCAGATGAGCTATTCGAGCCTCCAGCTCCTCGGTCCTGCTGGTCAGTCCCTCTATAATATCGTCGGCAGTGGACCCCATGCCATCCACGTAAGCAGGTGGCTCCTCTCCCTCAGTCTCGGGGTCCTCCTCCTCAGCATCTGAGTCCTGACTGCCAGACCTCATAACCTTACCTACCACCGGCTCTGGTAGCTCCCTCTGGTAGTCCTCCTCTGGCTCGGACTCCTCTAGCGGTACCCCTGGGGCAATAGGAGCATACCCCACCAGCTGCTCAGCAACCACTGGAATATCTATGAATATCTCCTCCTCCCGAGTCCCACTAGTCCCTGCCCTGTCAGCCATCCTACAATCACACCGAAAACCAATTTTAGTACAGCAATAAAATATATTCATTGAAGAAATGAAATTATATTTCATTGGGTACTACTCGACTCGATGAATTCCCCAATTCATCAAAACCACATATAATAAATCTCCTCGATTTATCTCCTAATACTCAATACGAGTTTACTATGAAGGTTATAACCTAGGTTTCGCGATCCTAAAGTTTATAACCTACGGCTCTGATACCAACCTGTGACGCCCCCAAATTCGGGTCTCCAAATACGCGGATCCGGTCATCACGATCCAATACAAACATTCACCTCTAACAACATATGGTAACTAAAATGCGGAATATAATAAACATAGGTTGTTCATTACAAAGGTGTTACTAGTCCCAGAATATAAAAACCTTACACACTTACACAGATCCATACCCGAAATAAAAGTTAGGGTTTAAATTACAACAATTAACTATACGTAAATTTAAAATCTGCTACATGAAGTCTATTACTTCATCTTTTCTTTTCCTTTGTTCTTCCTTGACGTCTCGGGTTTAGCTGCAATAAAGTCATGATATAGCAAGAATGAGCAACGAGTTTGCTCAGCAAGTTTAAAGTACAACAATAAGGATATATCATGAGGAAGGGAATATAGAAGGAGGATTCAGCAATTATCAGAAGCAATAACAATAAATGCTTTTAGAACAATTGGTAGTCGAATAGACTTTGAACAATAACTTCTAAAGGAGTCAATAGCTAGTTGACCCTCTGGTTACTGGCTACAGAATAAGTACTTGAGGGGATCAGCCTCGCGTACGCTATGTGTATGCATAACATTTAACTCTGCTAGTTGTACCTTATATACGGTACCTGGGGTATTCCCCTGTAATAAAAGGGGTGTTCAGTCAGTCTAAGAATCCTTACCATTGATTGGTTCGGATAGCTTTTATAAATTCTTACATACGTGCCTGACCGAGACAAGGGTTCAGACTTAATCATGAATAGTTCGTAAATTTCAGAACTTAAATAATTATACGAATTCAAATGCACAAGTGCGAATGCCAATGATTACATAGATGTGGAATAATTTTAAAGTAATTAGACCACTTAAAGCATGCGTGGAGATACGATTCAAGCTTAAAGAACAACTTGCAATAATATATACCTTTTGCACGGATTAAAAATAATGCATAAGGTTTAGAAATATTGCTCAGTGTAAAAGTTGGGTAAGATAGAACTTGCATTCAATATACTAAAAGAATGAAGTTAGGAAACTTGCCTGTTTGCTCAGCTACAGATAAAATTTAGCTTTAATTAATTGATCTTGGATAACCTATCAGTTGATAAAGTTGGTTTATCCATTAGCATCGCATAACGGTTTATCACTGCACTCACTTATGCTATCTATTTAGCAGGTAAACAAATTCACTATATATATTTAATTACCATCTAATCGTTAGCTAAACAGAAATTAATTTAATGGCCTTTAGCTATTATTCACTTTCGAGGGTAATTACGAAATTATTTCCCTTATCTACCATTGATTAGACATTAGCTCTATCGATACTTAATTATTATTGTTGTTAATAAAATAATAATTAAGTTCTTATCATCTTTATTTATTAAGGGCCAAAAATAAATAATTAACTTATTAACCTCCCTCATACTTAATTATTATTTTATTAATGATTAAGTTAACCTCATTAGCTTTATTCATACTCAATTATTATTAGTTAATAATTAGATATTTATTATCTTTACTTATTATTATCAAATAATAGTAATTATTTTATTACTATTATTTATTATCCTTAAATAATAAATAATTAATTTACTCATTTATTCATATTTAATTATTATCGATCAAATAATAATTAAATATTTATTATCTTTATAAATAATTATTATTAACCTCGTTCATACTTCATTATTATTTAATATTAATTACATAATAATTAAATATTTATTATCCTTATTGGTAGATTATTATTTTATTACTCATATTTATACTTGATTATTATTAATTAATAATAATTTAAGTATTTACTATCTTTATTTAATGTTTATTGATAAATAATAAATACTTACTATAAATTTTATTTATTAGTTATAATAACAAATCAATCAACCAAAAATCAAGCCAACGTTAGTCATTTGATTGTTTGTTAGGCAATACGATTAATACATAACACCAAGGGAATCGTGTGTTTATTATTTATTGACAGATAATAACTAATTAATTAATTTATTAATCTTATTATTTAATATTAGTCAAATAATAATTAACTGTTTATTATCTTTATTTATTATTTATGGCTAAATAATAAATAATTACTTAATGATAAATCATTATTTAATATTAGTGAATAATAATTAAATATTTATTCTAATTATTATTCAATAATAGTTGAATATTTAAAATAGATAACTAATTTACTCATTATTATTTAATGTTAGTATTTGCATTATGATAACATTTAGTCAATACGGGGGGATTCCGACTGGTGGTATGTCTAGCCCATCAGCACCGAGGTGCCCCAAGGCGCGGCTGCCGCTCGCGCAGCACGCAGGCATGACGCCCACGAGTTTAGGCGCTAACCCACTGCTCGGCCCCAGTTGCAATCAGTCATAACATCAGCCACACACAACCATAACACTAAAATTTATAGGCCTAACAATTTACTTAACATGAGCCTAGCAGGTTACTGAATCAACAGAATGGCCAACACTAACAAGTTGGTTCTCAAAGACATTTTGACAAACACATGGTGGGCAATCCCAACATACGACAGTGGCCAATGTTTAGTTCAAAACCAAGTTGCCAGGACCTGAAGGTCCTTCGAAATACAGAGTTTCAAACCCAAAATCACACCCAATATCAAGTAACAATAAAATTCCCAAATACAGATAAGGAAAAAGAAAAGAGTTACACTAAAACCTAAACGTAAAACCATCTAAGTAGCTGATTAAACCAATCACAGTGATACAACCAACACAGTCGGCAATACCCATCCAATTACAGAAAAAGAAATTTCAAAGAAACCAAACCCACAAAATTGGCAGCACCAATCTAAGTACAGAAGAAGGAATTAAGGAAAGAAAATCTACACCAAACCTAAAAACTATCACAGCTCGGTATACCTTCGGGTGGGTCGAACTGCCGTCCTCCGTCGTCGTCCAAAATAATCCACCCAGCCGGACATTACAGCCGCTCCTCTCTGTGACTTATTTTTTTTCTCTCCCCAATTTGGACTTCACAAAACTCGGTAGCTGGGCTAGGGTTTGGACACCCAATTTATAGGAGAAATTTTTACCCGCTTGCTGGGTCTTACCCCAATCGCTCACACCTTTGACCGTTGGTAGGAAAGAGACAGCGACTGACGGTTTCCATCATTCCCTAGCTGGGTTCGGCCGGCACCTCGAGCCACGTGGTCCCGTCGGTCGACTCACCGGATTTCTGGAACCCCTGGTTCGTTTGGTTATCCTTTGGTCGTTGATATCCTTCCCCGTTTCGTCCGCTGGTTACCCACGCTGTCGCCGGAGCTCGCCTGGCGACTCTCCCTCCAGTCAATCGCTCACACCCCGTCGATTGATTAAAAAGCTAGAGTTTGCTTTGGTTGGATTTGAGGCTAGGGATTGCTAGCTGGTATGACTGAATTGAGGGCTGATAGATTTCCCCTTTTTGCTCGGCTGAATACCTCCCCCCAATTTGATTTGCTCGGTTTAACCTCCCAACTGATATGCCGGTTCTTCCCAAATTGGATTAGAAATGGTCCTAGCCCGTTTGCCCTTGGTTGCACCGATCCGACCCAATTACCCCAACAAGAAAATAAATGAATTTGGGTCGGCCCAATAGGAGATAAAAAGAAATCTGGGCTTAGTCCAATTAAAAATTTTGGGGTCAGCTACAATAAAATAAAAGAGATGGCCCAACAATTTAACCACCTTTTATTTCTAACATTTTAAATTATATACTTAACAAATTAATTAAGTATTTAAAGTATTTATTTTAACCCTAATTCTTTATTCGAATTATTTAATCCGATAATGAAATGAAATTATTTACTTACTTATCCTAATTTTTCTTGCCAATCAAATGCTAGGGTTAACTCATTAATTTATTCAACCTATTAATGAGTCCCTTTAAGGCAAGGAAAATTATTGGACCATATAATTATATAGTAATATTTATTACATGGATCCAATTAAATTCGTAAAATTATATAAAATGAATTTTATTTATTAAATTAATTCGATACAATGTAAAAATTTTCTGGACATTACACTCCTCGTAGCATAACATAGAAACTCAAACTTTCGATCTCTTTTACTGAAGAACACGTCCACAGGAACTCGATGCTCTTCCTCACGTATTCCAGATACTCCCAACGTATTAACTACATCAAAACAAACTAAATAAACAACTAAAGCTAAAACGCAATCAAAATTTCTATTTAAGAAATCTAATGCATATATAGTAAAATAAAAGCAAATAAAACTTTGAAAAGTCCTATATTCTCCTGGATTAAATATCATCATGTAGAACTCTTCATGTCGTATAACCATCCATTCACGAATTTCTGGATCAAAGATGAATCTCGTGAACTCAACCATCCGTAGATACATCCTTTGACGAATTCCAGGATCAAAAAAGAATCTTATGATCTCGATCATTCGTACGAAGACCCATTCCATTGCACTGGGATCAAATACCATCGTTTAAAACTCATCTTGGTGCAATTGCAAAAAAACTCGAATTCCTGGATTAAATACAAAACAAACGCAATCAACATATATTTCAAATTCGCACGCATAGTCTACTAGAACAATATTCAAAACACTTCCCTGTAGACTCTCAATGCATTGTTGGAATTGTTTTGCCCAACAAATCTTGCTTTTCTCCTCGACGAGTAATAACCCATCCCGAATCTGCAAAAGAAAATCAACCTTTCCCTTTCCATTGATATTAACACATTCAAAATTAAGTAATTGTATCAATGGAATCGAAAGATCATAATTAATTTCACAAGATGAAAACTCACTAGCATATATACGATGATCACAATTAAACTTAACTAATGCTAAAGAATTTTCCCAAGTGTTAACAAAAGTCGAATTATCATTAACACAGATATTAGCAAATTTCTCCAAGAAAGAACGCAACACATGATTCAACATGAAAACATTTATTGCATTAGTTAACTCGAATGATTTAACTAGACATGTATGTAAACCATATCTCGATCCAATCCGATGATAATCACTTTTCAATTCAATACCAAATGATAGTAATTCTTTTCCATTCAAGACAACATTCTCGAAATCATGCAATGATAACAACTCTAATGAAAAAATATTACCAAATGATAACAAATCATGTAATGAAGAATTCTCTATTGAAGAATCATAATCACTATCATTATCAATTAACGACATGCCATGTAAAAATTGATTAACATCAAAACCTAATTCAACATGTGAATGAAAAACCCTAGAATGAGTTTTATGCAAGTACAAACATTGAAACCGAGAATACCCACAATAATTACTAGAATAAATTTTTCGAAGATATGCACTTTGACAATCAGAATTTACCAAATGATAGTAAGAGTATTAACAATGAGAATATAACACATGCTCATAAACTAACTCGACAAATATCAAATACCCTCTATAGTTTATGATAAAGACGATTCTACCCTCAAAATAGCTAAAAACAAATTTACCAATGGACGCATGTAAAACATGTTTTAAATAACTCATGAAAATATTAGATACATCAGTTAATCTAATCGAGATAACTAACCACCTATACAAATCACATGTTGACACAATTTTCCATTTATCACTTTCTCTTAAGCTAACTTGACTAGGCAATATCATCATATGGTTATCAAGACATGTAAATAAAACACAAGTACTATGCAATTTTTCAAGTATACTATATAAACAAAGAAAATCACATCGATACTTGTTTACCAATTCAAAATCGACGCACAAGCTCAACGTCTTATCCCTCTTAGGTACTATGATCTCGTGAATAGCACACGCACTAATGCTTTCTCCCATAATACCCGCTTTGATGAAGTTGAACTTCATCAACTCTCCAACCCGCCTTGGTAACTCCGTCGTCTCCTCGGGAATACTATAAGCTGATTGATAAAGAATGATAGCACAGGGTATATCATCAACAAACTGCACAAGAGAGAAAACAAAACTAGACAAAGAAGGGTTAATCTTGTTAGTATTCAAAAGCGCCGTCTTGTACGAATGTACAGTAATTGGATTTTCAAAATATAACTCACTCCCCTCTCTTTTTTCACTCTTACTTTCTACTTTTTCTTTCTCTCGTTTATTTTCACTCTCATTCTTTTTATTCTCTAGTTTATTTTCATTCTCTTTTTCACACTCAATCTTTTTTTAATTTCTTTTTCACTTTCTTTTTTCCATTCAAATTTATATGTATTTTCTAAAGATTAAGTGAGTTAAAATAGTTAATTGAATATTAATCATTTTAATTGGTCAGTTACGTTAAATAAGTGAATAAAATAATTAATTGAATTTTAATTATTTTAATATAATTGGTTCGTTACATTAAATGTGTTATTTTATTTAATGTATTAATTCCATTATTATTGGAAGGATTAAGTAATTTTAATACATTAATTGATATATGTGTTATGTAATACGTAATTATAATACATTAATTAATATGTATTAGATGTATAAAATATGGAGGGATTACATGTAATTAAGTTGTGGGTATGTAATGTGTCATGCTTGATGTCGGGAAATAAGAGATCTAAGTATATATATACATCAGAACGGATCAAGAGCATACCTCCTTATCTGACATACCAAACATATCCCCTTTAGCGACGGACTGGGGGACGCTTTGGTCTGTCGCCATAGGTCCGGTCCGTCGCTATAGCTTCGGTCCATCGCTATATGTTGTCTGTCGCTAAAAGCTATAGCGACAGACCAGACCTATGGCAACGGACCAAAGCGTCGCTCGGTCCGTCACTAAAGGGGGTATGCTTAGTATGTCAGATAAGGGAGTATGCTCTTGATCCGTTCTGATATATATATATATATATATATATATATATATATATATATAATGAGTAAGATATATAAAGCTGAGTCATATTTTAGTAAGCATGGGGTGTTGGTTAATGAGGCTTGGCAAGGACAATAAGCTTCATCTTATAATTGATTAAGCAGCTTGAAGCACTATACATAATTAAAGCCCTATTGCTCATTCTCTCTTCCTTGGTTCTGTTCTAAAATAACTCTCTAAGCCTAATTCCTCTACTCCCAAGCTACTAAGACAAGATTCATCAATTCTTGTTAGAAAATTTCACCAAACTTACTAAGGTTCGAGTTACAAACTGAAAAGTAAAGAAGTATTGAAACAAAGTATTGGCAAAGCAAGGATTCATCAATCCTAAATTCAAGTATTGAAACAAGAATTCTAGAATATAGCAAACAAGAGATAATTCATATATGTTTTACTATGTTCTTACAAATTGGGTCTGTGACGACCTAAGAAATCGGATAGCCTTGTAATTAGGTTTTCGATAGTTATATCTAATAAAATGAAATTTTATGGATATTATTATGTGTAAATGTGATTATATGTGTTTAATGGTCGTATTGTGACCTAAGACATGTTTACGAGTAAGAATTAGCAAACTGGAGGTTCATACGAGAAAAATAAAATTTTCCCGACAAAAAGACGAAATAGCACTATTCACGCTAAAAATGCTTTCACGTTTTTTGTAATTTCGAATGATGCCATAGTGTTTATATGATGTCACGAGATGTAATATCATATAAAATTCAGAAATGAAAAATGCAGTTTTTCGGACTGACGAACGAATTTCGAAAGTCAACTGAAGACTAATTTAATCGTTAATCCTTCGGGCTTTGTTATCAGGAGCCCAATGAAAGTTAATGTAGGAGGCCCAATGATGATTTATTCAAGGCCCAAATAAAAGTAAATAAAAGCCCAAATGCATGGCCCAAAGATTAGTAAACCAAGCCCAAAACCTAAACAAATTGAGATGGTCGAGATGGGTCGACCATGGATCATCGGGTGGGCAAAAGGATGATGGATCAACCCATGTAGGGCCACCGAGGGGGGTGGGATTCGGCCACTTGTGGTGGTGAAGCTTCTTGGAGAAGCTTTGCCAAGTTTCTTCAAGAAGCTAAGCAAGACATTAAATGTTAAAACCCTAAAGTCTTCAACTTCATCATTTTAACTCAACTATGGTTCAGTGTGAGTTGGATGATGAGGGAGGAGTTAGTAAGGATTGAAGAGTTTGAGGGGAATGACCACACAAGGCTAAAGTTGGGGGGAATGCTTGCAAAACCTAGCAAAGTTATCTAAATAACCATCTAACCCTAAGTCTTGCAACTGCTATAAATAGAGGCCTCATTCTTTATTAGCTCTTACCAATTCATAAATCATAGAGGAGAAACTCTTGCAAAATTGAGAGAGAGAGCTCGAAAATTTGGAGCAAAGAAGGAATAGAGCAAGCTCTCACACTTGCTCAAGTTAAGAAAGAAGAAGAACCAAGAAGGTAATAACATAAACCCTAGCTTTAATCCATTCTTTTAAGCTTTATATGTATAAGTACATAGCTTATTAATTTTGGAAGTATAATATGGTGTACGATAATGGTTATCGATGTAACCAAGTATGTATGTATGAAAATGAAAGAAAGATGAAAACTTAAACTTAAAAACCATTTCTTAAGCTTTATATAATTATAATGCTTTGTTGGTGGTTGTTGAGTAATGGGGATCGTATGATCCGAAGATATAAGGAGGATGGACTTAGTGGACTTAAATGACCTAGTACACATGCTAAGTGAAAACGTAATGGTAATAACGAACGAAACGAAGAACGGATGAAGAACGTGTTAGATGTTGTTGATGGACAAATTTAAAACCCTCGTTCGTATGATAGTTATAAAATACAAGAAAAAAGAAATAAACATGTGTAAGTTAAGGAAATGTTCCATTTGGAACGGAGTAAAATGTGCTATAACGAAGTTATGGCAAAAATTTGAGTAAAAAATGTCGAATGATCAAAACACGAGCTTGATACGACTATCATGCCAAGTCAGCGGGAATTTATTGCTTTCAGAAATGTATAATTTCTTTGGGGTTTTGTAGTTCATAGATAATGCAAGCTGTATAGGCTCAAGAACAAACTCATTCCGACTTCGGATGAGCGAGTTCTGGTAGTTTGAATGTTCGAAGTTGAAAATTTTGAAGTTCTGCAGGGTTGGTGCGCCTCGCGCCAACCTTAGAGCTAAATGGGCACTCCCCATGCCCAAGCTTTGACAAGTTCTACCGGCTGGGCGCGCCCCGCGCACATCGTAAGCTTAAAACTGCGCGCCCCGCGCGGGATAAACAGTTGGGTGGACTACTTTAATGTCCTTTAGTAAATTGGGCATAACGTTTTCGTCCGAACTCCGATTTATTCTCCGAAAAGAGGAGGAGTAGACCTACAACTTTCATTCTTTAAGTTTTGAGAGATAAGATCGGGATCAATTTTAAAATTGAGCCTTTTTAGGACTGTTGTGTAATTGGAGGCAAACCGGGGTGGTTTCTTCGGAACGCCGGGGTGCTAAGTCATGTTGGACTAGTTTTTCCGAGTTCTAATTACTGGACTTTGGAAATATAGTCTAGAGTAATCTAAACCAAGGAATGGTAGAGGTATTGGGCATGTTAATCGTACACAATGACGTGTCGGTTAAGCATTCGGGTTAGACGAGTCGGGCGTGCGACGTGCGAACGTCGAAATGCCGAGTTAAATGCTAATGAACTTAAAAGATGTTCTGATGCTAACGAAATGGACATTATAAGTTATGGAGTAGAGTTAATGTAAACCATTGTGGAGGGTAGTTATGTGGGTCGTGACGTTCCCAAACGTCGCGATGCCGAGAGACGATTATGGAAGTTTAGTCGCGTTTACTAATTCTAAAACGCGGACAATATAAGATGAGTAGTAAGATAGCTTAAACCAATATATGATGTCATTATGTGTCTAATTGGTATATCGTTATACATGATCATGTGTAGGACGTTCGAAGAGCAAATATAGCTTAAAGTTATAAGCAGCGCTTAAGACAAGTTTCCTAACTTGTACATGATACTACTCTGTGCAAGTTTCTTTAACTTACTCAAATGTTGTAACTGAGTAAGTTGCTATCTATGTGCAATTGTGTTATAATAGTATAAGATGTTATCTATGAATTGTGCTATATGCCAATTATCTGCACTTATATGTTTTTGAGATGAATTATTTATTTGATTAAACTGTTCAAAGTGTTTAAGAAGTTCTGATTACTCATGAACTATGTAAGAATGTGTTTATGCTAATCATTTTTGGCTAAGTGAAGGTTAAGGTATATATGTGTTGTGTTTTTAATCGTAGCTTGTAGTAAATGAGTTAAAAAACTCATTTGTATGGGCAAAGGTTTAAGATGAATTAGGAACCGATCTAACTCATTGCGAATGCAGTGTAGATGAGACGGGATACTAATTCATTAGTTTTCGGTGGGGAGCCACTCAGTTTACTATCTTGAAAACTATTGAAAACCTAGTTGTGTTGTTTAAATATATATGTCGAAGAGGTGATTCTTTTCACATATGTATTTGGGTATGATTGAGTTGACTCTTAGAAGTGTTATAAGAAGCATTAATGTTAATGGTTATGAAAGGATAGATGTTAGTGATGTTTTAAATGATAGAAATCTGAATTATTCCTATTTATTCAAGTTGCTTCATAACTATTGTTTAGTTATTGAAGTTTTCTAAAGAAAGAATACTTGATTCTTGAAATCGTTATTTATTCAACTATTATAACTTGCTGGGCAATTGAATACTAACTTTTGCTTTAAATAAAAATATTTTCAGTAGAGCTAGAACGAACCGAGGAATCTGGTGGAGATTAAGGAAGAAGATCAAGTATTTGATTAGAAGATTATATGTTAATTTATATGCATCTGTTGTGGCGGATTATAGTCACACATTGTAGTAGACAAAAGTGTTAGGTTTGTATATAGCGCGAACATGCAATGAAATTACATAAATAGTGCGGAAGCGCAATAAAATCGGATTTTTAAAATTTTATACAAACCATCATCATGATCAATCTATGTGCTCAATGAACGACATAAACGAAAGAGATAGAGATTAAGAAATTATACCCTCGTAGAACCGTGCTTCCTCGGGTACAAGTTCACCTCCAATTCCTTTCGCGTTCTCCTTGAATTCCACCGACTAAATTCCTTTACTTGATCAACGTTAGCCACCCAAGTGTTTGGCCTCTAGAGGTGATCCACCAAGGAAGAATAGTTATTCAAGAAGATGGGTGTTGGAAAAATCCTAGTTTCAATCTCTATAGAAATTGTAAGTACTCTCCACAATCTAATGCAAGAGTGTGTAACACTAATCTATGATAAGACTCCTTTTATTTATAGATGTAGGAATTACCCTTTCCTGAACTATTTAGGATTAGGGTTTCTATTATAATTAAACTCCTTTAATTAATTATGCTCCTAATCCAATTAGGAATTCATGAGAGGTACTTCTATTAATTAATTCTCAATCCCTATTAGGAATTAAATAATAGTAATAGTAATAATAATAATAAGACTCCTCTTATTAATTTATATTTAATATTTTCAAAATATTAAATAATAAATATTAAGCTATTTAATTTATTCTATCTCCATAGATTAAATTAAATACACTTAACTTATTATTACAATTATGTCATTTACTTCTTAAATAAATATTTTCCTTTTGCGGTGTGACCCTTTAGGTTCTCCATATTAAACCGGTTGTGAATAAATCAATTAGAACAATTCTAATCTTATTTAAATAAATAAATTAAACTATTTAATTCATTTAAATAAATAACATTTATTCTAAAATAAGGCTAAGCCCCCTTAGCGATCAATGACTTTTCAGATAATATAGATTTCAACATTAATCACAAAAGAACCTTTCAGTGAATAGTTACCGTATAATTCAATCCTTCTACCATACAATGTCCCAATTAAATATAAGACATGGATTTACTGTCAAGTCTTATTTTATTTAATTACATGTATTTCGATTCCCAAATGCACAACTCTAAATAATGCAAATTAGAAACTCCTTTGTAATTTCATTTTGCCTTGGCCAAGGACTACTGAGTTGTCATTTATCGAATCACATAGGACATTCACATCTTTTACTAGACGTGGTAGATTCTCTGTTGATCATTCACATATCTCCATGCATAACTTATTATACCCAATCATACCCTTTGATATACCCCAAAGGTCTTAAGGGACATGTCAAAGCATAACTCATCATACACAAGATACTATGATGATCTTAAGTCCAAGGATCACTTGTACCACTATCACTAGAGGAATTCTTATTGACAGGCGAGTAAAACTCCATTAGGTATTCCTTAGCGAGTCACGTTCAGTGTACTTATTCTCCAATAAGCACCTACATACTTGCTTTAGTGTCTCCACACAAATGATTATGAGATCAATCATCCTCTTCTTAAGAGCAAGTAATGTATGTACTAATCTATCCGGATTCACTAATACCCTTTTTAGTAATCCAACGATTAGGAACAATTTTAGTTTGTGAGCTATCTAGAATTTAGATCTCATTAGCATGATCACCATCATGATTCTAAAAGCATTGCTCAAAACTATGAGTTTATCACATTTAATATAACAGCACTATGTAGATAATGTTAAATGCCTTTTAAGAAAATCAATTTTTTATTAATAAATGAATAAGATTACAAAGTATATGCTACATCATATCAAATATGATTGGCTTGTGTGCATACTACTTTCAATCTCCCACTTGCACTAAAGCCAGTCGCCATGGTATCTAATACCCATCTTTTCTAGGTGACGATCAAACTGTTGTTGTGTTAAAACTTTAGTAAATGGATCTGCAATGTTGTCTTGAGAGTCCACACGCTCCAGGGTGACATCTCCTCTTTCAATGATTTCTCTAATCAAATGAAATCGCTGCAACACGTGTTTGGATTTTTGATGAGACCTGGGTTCCTTAGCCTGCGCAACAGCTCCGTTGTTGTCACATAATAAAGGTACGACTCCTCTAATGCTAGGAACCACTCTAAGTTCAGTTATGAACTTCTTCATCCAAACAGCTTGCTTTGCAGCTTCACTTGCAGCTATGTACTCTGCCTCTGTCACTGAATCAGCAACTGTTTGCTGCTTGGAATTTTTCCAACTCACTATGCCACCGTTTAAGGTAAACACGTACCCTGAAACGGATTTACTGTCATCTTGGTCCGTTTGAAAACTTGAGTCTGTATAGCCCTCTATTTTCAATTCAGACCCACCATAGACAAGAAATACATCCTCAGTTCTTCTTAAGTACTTTAAGATGTTTTTCACTGCCTTCCAGTGCTCTTCTCCTGGATTCGACTGATATCTGCTCGTTACAGTAAGTGCATGAGCGACATTCGGTCTAGTACATATCATACCGTATATGATAGATCCTATTGCTGAAGCATAAGGAATCTTACTCATACGGTCTCTCTCCTCAGGTGTCTTTGGGGCCTGTTTCTTGGAGAGATGTATTCCACGGCTCATCGGCATGAGACCTCTCTTGGAATCTTCCATGCTAAACTTCTTTAGCATCGAGTCAATGTACTTTCCTTGGGTCAAGCCCATCATCCTTTTAGATCTATCTCTATAGATCTTTATCCCCAAAATATAGGATGCCTTACCCAAGTCCTTCATGGAGAAGTGCCTCACCCAAGTTCAAATTTTGATCGACTGTAGCATAGGAACATCAATCCCTATCAGTAATATATTATCAACATATAATACAAGGAATGAAACAGCGCTCCCACTAACCTTTTTGTACACACAAGGTTAATCCTCATTTTTGATAAAATCAAACCTTTTGATTATCTCATCAAAACGGATGTTCCATCTTCGAGAAGCTTGCTTCAATCCATAAATGGATCATTGTAGCTTATAGACTTGGTTTGTTCCAACCGTTGAAACAAAACCCTCTGGCTGTATCATATATACATTCTCCTCAAGCTCTCCGTTGAGGAAGGCCGTTTTCACGTCTATTTGCCAGATTTCGTAGTCATAATAAGCTGCAATTGCAAGCAAAATCCGAATGGACTTGAGCATAGCTACTGGTGAGAAGGTTTCATCATAGTCAACTCCTTGTCTTTGTTTGAAATATTTTGCAACCAGTCGGGCCTTATAGGTCTCTACCTTGCCATCTGCTCCAGTCTTTCTCTTAAAGACCCATTTACACCCAATAGGCTTAATGCCCTCAGGTGGTGAATCCAAAGTCCATACTTGGTTTTTATACATGGAGTCCATCTCGGATTTCATGGCTTCTAGCCATTTCTCTGACTCTTCACTACTTATAGCCTCTTCGTAAGTCAATGGATCAACATCATTTATGATGCGTACCTCATCATCATCCTCTATGATGAATCCATACCTATCAGGTATCTTCGGTACTCTTCCAGATTTACGAATAGGTAGTGGTACAGTAGGTTCTTCTACTTGGTCAGGTACCTGACTTTGATCCGGAGTATTTTGTGGTTCTTGAACTTCTTCAAGATATATCTTACTCCCACTGACCCCTTCAAGGATAAACTCCTTTTCCAAGAAGGCAGCGTGTTTCGCTACAAACACCTTTTGATCAGTAGGATGATAGAAATAATATCCTAAACTTTCTTTAGGATATCCCACAAATCTACACTTGTCAGATCTAGTCTTCAGCTTATCATGCTCAAACCTTTTGACATAAGCTGGACAACCCCAAGTCTTAACATGCTTAAGACTAGGTTTCTGCCCTGTCCATATCTCATATGGGGTCTTTGGGACGGATTTGGTAGGTACCTTGTTAAGCAGGTATGCAGCCGTTTCTAGAGCATAACCCCAGAAGGATACTGGAAGGTCAGTATAACTCATCATGGAACGAACCATGTCCAACAAGGTTCGATTCTCCTTTCAGATACACCATTCAACTGTGGCGTCCCTGGTGGAGTCCATTGTGAGATTATACCATTTTCTTTGAGACAACTTAGAAACTCATTGGTCAAGTATTCACCTCCTCGATCCGATCGAAGAATCTTGATACTCTTACCAGTTTGCTTCTCTACTTCACTTCTGAATTCTTTGAACTTTTCAAACGATTCAGATTTGTATTTCATTAAATACACATATCCAAATCTAGAATGATCATCAGTGAAAGTAATAAAATAAGAATACCCTCCTCGTGCATACGTTGTCATAGGTCCATATACGTCTGTGTGTACCAACGCTAACAACTCTGTAACCCTTTCTCCTTTTTCACTAAAAGGAGATTTAGTCATCTTACCCATGAGACAAGATTCACAAGTTGGATATGATTCGTAATCAGATAGCTCTAAAAGCCCCCCTTTATGCAACTTGGTTAATCTTGTTTCATTGATATGACCGAGTCTACAGTGCCACATAAAGGTATAATTAACATCATCTCTTTTTCTTTTCTTAGTTTGTTCAATTTGAAGTATATTTTCATGCAAGTCAAGTATGTAAAGTCCATTCAGTAGATTGCCAACACCATATAAAATATTTTTATTATATATAAAACAACTATTGTTCTTTATTATAATATCAAAACCATCCATATCCAATACAGAAATTGAAATAATGTTTCTAATGAGTGTCGGAACATAATAACAATTATTTAAACTAATGAACTTGCCTGAAGGCAGTGCTAAACAATAAGTCCCTACAGCTAATATACCAACCTTTGCTCCATTTCCCACTCGTAGGACGACTTCATCGTTGTTCAGCTTTCTACTTCTGCTTAATCCCTGCATATTATTACATATGTGAGAACTACAGCCGGTATCCAATACCCAAGTAGAATTTTAACTTTCAGAAAAATTAATTTCAATCATGAACAAACCTAGATCGGAAGTCGAAGCTTCTCCAAGCTTCTTTTGGTCCGCAAGATACTCCTTGCAGTTCCTCTTCCAATGTCCCGACTTATTGCAATGGTAGCAAATTCCTTTGCTATATGGATCAAGTTTCTTTTTATCCTTTCTCTTCGCCTTGCCCTTAGCCTTCTTGTTTTTCTTCTTTTCAGAAGATACCTTGGGCCTCTTCCTTTTCTTGGAAGAATCATCCACTAGTAAGACTTGGTTCTTGTTGGATGAGAAGTGACCTTCAGCAGTTTTCAACATGTTAAGTAACTCAGGCAAGCTGACGTCCAACTTATTCATGTGAAAATTCACAACAAATTGTGAGAAGGTGTCCGGGAGTGACTGCAAGATCAAATCTTGGCTTAACTCCCCATCCATCACGAACCCAAGCTGTCCAAGTTGTTAAATCAGATTGATCATCTTAAGGACATGAGTCTCAACAGAAGTGCCCTCGGTCATACGAGATCAGAAGAGCTCCTTAGATATCTGATATCTAGCAGTCCTACTTTGCTCACCATACAACTCTTTGAGGTGCAGCAATATAGTAGGAGCATCCATAGTTTCATGCTGACGCTGAAGCTCGTTACTCATAGATACGAGCATGATGCATTGAGCCAAGATTGCATCATCTTGCCACTTTCTGAAAGTAGCAATCTCTTCCTCAGAGGTTGTTTCTGCAATATTTTGCAGGGACTGGCGAATTTAGGACATAAGAAATCTTTTCAGCAGTGAGAATAATTCTCAGATTCCTTAACCAGTCCGTGTAATTCAGTCCGGTCAGTTTGTTAGCATCAAGTATGCTACGCAGTGATAATGAGTTTGAATTTTTAAATTCTGCATGTAAAATAGACAACATTTTAGCATACATTCATTTAATTAATTACCAAAATAAATTAGGTCTTTATTTTAAATTGGTATCTCTCTCACTTTTTCATCAAACTATATTACCCTCAATATATAGTTCGACAATTCTAATTAAAGATTTGCTAGTGAGATTAAGGATCCCATTTCAAATGTATATAGCCTTGTGTGTGCACAACAAACTATATATAAATAAATAGGTAGAAAACTATTGTCAATTACATCACTATGTAACTCCTTGTGTTTTGCCTCTTAGATTATAATGGTCAAGTGTGTGCACATCCGAACTAAAATAATCTAAGTTTAGTCCAACCTAGCACTTTCATATATGTGAAGAGAAAAAGACCGCCCTTGTGTGTGCACAACAAAGCAGTAATGTTCAATTCCTTAATAAGCATCAAATGTGATAAAACAACATCTTAAATATTTAATACTCGCCTTGTTTGTGCACAAGAAACTCATATTAAATATTTAATACTCTATTGTTTTACCATGCTAGAAGGCGACGTTCGATATTCCTAATATCTTTGAACGCTTAGGACTTAATATAATTTCTTGTTTAGCGTGCATGCACATATATATATATAAAATACGCGTCATATTATTTTACATGCGAAACATGTTGGATAATATATAATATATATATATAGTAAGCATGCACATATAGAATACTATATTCTACCCGGATTGATTATTGACTTTTATTCTAGTTTGGTTCACTAGAGCTACCAAGTGAACCAAAAGGTCAAACCTAGGGTGCAAGAAAAAAATTTAAATATAACTATTACATTTAAACCCGGGCTCCATTACAAATGGGTCTTCAAGCGCTCTTTGCTCCTTTGTCTCCAATTCTTCAAGTAATTCTAACTAAACCTATTACATAAACTATTTTCAATAAATAGAAACCTTGATCAGCAGTCAAGGGAAGTACATAGGAGGGAGATAGAATTTACATTAAGAAAAACTAGAGAAGACGAGGTACGTAGACCCCATTTATAAAAACTCATACATTCAAGCAATTTCTAAAATAATTCCAATCACACATTGGTCAATAGTCCATAATCAATCCCTATTTATTATCATACATATCTCCATATGTATCAATAAATAACATTCATCCCATGAATAATAAAACCATTCCATATATGCATTGATATCAATTAATGGGCAAAAGTTTTGCTAATATTTAGTTTTAAAACAAAATAAACTCTTTTATTTTAATCAAAAACCAAATCCAAATTAAACTCCTTTAATTTTAGCAATCTGAAATCTTATTCCAGATAAAATAAATATCTTTATTTTAAACTTATATCAATTAAATAAACCATTTATTTTAATTGAAGGAAAAATTATTTTTCAGATTCTGCTGTCCGGCGCAGCTGCGCCTAGAATGAATTGGGAAACGGCGCAACTGCGCTGAACCCCAAAAACGACTTTCTGGGTTTGGGCGCAGTTGCGCTCGAGAATGAACTGGAAACGGCGCAGCTGCACCACATAACAGATTCAGAAAAATAAATTCTGCCCAAAAATTTCGATCCGATCGCATACCATACACATATGGAATCATCAAAATCGATAATTAGCACAAGTTTAGGCTCTGATACCATTGTTAGGTTTGTATATAGCGCGCACATGCAATCAAATTACATAAATAGTGCAGAAGCGCAATAAAATCGGATTTTTAAAATTTTATACAAACCATTACCATGATCAATCTATGTGCTCAATTAACGACATAAACGAAAGAGATAGAGATTAAGAAATTATACCCTCGTAGAACCATGCTTCCTCGAGTACAAGTTCACCTCCAATTCCTTTCGCGTTCTCCTTAAATTCCACTGACTAAATTCCTTTACTTAATCAACGTTAGCCACCCAAGTGTTTGGCCTCTAGAGGTGATCCAGCAAGGAAGAATAGTTTTTCAAAAAGATGGGTTTTGGCAAAACCCTAGTTTCTATCTCTATAGAAATTGTAAGTACTCTCCATAATCTAATGCAAGAGTGTGAAACACTAATCTATGATAAGACTCCTCTTATTTATAGATGTAGGAATAACCCTTCCCTGAACTATTTAGGATTATGGTTTCTATTATAATTAAACTCCTTTAATTAATTATGCTCCTAATCCAATTAGGAATTCATGAGAGGTACTTCTATTAATTAATTCCCAATCCCTATTAGGAATTAAATAATAGTAATAGTAATAATAATAATAAGACTCCTCTTATTAATTTATATTTAATATTTCCAAAATATTAAATAATAAATATTAAGCTATTTAATTTATTCTATCTCCATAGATTAAATTAAATACACATAACTTATTATTACAATTATGCCATTTACTTCTTAAATAAATATTTTCCTTTTGCGGTGTGACCCTTTAGGTTTTCCATATTAAACCGGTTGTGAATAAATCAATTAGAACAATTCTAATCTTATTTAAATAAATAAATGAAACTATTTAATTCATTTAAATAAATAACATTTATTCTACAATAAGGCTAAGCCCCCTTAGCGATCAATGACTTTCCAGATAATATAGATTTCAACATTAATCATAAAAGAACCTTTCAGTGAATAGTTACCGTAAAATTCAATCCTTCTACCATACAATGTCCAAATTAAATATAAGAGATTGATTTACTGTCAAGTCTTATTTTATTTAATTACATGTATTTCGATTCCCAAATGCACAACTCTAAATAATACAAATTAGAAACTCCTTTCTAATTTCATTCTGCCTTGGCCAAGGACTACTAAGTTGTCATTTATCGAATCACATAGGACATTCACATCTTTTACTAGACGTGGTAGATTCTATGTTGATCATTCACCTATCTACATGCACAACTTATTATACCCAAACATACCCTTTGATCATATACCCCAAAGGTCTTAAGGGATATGTCAAAGCATAACTTATCATACACAAGATACTATGATGATCTCAAGTCCAAGGATCACTTGTACCACTATCACTAGAGGAATTCCTACTAACAGGCGAGTAAAACTCCATTAGGTATTCCTTAGCGAGCCACGTTCAATGTACTTATTCTCCAATAAGCACCTACATATTTGCTTTACTGTCTCCACACAAATGATTATGAGACCAATCATCCTCTTCTTAAGAGCAAGCAACGTATATACTAATCTATCCGGATTCACTAATCCCCTTTTTAGTAATCCAACGATTAGGAACGATTTTAGTTTGTGAGCTATCTAGAATTTAGATCTCATTAGCATGATCACCATCATGATTCTAAAAGCATTGCTCAAAACTATGGGTTTATCACATTTAATATAACAGCACCATGTAGATAATATAAAATGTCTTTTAAGAAAATCAATTCTTTTATTAATAAATGAATAAGATTACAAAGTATATGCTACATCATATCAAATATGATTGGCTTGTGTGCATACTAATTTTAAAATGGTTTAAGAGTCATTGTTTGTATGTATGGAAGATGTAAAGGTCTTAGAACCTAGGAAACATTGAGATGTATTGTAAGGATTTTTAATTACCTTTATATTGAAAAGAAATTTTATTGATGTCTTAAGATTTTATGGATGTTTTTGTTGAATGAGTAGTACCGTTACGCACCAGACCCGAGTTTGAAGGTAGACCCGGATTTGGGGGCGTTACAGGGTCTTCATATGTAAAAATTGGTAAAAATTACCACGATTGGTTATGTAAAAAGATGTATATATATGCATTTTGAGGTATTAGAAATGATTTCTATGTGAAATCTAGGCAGTCATATATTGACAAAGCTATGAATTCTAAATTCTAAAACTATACCCACAAGTCATTTGATATAATGACCAAGAGAAGAATTTTTCTATTTAAAAACATGAGAATTAAGAGAAACAATGAATGAAATTCATAGTTCTCTAAGTTGAAATTTAGGATATAGTTGAACTTATTAACTTGTGAAAACCTTTGGGCATGAAACATGGCAAAAGCATTGAACCTTACGGCTTGGATTCTATGTTTTGTAGAAAAATAGAGCAAGAATTATCCTCAGTTGAAGTGGCGCGGCCACGCCACTTCCAAGCATAAAATCAGCGCGACCGCGCTGGTCTGCAGAGATTGTTTCCTAAGTTATTTTGTAATATGAACTTAAAGTATGTGTGTAGGGATCAAGCATGGTTTAAATCACCCTAGGCATGTGTATGTCATGATGCCTTAGCTCCATACAGACCTCTAGCGAGATAAAGGTTAAGAGGTGTAATGAAAAGATTTATTATAATAAAATTGATGTATGATTATTAAGACCTAGCTTGGCCTAGGACTCAGAACAAGTATATGTTATAACGTCCAGCCTAGCCATGAAGGAATTGACTTAGCTTAACATGGATAGACAAGAAATTTAAATGAAAATACATTGTTTTAAAAAGTAAAACTTGGAGGAACTAAACTGGTTTAAGGCTTTCAAGGTCATGTGCTTGTATGCTATGTTGGTTACTAAAGGACCCTAGCATGTTAGAGATGGAACAGGGTAATGAAAAAACCCAGTTTTGGGCCTCAACAGGAGTAGTGCGGCCGCGCCGTGCTGCAGAGTTGTCAAAAAGTTTTGTTTGTTAACCCAAACCTAGGAGCATGTGTAATAAGGTCTCTTAAGTAGTAATATATGTGTTTGGTCGTCAAGACTAACCATGAAGGTAATGACTAGCTCACGGGGAGAATTGATTAATAGACTATAAATGGAATGAATCTATCTAAAGGATAGTAAAGATTAGTAACTAATGAGATCCTAAGGGATCAAAGTTATGAAAGTATAAAGTTGTAATCAAAGTTTTGATCAAAGACTTATAAACATATATAAGCTATGAAAAGAAAAGTTAAAGGTTTGCAAAATGAAACCAATGAACAAGATGTAAATTAAGCTATTATGTTAACTGAATGTGAACTAAGTTGCATGGACTGTTTGACCGATGTTTGGTATATATGAACACTTAAATTATGTAGGATCATCGTAAAGCAGATAAGTTACAATACTAAGCCACACGCAAGGCAAGTCTTTCAGTTCTTTTGTGTTATATGAATTTGATATTGATCATAGGCAATCTTTATTGCATGGTGAATGAGATCTTCAGAAATATGTAAAATTCCATGTTATGCACTATGAATTATGAAAGTCAAATTATGACTAAAATTGATTGAGTTATGGAACTCAATCTATATGTGATATGTGATATGTTAGACATATGAAAACTGTTTGGAGATATAATGCATGTATGTTTTGCATAGTAGAACGATTATGAGATATGAAATGAATATGACATTTTGTGCTATGCGAAGCATGAAAACTGTTAGATTTGTTGAGCTGTCGAGCTCAATCTTGCAAAAATATACCATTTGGAAGTTAAAGATACGATGAGATATTTCTGGCTATCTAGACGATAAAGATTAAAATACGTGTAAAGGAATACCTTTTCTTAATTTAGAAATTGTATTGAATCATGATAATGGTTCATAATGATGTGTAACTGACATTTATGTAAAGTTTGAAATATTCAATATATAGAGAATATTTGTGATGAATATTTTATGAAGTAAAGCAGCATATGTAAGTTTTCAAAATCACAGTCTAATTGTAATACGCAACGGAAAATGGAAATTAAAATTTTTGCAACTTATCCATGAATCACCTTATGCATAGCTATTAATTGAAGAAGAAGATGAACAAGAAATATACCTTAATAGATCCAATCTTTGAACCGCTACAAGATCTACTCCTTGTTGATTTCTTCAAGCTCCTCCTTTCTTTGTTCCTTGGATTAAACATTAGTTTCAAAGTGTATGAAGCACTCTAGAGGTGATCCACCAAGAATGATTATATGAAACAATATTTGATTTTTACAAATCTTGGATGGCTAATCCAATAAGTTCTTTTATCCCTAACTCTTAAGAATAACAAGAACAATACATGAAGAACACTTTGAAGATTTGATTAACAACTTGATCTATAATTTGGTGTTCTTGAGATGGAGGCTACTAGTTCATAACTTAGTTTGCTTAGTTAGGTTAATTAGGAGAAACCCTAATTTAATTAGTATTACACCAAGTATGATACTTACATAATATGTAAGTATCAATATTCTCCTAACCCACATATTTTGCATTTAAGCACTTAACACATGTTTTGCAATTATTTGACCAAATTCAAATTTGCATTTAATTTAAATGATATTTACATTTCATTTAAATTAATTCTTAATCTAATTAAGAATTAAATGATAATAATAATAATAAGATTTCTCTTATTAATTTATAATTCAATATTTCTCCAAATATATCATTATAAATATTAAGCATTTCAATTTATTCAACTAATAAATTAAATACTTAATTTATTATCATTAAGCCAATTGTTTCCAATATAATATTATTCTTTTTGCGGTGTGACCCTTTAGGTTCAATGTTATGCCGGTAATAGAATAAATAAATAAATTAGAACAATTCTAATATTATTTATAATGAATTAAACTCCTTTAATTCATATATAAATAAATAATATTTATTCTACATTATGAGTGACACCTTACGATAATGTATCATGACTATCCGTATAATATGAAATCAACGTTTAATCACATAGAACCTATTCAGCAGTAGTTACCGTATAATTCAATCCTTCTACCACACAATGTCCCGATTAAATATAATACATGGAATTACTGACAAGTCTTATTTTATTTAATCATATGCATTTCGATTTAAGAATGCACAACTCCGATTAATGTAAATTAGAAACTCCTTTCTAATTTTCATTCAACCCTGGCCAGGGATTTTTGAGCTGTCATTTATCAAATCGCATAGGACATTCTCTCCCTTTATCAGAAGTGGTAGATCCTTTGTCGATCATTCACCTAACTCCGTGTATACTTTATTATACCCGTACATACCCTATGACATACCCTAAGGTATTAAGGAATATGACAAAGTATAACTTAACATACACAAGGTACTATGATGATCTCAAGTCCAAGGATCACTTGTACAACTATCACTTAAGAACTTCCCTATTGACAGGTGAATAAAACTCCATTAAGGTTCTTTAAGTGAGTCACGTTCAGTGAACTTATTCTCTAATAAGCACCTACATACTTGCTTTAGTGTCTTCACACAAATGATTATGAGATCAATCATTATTTTCTAAAGATCAAGCATAGTATGTACTAATCTATCCGGATCAGTAATCCCAATATTAGTGATCCAACGATTAAGAATATTTTAGTTTTGAGCTTTCTTGAATTTAGATCTCACTAGCATGATCTCATCATGATTCTAAAAGCATTGCTCGAAAACTATGGGTTCATCACATTTATTAATTCAACCAATTAACATGGATAAAATATGCCTTTTATTCTATGATTAATATTTGAATAAGATTACAAAGTAAATGATTATTACATCAAATATAATTGGCTTAAGGGCATATTACTTTCAATCTCCCACTTGCACTAAAGCCAATCACCTTGGTATCTAATACCCATTTTATCGAAATGGCGATTGAATTGATCTTGCGATAATGCTTTAGTAAATGGATCTGCAATGTTGTTCTAGGAGTCCACTCTTTCTAAGGTGACATCTCCTCTTTCAATTATTTCTCTAATTAAATGAAATCACTGCAACACGTGTTTAGATCTCTGATGAGACCTGGGTTCCTTAGCCTGTGCAACAGCTCCACTGTTGTCACAATGAACCGGAACGGGTCCAGTAATGCTAGAAACTACCCCGAGTTCAGAAATGAACTTCTTCATCCAAACAACTTCCTTTGCAGCTTCACTTGCAGCTATATACTCTGCCTCTGTCAGTGAGTCAGCAACTGTTTGCTGTTTGGAACTCTTCCAACTCACTGCTCCACCGTTTAAGGTAAATACATACCCTGACATGGATTTACTGTCATCTTGGTCAGTTTGAAAACTTGAGTCTGTAAAGCCCTCTAGTTTCAAATCAGAGCCACCATATACTAGAAACACATCTTTAGTTCCTCTCAAGTACTTCAAGATATTTTTCACAGCTTTCCAGTGTTCTTCTCCAGGATTAGACTGATATCTACTTGTTACACTAAGTGCATAAGCAACATCTGGTCTGGTACATATCATTCCATACATTATGGACCCTATTGCCGAAACATAAGGTATTTGATTCATGCGTTTTCTCTCTTCACGTGTCTTTGGGGACAATTTCTTAGAGAGATTTACTCCATGACTCATCGGTATGAGCCCTCTCTTGGAGTCTTGCATGCTAAACCTCTTTAGCATCGAATCAATGTATGCACCTTGGGTCAAGCCGAGCATCCTCTTTGATCTATCTGTCGACGCCGGGTTTTTCTCGTCTCTTTTTCTTTTCCTATTTTAGCCTTTTGGTTTTGGTGATTTGGGGGAAAAGGTCGGCCTTGATGTCGACGGGGTTTTGAAAGATCGTTTTTTATGATGAGCCAATTAACCAGAGTCGCCAGTTGGTATATTTGAAATGGATGTACCAACTCATCCGAATTTTTGTTTTTTATAAATCGCTGGCTCATATGTGACTCCGAATTAAATGGTCTGCGAATCGAGATTAATAGAGTTCGGGGACTTGCTTAAGCGAGGGGAAGGTTTTAGGCACCCCCCGACTTCCGTGAAATACGGTTACCGCAATCTTGATGCTTTTCCTATCCTTTAATTCATGAAACATATATGCGTGCGTGTGTGTGTGTGTGTGCCTAAATGAAAGTTGTGGTGAGTTTGTATGAAAAAAATCATTTGGATTTTTTAGGGAAAATCGTGCTTTAGTTTTGAGAATGCTAAAAAATGTCTTTTCGGTATTTACGAGAAAACCTTATTTTCTTATTGAGAAAGATTTGATTTTAAATTGAGAAAAGCTATGAGATTTTTATTAAGTGTTTGTTTTGGTAAAACGTGAGTTTGTTAAACCTTAGCCAAAATAGGAATCGAGATTTATACGTTGCTTTCCTAAATGATAGGCAATTTCTAGAATCTCTTTCGCCCTATGTATCAAGGTTTAGTAAAACGTTTATTTCTCTTTATAAAACCATTTTTTGTGACATTTGGAAACAACTTCCTTTTAGCTTTCTCGTAAAATAGGAATCGACTTTCATTAACACTTCCAATTTTTAGCCTCGTGATACTAATATCCTACTTTGATTAATTTTAGCAAAATCTTTATTGTCTTGGCTTTGAAATCTTTTTGTTGGGCGTTTACAAATCGAACTAAATATCAAACGCGTAGGGGGCTATTCATGGGCATGTAAGCCATCAAAATATCCCCTAACGCCAACAATCACATATTTCACTATCACGGGGCCTTAAACCCGATTCTCGCTCTAGCATCGTTTTAAGGCCCAACGATTACATGTTACAACAAAACGAGTACCTTGCCTCCATTACATATATCAAAACGTCCATCATCGGATTTGGACCCCGGGGTCGCATTCCTAGGCTCACACCCAAGATTACTACATACCCGCAAAATGAATACTACGAAACTAAACAACACGGATTTGCCTAATACACCATGATATCCGAAAATGATAATCTAAATAAATTACATCCAAGAAATCACCATAAATAAGCTAGAAATTTCACCAATTGGATATCCTCGGGTTATTAGGAAGAATTTTGTTCCGATGGAACCCTCACTAATAATCCCTAATCCATGATTTCACAATACAATGCAAAAAAAGGATACATTTAAGAGGATTCGGATAATAAGAGCCTATCAAAAATGGTACAAACAAATGTCAAAAACAAAAGATTTTCACCTTGCAAAATGATCCCCACAATATGTAGGAATTTGTGTATTGAGTAGAGTAGAAAATATGAGATATAATCTCACAAAATTGGTACAATTCCTCACTCTTTTCACTCTTTTTCTCTCCTAATTGCCCTTATTTTGTTGCTGTTTTCTCCCTATTTCTGAGCTGCTACTGCTGGATTTTTTTTCTTCTTCTTCCCCCTTGTTTCTGTATGCGAACTGGCCTGATAAGGGACTGCCAAGGGCAGCCGCAGATTGATCTGCGGCTGGCCGCAGATTGATCTGCGGCTGGCCCTTGGTTCTCCCCCCAGCCGCGCTCGAGTCCCGTGCGCTCGAGTCCCGTGCCGTCTCGAGTTCCGTCCTTGGCCGCGGATTGATCTGCGGCTGACTGTGCTGATTTTCTCATTTTTCGTACCTCGTCTCGATTTCCGTGCCGTACCGTTGATTTCCGTTGAAGGGCTTGCATTCTGCAGTCCGGAGATCGCCGGGAAACGTGTCATGCCGTCCGGGTAAGTGCAGCGATCAGTAACTGACTCCCGACATCTGCGCGTCGTCGTGTCGGCCTCGATCTCGTCTAGTGGAGATGGCTTTGAGTTTCATCTTTATGTCCTCCTTCCATTCTCGTGGGCCGGGTCCATAGACGAATTTGCCCTCCTGTCAGGGTTAGTATAGGAAGTGCAAAATTTGGGTGTCTACAGCTGCCCCTCTTTATCATGTTCATGAAATGATGAATGAAATGAACAAGATAAAGAATAGACACCTGATGCATGAAGGACAATGCACATGGATAACAATACATACGTGATGCTACACATATGCCCTACGATGCAACGTATGATGCAATGGATGCAATCATATTCGTAAAAGGGTATCAACGCAATGCGGAGGATCGTCTCGTAACCCCCGGTTATCGTCACCGGTTGGTTATCTTGTCGGAGCCGATTATCGTCGCCGGACATCCATCTCGTAATCGCCGGTTATCGTCGCCGGTCGATCCTCTCGTCGGGGCCGGTTATCGTCGCCGGACACCCATCTCGTAACCCCCGGTTATCGTCGCCGGTTGGTTATCTCGTCGGAGCCGGTTTTCGTCGCCGGACGTCCATCTCGTAATCGCCGGTTATCGTCGCTGGTCGATTATCTTGTCGGAGCCGGTTTTCGTCGCCGGACATCCATCTCGTACTCGCCGGTTATCGTCGCCGGTCGATCCTCTCGTCGGGGCCGGTTATCGTCGCCGGTCACCCATCTCGTAACCCCCGGTTATCGTCGCCGGTTGGTTATCTTGCTGGAGCCGATTTTCGTCGCCGGACATCCATCTCGTAATCGCCGGTTGTCGTCGCCGGTCGATTGTCTTGTCGGGGCCGGGTATCGTCGCCGGACATCCATCTCGTAATCGCCGGTTATCGCCGCCGGTCGATTATCTCGTCGGAGCCGGTTTTCGTCGCCGGACATCCATCTCGTAATCGCCGGTTATCGTCGCCGGTCGATCCTCTCGTCGGGGCCGGTTACCGTCGCCGGTCACCCATCTCGTAACCCCCGGTTATCGTCGCCGGTTGGTTATCTTGCCGGAGCCGGTTTTCGTCGCCGGACATCCATCTCGTAATCGCCGGTTATCGTCGCCGGTCGATCGTCTTGTCGGGGCCGGGTATCGTCGCCGGACATCCATCTCGTAATCGCCGGTCACCCATCTCGTAATTCATTTTCACTAGACACATCAAACGGCTGCAAGGGAGCCAAGGGGACCCACCAGGGCCAGCCGCAGATGGATCTGCGGCCAGCCGCAGATTGATCTGCGGCCAAGATCGGGATTCTTAAGCGGCTCGCTGCCTCCAGATCTGTCACTTTCAACTTCGTACCCCACATAGATTCTTGAGATTTTGCTCGTTTGCAAAGGCCTTTTGTCGATTTCTCCAACTTTTCTGCAAAATCGCTCCGGTAGGATCGCCCTACGCGCTACAGGTAACACTTTGACCGTTCACTTTTCAATTTCGTCAGCGTTTTACTATACATTTGGCTATTTGCATGTTTAGAGATAGAAATGTATGCTTTACAATGCTATGCTATGTATTATCATATATGCATGCTATGTAGCAATTGTGTGAGTCCTATTTTATGCTCATGATGTGGTCCCACATACTGTTATTCCTTTTCTACAAGAAAATCATGCATTACTGTACTTTACATGTTGTAACTACACATATGAATGCAATTTTGATCTGTTTGAGGCTTGGATTGATTGAAAACACGTTTGGCTTATGCCTGGGATGTCCATTTTACAAACGGAACTCTGCCGAAATTTTTTTTTTTTTTTTTTTTTTTTTTACATACCATAAACATGCATCATGTTGCATTAATTATATGATGTGGGTAGGAATTTAGAATATTCGTTACATAATTCAAAAGGGAACTTACCTTCCTCCTTGCCTGTTCTGTCCAGCTATGGATCCCGATGCTCATAGTAGCTCCTCCGTGTCACGGACCTCAGGTGTTCGTCGTCGTAGGGCTGCACCTGCCCCCGTTCCTCCTCGGACCCGTCAGGCTCGCCGCTTGGCGGAGGCTGTCATTCGTCCTGCTCATCCGGACGTTGAGGAGGCTGTTCCTCCGGAGGTCGCGGCAGAGGGACCATCATCCAGCACACCGGCTCCATCTCCTCATAGTGCCCCGTCTGGCGCATCTGTGCAGATTCCCGATCTATTGGGTCGGGATCTCAGTCGTCATCCCTCGGCATCTCTCGTGGCTAACGAGGTATATTCGGTTCTATTCTGATTTTATTCTCGATTTCCCAATGCTCCTTTTATCCGGACTGACCCATTGGTGACTGCCCCAGGTACCCGAGTTTACTCAGCCGAGGGGCAACTGGTTCAACATCTACTCCCTTTACACGGCTTTGCACAGTGACTACCGGGCGGTGGTGGATTCTTGGGGCTTTCGTCACTTCTTTACCATCATTCCCCGGCAGTGCCCCTGGGGTTACATGAGGGCCTTATCAGAGCGCTGGTTCCACCAGACGCAGTCTCTTCACCTTCTTGACTGCGAGGTTGTGCTGACTCCCTGGGATTGGAGATACATTACGGGCATAGAGTTTGCCGGGTCCCGCGTTCCTCTAGATCTCGATATCACTCCTGTGGAGGTCCGGGCTTTATTGGGCTTCGGTGCTGAGGATCGGGTCTTTAAGGCCCGTAGCATTCGATCCGGTACTTTGGCTGTCGATGCTGTTGGGGGTCTGTACGCACTGCCCATTCCAGCGGATCAGGGCACCAGGGACATTCTGCTACGACGCCTGTTCCTGACCATCATGAGGGGTTGTTTTCTGGGGAACAACTCCTCCACCATTCATTTCAGCGTCGTAGGAGCGGTCAGAGACGTGGACCGCATCGGTGACTATGACTGGGGGTCATTCACCTTTGCCTATTTCCTCCATGGCATGCGTCTACGCTCGGAGGGCCAGACAGACGCTTGGCTCGGATTCTATCATTTTCTGCTGGTGAGACTTCTTTCTTTTTTCTTAATTTATTTCCCGTCAATTCATTTCTTTTCTTTCTGCGTCTGTCGGTTACTCATGCCTTTCACTATTTCTGTTCGCAGTTCTGGGCCTACGAGCGTCTTCCATGCCTGAGGCCTGTCACTACTCTCGGCCTTGATACTTATCCCCGGGGCCGACGGTGGCATCACAGCACTCTGGAGGAGGTCCCGATATCAGGCAGCTTTGCACACTGCCGCATCCAGCTGGAGCTGATCACTGCGGTAGATGTCGTCTGGATTCCTTACCTCTCCGAGCATTTGGCTGAGGGGTTTGATGCTGGGAACCCCTCTGGTCCGGAGTTCGAGCTTTCCACCCGTCGCCTCACTTTGCAGAGTATTGGAGGATGGGTGATGTATCTGGGGGAGCGCGCATTCAGATGCGTCACAGGAGAGATCCGGATCCCGCATTCCCTTCCTTTCACTACCTCCTGGCCGCTGGACTCTCAGCCCTCAGGGATCATGCTTGCAGGGGAGGACGGCCGGATGCTTTCTACGGGTCCCAGTACGAGTGATGCTTTTCGTACTTGGTGGGTGCCCCGCACTATCGGTCCTCAGACCCGGGCCACATTCTTCCTCGGGGATATGGTCCCTGGCTCGGTGATGATGACTGACTGGGCAGCCTGCGTTCGGAGCCCTACCCATGCCGAGCAGATTGCCACTCTGACTCGTCAGGTAGACCAGTTGTCCCTATATCTTCGGGTGCTGGGCCGGACTCCAGAGGATGCTTACACCTATGATCCTGATGGTACGGGTTATGATGCGGGGCCGAGCTCATCTGATGCCACCGCGCGGCCATACATCCCCGACATGAACTTTGGGCCCTCAACTTCGGCGACCCCGGGGGATCAGTTTGAGGATCCCGCCTTCATAGATGAGATTGACTTTATCTAGATCAGGATAGGATAGGGCTTTTCGTACCAGTACCTGTTTAGATTTATTCTTCATTTCATGCACTATGTACTGAACTCATTTATTTATTTATGCACAGTTCTTTATCTTTTATCCTCATGAAATTCATATGCTTTATCATTGACTGTACGATGCATGCTTTTTATTCATGGATAGAAAATGACCCCTGTATGGTCCTTTTGATACTATTTTCACAGATGACGTCCTCAGATGTCGTGGTATGCTTGGATTCCATTCCTCCTACAGGGTTGCTTGGCAGCCTCCTCCGTTGGTTGGACGGTTTTATCGCCGGCCGACAGGGTCATCGCAGATGGTCTTTTGGGACATTCTCGGTCCTTATTAACCTTTCAGGTGCCAGCGGGCTTTGTGGATGGTATTTTGAGATATTGGGTCCCTGTTCGTCAAGTGTTCAGGCTAGGGACAGTAGAGCTGACCCCCACCCTTGAGGAGTATGCTCGTTTCACCGGCCTGTCTTTGGATAGACCCTGTGTCCGGGTCACGTCTGGTTCCATGCGCCGTCAGTTCTTGACTTTTACTGGGTTGCGGAGGGCGGTTCTGCTATCGGCGATCACATCAGATCACCTGGTTCCTCTTCATTTTTTGATTGACCGATTCGGCTCTCCTAACAGTTTTCGCCACTTTCCTGGGGATTTTTCTGTATCGGAGGAGCGTTGGGGCGTTCTGAGGCTAGACGTTCTGATGGCCTGTATCATCTCAGTTCTGTACTTGCCCGCGGGACCTGATCATTTGGACATGCGGGTGGTCGCGGCCGTCAGGGCCCTTCAGGAGGATCACACCATTCTTCCCATGATATTGGCGGATACTTACATGTCAGCCTCATACTGTCAGTCCTTCCGAGGCAGAGTATTCCGAGGGAGCTCGACTTTGTTATATGTGTGGTTCATGAGTCATCTTAGTCCCATCGGCCATCTCCGTCGCCAAGGGTTTTGCTTCAGTCATGACATAACCACGTAGTTTTCATTTCGTCCTGTGAGCTGTACTGATGCGGCCTCCTGGACAGCATTTCTGTCGGTCATCGAGGATCCCTTTCATCTCCTGGTTTATTCGGGTTATTGCTCCTTTATGAGCTTCTTGACTCATGTGCCCGACCTGGACTTCATTCCCATTGCTGGCTTGAGGGGTGTGTCGACTTATCATCCCATGGCGGTGATGGGGCAGTTTGATCAGACACAGGATTTCCACCTCTTCACGGGCGCGGCCGACTACCGATTCCCTATATCATCCCAGACAGAGAGAGACCTACTGCGGGTATATGATCTTTGGCCTCGTAGGATCCTGGCCGAGTATAATGATAGTTGCCCCATCCAGACATTCGCTTATGTGCAATGGTTGCGCGGAGATTCGGATGCGGTTGGTGTGAGTCAGATTGGGACTTTTGATGACTCTGGAGTGACTTTCCCAGACGATACCATACATCACTCGATCTCAGCCGACTCTCTCCCTAGTCATGACACTGAACATAGCCGGATCCGACTGTCTTTGATGGCTATTGAATCTGAGAGGGATGCCGCCATTGCTGAGAGGGATGCTGCTATTCTAGCCAGAGATGCTGCCATAGCTGATAGAGATGTCATTGCTCTTCAGGCTAGGACAGTCATAGATGCACACTCTGGGACTATCAGCCGGGCCGCTGCCTTGTTGGACCGCATCGACATGATGGGACAGCAGATTTCAGGGGATGCTGATGCCCCAGATCTATCCACCACCCTATCCATCCTGCTTCAGTTAGTTGCAGATTTGTAGATTGTTTTATTTCCTGCATAGACTATGTTAATTTCATCGGTTATTGAGAAGGAAATCTTGTAACAAAAGACTTATATATGTAAACAGGTATTTAAATTTAGTCATTTTCCCTCTTTGTTGTATCGTTGCCCTTCATTGGATCATCATTTTATCCGGTTGATCATGATTTTGACATTTCGCTTTCTTTCTCTTCTCAAGTCTTGATGGAGATTTGACAGATATGGCCGTACCCCTGTCGATTTCATTGGATTGAGTTTCAGACTTTGGCTAACTGTTTGGTTTGATCGGGGTTATGTCAATTTGGTATGGAAAGGATTGGTTGGCTGGTTTCGGGAAAGTTTTGAGGGTTTAGGCAGGTTTATATGGCTGTTGGGAATTGACTTTGTTTTAGGGGAAGGATTATTATTTTTTTTATGGATCGGACCGCGCCATAATGGCTGCCTACGTACCCCCACAAGTTGGGAGATCAGGTCCTACGTAGTTCGCTCCTCAAAGGAAAAAGGAAAATTGATGATTTAAGCGTAGAATCGCTTCACTGAGTTAGAATTTAGGGGTTGTGGAAATGTTCTCACCATCCATTTCTTGCAATATGAGGGCTCCTCCGGATAGCACCTTCTTAATTACAAAAGGTCCCTCCCAGTTTGGGGCAAACTTCCCCTTGGCTTCGTCTTGGCAAGGCATGACTCTCTTTAGCACCAGGTCATTCTCCTTGAATTTCCGAGGTCTTATCCTTTTGTCATATGATCGGGAGATCCTTTGTTGATATAACTGACCGTGCCAAACAGCAGGCCACCCTCCTTTCATCAATTAGGGCCAACTGGTCGTATCGATCTTGCATCCAAATCCTCCTCGCTTATCTGAGCATCGATCATTATTCTGAGGGATGTCATCTCAACCTCAATTGGCAGGACGGCCTCCATTCCATACACCAAAGCGTAAGGGGTTTGCCCCTGTAGAAGTACGCGTTGATGTTCGATATGCCAGCAGGGTGAGGGGTAGCAGATCTGGCCATCCCCGATGATTAGCAGACATTTTTTGCCATAATCTTCTTGATGTTCTTATTGGCAAGCCTCCACTGCCCCATTCATTTTGGGACGGTAAATGACAGAGTTGAGGTGTTTGATCTTAAACTGGTCGCATAATCCCTTCATGAGGGCGTTTGTTCAAATTCTTAGCATTGTCGGAGACCAAAACCTCAGGTTGCCCGTATCGACAAACGACATTATTCCTGATGAACCCAACGATAACCTCCTGAGTGACTTTGGGGAAAGAGGCTGCCTCTACCCACTTGGTGAAATAATCGATCATGACGAAAAATGAATCGGTGCCCGTTGCTTGCTTTGGGCTCTATTGGCCCGATTACATCCATTCCCCACATTGAGAATGGCCAAGGGGAGGTCATACAGTGCAGTTCATTGGGGGGCGTATGGATCACATTTACCGTGCGCTTGGCATTGATAACACCGTTTGACATGATCATCGCAGTCGGCTTTCAATGTTAACCAGTAATGCCCCGTTCTCAAGATCTTTTTGGCCAGCATCGGTCCACTCATGTGTGGCCCACACACTCCACCATGTATTTCGTTCATAATCCTTTGGGCCCCTGCGCCTGATCCACGCACTGCAATAGTCCCAAACCGGCATCCCTCTTGTAGAGTGAATCCCCACTCAAGTAGAACTTCATCGCCATTTTTTGAATTCTCATCCTTTCAGTTCGACTTGCCTGGTCGGGAATGGATCTATCTCTCAAATATTCCCTGATGTTATGATACCAGGGCTGCCTTGTCAACCCCACCTCGTCTGATAACACTGCCACATGCTCCTCATATGCCGGGGCATTTTGTACGGCTATCTCAACCTGCGGAATGTCTTTTCTTTTGATTATGCAGATTAAGGAGGCCAGGGTTGCCAACGCATCTGCAAAATCATTCCAACCCCGGGGGATATGTCGAAAAGCGATATCTTCGAACTCTTGCATCAGCTGGGTAACACAACGATGGTATGGGAGTAACCGAAGCTCTTTAGTGTTGTACACCCTGATTGCCTGTCTGATTACCAATTCTGAATCCCCGAACACTGCTAGCCTCCTCACTCCCATGTCGCGGGCCAAGCGGAGTCCCAAGATACATCCCTCGTATTCCGCGGTGTTGTTCGAATTGCTGAAATGCAGTTTAGCGGCTACGGGGTATTGTTCTCCGGTGATAGAGACCAGGACTGCTCCGGCTCCTGCCCCTTCAGCATTCATGGCACCATCAAAATACAGCTTCCAGAATTGTCCCTCATCATTGCATTTCGTATCTGATACCCAGAATATATCTTCACCCGGTAGAGGAGTTTCTAATGGTTCCATCCCTCCCGACGGCATCTCGGCCAACTGAATCTGCGATTCCTTGCCCCTTCATGGCTTTCTGAGTTACGTATACCATGTCGAACTGCTGTAAGATTAACTGCCATCTTGATAGTCGACAATTCAACATGGGCCTTTCAAAAATATACTTCAGGGGATCCATTCTCGATATCAGGTACGTTGCATGCCCATGGAGGTAATGCTGTAATCTCCCTGCAAGCCCAGGCCAGAGCACAACAGGTCTTTTCGATGGGAGTGTAATTCTGTTCACATTGGCTAAATCTTTTTGCTGAGGTAATAGATGGCCTGCTCTTTACCTGCCTCATTCTTTTGTCCCAGCATGCATCCCATCGCAATGGCATTGACCGATATGTACATAAACAGGGGGGATCCCATCCTTTGGGTGGGGTTACAGCACCGGTGCCTCAGTCAGCTGCTTTTTAATGGTCTGAAAGGCCCTCTGACATTGCTCATTCCATTCTTGGGAAGCACCCTTCCTCAACAACTTGAAAATTGGCTCGCACGTAGTTGTCAAGTGGGATATGAAACGGCTGATGAAGTTTATTCTTCCCAGGAATCCTCTTATCTCTTTCTCTGTGTGAGGTGCCGGCATATCCATAATGGCCTGAATCTTTGCCCGATCCAACTCAATGCCCCGATCACTACCCATGAATCCCAAGAGCTTACCCGATTGTACTCCGAAAGCACACTTGGCTGGATTGAGTTTCAGGTTTATACTTTCTGAGTCGATCAAATAGCTTTTTAAGATGGGGCTACATGATCAGACTCTACCTTTCGATTTCACAATAATGTCATCCACGTAGACCTCTATCTCCTTATGCATCATGTCATGGAACAGGGCCATCATAGCTCTCTGATAGGTAGCCCCTGCGTTTGTGAGACCAAAAGCCAATCGTCTATAGCAAAACGTGCCCCAAGGGGTGATGAATGCGGTCTTTTCCCGATCTTCCTCCGCCACCATTATCTGATGATACCCCGCAAAGCAATCCACAAAAGAGTACATTTCGTACTGGGCTGTGTTATCCACCAGGATGTGTATGAAGGGCACCGGAAAGTTATCCTTGAGACTGGCCTTGTTTAGATCTCTGTAGTCTACGCATACCCTCACCTTTCCTCCAGGTTTAGCCACTGGGACTACATTTGATAGCCATTCAGGGTAGGTGGACACCATAATGATTCCGGCCCTGAATTGTTTAATGATCTCCTCTTTCACTTTTAGGCTCCACTCGGGTTTCAACTTCCTTAGCTTCTGCTTGACAGGCCTGAAACCCTCCTTGATGGGCAACCGGTGTACCACGATATTGGTGGACAATCCGATCATATCCTCGTGTGACCAGGCAAAGACATCCTCATATTGGCTTAGCAACTCAGCTATTTCTACTTTTTGGCTGGTGGTGAGGTCTATCCCTATCTTGAGTTCTTTTGGGTTGTCTGGGGTTCCAATATCAATGGTGATGGTTTGGTCCAAATTGGGTTTGGGTTTATCCTCGACCCATCCTTTGATCTCGTCAGGCGCATCATCGTAATCTGTCTCGTCTTGCTCAATGCCCATCAAATCGAAATCCAGCTCAATGTCAAAATCATAATCATCATTCAAATTTGAGAGATCGTTTGTTAGGCAAGGATTACTCAATTTGGTACACCTGACATGAAACAAAATACTTGTCATATATAAAATCATTTTCCACGGATGATCGCATTTTCAAATAACACGAAGGAACGACATAATTATGCAGAAATAAAACAACAACAAAAATAGAACTTCTTCATTCCCTCATCCTCTGGGGTCTACCACCCTGACGTCGGGTTTTACCCTTGTTTGGATATTATTGGCCTCACGGTCCAATTGTCGATGGTCAGGTCAGGCGATATGTGCTCGATGAGAGGTGGCTTTATACCGGACACTTCCCCGATGACCATGCCCACATCGCCCGAGTCTCCCTTCATACCCCCCTTAGGAATAATCAACCCTGCCCAATCGATGATAGGCACACTTTGTTGGGCTCTTGGTGTGGCAACATTCGTCCCCTCTTCATTGCTTATTAATTGTCCGGGGATATAGCATTGGGTTTCGAACTCTTCCGCGATCTCCTGTAGGAAACTTTCCCTTTTGGCTAATTCATCATTGGTGGGGGCCAAATCTTCACCCCCTGCTCTAGTCACAGGCTCGCTAGTCCCCTGCTTATTGTTGACCGGGGTCACCGGGCTGCCAATCAATCGAATCGGGCCCATGCCCTGACGGCTTCTCCATGTTATACCTCCATGATATCCCAAACCTGCCTTGCCTACCTGATGGGGCAGTTGAATGGGCTTGGTGATTCCTTGACTGCTTCTTCCTAACCCTTGTCCAGGCTGGAACTTCATCCTTATCACTTCCCTTGCAACAAAAGTAAGTTCTGGAGAGACCCTTGGCTTCACGGCCGGAGCCCCCAAGCATCTGTATTGGGGAGTGCTAATCTCTAGTGCCTGAAAACTGGCTGGTGCCGCCGACTCATCCACATTGATCACTGGTAGGCCACCCCTGGGAGGAGAATGGTCATCACATTCGGCCGAGATCGTTACCAGATTCCCATTGATGATTAGCTTGATTTGTTGATGGAGCGTAGAAGGCACTGCCCCGGCCATGTGTATCCACGGCCTCCCCAGCAGCAGGTTATAACTGGCGGTGATGTCTAGGACCTGGAAAGATATATCAAAAGTACAGGGACCTATTTTCACTGGTAATTCTATTTCCCCAATTGTATCCCTCCGGGAACCATCGAAGGCTCGCACCACCACGTGACTGGCCCGTAGGCGCTTGGGATTAATGTTCATCTTCTGCAATGTGCTGAGGGGACAAATATTCAATGCCGATCCCCCATCAATCAACACCCCATTCATGATATACCCCGAGGAGATTACCGCAATATGCAGCGGTTTTCGATGTCCCCTTCCTTCCTTGGGTATGTCCTCCTCTGCAAAGGATATCACGTCGCTCTCCATCAAATGGCCCACCAGCTGGCCGAAACCTTCCTCACTAATTTCCCTGGGCACGTATGCCTCCTCCAGAACCTTCGTCAAAGTTTTGCAATGCTTATTGGATGACAACACCAAGTCCATGACTGATGTTAAGGTTGACTCCTCATTTAAAATCTGAATCCCCCTCGTTTTCGGGTGATCCATCCTTTTCAAGAATTATATGGCCCTGTCCTCGGAAATCTCTTCATTTTTTTTCTTTTGGCTTTCAAGGACTCGCCCGGGAAGATATAAGGGGTTCCCCTTTGTCGTCACAGAAGCACAACTGGCCGCTTCCTCTGGCGTTCCCCCATAATTCCAGGGTACTGTCTTTAGACTATTGATAGGGATTTGCGGTCTTGCTGCCAGAATGATGGGTTTCGGTGCCGCCAATTTGACGGGTCCCTCCGGGGTATTTCCACTTATACCCATCAATCGAATGGGCGCTCCCCGTGCATTCCCATGACTGCTTATCACGTTGGTCATTTCATCCATTTTTCTGCACATAGTTCAACCTTGACGGCCCCTCGACTTCACTGTCCTCCATCATATTGACCCCCCCTCCATCATGTCTTGGTAGGGGATTTGCTTTAACATTCGGGGAGTCTGGCTGTTCCACCACAATTTCCCCACTATCAATCAGGTTTTGGATTCGATGTTTCAACGTCCAACAGTCTTGTGTATCATGGCCAGGGGAACTGGAGTGGTATGCACATCGCTTGCTCGGGTCAAACCTTCTACCCTTTGGGTCACTCGGTGGTGCCAGACCAACTATTTTCTTTTGGGCTACTAATACCGCTAATACTCGTTCAAGTGGCTCCCCGAGCGGGGTGAATACTCGATTTTGCGAGGCCTCATATCTCCTTCGTCCCTCTGCTCTTTGATCTGTGAAGTTGGGCTGCCGGGATGGCCCCACCCTCTGCACCTGTACCGGAAGATGGCTTTCTGCCTTTTTGGATGAGCCCTGAAGGATGAGGGAGACGTCCTCCTCTTTTTTCTTTTGCACCCTTCGGGAAGTGCTACCATAATTACCGCTTTGGATCTGTTCTGCAGCCGTTTCCAAAGCCGTGAGATCCCGAATTTTGCCGGATTTTAAACCCATGTCCACCATTTCTCCGTGTTTTAACATTTCGGCGAAAGGCCTACCAATCCCCGATATGACTCGCTCATAATACGGTGCTTCCTGAATGTCCACAAAAGTCATCACCATCTCCGATTCGCTCATCGGAGGGTTCACTTGCGCGGCCATGCCCCTCCATCGTTGCGCATATTCCCTGAAGGATTCCCTAGGCTGCTTCTTAACTTTTGTCATTTGGTACCTGTCAGGGGCCATCTGGGCCTGAAAGCTGTACTGGGTTAAGAAAGTATGGGCCAATTCCTCCCAGTTGTGGATTCGGGCGTTGTCAAGGCGGGCATACCAGATCCTCGCCTCCCCAGTTAAGATTTTCTGGAATAGCTGCATCCTCAACCCCTCGTCCTCGGCATAAGACCCGAGTTCTCCAATGTATATTTTCAAATGCGTGTAGGGGTCTCCCTTTCCATTGTATTTTTCAAACTCGGGGACTTTGAACTTTTCTGGATATCTGGTTCCGGGGAAAACACACAGATCCGAGTAATTGACCCTACCCAGGGAGCCTATGCCTCGCAGAGATTGGATGGTCTCCTCCATGTGTCTCATTTTTTTCCGAAGGTCGTCGGTGTCCCCTTCCTCTGGGATAGTAATCACTGTCTTGTTAGGTATGGGAACGGTCCTTGTAATGACTGGCTCGTCCTTGAGTTGGGGTTGGTCATCCTTACCCAGGTTTACAATATTTTTAGGAGGATTCTGGTCACCCCGTGGTGGTGGAATATTATGTGGTCCTTGGCTTGGCGGATCCTGTCTGAGTAAGAACTGCTCTTTTAGGATCGTGGCCATTTCCATCATCTGTTTCTTGAAGTCATCAAACTCTTCCCGAGATATGGAACCATGATTAGGAAGATCGGCCATTTCAGATGTAGAATTTTGGGTTTTCTTAGACTGCGAACGGGTTTGAGGAGCAATCCTACAAAACAAACGGTTCGAAGCTTAGTCCGGGGAAATGAAAGGATATGGATGCATGCAAAAACTGTAACTTTTTGTGCTTTGGGTTTTTTAATCTTTCCCTGTAAAACAGAAAGTTAGTAGTCCTTTTAATGCAATAACCAACGCTAAACATGCTTTATTATGCTTCCCCAACTATTCCCTGCAATTCACAGAGGTTAGTAATCTCTTTTTGACACGGGAAAGGGGTACATGAATATTGAATGAGATCATGACCTTTACTAAACATATAAACGTAAAAAGGCATGAAGAGACTTTTCCTGCGTTGGGTTAAATCTGAGGATGACCTATCCTAGGGTTACTCTCACGGGCTTTTCGGCATGAAGGTCCCCAAATCTTCGCAATCTTACTCGTTTGAGCCCTTTCGATTGGAGCGGATTTGGGTGGTGCGTTTCCTGAGCCATCTCCGGGGAGCAGCCCCTTCGAGTCCAGTAATAAGCAACCGACAGGTTCGCCTCAGGAGGAGGTACTCTCTCAACATACATTCACATTCATCGTCCTCACCGTATGCAAATGATTACTTAAAAGTAAAGCAATTCTATTCAATCATTCATCTATTTGGACAAAACACACAATCACACAACAAAAGAAACAAAAAAATCAAAATATCGCATGCATACACATTTTTATGAATTTCAAACGATAGGATAGCATCAAGAAATGAACGCGGCTTAAGCCCTCTAGTGTCCCCAGCAGAGTCGCCAGCTGTCGACGCCGGGTTTTTCTCGTCTCTTTTTCTTTTCCTATTTTAGCCTTTTGGTTTTGGTGATTTGGGGGAAAAGGTCGGCCTTGATGTCGACGGGGTTTTGAAAGATCGTTTTTTATGATGAGCCAATTAACCAGAGTCGCCAGTTGGTATATTTGAAATGGATGTACCAACTCATCCGAATTTTCGTTTTTTATAAATCGCTGGCTCATATGTGACTCCGAATTAAATGGTCTGCGAATCGAGATTAATAGAGTTCGGGGGCTTGCTTAAGCGAGGGGAAGGTGTTAGGCACCCCCCGACTTCCGTGAAATACGGTTACCGCAATCTTGATGCTTTTCCTATCCTTTAATTCATGAAACGTATATGCGTGCGTGTGTGTGTGTGTGTGTGCCTAAATGAAAGTTGTGGTGAGTTTGTATGAAAAAAATCATTTGGATTTTTTAGGGAAAATCGTGCTTTAGTTTTGAGAATGCTAAAAAATGTCTTTTCGGTATTTACGAGAAAACCTTATTTTCTTATTGAGAAAGATTTGATTTTAAATTGAGAAAAGCTATGAGATTTTATTAAGTGTTTGTTTTGGTAAAACGTGAGTTTGTTAAACCTTAGCCAAAATAGGAATCGAGATTTATACGTTGCTTTCCTAAATGATAGGCAATTTCTAGAATCTCTTTCGCCCTATGTATCAAGGTTTAGTAAAACGTTTATTTCTCTTTATAAAACCATTTTTTTGTGACATTTGGAAACAACTTCCTTTTAGCTTTCTCGTAACATAGGAATCAACTTTCATTAACACTTCCAATTTTTAGCCTCGTGATGCTAATATCCTACTTTGATTAATTTTAGCAAAATCTTTATTGTCTTGGCTTTGAAATCTTTTTGTTGGGCGTTTACAAATCGAACTAAATATCAAACGCGTAGGGGGCTATTCATGGGCATGTAAGCCATCAAAATATCCCCTAACGCCAACAATCACATATTTCACTATCACGGGGCCTTAAACCCGATTCTCGCTCTAGCGTCGTTTTAAGGCCCAACGATTACATGTTACAACAAAACGAGTACCTTGCCTCCATTACATATATCAAAACGTCCATCATCGGATTTGGACCCCGGGGTCGCATTCCTAGGCTCACACCCAAGATTACTACATACCCGCAAAATGAATACTACGAAACTAAACAACACGGATTTGCCTAATACACCATGATATCCGAAAATGATAATCTAAATAAATTACATCCAAGAAATCACCATAAATAAGCTAGAAATTTCACCAATTGGATATCCTCGGGTTATTAGGAAGAATTTTGTTCCGATGGAACCCTCACTAATAATCCCTAATCCATGATTTCACAATACAATGCAAAAAAAGGATACATTTAAGAGGATTCGGATAATAAGAGCCTATCAAAAATGGTACAAACAAATGTCAAAAACAAAAGATTTTCACCTTGCAAAATGATCCCCACAATATGTAGGAATTTGTGTATTGAGTAGAGTAGAAAATATGAGATATAATCTCACAAAATTGGTACAATTCCTCACTCTTTTCACTCTTTTTCTCTCCTAATTGCCCTTATTTTGTTGCTGTTTTCTCCCTATTTCCCCGCTGCTACTGCTGGATTTTTTTTCTTCTTCTTCCTCCTTGTTTCTGTATGCGAACTGGCCTGATAAGGGACTGCCAAGGGCAGCCGCAGATTGATCTGCGGCTGGCCCTTGGTTCTCCCCCCAGCCGCGCTCGAGTCCCGTGCGCTCGAGTCCCGTGCCGTCTCGAGTTCCGTCCTTGGCCGCGGATTGATCTGCGGCTGACTGTGCTGATTTTCTCATTTTCCGCACCTCGTCTCGATTTCCGTGCCGTACCGTTGATTTCCGTTGAAGGGCTTGCATTCTGCAGTCCGGAGATCGCCGGGAAACGTGTCATGTCATCCGGGTAAGTGCAGCGATCAGTAACTGACTCCCGACATCTGCGCGTCGTCGTGTCGGCCTCGATCTCGTCTAGTGGAGATGGCTTTGAGTTTCATCTTTATGTCCTCCTTCCATTCTCGTGGGCCGGGTCCATGGACGAATTTGCCCTCCTGTCAGGGTTAGTATAGGAAGTGCAAAATTTGGGTGTTTACACTATCTATATAGATCTTTATCCCCAATATGTAGGATGCTTCTCCCAAGTCCTTCATGGAGAAGTGTTTAGATAACCAAATTTTAACTGATTGTAGCATCGGTATGTCATTCCCTATAAGTAATATATCATCAACATATAATACCAGGATTGTCACAGCACTCCCACTAACTTTCTTGTACACACATGGTTCATCCTCATTTTTGATAAAATCAAACTCTTTGATTGTCTCATCAAAACGGATGTTCCAACTTCGAGAAGCTTGCTTCAATCCATAAATGGATCTTTGTAACTTACATACTTGATTTGTTCCAACCTTTGAAACAAAACTGTAATGCCCGTGAATTTTGAACGTCCTTATTAATTAAATCTAATTTAATTTAATGAGTTAACGTTGTGTTCTATTTAAACCAACTTGGGTTAATTGGTGGGAGATGTATAAGATGTGTCTATACTTGTGTTGGCAGGTATGATATAACTATGGTTAAGAAATAACCATATGTGAGTCAAGTGTAGGAATTGGTGTGTAATGGCTAAAATGGCCAAGAGTGGTTAATAACCAAGGTAATTATGAAGGGGCAATAACCATTGTATATCCAAGTGGTTAATAACCAATGTAATTATGGCGGGATAATAACCATTGTGTTTAAACAATGTAATTATGGCAAGATAATAACCAATGTCTAATAACCAATGAAGAATGGTTAATAACTAATGGATAATTAAGATTTTGTGAAAAGACTATTTTAACCTTAAAAGAAGTTGGGTAATGATTAAAATACCCTAGAGGAAGTTGCTAGGAAGCTTCCTATTATTGATGAATTGATCAAATTGCCCTTGCCTAGTCATGATTAATGACTATTTTGCCCATGGTCTCTACTTTCCTATAAATAGGACTCATCACCAATGATAGTAGGGGTTGGTTCATTTATTATTCACCAAGTATAGAGAGTAAGAGCTTAGAGAGAAAAAGAGAGTGAGATTAGCATAGTTCATGCATCTCAAGTTCATCACATACTTTGGTAGATCAAGGAGAGTAGCTACAAGATCAAGGTGAAACCCTAAACCATTTCCTTCTATCTTACTTTGTTTTATTTTCATAGTTTTTGAGAGATTTTGTTCTAAGACTCAAGAATCATTAGATCTTCATGCTTCATGTATAGATCTAATCCTCTTGAGTGTTAGAATGGAGATTCAAAGGAAGAAAAGGAACTTATGTTCTTAAAGGGTAAAAACCCTAGCTTTTCTTCACTTGGATCACCCATAACTTGAGATCTACAACTTGGATTTGTGATCCGTTGAAAGGGGGTGCTAGGTACATGAGCTAGCTAGTAAACCCAAGTGGTAGAACACAAATCCAATAATTTTTGAAGCCTTGGAGGCTATTTTCCCAAAACAGTCCAGCTATAAAACTTAAAGCTTTAAAACCCTAAAAGCTTGTTGTCCTCATTTTTCCAAAGGTTGTTTCGGCCAGTTATGCATCTGTTAAAAATCTGAGAAAAATCACAGAGGTACCTTATGAATTATCTACAAGTAGCAAAAAGAATGAACACGTTTCGATGTGTACGTTTTATGTAAAGGCTTTTACCGTGAAGGACTCCTAAATATTCATACCCAGATTTCTCACTGTGTGTACCTTGAAAACATAAGAAATTTTTACAATATGTTTATGCATATTATGAGAGTGTACCCTGAAAATTTCAGAATTTTCTGAGCAAAACTTGATTTATGAAAAATGTAACAAGATTCGCAGATTTTGAGTACTTTAAAAATAGTAAATCACTTTCTAAATTTCCAAAACAATTTGTGGATCATTGTTGGACCATATACTATCCAGATCCAGAGGATAATAATTTTTAGAACCTATTTGCTATTTTTCATAATAATGTTATAGTTATGGTTAAAAGAAAATAAATGGTTAAATGATGTCATAAATAAGGAAAATGTGATTTTTAAGCTTGGATACTCCTAATATTATATATTATGACTATTGAGGGGTATTTTGGTAATATGTAATGAGAAATAATATTTATGACTTTTTATGGGTAGTAAAGGAGTTGTTTAATAAAGGGTAAAACAATTAGAATAAATTATTTATTCACCTCATAACTTATTAAATTATTACTATGATATTTGTAATATAAGAATTCGATATTTTTAAGTAAACAAAGAAATATTGAGATTAAAACTTTATGGAAATATTATTGAATGGGTAATAATATTTATTTTAAGCATTAATAAATGATTAAGATATTATTAAAATGGCTAATAATATTAGGTTAAAATATTATTAATGATATGAGAATTAAAATATTATTAAGAGATTAATAATATTAGATTAAAATATTATTGGATGATTAAAATATTATTAAGATGTTAATAACATTAGTAAACGAATAAAAGTGTTATTAGTGGACTAATAATACCAAGAGGTAAATTAAATATTATCAGGATTGATAATATTAAGTGTCTTATAGGATTTACGATAGTCTATTTGCTTATGTGTGCTATGTGATTGGCTTAATTGTTAAATAAATAGCATAAGTAGGTGTGTCGATATACAACTACGCAGTACTAATTGATAGATCGACATTATCTGTGACAACCCGAATTTTCGAAAATAATTATAATAAGAATTGAATATAGAATAATTCTTATTATGAGTCGAGTTTAAATATATATGTGTTATATACATTTATGTGATTTATTTGGTGAGTTTAATATGTATATATATCAATGTAATATATATACATAGATACAGAATGAATGAGTTAATAGTTAATAATTGTAACGATCGCGAGTCATGGGTAGCTTGGCTTGGTAATTCGAGCTTATGATATATTATTGAATAAAAATAGACTTTTATTGATAATATTATGTGGTAAGTGTTTAAAGGTTATATTATAACCTAGATTATGTATAGACGATGATTAATAAGTATGAAAGTTTTCGTATTAGCTAATTTGGCGGATTCGAGAAATATCGCTAAGGTACTATTTATTGGATTAAATAAATAGTTGAAGGATAATATTATTGCACGAGTTATTTATTGTAAAGATGCTAACCCAATATATGGGTGAGATATATGTACGTTGATGTATATGATTATGGGGAGTTAATCGGGAAGAGTAGCGATCGCGAATCGTGAATACCTTTGTAATTTGGGTTTATTAATATTATTAATGGATTAAATATTATTTTTATGCGACGTGTTTTAAGGTTATTCTATAACCTAGATGAGGTCAATGTATGAATTTTTATGCGTTGTTGAACCGTAGGAGTGAATAGTTGATTTTTTGCAAAAGATCGCAAAATCACTATTCACCGGGCACGTTTCCCGAGGCACGATTCATGCCATAATATGTTTATGTCTTTTTCGATGTTGAATAATTTCATAAATACGTGTATGCGTAGGAATAATTTTTCCAAGTGTCAGAAATTTTATTTGAGCTGATACGTGATTTTATCCGTATCCGAAATGTATAATATGTGTGTTCCGAATAAATGGACAAACCCCATAATAAATATTTATTCGCGTCCCAATATTTTATGGGCATACCCATTTTAATTTTGGGTAGAGTTATTGACCAAAGTTGGTACAAAAGTGGGAGTTATCGGATATAATTTTGTGTATTTGTGTATTTATTTTGGCTTGTCACTCCAAGAGGGGACCAACCAAACATTTTAGACCAATAAGAATTGAGGGAGGAGGAAGTGGTCGGGCAAACCTAGCAATTGTTGGACAAAATTCATTGAGTCCCCAACTTCTCCTTGATAGCCTCATTTTCATCCTCCCAAAGCCCCCCCACTTCTCCCAAACCTTTCCATTTTTCCCATTTGGTTCAGCTGATAGAGAGGGAGAGAGAGAAGGAGAGAGCTTGCAAGAAGGAAGGTCGCCGGGGAAAAGAGAAGGAAGTTGCCGGAAAAGAAAGGAAGAAGAAGAAGAAGCACGGGTGAAGAAGGAGAATGAGAAGAGGAGAAGAAGTAAGAGCGGAAGGAGGAAGAGGAAGCTCTAGCAAACCTCCATAACCTTCAAGAAGTAAGAATCAAGAGGTAACCACCCTCTCCAAGCTCACTTCCACCATTTTTGAGTTTTTGAAGCTTTTTGATGGGTTTTGATTTTCTGGAAGTTTTTGGTTGTTGTTGTTGTTGTTTGTGTTTGTTTATCAATGTTACCAAGAGACTTTATAAGCCATTAATAACGTCAAAGTAGAACAAAAACGAACAAAAAATCCGAACCTTGGCTTTTAAGGATGAACTTTGGACATTTTTGGACAAATAGACCATTCGGACGAATATTTTAGAGGACTTGTAACTTTGATTTTATGTTGGGTTAATTTGTTTGTTGGTATGATATTGTACTTCCATGGGTTGTGAAGTTAACCCAGTTGGAATGGAGTAAAAAGGAGTTAAAACAATGATTTTGGTTGAAGATTTTTTGTGAAGAACACGAAGAACACGAAGAAACACGAAAATAAAAGCATGAGTTGATTAACTTTGGCCTAAGATTTTGGCCATGTTAATGTTAATGAATAACTCTGAATTTTTGATATGTTGTAGCCCTATGTCTTAGGAGTCCATAGGAGTCCATAACGGACCAATTTGAACGTGTATTGAGGGAGTTATGGTGATTGGAAGCAAGATAGGTCTTAGAACACCAAAACAGAGCATTCCGGGAAGCAAAACGGGTTGGAGACTCAGGCCTAGCGCCAACGGCGCTTGGCTGGGCGCTTGTAAGCGCTGGCCACGGGGCCAGCTACTGCATAGGAGCGCTGTAGGCGCTGGCCATAGGCCATTGTTGAGCGCCAACGGCGCTGGTAAGGAAACTGGGCAACAACTGCTCCGACGTCCTTTAGTAAAATGGGCATAACTTTCTCATACGAACTCGGATTGAGATGATTCAAGATGATTCGGAAAGAGAACGAGTAGACCCTACAACTTTTGTTCTTTGAGTTTTTCAATTTGAGGTCGGGATCAATTCCCAAATTGACCATTTTGTGTGACTAATGTGTTTTTGGAGGCAATCGGAGAGAGTGTCGAGCATGTCAGGCGCGTAAGCACGCGTAATGCTCCCGAAAATGTTAAATGATGTTCTAAGTTTTATAACATGAATGTTTATGATTTATAATGATACTTAAACATTAACCAATGAGTACTAGATAAATTGAATGGGCCATGTTAGGCGTACGCAAATGCATGTCGCCTGGGCGTTCGAATAATCAAGTTTAGCGTATAGACGTGCAAGCATCGTAACGTCGTAACTAGTGTGTATAATCTTGTTTAATATTTTGTTTCTAATAATAATGAAACCTGATAGTGTGTTATAAACCAATGCATGAGCATGCTAAGCACATGCAAAGGAGGCGAATTAGGTGTGTGACGTGTAAACGTCGAAACGCCGTGTAAAGTGTTAATGAACTTGAATAATGTCTCGATTCAAATGAAACGAACCATTATAAGATACGGGATGGGGTTTAATGTAACCAATAAGTATTGATGGTGATAAGGGTCGTAACGTTTTTCAAACGACGCGACGCCGAGTAACGTTTTAGAGTTAATCGCGTTATTAATTTATAATGCGCGAACAATATGAGATAAGAGTTGTTATATTGTAAACCATTATATGAAGCCTTTTTAGTGGCTAATTGGTATTTTATTGTTAAATAAATTGTGTAGGATATTTGAAGGACGACTCATCATAATTTGGCAAGGAACGCTTAAAGGCAAGTTCTTTCAGTAACTTGTTGACTTATTTAAATGTATTGATGTACATGACTTGATTACTAAATCTTTCATTGTTATACTGAATTATACGCGAGCATGATTAAAGTGTGCACAATGTGAAACTATGGTGACTATATTGTTCTATGTGGAACTTGAACTATTGTGAATATATAATGTGAGATGCATGAAGTATGCTATGAGATACATGATGCATGTATACAGATGAATTGCATAAGATTTATAATGCATGAGTAAGATGCATAGTATGAGAATCATGATCCATGGATAAATGCAAACTTATGTGTTACGTGAAGCATGAAATGTGAAAACTGTTAGTTCTTGCTGAGCCGTCGTGCTCATTCTTGCAAAAATAAAACTTTTGCAGATTTACGATGCAATGCAATTATCTTGATATCGTGATGATAAGGAGTAGAGGCACAGGGATTCAAGAAAGGTTGCAAAATTGTTTCTTTATTGTAATTATTTAGCGGTGATGACAGTGTATGATGTACGTGAATTTGAATATCTAAACCTTGAGTTAAAGATGAAGGTTATCCATTATAGTATTTATGATGTGATTATGTTAGTTACTTGTTATAGTAAACTAGAAGGATGACGATGATGTATAAAGGACATTTTTATAACGATTGTTTTGGTTATTGATTAACCTTGCGTTATATTCAGGGATCGAATAAGTCAGGAATTTGAATCTTGCGTTCACATATGAGATATTGTAAAGGACCATGGTATTTACTCGACCTTGATCATAAGTGTAGTATTTAAAGGTTACGAAATCTGGATTTGTAATAAAGAGTGTGATGGTAAGTTTTAATACTTATTGTTGTATAGTACTGTTACGTACAACATGAATAAGCGGTTATATTTGTGACGATTATTAAATGATGTATTAATTAAGGTCTTCGTACCTGAGATTAGATAGGAAAATGTTGTAATAATCTTGTAATTACTTTCATGTAGTAAGATCATGTTTTAGTCATGGTTTCGAGGCTTGGGACGACAATATTTATATTATATCAATGTAAATATGTTATTTTTCCGCATTAAGTTATTGTTAGATTGATATATGAATGGCACAGTGATGCACCGAATTCGTGGATAAGGTAACCGGATTTGGGGGCGTCACAGGTTGGTATCAAAGCTGATAGGTTATAAACCTTAGGTAAGAGTACCTTAGGCTATAACTATAGTGAAGGAAGATGATAATGATGAAGATAGTGAATAGATATAAAACTCAAATAGAGTTTAATTGATAGTAAATGAATTTAGAAAAATTCATAGTAAGAGTTGAGATATATATAAGATGATTCAAAGAAGAATCTCGATGCGTTATAAAAGATGAGAATTGGGAGGAGTTACTTGACTCCAAGTGATATAGATGATAAGTATTGATCAATCATAGACGAGGGTCTATAAGGCGTAAAGATGCAATAAAATCATATATTGTGATTAAAGAGAAGAGTACAAGAGATCGTTAAGATGAAACGATCGTAGGATAAGAAGATCGTTAATGTAAAACGATTGTTAGAGTAAGATCACTAAGTGATTGGATTAAGTCATAGAATGATAAATGATCAATTGAATGATTAAAAATTTTAGCTCAATGCTATAGATAAATAGTACTATGAGATAGTGCGAGTATAACTCAGAAAGAGTTATGGATGATGAAACACCAATTAAATTCTTGTTGAGCGACGAGTAAGCTAGGATTGGGGGTGATTTCAATTGAGGACTCATGTTAGTGGCTGAGTTGTGCAATTCCTTGTATGGGCGGGGAATTCGTGCTTGGTTTGAGAACCACTTAGCTTTCTATATCGGTATAGTGGTTGAGTTGAACAATTCCTTGTATGGGCGGGGAATTTGTGCTTGGTGTAACAACCGCTTAGCTTCCTATATTGATTAGTGGCCGAGTTGATCGATTCCTTGTATGGGCAGGGGATTGTGATGGGTTCGACAATCACTTAGCTTCCTATATTGATAATCGTTGGAACCTGGTATCGCGCTAGCGGTATACGTATGATGAGAAGGTGATTCTTTTCTCATATCTATATTTGATGGTTAGAGAATAATAAGATTAGGTGCGAGTTCTTGAAACTCATACTTATGGTAAGTTCGTGACTCATAATCATATGATATGTTTTGAGCCCCTCAGCGTATGGACAGTCCTTGATTTGTTTCTTGGACTACGTATTGCTAGGACAAGTTCCTAAAACTCATATTATTGTGGCAAGTTCCTGAACTCATAATGTGTGGTAAGTTGATGAACTATATTGGGGTATAGGAAAGTTGTAGAGCGAGATTATGAATTCTCAAAATGATAAGCAATAGTGATGTTTGAAATAGATAGAATTATTAAGTAATGGTGTATTGAAGAGAGAATTGAGTTGATGAGGAGACATGGATATTCCAAATCTTTTAGCTATGCTAGACTTCGAAATTTATTGACTTCGTGCTGACATTTGCACTTTTGCTCCTCGAAAAATGTATGTGGCCAGATTTCTGGACCAGGGATTTTAAATGTACTATTATTCATATGTCTATGCTAATAGTTTCGGCTAGACAAAGTTGATTTGAAAATATCAAAATGTATTTTTTAAATTGTCATCAATGCATCATGGAACCTGGTGTAGAATGACAGATGATGGAGTCATCAATGCAGATTAACCTAGTGTTGGATGTGATCATAGGATCGCCAACCCACTAAGGTATGATGTAGTATGACAAAGTCAGAAAATGACGGAATCCTAACACACTGTTGCAACAGTGCAGTATTATGACGTCGTAAAATGATTTTTGTTTTCTTTAAAGTACGAAAAAGTATGCCAATTGAGTGGCTAAAATATTTCGATTGATGTCCGAACTGTTGATGTAAGTCTAAGCTATTTGATTCGGCTAGACGAATGTTGAAATGTGATTATGAAATTCAAGAATTCTTTGAGAATGTTTTCCAAACCAAATTGTTTTGGTGCGGGGCTTTTTATATCTGCTGAGATGAACAACCCTCATAGAAGGGATAACATTTTTGATGTCGGGAAAATCCGACTGCTGCGCGCAAACAGTATGTAAAAGGGGTTATGCATGACCTCGGGTATAGTAGGCTAATCACCTATTGTATTAGTATGTTGGGTTATCAGATAAATTTCTGGTGATTCTAGTATGTCGGGTTATCAGATGAATTTCTGGTGATTCTAGTATGTTGGGTTATCAGATGAATTTCTGGTGATTCTAGTATGTGTTCTTGGTCCTTAATGACCACTCAGCATCCAATATTGGTAATTCATGTAAGAGGTAAGTGCCGTGGTGGCCACTCAATGATTCATATCGCTTCACAATTATCGAACCATTGTTGAAGACTCCTGAAAGATATTCCATTATTCTGGAAACTGAATGTGAAAAGGGTAATTTTCCCTAGAAAAGAAGTAGTCATAGAATGCGACGATTCTAAATGAATCCTTGGAAGAGGAAAGCGTAAAGCTTTGTTAAAAGTATGTATGAATGAATGGACATGAGCAGGATAGTAATTATGGGAGTAATATTTCCTGGAAGAAGCGGATGTAATTCCGAAAATAAGAAGTGAAATTCTTAGAGAGATTGATGGGTAGAATGAGCAAAGATGAATATGTTGTAATTTCGAGGACGAAATTCTTAGAAGAATGGGTGAATGTAATATCCCTAATATTTATGAGTTAGTAAATCATGATATTAAATTATTATGATGATTGTGGCATACAATGAGATGATCCTTAGAAAAGGAGATTGATGGGTTGAAGGGCAGGATAATACTTAGTATATAATTGTGACTGATAAAGGTTATGGAATAAAACCTATGTTATAGTAATACGTTGAAATTATTCAACGATAGAAAATTTCGAAAAGAAATTGAGACTAAAACTCGTAGTAAGAGGTTTGATATTTTGGTGGATTCCGAGGACGGAAATTATCCTTATAAGTAAGGATAAGGAGTTGTGACAACCCGAATTTTTTCGAAAATAATTATAATAAGAATTGAATATAGAATAATTCTTATTCATTGAGTCGAGTTTAAATATATATGTGCTTATTATACATTTGATGTGATTTATTTGGTGAGTTTTAATATGTATATATAATTCAATTGTAATATATATACATAGATACAGAATGAATGAGTTAAATAGTGTTAATAATTGTAACGATCGCGAAGTCCATGGGTAGCCTTGGTAATTCGAGCTTATGAATTATTATTGAAATAAAAATAGACTTTTATTGATAATATGTATGTGGTAAGGTTGTTTAAAGGTTATATTATAACCTAGATTATGTATAGACGATGATTAATAAGTATGAAAGTTTTTCGTTATTAGCTAATTTGGCGGATTCGAGAAATATCGCTAAGGGTACTATTTATTGGATTTAAATAAAATAGTTGAAGGATAATATTATTGCAC